>FR989970.1:1958878-2611837 GCA_905404175.1 Anthocharis cardamines
TATTTTTGAAATATCAGTATTCCTAGCTAGGAATTCGATAGTCGCTAAGAAGTAACGAATTTTGGGAAGTAGGGGAGGACATTTTTGAGTGTTTAATCTGGATAGTTTAGATACTTTGGACACGATTCCAGCCGGCCTAGTATGACAACCACGACAAAATTTTGTCGACCGTTTCGTGTTTTAATCAATTATCTCATTATATCTTCCGGGTCCAGTATGACACTTACACTTAAAACTCGACTTCTAATGTCAAATGTCGAGATATTTATCGATCGAGATATCTTCTCTATGAAAGTTGTCGATGTTTGTTTGTCTTCTGTCGTCCGCGAGTATCTTTTAATGGTCATGCTAGATGGGCAGGATTATTATTTTTTTTGATGCCAACATTCGGGTAAAAAAATTTCTGTTAAGTGAACTATTTATGTATACTATATATTTTTTTAAATAAAATACTGTATACCGGATTAAAACGCGATTTATTGTTTAAATTATTTATCCCGACGTTTCGGATATTTTATTTAAATGTGTGATACTCGCGTTAATAAAAGACAATATTATATATTTTTTTATTTTCAAATATAAGATTCCTAGACATTATGTACTAAATGTACAAAAATGAGGGGAAAAAATCACGCAATTTTCAAATTGATACTCATATCTATTCAAATCAAGAACAAAAACGTATTCACAGTGGAGCGTCTCTGCTCTCAATGGGCAGCATAGACAAGCGACAGTTGTCTATGCACGCATGCGACGCCCTTAGACAATATTATTGTTTTAATATGGAGCGAAATGCGCGGGAATTGAAACTGAATAAAACCTTTATGGGGAATAAGTGATTAAAATAATAATAGTAGTAATTATTATGTGGCGTATAAAAATAGTTCTCATTATTTTTAGCTGTATTTTACTGCAACAGCAAACACGTTACTCAAGTGAAATCTATTCTTGAGAACTGTCAATGTCAAATTTGCATAGAGAAAAAACCTAAGTCACATCTTGGAATACGGGTTTAATTTTTTTTATAGTGCTACTTAAATACTCACGCTATAACCGCCGCGCCGCCGCCGGGCCTCAGTGGTAAATATGTTTTACTTGATATTAAATTACATTACAAATCTCAGATTCGAAAGCCGAAGAAAAAATCAAACAAATAACAATTATTATTGTTTCAATCATCAGGATACAGAAGATTGATCACCTCACTTGTTCTTAAAGAAATATGATCAGTGAAAAACACATAGTGTTTGTTCCCCCATAGAGGATTCGAGAATGTACTTAGCTTTACTATTAGGGCAAGAAAAACCTCAGAGGGCCTAGCACGAACCACTTGCGAAAAAGTATTCGTATCGTCGAGCTGTCATTTGTTAGAAATTTCAAATTATTTCTCATTCATCTGACAAATCAACGATTCGAATACTTTCTCGATAGTCGTTCGAGCTAGACCCTCTGAGGCGACTTGCGAGAAAATATTCGTAGCTTCGAATTGTTTAAAAAAAATCATATACAATTAATGGCATTTCGACTATTCGGACGTTTCCTAGATCGATAGAAAGATTAGTAAAACTCTTTGATAAATAAGACAATGAATTATGAAGGTCGTCCGACTTCTGAAGTATATTTTTAATCATTATTGTTAATTACTTAAAGATGTCATGTGGAACATGGTGTAATGGTTTGTAAAACGAAAAAATTTGGCGATTAAAAAGAGTGGCGGCGAGTTTATTGCCAGTTCTTCTCGTCCGTTCTACGCCCATGATTTGAGAACTGGCAGTAAATGTAAAATTAGAAGCATTTAATATGTATTTTTTTATTGACGTTCATAAGTGTACATTATGATACCTAAATGAATAAATGATTTTGAATTTGAATTTATTTTTATCGAAACCTCTAAATGGTTTAAGGGATTATCCCTCCCTATAAAGGGATTTTATTGGATTAACTAACCAATATAATCTTTTTTATAACAAAACTATATGCAATTCAAGCCTTTTTTATTATTATTTAATTATATAAAATGTTCTCATTTCTTTAACTTCCCAGAAACAACACAATAAACAAAAGCACACATACGAACAATAAAAATGTTTGCACATTAAAGGAATTATTAGGCGGAATGCAATTTCCTCGTCCGAGACACCAATATGTCGCACGTCAGCCAGTCAGCAAATGAATAAAAATCAACCACTCTTACTACAAACTGAGAGAAATGGACGTTGGGTTTCATTCTCTATTGATTTAACTACTTTCATGTTACTATTTACTTACTAGTTGAAATCTATTTTTAAAATTACATAACATCATTACACTATTTTATTATTATACTAGCGACCCGCCCCGGCTTCGCACGGGTCAAGATTTTTTTCCAAAAAAAGCAGGGGTTTATGTATTTTTAATGCCACATTATAAAAAAATAAAAACAAAAAATTTCGTCCAAAAATTAAAAAAAAAAAATTAGGGGTGGACTACCCCTAACATTTAGGGGGATGAAAAATAGATGTTGGCCGATTCTCATAGATACCGGATAAGCACAAAAAATTTCATCAAAATCGGTCAAGCCGTTTCGGAGGAGTATGGCAACGAAAACTGTGACACCAGAATTTTATATATTAGATAAAAAATTGCCACAATACGTTAGAGTCCTCTGACTTTTCTCTGTCTGTTGGACACTAGCATATAAAGCTTAACCTATAGAATAAATCTAAAAAAATCAGATTGTACAGTAATGCGGCCTTATTGCTCTAAGCAATTTCATCCAGGCAATCTGGATTTCTTACAACCATATTGGGAATTCCAGTATAGTAGTACTGTATGGCCAATAGCCATGTGTCAAAATTTCCAAGATACTTTTTTTATGTCAGATATCGACAGACGAGTATGAGGTTCACTTGATGTTAGGTGATACCTCAGCCACAGAACATCAGTCAATGATGCGCTGTGGACCTAATTTTTATATTTTTATATATTATTATATTTTTACTGCAACCGAAACGCGCAATGTGCACTTGACGGTCAAATCAATGCCCGAATTTACCAGACGTGGAGAAAACATGCTTATAGAAAATTATAAACATGTCGTCCCGGTGGAATTCGAACCCACAGCCCATCGATGCGTACGGTAAGTGTTCTACCGAACGCGCCAATGATTCCATCAAATACTGGCATTTACGAGCTGGTATATGTTGCTGAATAGCAAGGCTGATTCGCTGAGCGAAATATGTATCTCAAAATCAAAAAATCAAAATCAAAAGTTTTTTATTTCAAATAGGCCTTTGCAGGCTCTTATGAAACGTCTAGTTGCACGGTTCCAAAAAGTGGGTCTCATGGAGAAGAACCGGCAAGAAACTCCATGGACACTCTTTTCAACAATGGCTTAGCTTACAAAGACTCGGTTACAATAGTAATAATCGGCTGAGAAGTTTATATAATGCAAGGTATACAGAGATTCTATACAATGCAAAAGAAAATTGAGTTTTTACCTAAAATTGAGTTTTGTTTGGTATCTTGAACCATAACCCAGCCATCAAGACAAATAATATAAAAATTCTTGAACATCTGATTAGAATTGCATTATACTTTAATTACAATTTAACTAAAACTATAATAAACAATACATCCATTATCCCGGGAACAACGCAAGATTGAACAAAGATAAGACGTTAATCAAGTTAGGTCCGACCATCATAAGTAAGGCCTACGGATTAAATTTATGCCCCCAAAATAATTAATTCCCTTTAACTTCATTAAGAAACCCGCATAGGTGTAATTAGAATGAGCTAAGGAATCTTAATTGTTGAATTGAACGGGACACACGGGCTTGGACAATTCGCCTATTAAAAATTGTCAGATGTGCATTTTAAGCCATTTTGGGTGTGTACTCCGTACCAAAAGCGGAACCCTTATAAGATTAGTTTCATCATTGTCCGTCTGTCAAGAAAGTTTTTTTCAGGGACGCGTGGAAGAATTATAATTAATATTAAATACTCAGGTCTGCAATCCGTTGCAGCAGTGAATTTCTAAGTCGACTTCATCAAAAAATACGGCCTCTTATGCTTCGTTTAAGCCGCATATTTTATTATTATTATTATTTATTATTATGTTTATTCATCAGATAAAATAATCCATTATTGTTAGTAAAAAACTTAGAAACTAGTACAATATACATATTTTTTTAAAAGAACAATAACTCACGAGAAAGTCTATGCGTACACTTGTCGATCCGAACCGACGAGTGTACGCACAAAGTGTCTCATGATAGGTGATGAGAGGTCATCTGCTACAGTCTTTAAGATGCTGTTCTGAGATTTTGATTCTCGCAAGGGTATCAAAACCTATAGATTACTTCCGCTGACCTAGAATCATGAAATTTGGCATGAAGCAATGTCATGTAGCACAAGTAGAGGAAAAAAACTGAAAACGGTAAATTTGTAGTTTTTTTTATTGGGAAAATCTTAACTAAATTTGATACGGAACTCTTGATGCACGAGTCCGATTCGCACTTGGCCAGCTTTTTTTCACCAATTACATACAATTATACTTTTTTAAATGACCCTTTTAAGCAAATGCTCAAATTAAAAGGTAGGTCGACGGCACATCATTGACTGATGTTCTGTGGCTGAGGTATCACCTACCATCAAGTGAACCTCATGCTCGTCTGTCGATATCTAACATAAAAAGAAATGACTGTATGTTCCATTGTTTATGTATATTCAACATTCACGCAAGCAGTGAGTCTCGTAAACCCAGCGTTATTCATGATGATATAATGGGATGAATGTATGGTTTACCGTCGGTCAAGGCATGAGGCCATAACAATAAGACGAATGCTGTTATTGTTCGCGACCTAAAGGGATGGCGGATAATGGATATATGGGAATTAGCGGGCTAAACGCTTCATGAATTTCGACGCCCGTTATAATAATCGTTGCGGTTTATTTGGAATTCAATTGAAATGTTTACTTTTCGATATCCGCTTCCGGAAGTTATGTTTTAAAAAAAACTTATTGTTTGTACAAATAGTATATTCTTTGTTCTTCTTGTTAATTTTTTGCTCTGTTGTTTTATTCTATACTAGCAATGTAGATGTACTATGCACAAATAATTCCTATGGTACTCGCTGATAATGTAGTTGTAGATGAAAGAAAGTAAAATCGGTCGAGTAGTTTTTGAGTTAAATTGTAACAAACAAACAAATCTTTCCTCCTTCAAAGTTTTATTAAAATATACCTACTGTATTTTTTTATGTATAGTAAAAAATGACAAAGTTTGATTTATTTTCTACTTTATTCTAGGCCTAATAGGCCTTTTTAGGCCATAATCCTACTACTACCACTGTGTATCACCAACATATTAGTAATATTGATTGTCTAATGTGAACTCCACATGAGGGACGGTCTTAAAAAGGGCCAGGTCAAAAGTACTCAAAACCGTCAAGCGTGTATGAAAGCATTGATGAAAGTGAAAGTGGTATGTAAGGATCGGAGCATATGGAATTCCGTGATCTCTGCCTACCGCAATGGGAAAGAGGCGTGATCTATATGTATGAACTCTACTAGAAAATCTGCCGGAAAACCAGGAAATATTTACAACAATTCCAACTGCAGTAGTTGAATGAAATGAGCAATATCAGTAAAAAGCAATCGACTGTCACACTTTCATAGAAAACTTCCACAGAAACTGTTCATGTTGCAGTTAAGCTTTCTTTTGATTGAAAGATATTACGGTAATACCTAATAGAAGCGGCAAAGGCTTCAACTCCCGTTCGAGTAGCACTAGGTTCGAAATGAGAAAAGTTTAGCGAAACGCCGCCAAGTCAATACCGAGTACCGACTATAAACAACCCGGTATACAACAGCAAGTTTAAACGAATTTGTATTCTATGTACAGGGTTTTAAGTTTCATTTTCAAAGTTGTTCCTTAGCTCAGTTTTACGTATGACGCCGCTTACCGATAAAGTTTTTCTAATAAAGTTCATGCTGCATTATTAGGTCGGGAATTAAAATTTGTTACATAATATTGTGGGTCTGATGCAAGTTTCAATGTACTGGACAACAGACTATTCAAATTCCAAAAATAATAAGGTTTTTATGCGGCTACTAAGCTTAGATGCGATTATTTTTTTTAATACATTATGATTTTATTTATTTATATATTATATTATATATTCCCGTTCAGTTGATAAAATCATAGAACATAGGTGTACAATGTACATAGAAGCACAGGTCCATACAAATGGCACAGAAAATGTAGTTCAACTTTTGACCGCGCTATGATCCCAGCGTCAGAGTGTGCGTTCACACAGATACTAGCAGCACCGCGGTGGCTGGGGTAAGAACTACTCTTATCCCAGGGAAACCGTGCCAAGCGCGCCTATAAAGCCTGTACTTCTTTGTACACATTTCACCTCAGACCCACGTACAGCGCCTTCGCCGGCGAAGTCTTGTTCCGCGCATCCCTCACACGGGTGAGCTACCGTCTAGCCCTTCAGGCTCCCTCCCCTCCTACGGCAGCCCAAGCCAAGGTACGTGTCTCGCAGGAGACGCCCTTAGGCGTGTCGTAGCAAACCCCCAAATTTCAAGGCTGTTGCAAAAATTCAAGGCCACAGTGCTCGCCACTCTTGTCCAATTATATTACCAAGTTATACCACCACAAGATTTAAAAGAAATTGTCAGTTAAAAATTAATAACATTTTATCATAGTGTCAATACTGAGTTAAAAAAAATATAATTATAAAAATCTATTTAGAGAACAATGTACTTACACATTTATGCAAACAAATTAACGCCGATTCTTTATTACACTTGTGTTAACACTAACTTGATATCCATTCAGTCAGTGACTATCCTGCCGCTTGTATTGTTATAGCGATAAAAATGAGTTTCCTCAATAAAGTAGTTCTTGTAACTGGTGCCAGTTCTGGTATAGGCGCCGCCACTGCGATGCTTTTCGCTAAAGAAGGAGCAAGGGTTGCTATGGTGGGAAGAAACGAACAGAAATTAGAGAAAGTCGCATTAAAATGTCAGGGTAACCCACTTGTGATTAACGCTGATATATCTAATGACACAGATGTGAAATCCATTGTAAAAGATACTATAGATGCTTTTGGGCAATTGGATGTACTAGTCAACAATGCTGGTATTGCAAGATATGCTAGTATATTGGACGATAATCTAATGAAATATTATGATGAAGTTATGCGAACTAATATACGAGCACACGTGTTCATTACTCATTTAGCTGCTCCATATTTAATTAAAAGCAAGGGGAATGTTGTTAATATATCCAGCATAGGAGGTTCTTCGTTACCAAAAATACCTTTTGTGTTATCGTATTTAATATCCAAAGCAGGAATGGATCACTTTACTAGAGCAGCAGCGCTGGAATTAGCGCCATCTAGTGTTAGAGTAAACGCTGTTAGTCCTGGACCAGTAAGAACAGATGTTATGGAAAACTCTGGAGTAAAAGCATCGTGGGACGAAGCCAAACCCATGACGCTTCTCGACAAAGTAGCAGAACCAGAAGAAATTGCTGAACTGGTCTTGTATTTAGCGAGTGAGAAAGCAAAAAGTATTACTGGGTCAAACTATGTTTGTGACAATGGTACTAAATTAAAATCTTGAAGAAACAAAATATATTTGTTTGTTAACGTTTAATACAATAATTCCTTTAGTAAAATTATATCAATAAATAGTGTTGAGACAAGTTGTTTATTCTTTTGTTTGTATTTACTTTTTCTTTCCAAATGGTGACCTAGCGATTCTTGTAACCTTTACAAACATACACCTTTTGATCTTAGTCATCTTTTTATAAGGATTATTTCCTTATTGTTAAAAAACGCGGTTTATTATTAATCCCGACGTTATTACATAAAACAATTTATTAAAATAATTATTTGTAAGCCATTAATAGTAACACCTAATAAGTATTAAAAATAATAAATCTATGTAGTTGACACAAATCGCAACAAAATTATTATATATAAGAGTTATTTGTAAGCTGTGCTGCTTTCTAGATATTCTCAACTCTTATTCAATTAAAAGAGTATTGGATATTCAGTAACTTTATTTAAATATAATTCAAAAATGTGTAAAATAATAATAACTCTGTTGAAGCGTGACGCACATAAACTTTAAATGCACATCTTTTATGGCAGCGACTGTAAGTCAAAGATACGCATTTTATTATTTACTGTAAAGTATTCTACAAAATTTCAGCATTCAAAATACCTACATTGCATTTTCCAATAAAACTGCATACTACATTAGCATATTATATCTTATGTTTACAAGTTCTGCTCATTATATTATTATCTTTCATAGTTTAAATATTAAATTACGGATAGATATTTTCAATACTAAATAACTTATTTTATTCCGAGCTGAAGAAACTATTACTTAATCATCGTATCTTAGACTATAATAGCGGTATAAAAGGACTATTTTTCATATAACATTTCAGTTAGGCGTTCAACGAAGTAAAAGTGAGCATAAAATGAGTTTTGCTAATAAGGTGTTGTTAGTAACAGGGGGTGGCTCTGGTATTGGGGCAGCTACTGCGCTTAAATTTGCAAAAGAAGGTGCTAATGTAGCGATAGTTGGACGAAATATTGAAAAATTAATTAAAGTTGCAGAACAATGCCAAAAAATTGGAGCAAAACCTCTAGTTGTGCAAGCCGATATAGGTAAAGACGATGATGGTCAAAGAATAGTAAACCAAGTGATTCAAACTTTTAAAAGAATAGATGTATTAGTAAATAACGCTGGCATATTGAAACTGGGTACAATCTTAAGAGGTAATATACTGGAAGCGTACGATAAAACGATGCTTGTAAACGTAAGAGCACACGTGAACATAACTACATTGGTCACTCCACATTTAATCAAAAGTAAAGGTAATATAATAAATATATCAAGTTTAGCTGGAACTATAGCACCAGAAAAGCCTCCGATGACGCCATATCACATTTCAAAAGCGGCCTTAGGTCATTTTACACGATGTGCAGCGATTGAATTAGCAAAATACGGGGTGAGAGTCAATACAATCAGTCCTGGACCGGTGAAGACTGATCTTATGGAGAACGCTGGTATTGGACATAGGAAAATTGAAGATATGGCGAAAGGTCTACCATTACAAAGAATTTCTGAAGCTAGTGAGATTGCAGATATCATTGCATTCTTAGCGAGTGATAAAGCGGTCGGTATTACGGGATCGGAGATGTTTGTTGATAATGGATATCTTTTGAAGCACTGATCATGATGTACAGATATATGCATAACTGCAGGATATCCGATCCAAGATATCCCTATTCGATCATATCTAAGTCTTTTCCGCGCGTTCTATCAAACGTGCCAAAGAGCCCGACAAAATAATTAGTTTCATAATTTGATTTTAAAATGATTTTTAAGTTCATAAGTTGCTATAGTAACTATTTACGTATTTTCTTCTGTCACGATCTAAACTCATATAAAATCTATTGTAAATCTGTATGTCTGTTATGATACATATCACGACCATATCACTAATAGAACATTTCACTAACTATTATTTATGTTGGTTTAATATTTCGTTATTAGTTACTTAAGTAATTTTAAATAAGGTAAGAAGTAAGGAAACGCACTGTTTGTTTGAATGATTTTATTATAGGAATGTAATGGAGTCTAGTAATAACAAAAAAAAATAGGTACTGTAAATAACTAAAAAGGTTTTATTTTGGGGTAGACTGACACTGCGCGTTATTATTACTGATTATAATCATTGTTGATCATGATGTGTACCTAATCATCATCAAAAAATATAAATAATAGTTATATGTTTAATACAATGATTACAATCAGTAATAATAACGCGCAGTGTCAGTCTTGTAATTGGTTCAACAAAATATAATTTATACATACATATACAATAGTACATAAAAAAAACTTGGTTTAAAATAAAAATATATATCTTTATTTATGTATTACTTGCAAAACGCCCCGGCTTCGTACGGGTGCATTGTTGCTAAAATATTTTTTTTACCATCCGTATTTTTTTTTAATAAAAAAGTATCCTATGTCCTTTCCAATACCTCTAAGAATATGAGTAAAAAGAATCATGATAATCGGTTGAGTAGTTTCGGCGTGGAAGCGTAACAAACAAACTTACATTCACATTTATAATATTAAGTAGGGATATAGAAGCGTACTTAGTTTATTGATGTATATTATATTATATAAGCTTATTTATTTAGCACATATATATTTAGAAATAAGAACCAGATCAGAAAACTCTTATCGGACAATTTGCTTCACACGCGGTATCATTGCGCAGTGAGTCATAGATATTTGAATTTTGAAGCGTTTTTTTCATTTGGCTGTTTTATATTAGGTATTGCAATATCGTGTACAACAGAACACTATTACAGTGAAAAGTAAAGTTAAAATTGCAGACCGAAATATATATAAGAATATGTGCAAATTGATATAAAATACTAAAAAAATATAAATAAAATAGTAATTACTAATTGCTGTACCTATTAGGTATATCCAGTTTATTTAATATATTTATTTATTTATTTATCAGAATTTTACAATAATTGTACTTACAGCCTATGAGCCAAGACGTACAAAAATTTTAACATTACATTTTACAATTTAGACAAAGAATTAAGAAACCTATAACATAGTTTCATAAATCTAGGTTTGTTAACAAAAAACAAATCAACATCCGTATCAAAGGCTAATAATTCATTAAATAGTGTAAGAGCTGTATGCGTCGGTGCGCTGGCGGCCGCCTGTGTCCGCACGCGGGGGCAGGCGAACAGCGGCCGCGAGCGCAGCGACACGCTGCAGCTTGGAGCCCACATACCGCAAGCCCCCAAAGTCCCGGGGTCATCTATTTTATTGTTCAGTAACATATAAACAGTTGGAAATATTATGAATGTTTTCGTTGTTTAATTATAGATTAATCTTAATAAACGCAAAGTCAATTATAATATTTTAGCGCATTAAACATTATCAAGGTAAAAACCAGTTATGTAAGTAGCCATTAAAATATTATTTTTATTGACTTTTATAATTCACTTATCAAAACATTGCTTTCCATAATGTAAAACTTGCATGAAACCCGAGGATTTTTGCATATTTTTTCCTGTTACGTAAAATAGCGTCTGCGCATAAACAAGTCTCACGATCGGTTATTCCGCATTCGCCAATCGCCGTTAGTTTGTGCCAGCGCTTAATACAGAGAGCACGTCAAAATGAGTTTTAAAAATAAAGTTGTCATAGTGACCGGAGCTAGTTCGGGTATCGGCGCTGCTACAGCCCTAAAATTCTCGAAAGAAGGCGCTGCTGTCGTTATGGTGGCTAGAAATGAAGAAAAACTAAAAGCAGTCAAGAAAAAATGCGACGCCGAAGGTTGGCCAGCTCATATCATCCTAGCTGATATATCAGAGGAAGAGGAAGCCGAAAATGTTATAGATAAAACAATAGCAGAATTCGGAAAATTAGATATTTTAATAAACAACGCTGGGATCTTGCGCTGCGGCAAAATAATGGACAGGACTATTCTTGATACTTACGATGAAGTTATGAATACCAATATACGAGCTGTCGTATACCTCACTACATATGCAACGCCGCATCTTATAGAAAGTAAAGGAAATATAGTGAATATTTCTACAATAGGAGGAGAACGAGTTATATGTTCAGAGTATAATGCGTATTGTGTTTCAAAGGCGGCCTTGACTCATTTCTCGCGAGCGGCTGCCATGGAGTTAGGTGAATATGGTGTAAGAGTGAATACAGTTAGCCCAGGAATAGTAAGAACAGATTTAATGGAAAATGCGGGCTTCAACATGGACGATGAAGATAATTTTATATTTAAAACTGTTATGAATAAGTGGACGAAACCGGAGGAAATAGCTGATTTAATTCTATATGTAGCAGGCGATAAGGCCAAGAGTATAACTGGTTCTAATTTCGTGAGTGATAATGGAAATTTGTTAATATGAAAGACATTTTACAATCAAAACTGAAATGTATTGCGTCACTTGCATTCCACGTTGCAGCGTGATAGTAGCGTGTATTGATTATTATTATTGATGCTTACGTCAAGGTTTTCAAGTGCAAACCTGAGGTCAAAGACACACTTGATTTAGTTCATAATACGGTCGCAAACATTGGTTTTTTCGAGGCTATGCCTATCGTTAAAACTATGTATAAACACTACGGCAGGACACACGTTCGTATTTACAATATAAATACATAGGATTTTCGAAATCGAAATTCGAAATTGTACTGTTACATACATATTTTAAATTATTATAGTCTTAAAAGTTTGATGTCTAAGAAGGACAGTGAAAATATTGTATTCGCCACACTATAAATAATACTTAAAATTACTCTGTCTCTGTTCTTTGTATAGCTCTAGAAAAGGACGGCTATAAAGCTAATGAATGCAATAAGCGTCTTTGAATGAGACGCCTAGTAATGTAATGCGGCGAAAACTAAAATAATTATAAAAATGATATAATACCATTGTCTTAGCATTTACTATTTTATAACTAGAATATTAAAAACGTATTGTAAATTGTAGTTCGAATTATTGTGTCTCAGTAACTACTGTTTGTTTTCTTAGTACTTAAAAGAAATTAATTATTAATTAAAAGAAATACACTATTTCTCATAATATATTTCCAGCCTAAAAGAAAAAGCTTGTGTTTTTATTAATTATGCCTGATTAAATAGTATAGATAGATAAATTAAGTTTTAAGTACAAAAAAAATATATTTAGAATTGTTTTTTTTTATTGAAAGTAAGTACCTTCCCGTGGGTTTGCCCATGTGCATTAACATGCTTTCAGGTGCGTTCTCTTGAATATTATTTGCAGGAATCCTTGACGATAGAAAGACAGAGTTATACAAAACGTTATCTCTTCCTCTCGTAAAGTAACGAACAGCCTCTTAATATTTTTTTATTATTTTAGTTTACTTGCTATATTAAGCATTATGCTATTGTAAGTGATACCACAGCCACAGAACATCAGTCAATAATACGCTGTCACCTACTTTTTACTTTGAGCATACGGTGCTTCATCACCCGGTTGGAATTTCGATATTTCTCTCACCCGATCAATAGTTACCAGACGTTGAGAAAACATGTCAGCCCGGCGCGGTGGGATTCGAACCCACGACCAACGTAAGTAAGTAGAGTAACTACCTTAAAATATAACCATATAGTAAATAACCTACAAGACGTATAAAGTTGTATCATTATAAATAAATATAGATGAAGACTTTAACAAATGTATCTAACGGTTTATAACAAATCAAACGAAATTTCTTAGGTTTGCTTTTTTTACCATACCTTACGTGGGGGTTCGGGCCATGCATCGATATTAAAATTATAGTGTATCGTCTTTTTGGAAGCCAGTTGTGTCGACGCGGACGGTGAGATTATAACCGGTTATTTGGTAGCAAACAAGCATTGTGCAGAAATTAAATCCTTTTCTTATTTTGTTCATACATGGCTTCCTCTAGCAAGAATCTTTTGGAAGAACGTCAAAACAAAACCCACCTGCAATAAATAATTAATTTTGGTATGGTACTCATACTGTCTATTGTATAATATTTATAAGATAATTCCGGTGCTTAAATTTGCTCGTTGGCGCGTTCGGTAGAACACCTGCCGTGCGCATCGATGGGTCGTGGGTTCGAATCCCAGACGGGACGGACGACATGCTTATAATTTTCTGTAAGCATGCTTTCACCACGTCTGGTAAATGCGCGCATTGATCGGGTGAGAGGAATATCGAAATTCAGACCGGTTAACGAACCCCCGTCTATAGGTGGAAAAACCGTTTCGGTTTCATTCTATGGAATTCCGAATGCTCGAAGTAAAAAGTAGGTCGACAGCGCATCATTGACTGATGTTCTATGGCTGAGGTATCATCTACCATCAAGTAAACCTCATGCTAGTCTGTCGATATCTAACATAAAAAACAATATTATTATATATTATATTTTTATATAGAAAAGCGGGCATACGAGGTGACCGCTCTCCTGATGGTCATTGATTACGATGCATACAAATCTGCAATACAAGCTGGTCTGTAATTACAGATATATTACTGAGATAGCAATTAATATTGTTTTTAATTCGAGATGATTCACTTTGGTCATCAGTTAATTTCACAATAACATCGTATGACGTAATATATAAAACGTTTTCCTGTTACCGGAGCGCATATTGCAAAATGTGAAATACATCTACTTTACACTTGTATATGTTCTCTACATATTGATCATTCGAGTTCCACTCGCTGAACAGAGCAGTCGCTATAATGCGTTTTGAAAATAAAGTAGTCATCGTAACTGGGGCCAATTCGTCATACGGTAAAGCAATAGCAACACAATTCACTACCGAAGGCGCCTCCGTGGTTTTAGTCGGCAAAAACGAAGATAAGCTCAAAAGTTTAAAACGAATATGTGACGCAACTGAAAATACAAGATGCCCCGCTTTTGTGGTCACTGCGGATCTGACCGAAGATGAAGAAACTGAAAGCGTAATTAATCAAACAATCGAGAAATTCGGAAAAATAGATATTTTAGTCAATAATGCGGAGATAGTACGAAATGGCAGGCTCTTCGATCGCAGTATTCTGGACTCTTTCGATGATGTGATGGATGTAAACATACGAGCTGTAGTTAGCTTAACAAGTTACGCTACACCACACCTTACCAGAACAAAAGGATGTATTGTAAACATCTCCTCAATTGGTGCTGAGAGGATTTTGAAGAACAATTGTATATCTTATTTCATTTCTAAGGCCGCTTTGAATCATTTTACGAAAGCATGTGCTATGGAATTAGGAAAATGTGGCGTGAGAGTAAATACGGTCAGTCCAGGTTCATCTTCAAGCAGATATTTTAAATATAGTACGTGTGTAGAAACTCGGAATGAGATGGAGGAGGTTGCTGATTTAGTATTACATGTCGCGAGTGATAAATCAAACAGTATAACAGGATCGAATTTTGTTTGTGATAGTGGTAACTTAACAGCATATGTTTACTATAACTAACATAATTAGAACTGGATTTTGTTGCAAGGGGTCTGACCAACTTGGCTGCCTGCTAAATGAGAAAAATGGACAAGTGAAACCGGTGCAATAATAACGGTGTGTGCAGAGAGCACCCGCGGAAATGTGAATAACGCCGACCTTTTTTAAATATGTTTAATAGAAATTTATTCACTGTTTCTTATTCCTTTTCTGATATTATGTTTTAACAAAATACGATTCATACTTGCTAGTTATTTTTTATTTTTTTTAGGTTCACCTAATATTGTTAAAAACATAGAAATTGTATTCGTTTTAAGTTTAAATTACAAAAGAAAATATAATATTAAAAATAATATGAAAGAAATAATTTTCTAATTTTATTTCGACTATCCAATATCCATACTTGATATCATAAATGTAAAAGAATTGTCAGTTCCATTTTCCAGTTACTGAATCGATATTGATGAAATTGATTACGAAGTGTTTGATGACCCTAGAAGAAAGTCTATAATATATACCTAGGAAAACTCACCATACTTTCTACGCGATTCAATCCATTGGTAGTACCTACTACTACTACTTAAAAAATAATGTTAAATCGTATACTTGTTTGCAGCACAGAGTAATATTTGATAAGTCCTATATGTTTGTTTAAAACACTTATATTTTGTATGCTTAAAACATAAGTAGCTATGTATTTTATTGGAATTGATATATAACCATTTGAATACCTTTCACTTTCACCTAAAAATGGAGCAATAGGTTACCTTTATTTGAGGCACACGTTAGTTTAGAACTAGGACTTAGACCACTTGTTACTCTAAGTGCTGTCGCGCATTTAGCCACCGCTGGATACCACCAACGCGGCCCTCATTAGCTGAAAGCGACTTTTAGACACGGCCTCCAGTCGCGGCCAGTAATTACATATTAGTGGTTTGCATTAATAACTGCACAACACAACAAACCTTGCGAATTGCGATAGTCCTTAGTTTTTGTAGATAAAACTTATTTGCCGGCATAACTGACTGAAAGTGGCATGAAAAAATGCCATTATTGCATAGGTTAAGTTTTGACGCTGTTTTTGTTCAACAGCCACAATTTTTTTTTTAAATAACCTTGATTAATACTTTTGATTTATACATTCAGTGTAATATAAAAATATGATATATCAAATATTTTATTTTATTTTTAAACGTATCCTGTAATATTTCCTATTTTGGATTGTGTGATTATTCCTGTAAAGCATCAATATGGGGCGGCGAGAGGCCAATGACTGTGGCCGTATGTGCACACCAGTGCAACGAGTGTCAGCCACTCCGCAACTTATGGCGGCCACTAGTGCCCTAATGTGCGACAACGCTAACAGTCAACAGAGAATTATATAATTTGAGCAATTAACGACTCATATATTATTATCAATTATCATATAAACACAAAATAGAGAGACCTTGGCAGATAACTCAACGACAATATAGTGATAATAATATCACTTTTTTATATTTTAAACATTAATAATTATCACCGAGCAGTCAGATTTCGTACTTTGCAGTCATGAGTTTCGTTAATAAAGTTGTCCTTGTCATTGGTGGTAGTTCTGGCATTGGGGCTTCAACAGCTATAGAATTCAGCAAAGAAGGCGCTGATGTAGCAATCGTTGGACGTAAATCAGAAAAACTGCAGAAAGTCGCAGAAGATTGCAGGAAAAATGGTAAAGAACCATTAATAATTAAAGCGGATATATCCATCGATAAAGACGCGGCAAAAGCGGTGGAAGACACTATCAATAAATACGGTAAAATTGATATTCTTATTAATAACGCTGGTATTGTCCGATTTGGTTCCATTCTCGATGGCAATTTGATGAAAGCCTACGATGAAATTGTAAACACTAATCTTCGAGCCATTATGAATGTGACTAGTATTGCTGCGCCATACATCATTAAAACTAAAGGAAATATCGTGAATGTATCGAGTATAGCAGGTCAAGCTGTTCCAAAAGTACCTTTGGTTATATCATATTCAGTTTCCAAAGCTGGTTTGGATCAATTCACTAGAGGAGCTGCAGTGGAATTATCTCCTTATGGAGTAAGAGTGAATGCAATCAGTCCAGGACCAGTTAGGACTGATATAATGGAAAACGCTGGTGTTCCCTTGGAGGCTTTGGAATCAATGAACTTAGACAAAATGAAAACGGCTTTAAACAGATTATCAAGCCCCGAAGAAGTCGCTAATATGATCCTGTATTTGACAAGTGATAAATGTATCGGTGTAACTGGCTCTAACTTCGTCTTAGACAACGGAATGTTACTTGTATAATTAATGTTTATGTAAATATGCGATTAAACTGTAACTGTGTATTTTAAGTTTTTTTTTAAATTGTACATCCGACAAACCTTTTAATGAGCTTGGTACATGACTGAGTGAGTTCAAATTCCGCCGGGGCGACAAGTTTATATTGTTTTGTATTCATTTTTCACCTTGATTAGCTACATTAAGCATTAAATTAACTTTAATTATTAGTTAGTTAAATTAATATTTGCATGCCATAGCACTTGGCGGAAAATCATGGATCCAATATATATAATAGTTAACACCACATGTACTGATTTTCGCAAATAAAGAATGATTTGATTTGATTTTGATTTGATAAACTGCACGTCAGGGCGTCGAAAATACCTAGTTTTAAATTTAATATATAGTTTTATGTGTTTTGTATTATTTATGGAATAAAAGTTTGAGTTTGAAACTTTCGATCACGTAATGAACCAACTTTCATAGATTGAAAACCCATGGAATGCATATTACGCGTCTCAATTTTGTAGACTGAAACCGAATTTGCCAATGCACGAAGCTAAACATAGGTCGACAGTGTTTTTCACTGTTCTATATCAAGTCAAGGCTCACGCTCGTCTTTGCCCCATATAAAAAAAAAACTTATGAAACATTAAGTTAATCCGGACTTTTGCCTCACAAGGGAGGCGGAGAAAGTAGACAATTTCATTAATCTCAATTTTTTTACGCCTTATAAAAACATATAGACGAATGTTTAATTATTGAATCTACTTTAGATTGCTATGAATATTATACAGGCGCAAAATATTACAGTTACGTTATCATACTTTCTGTCTGTTATCAACTGTCCGCCAATATTTTGCTCATTGACATTGGAACCGGATTTGAATTCTAGATAAACATGAAAAAAAAATTATTTCAGTTGGTTGATTCACAAATAAACGAATTGCATTTAAAAAAATGAGTGAAACAGATACATAAATGTGTATTGCCCTTACTCTACTAGAACTTACTTTTGTCGATAAAAGTGTGAGATTCACTAAGTAGGTAATAACATCTCAGTCACAAAACTTTAACACGTTGGAGATATGTTTATAATTATGGCCTAACTAGCGATCCGCCCCGGCTTCGCACGGGTGAAATGTAGATGTAATTTATAAAAAAAATAGCCTGATAATTTAGCTTTATATTGATGATAGAATTTTTAAAATCGGTCGAGTAGTTTTTGAGTTAAATTGTAAAAAAACAAACAAATCTTTCCTTTTTATAATATTAGTATAGATCGATGTGTAAGCGACGATTTTTCTTCCATTAGGGCTTCGCCGCAGTTAGAATTTGATAAACTCAAATTTAGGTACAAGGCTCATCAAGGTTTCTGTATATATAATTGTTTACCAAATGAAATCCTGATTTCATTTAAAAAAAAAGTTAATATTAAAACAACTTTAATTAATAAAAAATAAAATACTTTATATCGGATTAGCGCGATTTATTATTTATCCCGACATGACACGGACGTTTCGAGTGCTTTACAAAAAAGGTGGTCACGGACAGATGAAAGGTAAAAAACGTGTTTTAATCCGGTATAAAGTATTTTATTTCAATACGTGATACTCGCGTTAATAGAAGACAATATTAAAAAATTGTTTAAAGTATCTAAATTAGTGAATTCCCAAAGCCCGTAGTACCTAAGGGCATGGGGCAGACCCATTTCTGTGTCTGTTCCACTGATAATTTCTCTTTACAAGCAAGAAGGTACTGATTACATAAGGAACAAACTGCTTGCCCGACTGAAAACATTTTTAATTTTTTCCCGGGTTTCGAACCCAGGACATCCGGTGCTAAACGTATAGCACTGACCACGGAGGCGGTCAACTAGATTAAGCATATTCCTTATAAGTAGGTACTTGCCGTTTGAATAATAGTTTATTTCCTTTTGTTATTAACAACGGGAAACTTTGTGAATAATTCAGTATTAAGAATTCTAAGGAGTTATATAAGGAAATTTGGTATGTTTTTCCTTTCCTACTAAATGGGAAGACCATGCTATCTAAATTGCATCCTACTAATAATATAAATGTGAAGGTTTGTGATGATGTATGGATGGTTTGTTACTCTTTCACGCATAAACTACCGAACGGATTTTGATAAAATACAATATTATTATATTATAACGATGTTGCCCAAATTATAACAATGAGTGTCAAGTTAGTCGGAAAAAATATAATTTGGTGAGATAGGAGATAGATAGGTATAGGTGTATTGTAGCAAGTAGAAAAGGCCCAAAAGCGAAAATCGAAGTGCTATGTAAAAACAACTAAATAATATCTTTAGGATACTACTAGATAGGAAATATACTGTTAAAACTGTCACGTTTTTGTAGTGCCTCATAAATGTTATGTTACATACATAGATTAATAAATAATTGGTCTCCGCGCGCTACGAGTAGATACCGTCGGCGGCTTGAAAAATGCGGCAACTAATACTAGGCCGTATTCGGCGTACCGCCGAAGCAAAATGCCGGTTTGCGTAGTCAAACTATAAAAATAATACTACAAGAAACAAGAAAGATACTGCCATCACATACCATCAGTAAGTATTGTATAAATCGTCATAAATTTCACAGTAAAATAATATAACGTATCTCAGTGTTTTACACACACTACAATATTGAGTTGCCGCATTGAGGAACCTGCTTTTTCTTTATAGCGCGGTGTCTAGTCGTAGCGCGCGGTTACCAATTATATTATTAATCTATGACTGGTGGACAGTAATGCGCAAGAACAGCACCTCTGTTGAGATAGGTAATATGCAGTCATAACAGCATCCTAAAGACGGTGACTGACAATTATTATACAGCTCCAATTGGTTGATTCATATCGGCGAGTGTAGATTGTAGACCCCTAGTTCGAGAACACTAGTTCTTATTTCTTAGATTTTAAAATAGATTTATGTACTAATAGTAGAATTAAGCTCTTACTACTAGCAATTATGGATCCTTATAATCTAATTAAATAAATAAATAATAATAATTTAAGATAGTATATTTGAAATCGGAACAAATTAAAATCTGAGTGTTATTTTGCTTTGATGATTTTCCCAGTTTTTACATACATATACACCACGCCTCTTCCATTGGGATAAGATCACGGAATGCCATATGCTCCGTTCCTTACATACCACTTACGCATCTTCAACATTCATCAATATTAAATATATTATTAAATATTATTTTATCCAGTTTTTACAATCTACACATACATTGTAATATGTTCTAATAAAACTGTAGAGGTCAAATGTCAGTACATAGAAAAAAATGCTAAAATCCGAGTCAGGGGCTGTCTGTTTGTACGGGCTAATCTCCGAAGATTCTGAACCTATTTTCAATTTGCACAAATATTTTAAGCAAAGTCCGGGGCAACATATAGGCTTTGTTTCATTGAAATCGGTTGTCGGAAAGAAAAGTTATCATCATTTAAAGATTATTTTAAATGATGATAACTTTTCTGCACCTTTGATGCACCTTATCAACAAATTGCGATGCAAACTGACTCGCGTCGATTTTTTATTGAATTATCAGATGTCAATAACAGTTTGATATGGAAATGTAATAGTTTGATTATTTCGCCACATTCAATAATGTATTTGTGGAATAGTGGATATGAATATATCATATGAAGAAACCTTGCTCAAAAGCTCAGCTTAAGATGAAACCCACGCGAACGAAGTCGCTGGTATCAGCTAGTATTAAATAATAAAGTCGAATTGATTATGTAATAATACACAATGCACAAACAAAGATAAGCAAAAGTGCTCTTTAATCATGACTGAGACATTTATAAGAATGTTTTTTTTATTATAATTTTGTTTCTTTAACTTAAAGATTACAATATGGTTTTCTTTGTGTATTTCAAAATACGATGCCCCAGTCAACATTTTTGTAATACCTCAATCTGAAAAACAATAAAATCATGAACTGACACGGTTACAAAAATATTAAAACCGGTTTCAAATAGAGATGAAACGGATATCCGGTAACTATCCGGTATCCGGCTTAAATAAAACATCCGATACTGGATAGCAAGCGCCTATCCGGCCGGATACCGGAGGTCCTAGCACGAACAATTTGCGAAAAAGTTTTCGTATCGTCGAGCTGTCATTTGTATGAAATTTCAAATAATTTCTCATACAACTGACAGACGGACCATTCGAATACTTATTCGATAGTCGTTCGTGCTAGGACCAAGGATATTTAAAAAAATACAAAATATACAGTTAAGGTAAGTACTCTATTTATATCACAAACAAAATCAATAATCACACAATTTTCATTCTACAACTTAGAAAATGAAAATTTAGTACTACTTATTATGGTGAGTAACTACTAATTGCATTAACAGGTAAAAAATGGTTTCGCTTGTCTTTGTAAACAAGTCCATCTTTATAATATTCTGACATAATTATTTGAGTTAACAATTTATTTAACATAATATATACTTTAATCTGCTCTTAATATAATAATATTATGTACTTACTTATGAAAATTAATTTTAATAAATTAATTAATATAGTATCTAAAGTTTCGACCATATTTTTAAAGCCCCTACGCACTTCTAAATCATTAAATAAAACACAAATCATTGTTATCACATTCATATCAAATTATGACAATCAATAATTAAATTCAAGAACCATATATAAGGAAATCACAACGAATATAATTCAGTCACCCGTTGTGCGTATAACTCACATCATCGGTAAAATGAGTTTCGCATCGAAAGTTGCTGTCGTTACGGGCGCTAGCTCCGGTCTCGGGGCTGCCATAGCCACTTCCTTCGCCAGAAAAGGTGCTGATGTTGTCTTGGTAGGAAGAAACGACGAGAGGCTGCAGAAAATCGCTAAACAATGCGATGACTACGGCCGTAAGCGTCTTATTGTCAAAGCAGACTTAACCAAGGACGATCAAGTTAAAAACGTGGTTAAAAGTACAATTGAGAAATTCGGTAAAATCGACGTTTTGGTGAACAGCGCTGGTATTCTACGCACCGGACTTCTTGAAAAGGATGATGTTCTGTCAATTTTTGATGAAGTCATGGCAATTAATGTCCGTGCTGCCGTGAACCTAATGCAACAAGCTACCCCACACCTCATCGCTACTAAAGGAAATGTGGTCAACATATCTAGTGTTGGAGGCCAAGCGGTTTTTGCTGAATACATGGCGTCGTACTCGACGTCAAAGGCTGCATTGGATATGTTCTCTCGAGGCGCTGCTGTTGAAATGGGTAAACACGGAGTAAGAGTAAATATTGTAAGTCCTGGAGCCGTACTTAACACAGGTTTAATGCCCAATGGTGGTATCGATCCCTCTCTTTCACCTGACGACGTTGGATTTAGGTCACTTTTGGGCCGCTGGAGTCAGCCTGAAGAAATTGCTGATTTAGTCTTGTACCTTGCTAGTGAAAAAGCGAAAGGAGTCACGGGCAGTAATTATGTTTGTGACAATGGTTATTTGAATGTCAAATTGTGTTATAAATAATTATATTTTAAGTAAATATTCTTTATAAAAATTAGAAGAAATTATGTTTAAGTAAATATTCTATATAAAAAAATAAATGTTTTTTTTTTAAGTCCTTTAAAAATATTCCTCATAATAGCTCAGTGGAGACAATAAATTTTCTCAAAAGAAATATTGAAAAAACTTGTTTATGATTTTAAATTACGAACTTATATGGGAGTGTTAATAGAAATATATGACATGTTTTTTGTCATTGACATTGAGATGGAATCTTAGAAATTGTTTTAAGGCCGGCAGCGCATCTGCAAGTGCTGCGGATGTTTGGCGGTGTTCATTTTCCATCAGAGGGGTGAGCACCAACAACTATCGAAAAAGTATTCGTATCGTCGAACTGTCATTTGTATGAAATTTCAAATCATTTCTCATACAAAAGACAGCTCGACGATACGAATACTTTTACGTAAGTTGTTCGTGCTAGGCCCGCAAGCTCGTTTGCTCCCTATACTATAAAAAAACACTTGAAGTATCCCTCTACATCTGCTACTTGCAAATTACAACTACTGAGTACCAATATAGATAGCAAGGTGTCATACATTAATTAACAGCTATAATAATTAACAGTGTTGCTATGGCAACCGATCTACAGTTCAATTTTTAAAAATACACACCCGGTATAAATAACCGTGTTACCTTCATAACATTGTCAATAAAAGTACTTATACAAAAATCTTACAAACTTTAACTCATATTATGCAAATCTCTGAAGTTATCGAGTTACTTCGCCTTCCAATCTTAGCAAGATGCGTCGGGTAAGTGCACCTGTAACGGAACACCGTAATATTATACGTAAATATCGTGAACGGGCTTAATATTAAAACGGCCATGCAATACCGTTGCCAACGTTAACGCGTCGCTGTTTTTGCGCTGAGCTTATATGGTGCTCTGTTTTTAGGATTTTTTTTAAATAGATGAGTAAATTGATGCTAAATGATATATTAGTCCAAGGGGGATAATGGGCCAACAATTGGCCTTACAAACATTTTGTAAAACAAAAAAATTGGCGATTAAAAAGAGTGGTGGCGAGTTTATTGCCAGTTCTTCTCGTCCGTTCTACGCCTGATTTGAGAACTGGCAGTAAATGTAAAATTAGAAGCATTTAATATGTATTTTTTATTGATGTTCATAAGTGTACATTGTGTTGCCTAAATGAATAAATGATTTTTGAATTTATACTACCAAAAGATGAAGTATCTTGTTCAAACATTAGCACCGATACCAGTGATTACGAATTATTAGAAAAGAAAACGTTACTTTGTACCGTTGTCTTTATAAAGCCTTTAATGACATATATTATACATAGAAATTATATTATAAAATTGTATTATTAATTTTTATTATAGTAATAATAATAATAGTTATGACTATTAAATATTTGTATTATATAGAAAAATTATTATTTATAGGTCTAAATAAACATATCTGTACTAATATTATATACTGGAAGGAATTGTTTGTTTGTTTATTGTTACGATTTAACTCAAAAACTACTCGACCGATTAAAAAATTCTTTCACCAATAGAAAGCTACATTATCAGCGAGTAATTCTAAAATATATTTTTGTGTATAGTACATCTACATATGAAGCCGGGCGTGTTGCTAGTTTTTTATATAAAAAATCATTAAAAATTTACACCGCATGTAAGCTTACGTTAAACACGACAAGGTGATACCAAGACACAGCGAGCTCACGAGATAGTGCTTGGGGGTCATCGCAAACAAATGAGGGGAGTAAATCCTCCCCCTACCCCCCTCCCACAGGTAGGACTTGCTTAACCCTTTCTTGGCTAACATATGTACCGCGCGCGCGGTTAAGACACACTTCAAGTGTTTCGGACGTACTTGTGAATTTATAGGCGGTATATTGGTTTTGTTTTAGGTACAATAGTAAATTCGAGTTAATTTACGCTTGAGACTAATGCACGGAGTAAGTGCTTGTTCCGTGCGCTATTGAATTTATGTTTTAGGTTTGATATTGTTATTTGATCGTGAACTAGCGATCCTTCCAGGTTCGCACGCAATGTAGATGTACTAAAAAATATAGCCTATGTAACTCGCAACCTCGTAACCTCGCTGATAATGTAACTTTCGTTTGCTGAAAGAATTTTTAAAATCTGTCGAGTAGTTTTTGAGTTAAATCGTAACAAACAAACAACTCTTTGATCTTTATAATATTACTAGCAACGCGCCCCGGCTTCACAAAGGTGCAATGTAGATGTACTATACACAAAGCCTTTGTTACTCACTGATAATGTAACTATCTATTGGTGAAATAATTTTCAAAATCGGTCCAGTAGTTTTTGAGTTTATTCATAACATACAAAAATACAAATCTTTCCTCTTTATAATATTAGTATAGATATAGTTAGTATAGATGATTAGACCATGTTTATTAAATACACAATTTCGTACGATTAATCATTTTGATTATAGTGACGTTCCCTAACACGTAACATTTTTTATAAGCCATCTCCCAAACTCCCCAGTTAGCTCAGGAAAGTAATAGATAGGACGCAGAGAAACAATTCTAACGGTAATTGGGGTAGACGCCTTGGGGGTTGTGACACTCTGACGTATGACGATATTGTGTAAATTGTATATCCATATTTCATGTGACGAATAGTTTCATTACGAGTGCTTTTACCCCAGTTTTATTTTAAATTCAATCTCGTAAATAAATAAACAAGTAACACGCCCTGGCTTCGTACGGGTGCAGTATAGATGTACTTTTTTATGTTAGATATCGACAGACGAGCATGAGGTTCACTTGATGGTAGGTGATACCTCAGCCGCAGAACATCAGTCGTGATGCGCTGTCGACCCAATTTTTACTTTCGAGCATTCGGAAATCCATAGACTGAAACCGAAACGCGCAATATACACTTCACGGCTTTTCAATCTATGAACGGTGGTTCGTTACCCGGACGGAATTTAGATATTCCTCCCACCCGATCAATGCCCGAAGTTACCAGACGTGGGGAAAACATGCTTACAGAAAATTATAAGCATGTGCTCCCGGTGGGATTCGAACCCACGACCCATCGATACGCACTGCAGCCCGTCAGTGTACTACACACAAAAAAAAACGGTCAAGTAATTTTTGATTTAAATCGCAACAAACAAACAAATACTTACCTTTTTTTTTGTAATATTAGTATAGTTAAAAGAAAATTGCATTTGTATGTTATAAAAAGTACATACATACATATAATTCACGCCTCTTTCCCATTGGGGTAGGCAAGTAAATTACACAAATATTATATAGTTTGTAAGTTTAAGTTTTTGAAAATTCTTACAACAATAGAAAGCTACTTTATCAGCGAGTAACATAGGCTATTATTTTTTGTGTATAAAAAAAAAACATTTACACTGCACCCGTGCGAAGTCGGGGCGGATCGCTAGAATTATATATTACTGTGGCCTTGTATGGTGCTGAGAGAACAAATATCAACAATCATTATGTCCAAAGATGATTAAAAACAATGAACCAGCATTTATTAATTATCATATATTTTTTATTAAAATGTATGATATTTTAATCTACGAGTATATTGGTATTTGAAAGGTTACGTATTATTACCACAAATATTATAAATATCTACTTTTTCATACATTCTCGTACCTGACAAAAAACGTAACGCCTTTTTAGCATCAGGCCAAATCTATACTACATAATAATATTATAAAGCTGAAGAGTTTTTTTGTTTGAACGTGCTAATCTCAGGAACTACTGGTTCGAATTGGATAGTCCAATTATCGAGGAAGCCTTTAGGCTATATAACATCACACTGCGACCAATAGGAGTGAAGCATCAGTGAAAATGTTGCAAAAACGGGGAAAATTATCCATATTTGAGGGCTTCCGTTGCGTGCGCTGCGTAATCTGCAACAATGACTGTTGGGCAGTACGAAGTTCGCGGGGAGAGCTAGCTCATACTAATATTATAGAGAAGAAAAAAATGTGTGTTTGTTACGATTTAACTCAAGAACTACTCGACCGATTTTTAAAATTATTTCACCAATAGATAGCTACATTATCAGCGAGTAGCATAGGTATTACTCGCTGATAATCTATGTATATTGCACCCGTGCGAAGCCGGAGCGGATTGCTAGTATTTAATAATTATTTATTTATTTTTAAGAATAAAGTACAAAACAAAGTGGATACCGTGACACCTATGTCAGGCTGAGATAAAACCCACCTATTTACAGGTGCCAGTTCCCCCCATTGTGCCTTATATAGTTTTTTACCTTACGGGGTAAAGATGATAAAGTGACACAGGGAGTGTTGGGGTCGGGCCGGATGTGCAATGGCCCTATCTGCTCACTTTGTACGGGAGACAAGGTAATGCGTAGCCCGTTCTTATGTGCTTTGCCCCAACGATAAAACTTTTTTATCTCTGGGAGTCGAACCCGATACCCTACCTCGCTCTGTATTTTATCGCTTCACATGGATGTACTATACACAAAAAAATGTATGTATTTCACTAATCACTTTTCTTAACAGGCAAGTAGATGATGAGTCGTCTATATGCAGGCGGAATCAAACCTTATCTTACTTGTTTCAACTGGATTCGAACCTAGGACATTCAATGCTAAATGCAACTCCAGAAAACAACAGAAGAGATCAATTTGATCGTGAACTAGCGATCCTTCCAGCTTCGCACGCAATGTAGATGTACTAAAAAATATAGCCAGTGTTACTCGTATAATGTAGCTTTCTATTGGTGAAAGAATTTTCAAAATTGGTCGAGTAGTTTTTGAGTTAAATCGTAACAAAAAAATGTTTCCAATTTATAATATTAGTATAGATAGAGACGGCATCAACACGGTCTTTTTGAATCTTTAAGGGCATGAACAGGATGTGGAAAGTACAATAGTGTGCATGTCCCATGTACATAAACTAAGTAAGTCATGGGCAACAGGGAGTTATTGATAAACAAAAATGTTTGACCCATCGATGTTTGTTTGACCTCATTATCACAAAAAATTAACGATATATAAATGACTAAGGTCTATTTAATCAGTATTTTTAATCAACTTACAAGAAATCATTAATTTATTTAAAAAAAATATAATATGTATACTTGCTGACCCCGCAATCGTTGTTTTGCCATGTAAATAATTTCTAAAAAGCAGGGGTTGGTGATAGAAAAGTAAAAATTTAAGGTTGTATGTATTTTTTAATGCCACATTATAAAAAAATAAAAACAAAAAATTTCGTCCAACAATTAAAAAAAAAAATTAGGGGTGGATTACCCTTAACGTTTAGGGGGATGAAAATGTTGATGTTGTCCGATTCGCATACCTACCCAATATGCACACAAAATTTGATGAGAATCGGTCGAGCCGTTTCGGAGGAGTTCAAGTTCGAACCCCGTGACACGAGAATTTTATATATTAGATTAAATCATTTTTTGTGTGTTAATATAACGTTTTTTTCTCCAGATTGACAAGCGATAAATGGCTGTAACCACCTGACGATCGCCTCCATGGCTCAGTGGTAAGTGACAAGTTTAGCAGCGGGGTCATGGGTTCGAATCTCGGTGGTAGACATGTTTATAAGCTTCCTATTGTCTGATCACTTCTGTTCATAGATGGAAAAGTCGTAAAGTGCATTTAAGTGTGGGTCTTGGAAT
This sequence comes from Anthocharis cardamines, assembly GCA_905404175.1. Classification (NCBI taxonomy): domain Eukaryota; kingdom Metazoa; phylum Arthropoda; class Insecta; order Lepidoptera; family Pieridae; genus Anthocharis; species Anthocharis cardamines. The sequence goes on from FR989970.1 coordinate 1,987,414, forward strand.
CTATAGAATTTCAAATGTATAATAGGTCGACAGCGCATCATTGACTGATGTTCTGTGGCTGAGGTATCACCTACCATCAAGTGAACCTCATGCTCGTCTGTCGATATCTGACATAAAATAAAAAAACAAACAAGAAAAATATAGTGTGACCAGTTTTCTCACCAAAACTTACTCGCTAATTTTTCTCTCGCAGTTCTAAAACAATTCACGTACAGCTAATGCCGTGATGTATAGACGTATGAGATGAAATAAATATTGTTTGTTGGCATCATAAATAAGGCTGGAGACAGACGGAGGGACACACGTCACCTTTTGATACATTTCCGCTGTCGTTATTAATGACGACTCATCGGTGCCGTCCCGACGGGCTGCCTGCTTTAGGGCTATCACCTACGACTATGTATTATTTTAAAAGCCGACAATGCATCCGAGAGTTTTAATGTCCATGATTGTGATAACTTACCTTCTGCTTGGTTGTCTGCTCTGTAATAAACAAGGTGCATATTACAGAGCAGAGCTAAATTGTATTATTCGATGTATTCGATGGTTGGCAACACTGTCGCACCGCCATCCTACCAACATAAATATTTGATCAAATGACATACATTACAATTTTTTTAGAGTTACACATATACGTTTCAAGTGGATAAACTCGTAATTTTATTCGTACCTATACTACATTTTTCAAAAAAACGATTACAATTTTACAAACAAACTGGCATGTCTTTTGACAAGTGATTATTGTAATATAATATGTGTATATCAAATAATCGACATGATTTCGTCTCTTGCCCTTTGAGTAAGATCTAAGGTACTCTATATACTTGCTACGATCGCAATATTAACTTGATATGACACCTTCCGATTAGTCCAACCAAGCCTTATCACCATATATTAAAACAATTTTATTGCAAATGTCCTTAAATAAAACTTCTTACAAGGGATTGAAACTTTATTAAAATTAAGTCACTTGTCAGGCAATCTATCCATGCCCAACCTAGCATGACAACCGCGACAAAATTTTGTCGACCGTTTTCTCGTGTTTTAATCGATTATCTCTTCAAGGTCTTACATGACAATAACACTTAAAACTCGACTTTTAATATCAAAAATAGATATATTTGTCGATCGATATATCTTTTCTATTAAAATTGTCGATGTCGAGATATAACATATCGAGATATCTTACATCTTAGTTTGTCTTCTCTCGTCCGCGAGATATCTCGTGGCGATCATGCTAGGCCGACAGCTCATGAATAGGGTTGCTGTAACACGTTTGAAATGTAAGATACTAATCAGTTAAAACCATCACTCAAATTTCTTAAATCTAAACAAGTTCATCAATTTTGTGATCTAATGTTTTCTTCCAAGTGGCAACCCTGACACCGCGTCCTGCCCAGCATAATAATGGGTACAGGAGGGAGGCAACATCACCACCCCGTAATATCATGTGAGACGTTGGTAAATTTATCAATAGCATTATATCGCGAGCATTCGCGCCTTATATTTTATTCAGACTACGATGTTTTGACATCGATCTCAGCTCATCTTGAGTTATTTCGGATTCCTTTATGGTACAATAGAAGTCCCCAGGCAGATATATTTCTGAGTCTATCTCGCTGACTGTTGATCTATAGAGGTACAACCCGAATACTAGATCTTCAACAGGTATTCATTCTGGACATAGCGTCCATGGAGAGCAACTAAACAACCCATAGACAAAATATACATCATATAGGTACAATAACATTAATTTGTATGTTAAGTATCGACAGACGAGAGTGAGTATCACTTGATGGTATTATAACCTGATTATCGGTCAAAGATGCGCTGTTGACCTATATTGATTCGATTTAAAAAAAAAAGCTAGGATGAATGACAAGATTTATTATTAAACTTATGATTGTTATTTGGTTTTTCTTGATTTCACATGATACAGTAAAATTTTATGACGGTCATCGCGAAGCGCTACTTGGAAAAGGAAGCCCACAAAGATGGCGATATTTTCATAAAATTTAAAAAAAAATGTAATGACACTCATGACATGAAATTAAAATTCTATGTAATCAGTTTTATGAAATAAACTTAATTAAAAAACAATTATTGAATAATCTCATTTTTTCGCGATCCTAACTGCATCTCACTCCTTAACCGTAATAATCCGCGAAAATCGTTTTTTTTTATATTTCCACAAAGGGAATAAAATCGGTTTTAGAAATCCCAAGATCCACACTGAAAAAGTTGCATGTAAAAAATAAGCTGGCTTGTTGTAATCTTTCTGACTCAACATAAATATTTTCACAAAAAGATTTAAAAAATATTGGGGTAATCATAAACACTGCGAAATTTCGATATTTATTTATATAAGTCAACATTAGCAACACAAGTTGTATTTATTTAAATGACGGTTATTAATTATTATTAAGAACACTGCATAATCGCAACAAGGAAACTACAGTGAAGTAGTTGTACATTGAAGTGATAAAAAAAATTACCATTAGTGCCAGTTCCTCAAAAAGAACGAACGTCTCCTATCAAAAACGAGAGCAAAGCTCACCTCAGCCATTGGTTACCCACTCGACCTCAAGTTTACTTCTTTTTTATTAAAAATTAAGTCGCATAGCGCAATTTTCAAAGGTGGTTTGTTCGATTTGTTAATTATTCCTCGAAAATCCCAAATATAGGGAGAACATGTTTGTAGGTCTAATATTAATAATTATATTTTTTACATTTTCTACCATGATTGCACTATAAAATTTGCCCCGGAAAAATCTCGTATAAAAAATAGGCGTTAGATATATTATACTTAGGTTTAGAATTGCAAAAGAGACACTGTATTGCCATTTAAAAGAAAGAATTTAAATTACAACAACGGGCGTTCGCACAAATCTTGCCAACACGAAATTTATCGCGGCCTATAACTTGGTTTATTTATAAGAAAGCACGGGCCGCGTTGGGAGATGAAATTACGTGATACCATTCAGATTCTGAGTGAAATACTACAGAGCTTGTAAGGGAACAATCAGTTACCTATGCGAGGATGTTATATTTTGATTATTCCTCAATGTCAAGTCGGTATATACAATTTAGCAGCGCAGTTGTTTCTGGCTTAAATAATCTCCAATCAAACCAAATTTCACAAAATACGAAGTAGAGTTTATCTAATTCTTAATTTTATTTAACCAGAATAAAAACTGATTCATAATGTATGTTTTAAAATTTTAAATTCATGAAAACATAATAATAACAATTCTATCTTATCACTAGATGGCGTACTGAACAAACATCTCTATCTTAGTAATAAATATTTTATTACAGTATACAAACATTAAATAGAAATCATATTTACGAAAAACTTACATTAAGCTCATTTTTAATAGAAAAGTGATTTTTATATGTAACTTTACATTTTACGGCGAAAGAAACGTAAAATAGCGCGATATTTAAACGTGAATTGTCAGAAACGAATTGTCAATTGTCAACTCTCACCAAACAAATTTCTGTTTAAAAACAAAGTTTAATTATTGTTTTTCAACATGGATAGCCGTTTATATGAAACTAAATTGGCGAACCACAAAATATTTAAAGACATTAAGAATAGTTTCGGTGAATACTCGGGGACAAACTTGCGTAACTTGATTGAATTACATGATGATGTGTTGTACGTTTGGAATTCAATCGAAAACTGTTTATTTTGTGTAAATGTGAAACATTTGGAAGAACACGGTGATGAAACTCAATATCAGGTAAGATATATAAATAAATTTTATCGTTTAATTTAGTTAAAACATGTCGGCAAAACTTAGTGGATTTTGAGGTTATGTTGTTAAATTTTTTCAGATTTAATACAGACTTGGCCTTGAAAATTTTGAATTTATCAATTTTAGTCACTTAACTCACTTAAGCATTTAATCTCTATCGAATGCTTGGTAAGGCTTATTATATTGCCAAATGTTAACAGTTCATTGTACAAAGGTTGCGATTAGTCCAACTTAGAATATACCAAATTTCTACCCTAAAATATAGGGTACAAATTTGAAACCTTTGAAATCTATATATTATTCCATTATTTTTCCATGGTTTTTCCTATGACACATTGTGGACCCATGGACTTATGAATGAAAATCAAATCAAAGTTGTATGCACTCCATGATCAGATTCGTGTCACAGACTTGTCATCAAGTTGTGTGCATGTTAAATCCCTTTTTCAATTATCAATATAAGTTTATTTCTATATAAGAATATTATGTATTAAATACTGGTTGCAAAAATAATAATAGCTTTTCCATGCTGTATCCAAATATTTACAAATAATAATTTTATATGGGATTTGAGATCTAAGATTGTATATCCTTGTACATATTACCTCGCCAATCATTGGTATATAAATATATAAATATTGGTCAAGTAGGTAAACCTTATTATTGGGTATTGCAAACTATATTAGAAAATAATGTACATTTTTTGATATAGATTGATTTGATATATTTTAGATTGATACATTATTAATATATACAATTAAGAAAAATAATTAAATATTCCATGTTAACTGTCAAGTCCACTACTTAAACCATTTTCCTGACTATTCAAATTACTCTACAAAATCTGAGGATAATATTCCTAACTTTGAGAAAATTCTATATTTATAATTAGCACTATCTTTATCTTACCCTTTTTTAACCAGACATGTCATATAAGGTAGTTACAAAATTATTATAACCCTTGTCTACAGAATTCTGTTTAACGTTGTTCATTATTATATATTGACAGTAAACTTTTGGTTAAGTAAAAATTTTGTTTAAATATTCACCATCAAAAATATTCATATAATCGAGAATACTAATTACATTATTTATTTTGAATTATTTTAGCACTTTCTAATATTATGTATAATATACATATTATGTACACTGTGTATACTTTTATTTTATTCAGATAATAACTTAATTTAAAGGAAAGTAAGCATTACTAGGGAAGGAGTAGCCCTACATCAGTGTCTGTGTGTGTAAGTCAGAACTCGGAATGGTTAATTTATATTTTCCAAAATATGTCTCTGACTGATATACCATGATATTAGTTTTAAAGAGTAAACTAACCACAAAACACACTAAACTAACCACACTTATTTTTCCAGTAAATATAACTAAAGTCAAAATAATAGTAAATTAACCAGTTTCTGAGCCCAGGTGTAAGTAAACATTTTTTAAAGGGCCTAAGATGATCCATCTTTAAAATGTCCCATAATAAATATTTCTTCTTTCTTGGACAAGGTGTCATCATATTTTAGTTTCACCTTATGTTATTCTGAAAGGAAAATTTTTAAAATTGCACAGGAGCTATGAATTTTTTCAGATTTCTTATTTAAAGTTTTGCTGTGACTCGCTGAATCTTAAATTATTAACTTTTGATATTTTTTTTGTTACTTAAGATTAATATAAGGGGTTGATTGTTAATAGCGGATACCTCTGGAAATGAGGAATTTAAGAATTTACTTAGGACCACTATATTTTAAAAATATTTAAAAGATTTTTAATTTTACAAAATAGTGTAATAGGTATACAACTACTCCCTATCAAACTACACAGTATGAAAAAAAATGAAATGGTTATTTTCGCAATTTTAATGATTAATACTCGTGAAAAACAATAACTGAAAAATGAGATATATTTTCTTTCAGATACTCTTACAATCTCAATATTCACGTATGTATTTTGAGAAAAAAAAATTATGCAAAAAGTCAATTCGATCCTACCTACAATCACAATTCTTGTGAATTTATGCTTTCGAGGAGTGTACTTGAAACATGTGTCCCTTTTTCAAGCAGTGGTGACTTTGATAATAATAATTGTTATTTCATGTCGCGGTCAGTCATGATTTGGACGTAAAGCGGCAACTTAGGTGTGTATTGCGCTTTTATATTTACCGATAAGTCAACTTTAAGTAGTACCAACCAACTGAGGGCCTAGCACGAACGACTAGCGAAAAAGTATTCGAATCGTCCATCTCCAACGTCCATTCGGCTCGTTGGTAGAACACCTGCCCGTTCGGTAGAATACCTGCCGTGCGCATCGATGGGTCGTGGATTCGAATCCCAACGGGACGACTTTTCCAATTTTCTGTAAACATGTCTTCCCCACGTCTGGTAACTTCGGGCATTGATCGGGTGGGAGGAATATCGAAATTCCGACCGGGTAACGAACCACCATTCATTGATGGAAAAACCGTGAAGTGCAAATTGCGCGTTTCGGTTTCAGTCTATGGATATCCGAATGCTCGAAGTAAAATATATGTCGACAGCACATCATTGACTAATGTTCTATGGCTGAGGTATCACCTACCATCAAGTGAACCTCATGCTCGTCTGTCGATATATGACATAAAAAAACATCTGCCAGTTGTATGTGAAATCATTTAAAATTTCATACAAATGACAGCTGAACGATATGAATACTTTTTCGCAAGTTGTTCGTGCTCGGCCCTCTGAGTGGTGCACACGGTAGTACTGTAATAGTATCCTAAAGTTGTTTAGTTCAATAACAAACACAAAACAATGAGCACTTCGAGACATCAGAAGAGGTCGATTACTAAAACCGCCATTAATCTCACTTGGCCGTTGCCGCCGAATTAATTATCCTCTGACCATACGATTTAATGGGTTTCCTGAGGGACCCTGAGGTTTCCGATTAAATCACTACTTCTCATAGGGCGATTTATAGTGACCATTGCGATACTTGAACGGAGATGTAGATTGCTGGAAGTGGTATATTGCTTTGGAAAGACGCAACATTCGAATTGATAAACGATTGTCTGTCCTCAATTCCATGAACTGAATAAATGTTTTCTATCCTAAAGCCAAAACGCGCATTATGGCTGTGTATAAGTCGTTTTCCCGACTTATACAAAGATTTTTACCCGGATGGGATTTTGGCGGTACGTACGTATTATAGCCCTTCATCGGTCAAAAGTTGACGAAGCCATAACCATATTTCTACCCTATATTTTAATAAGTTCATATATGGCTAATTAATTATATAATTATTATAAACTTATTAAGAGCTAAGCTCATGTTATATTTTCATCTGATATGGCACTTCAAATGTTAATACATATTTTAAAAAATTCTCTTGCAATAGAAGGCTAAAATATAAAACCAAGATATTATGAGTCTGTTTTAATTTGATAAGACAGACATGGTACTCTATTACCTTTGTCTGTTGTTTGGTTGGTTAAAATTGACGCCCACATTGATAAACATAATTTTTTCAATTGAAAGACATGAAAAATGGGAGTTTATGTATTTACTCCCATAACCTCTGCTGGGGCATGGGAGCAAGTTCGAACCTAGACCTCCTGTGCTAAACGCTAAACCACGTACCACACCGAAGCGGTAATCTACACTAATGTTATAAAAAGGAAAGATTTGTATGTTGTTATTCAAACGAATAAACTCAAAAACTACTGGACCGATTTAAAAAATTCTTTCACCAATAGCTTTCACATTATCAGCGAGTAATATAGGCTATGTGTATAGTACATATTACTTTGCATCCGTGCGAAGCTGGGGCGTGTCGATAGTAGTTTATATTAATTAAAATAATGATACAAAGATACCGATCAAGTATTAAAATTTAAAGCAAACTCCGTCCCAAATAAACTCAAAGACATTTTACCTAAGTACCCTCATATCAGATAGGCACTTTGAGTCTGAAACTTTAAGCTGAAATTACTCAACAATTTACCTCCGTACCTATAAAAGCCTTAACCAAATATTGTCACAATTACAAGATAGCATCTTACCGTGAAGGGAATGCCCTTTGGCATGTCTTAAGGTCCAACATGACATGTATAATGGTTTAACGTGTTTCGTGTGCCAAATATTCACTTAAAATGACTGCTGCAGTTTTGTTCAATTGAAATAGATTTATCTATAAATTTTTGGAGGATTTAGGGAATATTATATTTTTATTTAAATCAAAAATTAATTATAATAAGTTCTCATCTCTTAGTTTTACTTACATACGATATTAGTTTATGCCTTCTATGCTGCTTTGTGACTATTTTTTATAGCTAGCTGAAAAAGACAGATATATAAATTAAATTTTTCAGTTATTATGAAGTTATGACCAGAGCCCCGGAGGTCCTGGGTTCGAATCCCGGGGAAACAAGATAAAAAAATGAAACAGACACATAAATGGGTCTCCCCTATACCCCTCTATACTCGGGAATTCGCCCTTTTTATGAAGTTACTTGGGCCTATTAAATGTCACTTTTGGCAAAATCACTTTTTTACGCCAACCCAATCTACATTTGAACCTCTATCAAATGCAAAACTCAATTGTATACGGACGTTTCAATCGTATTTTTTTTACAAATTTCAAAATATCCTATATACTTGCTAACTGAAAGTTGGTACTTAAAATATAGACTATATTTTTTTAACAAATTTTAACAATAGCAAAGTAAAAAGCAAGAAATCATGTGGCTGATACCTGTATTTTTCACTGTAGTTGGTTTCATTATAATTTTTTCAATAGACGGTTTTTATCGATTTTCTCATATAATTGATTTTGGCATATAAGAGGTCCTAAAGTCGCAACGACGAATTATACAGGGTTATACGTGGTAGTGCAAAATACTAATTATTCTACGAGTTAAAGGTCAATGCGTTCATGATCCACATACTCAGGAAGATGGTTGAAAAAGAAATCAAATTCTAATGAACTTCAAATTGAACTTTTTTATTAAAGCCCCTTCCATTAAAACATGATCTGTAACAATTCAAATGCTAATCATTAAAGCGGAAACGAGTATCTTACAAAGAACGGTAAGACCTTTCCCTTAGCGACCTGGGATCGTTTTATAGCGACCCGGTTGGACTTCTGGGATATATGGGACCGGACTTGGTATGCGAATGTACAGGGGAAACTATAGTAATGGGATTTGAGCCTGCCTCAGTGGAATGTGAGTTCGATACCTGCCGAAACTTACATGTTTCAATATTTATGTTATACAGACATTAAATAGGTAGAAGGACGGGCTCGTTGGCGCGTTCGGTAGAACACCTGCCGTGCGCATCGATGGGTCGTGGGTTCGATTCCCACCGGGAGCACATGCTTATAATTTTCTGTAAGCATGTTTTCCCCACGTCTGGTAACTTCGGGCATTGATCGGGTGGGAGGAATATCTAAATTCCGACCGGGTAACGAACCACCGTTCATAGATGGAAAAGCCGTGAAGTGCATATTGCGCGTTTCGGTTTCAGTCTATGGATTTCCGAATGCTCGAAGTAAAAAATTAGGTCGACATCGCATCATTGACTGATGTTCTGTGGCTGAGGTATCACCTACCATCAAGTGAACCTCATGCTCGTCTGTCGATATCTGACATAAAAAAATAAAAAAACATAAAAAAAGGAATATCGAACCCGGATAATGGAACATGTCAAATGTGGAAATCAATGAGATTATACGTTTCGGCTTCAGCCTATAGCGCATCACTCTATCTGAGGTACCTATCACCTACTATCAAGTGACATAAAAACGGAAAGTTTTTGTTCACAAATAAGATATTTAGAAGGTAGTTTTAGACAAACTTTTTTACTTTTAAATTAAATTTCAAGTATATATTTTTTGCCTAGAATCATTTGTTCACAAATAGGATAAAAGTAAAGTAGTATTAGACAAATGGTATATTACTTTTACTTTTAAATTAAAATTTTTCAAATATATATTTTTACCTAGTATCATTCACACAACTAATTTTTTTTTACAAGTCTCAAAACTACATTCAAGCCTTGGAATACGGGCCTAAATGCAAAGGCCAAAAAAGGCAATTTGGGCAAGTTTCGCTCGCGTGTTGGCAAGCAATTGTTGTTGTGTTTAGACGTGTTAGATCGATGTGCTTAATGTATGTGAATCGAAGGACTACCACGAGGTTTAATTTGCCCGCCGTCCATTTGTTCCGATTGCGGTCTTATTTATAGCGGCGCTGCGAATTGGCTGCAGGAGTGAGCTAGTTTGTGTTTACGGCAAGTTGGAGACGTCTTAGATTTATATTATGTGTATTGAACTGTTTTAAACGAGGCTGAAAGATGGGGATGGAATTTGTCTTAACGGAAATGATGTTGTTTTGACTTTTGAGTGTCGGTACCTCACTCATTACGTCATACGTCATTTAGAACTCAAATCGTGGTAAAATTTTTGACGAATTCTTTTTGTCAGATATCGACAGATGAGCGTGAACTTATTTGATGGAAAGTTATACCACAGAACATCAGTCAATGATGCGCTGTCGTTTTTGTGGTTCCGTACTCCGTACCAAAAATGGAACGCTTATACGTACGTCAAGGTCCTTTTTCTTAGGAGGTATCAAGTTGAAATTAATATCAAATACTCAGCTCTGCAATCCCTTGCAACAACGAAAAAAATTGCAGCATGTTTTCCGCACTCGCAAGGGAATCAAAACCTACGTTAAAAAATCGGGTTATTTGTCCCGTACGAATAGTACCTATGTATATTGCACTACCGCAAGAATTTAAAGCAGATATTGTTTAAATGAAAATGTTTAGGTAGCTCTTAAATAAATACATTATTATTATTATTGCCTTAATATTGAGTTAGGCGACTTTAATTCTAAGTGATATGCTAATAGTATAGTACCCGCTAAGATTTCTTGTATCGATAGTACCTTGTACGGATTAGAACCCTTAAGGATTTGTCGGCCCGGGGCGAATTGGTCCGCTCTTTGTCTTAGCCACCCGGGACAGGTGAGGCTTCGGCTTTTAATTAATAATGCCTTCGATAGTGTAGGATGTAGCCAATAATGTTACTTAACTAAATCTGCCCACATAATGTAAGATTTGTGGGTTTTGGTTTGGTTTATTTGTAGGTACACGTTCCTTACTCGTTATACAATCAAATCAAATCAAATGTAGGTCGACAGCGCATCATTGACTGATGTTCTGTGACTGAGATATCACCTAACATCAAGTGAACCTCATGCTCGTCGGGCGATATCTAAAGTAAAAATAATATTAATAAAAATAAATTTACAAAATTAATAAACTATTAACAATACCTACTTGCTTGTAGATTACAAAACAGGCGCAAGAAGATCTAACTCTAATAAAATGAATAATCTAAATAACAATCAAGAGATTTTTGCCTTTTTCAAAAATATGTTGTTAGAATCGAGAATGCTAATTTTAATATGCTATTTAATAGAAAAATATATTGTTTTTAATACTCAAATATTGTCTGTAAACATACCACATTTTATAAAAAATAACAAAATATTCTTTAATAGCATATTAAATGTTTGACTTCGAAAAAAAAATCGTATTAACAACGATTTGTATTTGGTTTTGACAATGAATTCCATTTTTTTTACTGAATAGATCGTAGGTACATATTATGTAGGCGTCCAAGAAATTTTCACATAGGACCGTTAACTACTGATAAAATTAAATATTTAATTTAATACCTATAATTTTATTCCAAGTTATAGTTGTTTTTTCACTCCGTCTCAACCTTCCTATTTTAAATTTGAAAGTACAGTTCGTAACTCAATCACGATTCAACGGCGCAACGTAATTTGATGATTTGTACAAAACAAAAACAAGGAAAACTTTTGATCCCTGGCAAATATTCCGTTCCGATCCCAGGCGAAGCAGCGGGAGAAGCTATTACCTTATATAAATAATCAATGAATACTAGTGTTAATAACAGCTTGCAAGATGAACGGTTCCTCAGGGAGGTAGTCTTGAGCCGACGAAGGTAATTATTAAGTTGTGCATCGACGTTACAAGTTATTTTCCCTAGAGGTCAATAAATGTTACATTTTCCTTAGCTGATGACTAGGCATTTAATACTAGGCATTGTGTGTTACATGTGTTTTATTTAATTCTGCTATATAAAGCTTATAAATGAGATAGAAAGAGAAAAACATTTATTCACAATTCCAAAAAAAAAAACACATTGACAAAAAGAAAAAATAGAATTATGTGTATAAGTTTATTACAATATTTATATTACTAAAGGTTATAGTTACTACTTTAAAAAAATTATAACCAAGTATTACAATTATCGATATTTTTAATTTAATTTCGTGTAAATAATAAATGAAAACTAAAGTCATGTTTTAAATGTTCAATAATTCACTAATAAAATCCAAGTTTTTCCCTTGATATATATCCACATATCTACGTATATCCCAAGCTAATGTCCATTGAGTTTGTGACTCGCACTAACAGACAAATCATCTACATATCGCACGTTTTAAAACAGCATTTTTTATTATCCTCAACATGCCTTGTTAAAAATAGTTAACGATTCACCAGTACAAAGTGTCTTAGATGTTAAAGGGGTGGCTCCCTCCTCCCACATCTCATTAACTTGGCATGTTAAGTCGAATAGTGTCTATACTAAACTGAAGCTGATTGAATCTATAATCTATAAAGGTATCAAATTGAACACTTTAGTAAGTAATTTCGTGTAATATTATTGTGTTTAATTCTAATTGTTATAAGTTAAAAATATGAAACTTGAAAAATTTCACTAGGTGACTTGATAAAACAGTTTTTTTTCACTATGTTGTTCTATATTGATTTCAGTAAAATTTTGTACAATTGTTATCAAACCAAAATTAGGAATACTTGGTGGTCCGTTCCACCTACGCAGGCGAAGAAGCGGGAAAAGTTATCTTATATATATTTTTTATCAATTGTGTTTAATTCTAATTGTGCGTGGTATTTTATCAATATCCAGGAATTTTTTGAAGTATAGAGTTATATATAAAGACACAATGAATGTGTAGAAAAAAAAAAACAAAATAAAAGTGCAATACATTTCCATATTAATGTTACTGCCGCCCATTGAATAGAACTGGCAACTCAAGCTTTAACCTCTACTTACAGTAAAAATATCAGGCCTTTTAATTAATTATATATATAGAAAATATGTTTCGCGTATTTTACGCCTGCACCCGAACGAATTCAAAATGGCGTCATGTAAAATGTACATCGAATACTTGAGACTCGTTCTTTTCCCGCCTCAGAGTGTCGTTGGCGGCATTAAATCTTAATAAAACCCGTCATGCATCACGATGGCGTCCTTTGATTTCTCACTCGGCAAACCGCGTCTCCGTATATCAAAGAAAATCACAACTCTTTTCATTGCGCGCCGATAGAATGCTCGCAGAGACCACCTTAATTGATCCCGCATTCCCCCCACCTGTTTTAAAATTTTTACTAGTGAACGACGTGCCAGAGACCTCAGTAGAGTGGACAGTTCGCCTTCAATTTACTAATACAAATAAGCGAGCTGGTCCTTCGAGCCCCAAGCTACTGGCGACGCTTTAAAGGCGCTATTGTGTTCAACCCTCAATCGCGGTCTCGATTATCGGAAAGAAAACACTCATCTATATTTTAAATAATGATCAGGGCAGGTCTGGGCGAACAATTGAAGAGTGATGGATCGTGTTTGACGCCGGCTACCGGAGCTTTGTTGTCACCCTTGTATTTTTTGAGGAAAACACAAAGATGTATGTGACCTTTCATGAAAGGCCAATTAATTGTGTGTAACCCCTACGCAATATCATAGGTTTTCTTAGTATTCTGTGAGGTGAAAATACTATTCATGTAGATTTACTACGAAATATTTGTACGAAGCTTTTACTTAACAGTGGGCAAATCATATTTTAATAAAATCTTTTAAATTCTAAATTAGTACAATTTTATCTCATTAGGGAGAAAAATCGAGAGATTTTTCTCGTGAGGTAATTAGATTCGTAACTCCTACTAATCAGCAACATTCAGAATATATTTCTTGGCTTTGAAAAAAAGGGGGCGTGAACAAACAGCATTTAATGAACCCCCCACCCATACATCATTAACTGGTAGGGGTGTCGCAAACAATCTCGTTCCAGTTTTCGAAAGGGACCGCTTGATAGTAGGCAGTAGTGCATTCGTTACAGCACCTCGAGTGGCAGCCATTGTGAGTGGAGTAGTCTGCGCCGTTGTGTCCGAGATGTTGATAATTGCCCCGGCTGCTGAGGAAAAACGTGTTATGCGATCCTCATTGTTTCAGCTTCGATGTCTGTCTATCTTTTATTTACTTTTTTATATCTTTTATACCATTTGGTCGGTTTTTTGTTTCTATTATAAGGTCGTAATTTTATATGTACGACATGGTCATTATCTGATTTTTTTATAAATGTTTAATTACATAAGTACAGTTTTTTTATAAGTTTGCGATCTAAGCGAATGTTCATAGATCAGATCGGGGACCTTCTTCAAAAGGGCCAGGTCGAATATTCGAAACCGACGAGTGTAAAAGCATTGATGAAAGTGGAAAAGCAAAAGTGGTATGCAAGGATCGGAGCATATGGAATTCCGTGATCTCTGCCAACAATGGGAAAGAGGCATGATGTATATGATATACATGAAAATAAATTACCAGGGTGAATCAAAAAGTTCTTAGAAGTGCATATATATGAAACCTTTTTGGATCAAGTTCGATATTCAAATTAAAGAGTGTCTATCACACTATATTTATGCAGACTGTCACTTGTTTTTGTCAGTTCGTTCGCATGTAATACATTTTTTTGTGCAACGAGTTGCTAAAAAGTCAAAATTATGGATAAAAGTGAGTTACGTGCGGTGATAAAATATCTCAGTTTGAAAAAAATGTCTACGAAGGAAATTTTTTTGGACATTCAGCAGACATTAGGGGGTGATGCTGTACCCTATTCTACGGTTGCGTACTGGGTGGCTGAATTTAAAAGAGGTAGATCAAGCTGTAAAGATGACCCGCGTTCTGGGCGGCCTTCAACCTCCGTTACAGAAGAAAATGTCAAAAAGGTTGAGAATCTGGTTTGGAAGACAGAAGAATGACTATAAAACATATAGCTGAGATCCTAAAGATATCTTTTGGTAGCGTTCAATCCATTTTAATTGATTCACTGGGGTTCAAAAAAGTGTCTGCAAGATGGGTGCCACGAATGTTAACCGACGAAAACAAAAAGCGACGTTTGGAAATTTCCAAGCGTAATCTCGAAATGTTCCAGCGTGATTCGGATAATTTTGCCGTCGTCAAGACGACAGAACGAAGAGGTGACAAGTCACCATGGATGAAACGTGGGTCCACCATTTTGATCCTGAAACTAAAAGACAAAGCATGTCTTGGAAACGACCATCCTCTCCATCCATCAAGAAATTTCGAGTTGCTCCTACCGCTGGCAAAGTTATGGCCTCTGTGTTCTGGGATAGTGAAGGAATCCTTTTTATTGATTACATGCCAAAAGGCCAGACGATTACTGGACCCTATTATGCAAATTTAATCCCGAAAGTGCGTGAAGCGATTAAAGAAATACGTCGTGGAAAACTGTCGTTGGGCGTGTTGTTCCTTCAAGATAACGCTCCTGCTCATCGATCGGAAGTTGCGCTCAACGCAATCCGCTGTGCTGGCTTCAATCTCCTTGACCACCCACCATATTCTCCGGACTTAGCCCCAAGTAATTTTCACTTATTTCCAAAATTAAAAGAGGAAATTCGTGGAACAAAATTTCACGATAATGACGCGGTTATAGCTGCCGTAGAGGACTTTTTCGAGAGTCAAGAAAATATTTTTTTTTCACAAGGAATAAGGAAGTTAGAAACGCGTTATTCTAAATGCATTGCATTGGAGGGAGATTATGTAGAAAAATAAAATATTATTATTTAAATCTTTGCATTTTTTAATATTGATTCCAAGAATTTTTTGATTCACCCTCGTACATATTCGAACCAAAACTCTCGATTGCAAGTTCAAGTAACTTTCGGAAAGGCACTGGGCCATATTTATATTATTTAAAAATATTAGTAGCGACCGCCTCAGTTTCGTTATTCTACTTATAAATCTTTATTCACTATCTCAACTATTGTACATCACCTCTTACACCCTCGACCCCTGTAATATAGTGCCACCAATATGTGGCACAGTTTATAAATTTAATGGCACATTCCCGTATTGTTCCTCAAGATGCTTTACGGTGTCCCTTAAACAGGTAATGACATTATTTATCGGTGGTAAACTAAGGTTTAGGTCCCAAACAATAGGCTAAACGTCTTGGGTACACGCATTAATTTCATGGATTTTAATAGTCATGTCTTTAGTGTTTGAGAATACTGAGGGTATCATATTCAAATCGTGCATGCATGTATCATGCATTTAGGTAACACAATGTACACTTATGAACGTCAATAAAAAAAATAAATTAAATGCCTCTAATTTTAAATTTACTGCCAGTTTAAATAAAATACTGTATACCGGATTAAAACGCGATTTATTATTTATATTGTTCAAATTATTTATCGCGACGTTTCGAATGCTTTTCAGCAACCGTGGTCGCGGGGAGACAGAAAGATGACAGTTGTCTGATTTTTGAAATGTCACAAAGTTGCCATATTAACGCCATCTATTCCTACGGAGTTAAATAAATAATAAATCGCGTTTTAATCCGGTATACAGTATTTTATTTAAATGTGTGATACTCGCGTCAATAAAAGACAATATTACTGCCAGTTCGTGGCAGTAATATTGTCTTAAATCAGTGGCGTAGAACGGACGAGAAGAACTGGCAATAAACTCTCCGCCAAACAGTTTTTGATATTGCAAAATGTTTGTAAAGAACTGCATCCATTACACTATACTCCACATGACATGACAGATATATTCGAATACCTTTGATTTCAGTACCATACAAGGCAATTTCAAATATCACAGAACAGATACATATGTATTTAGTTATGTTATTGATATTATGATTATTCTATTGTTTTAAAATAATTATATAATTTTTTACTAAAAACGGACTGTTTTTATAATATGATCGTCATTATAATAATACTTAATGTTAATCAGAAAGCTTTTCACTGTCGTATCATAAACTTATTATAACATCTACTATGTAGATGACATTATAACAAGAGAAAAAATATCTTTCAAGAAGCATGACGTATTTGCGAAATCATTCCTCTAATTATCACGAAACATAAAACTAACGTTTATAGAATCGCAAAACAAACAATTTTTATAATGAGCTACAATTTCATCCGAACACGTCCATTGTCTTGACGCAAAGCGCTGAGTCATTAATTTTTATTTTGCTCACAAGATATTGTCGCCCGAAGGTTTGATGGGATCAAATTGGAATTATTCAGTGCGAATAGCCGGGCGTCTTGACGTCGACAATGGGCCCTCCACTTGTTCTTTGCGTTGCACCGTTATTAAAATCTCATGAAACAATCGACTCGAAAGCGCACTTCCTGAGATCTCGTACAGACTTGACACTGACGCTGAATATTCTTGAGAAAAGTCAGGATATCCTTCGAGAAATCTGCCTATTGTCGAGTGGAATGGGCTTCAGAATATTATTCAGCGGTTAAGTGTTTAATGACGTTCAAATTTATTAAAGATTATTTTTATGATTTACGGAAAGTAATCTCGGTACCTATTGTTTATTCTTAATTCTTTTTTTTTATATAATTTATCGACAGTTGAGCATGAGGTTCACTTGATGGTAGGTGACACCTCAGCCACAGAACATCAGTCAATTATGCGCTGTCGACTTACTTTTTACTTATCCATATCCATATATCCATAGATTGACACCGAAAAGCGCAATATGCACTTCACAGTTTTTCCATCTATTATTGTCGATATTCCTCCCACCCGTTCAATGCCTGAAGTTATCAGACGTAGGAAAGAGCTGCCTACAGAAAATTATAAACATTATATATAATTCATGTATGAATAATGATGTAATGAAAATTTGATGATTTAAAAATGAAATCTTAGAATGAAAAAAGGTATTGTTTATATCAGGCTGTGAGCACACTAGTGGTCAATATCTGAACTCGCAGTCAATGCATGGAATATTAATATCGGGGCAGCGCCGATGGAGATCATTACAGGATAATTATGACGCCACTTCACAGGAAGCTGAAGGGTTTCACTCGGAAATCTGATTCTTTTTGTTTCACTCGCAGCGGAACTCGGAAATTTCACAAACAATCGAAAATGGCAGTTTCAAGTGATCCCGTAATTATTTATGGGGTGCAGTGACTTGCGGTTGAATTATTGTCGTAAACAATTTATAAACAACAGATGGTATGATTCGATTGAAATTACCATTGTTTCTTTTAATATATTGATACAATATCTTAGGAAGATTTCATGTAACTGATATGGATGAAGTCTGTAAAAAATATCTTGAAATATGGGAAGAGGAATTTGCAAAAGTTTTTGAGGATGAATATTTGGAAAGATGAGTGAATGCACAAAATTGCACAAAAACTACTTACTTAAATTACTTACTGACCTGAATTGTATAGATGATTCGTATCTTTATTAAAGCATATTACGACACTGATATCCCTTTATAATACCAGCAACGCTCCCCGGCTTCACCCGGGTGCAATATAGATGTACTATACACAAAATATGCCTATGTTATTCGCTGTTAATGTAGCTTTCTATTGGTAAAAGAATTTTACAATACAAAAACATACAAAAATACAAATCTTTCCTATTTATAATATTAGTATAGATAAGTGAGTTGTAAAATATTTGTCAACGAATAAAATGGATATTTTGAATAGGAACAGGAGCATGTTGTGTTTACGAAATTTCCGCGCGCGTGTAGCGCTCCATAGCGCTGAATGCTTGGATAGTATGTCAGCGTTTGCGCTCTTTTCGAATACTTAACATTCTAATTTCGACTTGAAATTTGTGATAGATATTCTTTGAGTTATAAAATTTACAGAATGCATATTAAACATCATAAGTTTGAACATAACAGATTTCTCCTTCCTCCTCTTTAATTCTTTATAACTTCTTCATTTATAAGTATGAATGACTATCCTAGGATAAATGTAAAATAGTGCAACAATAGATGTGGCCGGTGGCTCATTAATGATGCATCCTTTCGGCTTCGGACCTTTGCCTATTGTGCGACCTACATATTTGCTTTACAACTTCTGAAATGTGAATTTGATACTGATAATGCTAAAAACGAAGTCGCTTCTCGACGTCTGTCCCTCTGTATGCTTAGATTTTGTGAACCTCATGCTCGTCTGTCGATATCTCACATTAAAAAAAATGTCTCTACATTCGGTCTTTCAATATATCTATCGAGCCTTACGGGATCGCTCATGCCATAACTCGTATGACTTGCCGTCGAAAACAATGTTGCTCCCGGCCTAACTCGGACTTAACGTGCGTAAAATTACTATCACCTCTACCTAAGGTAAATATGTCGGCAAGAAATTCGCTTTGAACCCTTTCGGGCCTTTGTTGTTCAACTAAAACTATTCTCAGTTAATCCCGGGATAAACAGTAGTTGTTAATAAATTAACGTGTTATTAATATATGTTACTGTGACCGTATGGTCAGGCGGGGTGTCCCTCAGGGCGTTTTATATTCAACAAAGGTAATTGTGAAAGATGAATTCGTTTCTACGGTAAATATCGTAGTCAGGTTTTTGTGTTGTTAATAAATGAGTGAAGGTTGCCCACTAGCTTTTGTAAGGTCCGTCGCTGTTACCCTTCAGTCGGTATTATATTTGTTTTGGGTTTCGTTCTGAATCCTACAGCGTGTGGGCGAATAAGTAACGGCTTAGTTTGCTTAATTACTATGCGAAATAGAACACTTATTTAATACTCGTTTCGATATTATTTATTCATAGCAACGGGACGTAGTATTCGCGTATTTTGTTTCGTAGTTAATGGTTTTCAAAGTCGGGATTAATTGGTACCGGACCTTCTGTAAGACCAATATGATGTCTAAAATTATTTTTCACGAATCTCAACCGAATAATAAATTTACTAAAATGTTCAGTTATGTGAATATTGTTGACAGGTTGACGGGCTACAAGTATACGTAGTACTATCCCACGAACTCAATTCTATTTATTTCTGAATACGTGTTCTACAACTGAGTGACTAGTCCGTTAAAAATCCTACGATAATTAGTGAGACTACTTGACATACGAGTATTTACCATTGTAGAAATGACATGTGACTCGTGTAGAGTATGAAATCTATACTAATATTATATCTTGAACCTTATATTATAAAACTGAAGTTTGTTTGTTTGAACGCGCTAATCTCAGAAACAACTGGTTCGAATATTTTTTGTGTTGGATAGTCCAATTATTATCGAGGAAGGCTTTAGGCTATAACATCACGCTGCAATCCAATTGTAGCAAAGCATCAGTGAAAATATTTTCATATAAAACTACTCGACCGATTTTATTATCATGATCTGATACATTGCACCCGTGCGAAGCCGGGGCGGATTGCTAGTAATAATATAAAGATTTATAAACAGAGTTACCAAAAAAAAAAAAAAAAAAAAACATATATTTCGCTCATGAAAGTCAGAAGCAACGATTAAGCGTCACATCAAAGCCTATAACATCTTAGGAACTAATCTCCAGTTAATCCGAACAGAGGACCTCGAATGTAACCTAAGCTAATAAATAAGAGAAAAACTCGGTCAGAGGGAGCCGGGGTGGGGCGGCTGAGTGCTTTACGTCATATCCGAAATCCCGGTAAAGTGAGTCCAGTAAAGCCAGGCGGTGTTCGATGGCCGGCACGCTCGTTGCGATCTTAGTAATAGCAATAGCTTTGTATTAAGCCGCTCGGAAGACGTCCTTTTCGTGTGGTGCAATTGATAAGATTTGCTGTAGGATATACTCTCTGAGAGTAGTAGACTCGTGGCCGAAAACTAAAACGATTTTTGTGTCAAACATTGAGTTGAACTTAAAAGAATTGTTCTCTCTGTTGTAACTTACGAAAAATGAAAGATAGATGTTTATTTATATAGATACTAGAGGACCCGACAGCCAGAATGTTGGCTTGAAAATAAAAATAATATTTCTAGATCAAGTACTATTTTCTCACTTCTATTATACATCAACTAGCAAAGCGCCCCAGCTTCAAACGGGTGCAATGTAGACGTACTACTCGCTGATAATGTAGCTTTCTATTGGTGATAGAATTTTTAAAATCGGTCCAGTAGTTTTTGAGTTTATTCATAACATACAAAAATACAAAATCTCCTCTTTATAATATTAAGTATAGATTATTACAAAAAAGCTATAAGCGTGCGTGACATGAACTGTCCTAAAAAAATAAGTTACGTAGGTCGCTGAATTCGTCTGAAAATTGATAATAATGCCATGGGGAAAAAATACAAAGAGTAAAAATAAACTTGTCCAAAAAAAATACAAAGAATAAAATGAAAATAAAATAAAGTTGTCCAGTATGACGGCCTTCTAAAACACCTGAACTTTTATCTTTTAGGAGTATAGCGTGTTCGATAATTTATAACACATTTTTATATTCATTTCCTTTAATTCCACAACCAATACATGGCGCAGTTATTTAACAATCTGAGACATTTTTGAATATGGTCAATAGTTTGAGTTCTAATGCTCTGTAACACTATGTGCCCCACCCTATACTATAATACGCAAGAAAACCGCCAAAATTCTTTCAAATAGGGCACTCTTCCATATCGGCGTAGCTTAGCGCTTTTTCATCAATCCTGCTTTATTACAACGGATTCCCTTTTGTCTACGTCCGGATGCCGGTCATTTAGCTTGACCGCGCTTGTCTCTATTACTACTATACGATTCCATTCATATCTTTCGCGAGACTCCACCGATCTATTGTAGTTTTTCCTCCTCTTGATGTATAACCGCCTACCGCCCGGATGTTTTCTATTTGGCAATTTTTAACGGGATTACACGTCTTCTCTGCACTCGATCACGTTTCTGCGGCTGCCCTCTATTTATGAGGCAATATTTCAAGGAATATCGAGTAAAGTAGCCTTTAATCTACTAATATAATGGGGATTTAGCGGAATGTCTCGTCGGGTTCAATTGTGTTCGGTTTCTTATTGCCGTGGGTCCGTTTTCGCTTTTAATGTCTGTCGTGAGATTATACTCGGCTCACGCTCATGAGTCGGTCAATGACTTCCGAATGTAATGATTTTGAATGAAGGAATCTAAAGATTTAAGCGAGGTATTAACATGTAAAGACACATAAGGCTTTACATGTGAATACCTCCTCTATTTTTTCCGAATGTTCGAAGTAAAAAGTAGGTCGAAAGCGCATCAAAGACTGATGTTCTGTGGCTGAGGTATCACCTGACACCTACCAAGTGAACCTCATGATCGTCTGTCGATATCTAACATAAAAAAGATACTACTTTCTTTCTTTCTTCTTACGGCACAACTGTAACTCAGTAGAATCCAGTTTCCGAAGACCAATACCACATAGATCATTTAATCTAATATATAAAATTCTCGTGTTCCCATACTCCTCCGAAACGGCTCGACCGATTCTTATGCATATTCAGTAAGTCTAAGAATGGGCTACTATCTATCTTTCAAACCCCTAAGTGATAAGTATTTTTTTATTATGTGACATTAAAAAATACATACATCCCTATATTTTCACTCTTCTATTACCAACCCCCTTTTTTTTTCATAAAATCTAGACCCGTGCGAAGCCGTGGCGGGTCGCTAGTATAATATAAAATTTCACAAAAGAATAACAGCAATTAATTATAAATACAATAGTTCAAACACTAGACAAGGACAGAACAAGGGGCAGTGTGGTCTATAATCATCTATCTTGAGTTTAATAAAAGGAGGATTATTTATGGTGGCGTGGCGGACGGGGCAACGCTAATGTCGCATGATTTAATCCCATTACATTGGGAAAAGTGCCAGAATATCGGAAAGATAGACGAAGACGGGTGATAGGGGGAAATATTTGCAGAAAAAAAAAAAACAATAAAATTTTGTGCTGGTCGGATATGATATTTTTTCGTGGGAAATATGATACCGGATTCGAATGCGCAAATTATTGAACTTAAAGGCCGGCAACGCATCCTCAAAACCTCTGGTGTTGCAAGTGTCCATAGTAGCTGGTAATCGCTTACCATCAAGTGAATCGCCTGTCCGTTTGAGTCTTCTATTATTAAAAAAAAATAAGTCTGTTATAATTATCGTATTATGTTTTTTAAAACATTACTGTCACTATATCGATATTGTAAATGATATGTTCTGGCATGTTTATACCATGTATTTATATAAAAAATATATTCCGTTCGTCTGGTTATGATCGTTCGATCAGAAAACGGGTGGGTCACAAAAAAAATCCTGAAATAGAAATAGTATTAGAATAATGCAGTAATTAGTATATGGATTTAGAAACGACAGTGAAAGTGCAGATGACTCAGCATAACACGCGTTACACGATTATAGTCTGTGGATTTCCAAAAAGTATTAAATAAATTTTTGTATCAATGAAGCCTCACTTTCTTGTTATCTAACAAAAATGTATAAAACTAGCGATCCGCCCCGGCTTCGCACTGGTGCAATGTATATATACACAAAAAAAGAGAAAATATAGCCTATGTTACTCGCTGATAATTATATAGCTTGGTGAAAGTATTTTTAAAATCGGTCCAGTTGTTTTTGAGTTTATTCATAACATACAAAAATACAAATTTTTTCTCTTTATAATATTAGTATAGATATAGATAACTCCAAAGACAGCTTTCGTGATGTTTTTGTATCGGACCGAGAGTCCCTGATCGAATATGTCACACCCTTATGTGCTAATGGTATTACCTTTATCATTTGTCATTCATTCCTCGTGCGGGCTGCGGCTCTCAAACTGTATTCATACTTTGTATGTACAAACATGTGCTATTTATGAGCTGAAACATTAAGTATTAAGAATGTAGGTATGCCATGTACATTTAATAAAAGTTATTTGTATTCATTAATAACTAGCAACGCGCCCCGGCTACGCACTTTTTTTTCTTTCTATTGGTGAAATAATTTTTAAAATCGGCCCAGTTTTGAGTTAAATCAAAGCAAACAAACAAACAAATCTTTCGTCTTTATAATATTATATCATATTTACTATACAATTTAAGACGTTTTGGGCGTCATAAATATTTGATGAAAAATGTTTTTCATAATGACGATTTCTAGTTTGAGTACCTATGAACCGCGTCATATATTGTCAAGTGGTCACCAAAAAAGATATTTGTATTTAAAAACCTTCTAGAAGAGCCATAAATATTAATATCTAAAAATTATTATTATAATGAATAATGTCTATGCAGTATTGACAAATGAATATGCGAAGTAAGCGAGGTTCACTTGTGTGCTTATATCAGTCACGGGAAATCGTTTAACATTGCAGGTTTGAACGGTGAATAAGATATATATAACTTTTTTGATCGGACAGAGGACTTAACATCAACTTCTTGTCTGCAAGGAAAAATAATATAATAGACAAAGAAATATCTCTCAAGCCTATAGGACTACGAAATATGTAATAGAGATAAATATAAATATAAGTATAGTTTCTTCACATTGACATTTGACAGTTGACAGGTGAAAGTGTCACCAGATGACAACGGATGCATCATTGTCTAACCTGCCGGCCTGACAACCACGACAAAATGTTCGTCGTGGTTGTCATGCTAGTGATTCATTCTCGTGTTTTATTTGATTACGTCTTTATGTCTTCCGAGTTGACACATATAAAGCTCGACTTCTAATGTCAAAAGTAATATTCGTCGATTGAGATATCATGTCTATCAAAATTGTCAATGTCGAGATATAATATACCGAGATATCTTTTAGTTTGTCTTCACTCGTCCGCGAGATTTCCGTGTCATTCAAAGAACTAAGAAATAAGTTGTTATTTTGTAAATATATTTTGTATGGCTTAAACAGATAGCATATAGTGTATCAGATTCGTTAGTTTTCTCTTCCAGGTTGTTAATTCCATGTCAAATGACCCCTAAGCTACGGTGTCATGGGAAATACTTTTAAATAATTCGATAGTGACACCGTCTTGGTATGTTATGATGACGTACGTGAGTGATTATGATACAATGTCAGAATTACGATAAGTAATAGAATATCGAAAAACATCCTAGATCTAATTTGGGCTTAGGTATTATTAGAGATAGTTCTTTTTTGGCTGAACACACCGAATGGAACATATTTTTTTTTTGTTTCCACAGAGTTCGAACCCGGACCCCCGTTTTTAGAATCGCAAACTCATACTAAGCCACGGAAGTGGTCACATTTTAATCTATGCATACAGTTTATTACAGGCTTCACGAACTAAATGTATCTACTCTGTTATAAAACTTTGGTAAAAATTGAAAATTTCGTTCATAGACGGAAAAACGTGCATTGCATGTTCGGGCTTCCGTTTCAGTCTGTGGATTTCCGTACGCTCTATAGGTCTGCAGCCCATCATTGACTGATGTCTGTGATGTATCCTACCCTACAGTGAGGCTCTCGCTCGTCTATTGACATACATCTTCTATATTAATATTAAAATATCAGAAACGTAAAAATATTATGCAAACATTACAATCATTAACAGCTCACATCACGTACGCTAATAGCTTTTTTGTAATAACTGATACCCACTGCAAATCAGTGACATACTAAAGATAATATAGAAGTGGGAAATTAGCATACTATTTATGTCTAGAATTTTTTTATATTTTTGAAGATAACATTCTGACAGAACAACGTCTAATATTGTCTTTTATTAACGCGAGTATCACACATTTAAATAAAATACTGTATACCGGATTAAAACGCGATTTATTATTTATCCCGACGTTTCGGATGCTTTTCAGCAACCGTGGTCGCGGGAGACGGGACTGGGATAATTTAAATAATAAATCGCGTTTTAATCCGGTATACAGTATTTTATTTAAAAGAACAACGTCTGTCGGGTCCGCTAGTTTAACATAAAAAAGTGAAAAATATGTATTAATCAAACTATGAAGTGCCATGGGAGTTGCTAATGATCACTCTAACTAATGGTTCCCGTAGTTTTATGGCGATTGCTGTTAAACAAACATACACTTATTAATTTGCTTTCTAATGTGTCGATAAGGACGTATCACAAAATTATAAAATCGATGTTTAATGGTTATTTATATATTAAACATTTTTATACGTTCATTTCGTAGCGATTAGTCACGTTTTATATTTCTTTTGTTAACTAGAAAGCAATGTAAACTAAACTCCGAGCACTTGGTATTTCTCATACATCTGAAAAATTGACGATACATTCCTATTGGTATCGTCAACCAGTCAGTCAGTCAATTATATGAGAAATTATTATTGATTCCATACAACTGAGAATTTGACGATAATTTTCGCAACTGTATTCCAGAGTACACGGAAGTTATAACATAAGCTTTCTATTGGTTAAAGAATTTTTAAAATCGGTTCAGTAGATCCAGATATTACCCCCTTTAACCTCACAAACTTTACCTCTATTAGTATAGATTTACACCGAAATGGATAAATGAATCGACATTACTCTTATATTTAATATAAACTGAGACTTCGATAGCAATTTCATTATGGCATAAATTACAACGTCAATTAATATCAGCTGTTTTGACGTGTTCCCGGGCGCGGTCATAGATAGGCGGTAATTAGCGGCTAGACAATTAACCTCTAATCGACTGCGAGCCGGCGTCATCGAATACTACATGTGTAAAAATAGCCAAGAGCGTGTCGGCAAATGTAGGATGCCATCAATTTTTTTATTTTATACTAGCAACACGGCTTTTGTCACGGTCCCACGGGTGCAATGTAGATGACCAATACACAAAAAAATACTTATGTTACTCGCTGATAATGTAGCATTCTATTGGTGAAAGAATTCAATTCAAGTACAACGGCAGCTCTTGGAAGGAAGGATAACGAAGGAGTGTGCAATCACCTTACGGCCACTCTAACAAGAGTAAATAAAAGGTAGTGCCAACGCAAGTATTTAAAAAATACTGAATACATCTCTTACTGTTGTTATACATATCCAGGCCAGATATACAAAACTCTCTGTAGTATCCACATGTCCGCTTCGATACGTATTTACACAATCACCCCTTCCCAAAACAGAGACAAAGTGTTCGTATACATTAGCGGGAGGAGGGAGGTTTTATTGCCTCCCACGCCTTAAAATATTGTCTGATTCATTAGAGGATATTTCACATTTAAGTTTCATGTATGCTCTTAGCTACCGAGAAGTATCCTCGCGAAGTTCACGGTGATTCTGAGGGGGCTAACGACACCGTTGTTACAATTTTCTAAAGGGATACCGTTACGCGTAATAAGACTCTAAGAATTCGTTATACCCTTAATTATGGGGGAGGAGGGGGGATAATGACACATGTATGTAAATATACGCTGTAACGGCTCAAGGTGGAGACGTGTGCACGCCTTAATGGTTCCTCGGTTATTTTCTTTGATTAAAGAATTTTATTACCGCATATAATTCACGATTAGACGCTGAAGGGTTGCGAACTGGGGTGTTAGATAAAACTGCGTAATGACGGGTGCGTGATTCGGAATCGTAATTGTTATTGCTGAACGCGTTTGTAAAAATTAATTGTCAACGAATTGGGATCTTGTGGGCTGATAAGGTGGTGGTGTTTCTTGATCTTTTGTGTTGTGTATGAATAGATGGAGTGAATTTCAGTATAGTGGGGCATAGTGCAGACAAATTTCAGTGTCTTCGGTTCTCCGACAGACAATTTCATGAACAATATAATAATTTTTCATCGGCCGCCTCCGTAGCTTAGTGCGTTGTGTGTTGTGCTAAATCTGTATGATTTAGCAAAATTTAAAAAATGCTCCGAAGGCTGATCCCTGGCCTGTAGAGAAAAATGAACAGTGGAACAGACACAGAAGTTTGTCTGCTCCATTGCATAATGTATTAATGCAATATTTGATATTAAACGTAGTACTTACATACATGTCGCTGATCCTTAAAAATATGATTAATGATTGGAATACAGTCTGGAAGATAATTTAAACATCTATTATCTTTAATACTCGTCGGTTACGAGTACGTATGAAATCATTGATGAAAGTAGAAATGTATGTATGTAAGGATCGGAGCATATGGAATTCCGTGATCTCTGCCTACCCCAATGGTAAAGATGCGTGATGTATATGTATGTATTAACTTGCGTTAGTCGATTATTTTTGTATGTGGACGTCAATTGTTGACTTTTATTTCTATATTGATTAATATTTATTAGAGAAATTAATTAAAGCTTAGCCATGTACCTACAAGTACTCTGTAAAATCCTCACATTGGTGAACAAATTAAAACGTAGTAAAAAAATCCAATCCATTCAGTCCAACATCCCCGAGTCTATCATTAAAAATGAAAAATTATTATTCATTACAATTTTCAGATTTCTCTTTTAAAACCAACCTCATTAGTTGTAAAAACACTGTGGAAAAATCATCCCATTATGAATTTTAATCAGTGTATCTCGTACAAAAACACTAATGGGAGAGGTACACGAGCTATAAGTTTGCATGCGAATGGCAGCTGGATAGGTTTTTTTTTAATTTTAGCTATCGACAGACGAGCATGAGGTTCACTTGATGGTATCACCCTCAGATTCAGAACATAAGTTAATGATGTGCTGTCGACCTACTTTTTACTTCGAGCATTCGGAAATACATAGACTGAAACCGAAACGTGCAATACTTCACGATTTTTCCATCTATTTCCATAACTGGTCGGAATGTTGATATTCCTCCCTCCCGTTAAATGCCCGAAGATACCAGACGTGGGAAGACATGCTTACAGAAAATTATAAACATGTCGTCCCGGTGGGATTCGAACCCACGACCCTTCTATGCACACGGCAGGTCTTACCGAACGCGCTAACGAGCCCGTCGCTGTTACAGTTATAAAAAAACGTGTAGGACATAAACACAAAATTAATACCATTTATGAAATGCTTTATTTTATTTATTATGATTGTTTTCCATATAATCCAGTAATTCGAACATTCCAATAATCCGGCACCCTCTGGTTTTAAATGGTGCCGGATTTGTCAGTTTCTACTGTAATAATAATATATAATATAATTACCTTTAAATCCCATAATTATGACAAAAATACATTTTTGTTTACGATATCTTTGAAACCTGGTATCATTTCGATTTTCTCGTCACCCCTTTATTAAAACTATAGCACACGATAGATATGTAAGTAGTATCTAAACAACCTCTAGTAGGCTCTCAAAATTATCAAAGCTTTAAGTTTCACAATAAAATGTACCAATTAAAAACTTTTTAAATGCGCTTTTATTGAAAAATTTAATCAAAGATACCAATTAAGCCACGCTCTTGAAGTAGCAGCTATGCGTTCCAATCAACATGCCACAGGGTAGAAAAATCCGTATGTATATTATTCAGATTAATTAGGATTTGTCAGAAAATATTTAAAATTGTATAATTACTTTGTCAATCTAAAGTATGAAGGTGAAAGTGAATTCGTCAGTCCACTAGCGGGTATGTAGACGCAGTTATTGTTTGTTTCACTGATCTTTTTTCTTTACAGCTAAAAAATAAATAAAAATGGTAATAAGTTTTATGTACAAAACTGACAAAATGGCTGACAATATTTTTATGTGTTTGACTTAAATGTTTGCATACACTTGATCCACCTTGGTCTTGAAAATACTCACTTCATTTATAATAATCTACCAGGGTGAATCAAAAAGTTCTTAGAAGTGCATATATATGAAACCTTTTTGGATCAAGTTCGATATTCAAATTAAAGAGTGTCTATCACACTATATTTATGCAGACTGTCACTTGTTTTTGTCAGTTCGTTCGCATGTAATAAATTTTTTTGTGCAACGAGTTGCTAAAAAGTCAAAATTATGGATAAAAGTGAGTTACGTGCGGTGATAAAATATCTCCGTTTGAAAAAAATTTCTACGAAGGAAATTTTTTTGGACATTCAGCAGACATTAGGGGGTGATGCTGTACCCTATTCTACGGTTGCGTACTGGGTGGCTGAATTTAAAAGAGGTAGATCAAGCTGTAAAGATGACCCGCGTTCTGGGCGGCCTTCAACCTCCGTTACAGAAGAAAATGTCAAAAAGGTTGAGAATCTGGTTTTGGAAGACAGAAGAATGACTATAAAACATATAGCTGAGATCCTAAAGATATCTTTTGGTAGCGTTCAATCCATTTTAATTGATTCACTGGGGTTCAAAAAAGTGTCTGCAAGATGGGTGCCACGAATGTTAACCGACGAAAACAAAAAGCGACGTTTGGAAATTTCCAAGCGTAATCTTGAAATGTTCCAGCGTGATTCGGATAATTTTTGCCGTCGTCTTGTCACCATGGATGAAACGTGGGTCCACCATTTTGATCCTGAAACTAAAACACAAAGCATGTCTTGGAAACGACCATCCTCTCCATCCATCAAGAAATTTCGAGTTGCTCCTACCGCTGGCAAAGTTATGGCCTCTGTGTTCTGGGATAGTGAAGGAATCCTTTTTATGGATTACATGCCAAAAGGCCAGACGATTACTGGACCCTATTATGCAAATTTAATCCCGAAAGTGCGCGAAGCGATTAAAGAAAAACGTCGTGGAAAACTGTCGTTGGGCGTGTTGTTCCTTCAAGATAACGCTCCTGCTCATCGATCAGAAGTTGCGCTCAACGCAATCCGCTGTGCTGGCTTCAATCTCCTTGACCACCCACCATATTCTCCGGACTTAGCCCCAAGTGATTTTCACTTATTTCCAAAATTAAAAGAGGAAATTCGTGGAACAAAATTTCACGATAATGACGCGGTTATAGCTGCCGTAGAGGACTTTTTCGAGAGTCAAGAAAATAATTTTTTTTCACAAGGAATAAGGAAGTTAGAAACGCGTTATTCTAAATGCATTGCATTGGAGGGAGATTATGTAGAAAAATAAAATATTATTATTTAAATCTTTGCATTTTTTAATATTGATTCCAAGAATTTTTTGATTCACCCTCGTACATATAAATGGCAAAGTCATTATCGCTTTCGAAGGGATGTTTCACTATCAAAATCCTATTTATATTTTAATACTAGCGACCCGCCCCGGCTTCACACGAAATGCATAAGACAGTATTTTCGAGGAAAGCTCTCAGTCGGCTTGATTTCTTCCGCCATCTTGAACAATTATTAAAATTGTACCAAATTAACACAAACAGTATGAAACTATAAATATTAACATTCCTCTTGAATCACTCTATCTATTGAAAAAACTACATTAGTCCGTTACGTAGTTTAAAAGATCTAAGCGTAGGTGGACGGACGGCGGTATGCAATATATATACTATGTAGAGATGTAGATTGCATTCCTGATCTTATTTGATTTTATTGATTTGGCTGTTGCAGTTGATGATA
This sequence comes from Anthocharis cardamines, assembly GCA_905404175.1. NCBI lineage: Eukaryota > Metazoa > Arthropoda > Insecta > Lepidoptera > Pieridae > Anthocharis > Anthocharis cardamines. The sequence continues at coordinate 2,018,729 of FR989970.1, forward strand.
TATTAATTTTCCAACAACACAGGTATGGAGTCTTATTGTCTTCCCATCATGCGACCGCACTGCGTGAACATATACTTTTCTCGTTTTGATACCGTTTTTCGTACTCTGTGCCTCAACATCATCGCTGTTAGCACATTTTTAATGCGCGTTTAACGCAGATCGCGATCGTAAACCGTCGGTAAGTGTTGCGGTGTCCCCCCCTCTACCTCTCCCATTCCCCTCAGCGGTTCAGGTGCCTCATTAGACGACAAGTGGCGTTATAGGACGCTTTTGTATGGCGCCGTTGACGGCCTACGATCAGATGAAAAGTCGCGCCATTAAATATTTTAATTCAGATAATGAAGAAACAATGTCCGAGTTAAAAAACAAGTTTTTGGTGCTTTGATGGTACGGAGTACGGTCCGGTGGACTTTGTTTTATTTTTAGGTTTGTCCCAGTGTCCGATTGAGCTGAAATTTTACTTGCGTCTGTAAGAGAGATGACAGCAATTCATGGTGTTATTGAATAGATCTAATGATGAAGATGAAAGACAATAGTGGAAATAATATAAGACGTAATCCCAACGAGTTGAGACTCGTTTGATTTGTTTTCCCAAACAAAAGCATTTTTAATATTGTCTTTTATTAACGCTAGTATCACACATTTAAATAAAATACTGTATAACGGATTAAAACGCGATTTTTTATTTATATTGTTTAAATTATTATCCCTACGTTTCGGATGCTTTTCAGCAACCGTAGTCTTTGTGACATTTCAAAAATCAAACAACTGTCATCTTTCTGTCTGCCCGTTGCCCCTGCAAATTACTTTCATTCCATAGAAATCGTAAAATAACCTTTTTATTCAACTATTATTAATCCTTTGATGTAATATTTGTTTGATAATATTATATATGCAATAAAAATATATTAGAAATGTAAAACCGATAGCCAAGTGCATAAATCGCCTAAACCACATCAAAAAGCCTCTCGAATCGCGTGACAAAATGGGGGGAGGGTATTAAGAACACTAAATTGATTATGTAATATCTACGAAATCACAATTATGAATGAATGAATGTGTAATTTTGAATAAAAATAAATGTGTAGCAACATTTCTTATTTTAAGCGTACATTTAAGATTTTACTTCTGAAACAACGATATACTTTATTTCAAAAACATGAACAGCACACATGAAGTTACTTTCTAAAACCTATGAATATAATATGAATAAAATTATTGAGGCTGATTATACAAAAAAAAAATGACAAAAAATATTTTTGCTTTAAGATGACTCAGGCATTTCCAAACATTACTTCTATTTTTATGGTAATTAAGAATTTCTATTAGACAAAATAAATAGTGACCAAATAATATAGTTTAAATATTTGATATTTTATTTTTTGAAATTAATACAAACTATTCCAAAGCAAATTATCTTAATTTATAGGTATTTACTAAATTTTTAGACCTATCTAATTTTTTTTTTCACTTCTTTCTTTGTTTAAAAATATAACATTCTTAATGGTTTTTGTTGGAATAACTTTACTTATTTAATATATTTATGTTTGTTCCAGGTACGTGATTCAATATGTTTGTATTTCATTGAAGATCTTCAAGTCAAGGGTATAGGCTTTTCATACGCAAGCGTGATTTACCACCTTATTTTGCATTAACATTTAAGATCGGGGTGTGATCGCAATCAAACGCTTTCCTATTTCATCAGTAAATTTAAAAAATACCAATATTAACGACTTCAAAGAGGTATTTTTTATAAAAAGTTAATTATTAAAGATAATGTTATTTTGATTATGACGAGAGAGTCTAGCACGAAAATCTTCAGATTTGTATAAGACTTTAATTGATTTCTCATATAAATGAAAAATACTTTCTCGCAAGTCGTTCGTGTCAAGCCCACCATTATCACTTACCACTAAGTAAGCTCCTAGTAAGTAATATCCAAGTAAGCTCCTAATGCTCCTCTATCAATAAGTTTATTAACTAAAACGAAAACAAAAGAAAAACGAAGTTCGTATTTTAACTTATCAAAATATAATGTCAAACGAAAAACGTAATGTCTAATTACGAACGACGGATCGATCATCGGATCCGAAAGCTTTTCATAATAGGAAAGTGTACGATCCGTCAGCAGAAACTTCGTATTTTGGTAATACTCCTGTTGGTCGTGTATTTTGCAGTTTCATAAAAAAAAATAGCAAAAATAAAACACTCATCGTATACTTATTATCTAATTTGTATTTCGTAACTTCGGGCTTTAAACGGGTGAGAGAAATATCGAAATTCCGACCGGGTAACGAACCACCGTTCATAGTTGGAAAAACCGTGAAGTGCATATTGAGCGTTTCGGTTTCAGTCAATGAATTTCCGAATGCTCGAAGGAAAAGTAGGTCGACGGCGCATCATTGTCTGATGTTCTGTGGCTGAGGTACCTACCATCAAGTGAACCTCATGCTCGTCTGTCGATATCTTACATAAAAAAAACATTTTGAAGTTATTTTATTTAAACCGTATATAACAAAACGGAACCGGTGATACTATTTTTTAAGTTATAAGAGCTAGGACAAGTATATAGGTTAATATATAAATAATAATAGTGTTACTTACTATAAGGAATAATAAAACTTATTTTATTTTATAACCTGTGATACCAGATCGAAGAAAAAGAGCTAAAAACATCCTAACTTCAATAGGGAAGATGGTTTCAGACTTTCCAACACCTGGGATCCAGTAATTAAACATCTAAAACCCCAAATCAAACATATTAAAAAACAAGAGGACACCGTTAGTCAATATTGACATAATATAGAAAATTACAGTAAATATCAACTCCGTAGGAATAGATGGCGTTAATATGGCAACTTTGTGACATTTCAAAAATCAGACAAATGTCAACTTTCTGTCTGCCTGTGACCACGGTTGCTGAAAAGCATCCGAAACGTCGGGATAAGTAATATAAACAATATAAATAATAAATCGCGTTTTAATCCGATATTTAATTTAAATGTGTGATACTCGCGTTAATAAAAGACAATATTAGAAAAAGAGCTGGCAAGAAAATCGGTATTTACGGTGAGAACTCGTTTATTATTCAAATACATCAAATTAGAACCGATGACAGAGCGGTTAGCAAAGACAAAGTAAACTTATTAAAACTCCCAATATCCGATGAATGGTTAACGACTCGGCATCGGGCAACCGCCAACCCTTGCGGTAACTTGGGCGGAACGAATCGCTGAATTTTTGATCTTAACCGGGATAGGGTGTCGGCGACATTATTAACACTTAATATTTAGGATCCGCGAGGGGCGATGTGTTTGCCGAGCGATTTCCATTGTTTGACACTTTGATATCCATAGCGCATTACTTTAGGCGGAGATTATCTATATATATATAAGCAACTTTTTTTTCTTTGTTATCGATAATCTTGAAAACTACTGGACCGATCGGCATGATACCATGACCATTCGACGCGGAATTAATTGTAGAAGGTTTTAGGCTATTCATTTTTTGAATTCCGTCAACCCTTTACCATTTTTTTTCAAATTTATGTGGATAGTTCATATTCGTCTATCCTTTACAATTCGCCCAGCAAAGCGGGCGGGCGGGGACGGCTAGTTTTATATAACCCGTAATTGTCTGAGTCGACCGCCTACGTGGCTACGTAAGCGCAACGCGTATAGCACCGGAGGTTTTGGATTCGAATTGGGGAACAGGTTAAAAAAATGTTTCGGTTGACACAGAAGATTAATGAGCTAGCTAGCCTGTAGAGAAAAATTTTCAGTGAAACAGAATCAGAAATGGGTCTGTCCCATGCCCCAATAGAGTACACGGGAATTTACTTTTTTTTTAATTGTCTGATTGTCTTGCGAAGGTTGATAAGTATAGTATATCGGTAGGCATGCGTTAGCAATTCTAACCAGAACCGTATACAGATATCGACATATGACCGTGCAGTTCACTTGATGGTAGGTGATTGCTTAGCCAAAAGACATATAATTTTTACTAGGTGCATTCGGAAATCCATAGAAACGAAAAATGCAAGCTGCAATTCCCAACGTTTCCTAACTAAAATGCTTTCGTTTGCTGACTTAAATGCCCTGACTTGGTTAAAAACATGTTCACTCCGATTCGTTTGATGACTGAAATGCTCAGACTTGAGTACATGCTAACAGTCGGATTCGAATCCGCGACCACAATACAGGTGTACCTAACGCCATGGAAACGTGTCGTTAGGTACACCTGTATTGTACACCTGTGTGTACATTAAAATAAACAAAATATATATTAGTATCGACCCTAATGGATTCAATGTCATTGAACCAATTACTTGACTTTTATTGTTTCATATTCCATATTCCTTAATACACTAGTTTTCTTCAACCGGCCTAGCATGACAACCACGACAAAATTTTGTCGACGGCTTTTGACGGATTTCTTAATCGATTATCTCTTTATGTTTTCCGGATCGGAACTCGACTCCTAATGTCAAAAGTAGAGGTACTTGTCAATTGACATAATATCTTGTCTATCAAAGTTGTCGATGTCGAGATACATCTCGATATCTTATATGTTAATTTGTCTTCACTCATCCGCAAGATATTTCTTGATGGTCATACTAGACGGACAGTAATCTAAACGTGGTGTTAGATCGGATTCCCGCGTAGAGACGGTCCTCATACATGTACTATGTATGTACTTGCGTGTCCCTAAAGATCAATAGATTCTAAAGTAATATGCTTCAATGTAAAAATAAAGTAAACCGAGCCCACCATACAACCCCATACGTAAACATCCAAACATCGTGAATAATATAACAGCAGACGTAATAAACCTAATCAATATATACAACGCAATCAAAATACCTAATTAAAATTGCTCCCACGATATTTGCATATGAAAACCTCTATAATTGATCGGCCGTGAGCCCTCCCGATGCCAAGACAATGCGGGAGGGGGCTAAACAAATTACACCTCTGGAAAACAGACAGAATGCCTCCGTTGAGATATGAATGTGTTATTTGTGTGTACGTGAAAGAATATATATAGGTGGATTGATAGTAAAAAATATTTTATACAGCTATGTACCAAGGTATTTGAATTTTAACCGACTTCAAAAAAGGAGGAGGTTCTCAATTCGAGTGTATGTTGCTTTTTTTTTGTATGTTTGTTACGTGATAACTCCGCAAGTTATGGATGGATTTTTTTGGTAGGGCATATTTCAGAGGTGGACCCATATTTTTATCTGTATACCGACTTCAAAATAACTGTTAATAAATTATGCTATGCAGTAATTAAAATATTATTTTTTACTTTTTAGTGCAAGTTAATATATACTATAAGTAGTTGTAGTTTTGAAGTCGGTTTTTGTTTTCTGTTTAAAAATAATGGTTAAAGAATTTAAACCAAACAGCTTTTGATAACACTTCAAATCGACGGATTCGCTTACGCGATAGGTACATCCTTGTATAAACTGCTGGTATAGATGTAAATAAATGTAAGCTATAATATTGTCTTATATTAACGCGAGTATCACACATTTAAATAAAATACTGTATACCGGATTAAAACGCGATTTATTATTTATATTGTTTAAATTATTTATTCCGACGTTTCGGATGCTTTACAGCAACCGTGGTCGCGGGGAGACAGCGCGGGGATCCTGTCTCCCCGCGACCACGGTTGCTGTAAAGCATCCGAAGCTGACAGATTTTTTTCGTGGGTAAATCGTCAATGGGTCAGGCTATGTCGGACTTCCGCAAACAAGCTCCAAAGAGTCACGGCTTTGTACGGTTGCAATGTAGGTGTGTTAAAAAAAATAGCCTAGTTATAATGTTTCTCGTGGAGCTTTCTATTGATGAAAGAATTTTTAAAATCGGTCGATTAGTTGTTGACTTAAATCGTAACAAACTAAAAACACAAATCTCTTTTTAATATTAGTATAGATAAACTCCGATTTGGAAGATTTAAAAAGTTTATGAGTCAACCTTTTGATGTCTCCGCACAATAAAACCCGATGTTTAATATACATATTTTTCATTAAAAAAACTTTAAAATTGTGAGTTATGCATAGATAACTGAAGATCTGTGCAAGAGTAGGCCACGTTGCACTATGAAGAGGCAGGACTCGTGAGGTGATTCACCCCCTGCTAAGTGGCCTTCTCGTAAGAACTGAGGAAGCCTGCAATGTGATTTACTTCTTTTAGCCGACTCTGATAAAAATAATTTGTATGAACGGCTGGGATTTGCCAAGATTCAATTATTAGATTAGACATAGACATAGATGTCTATGTCTAGATTACTTTTCCAGCTATAAACACCTACAGCTACTATCTAGGTTAGCAATCTTTATCTATACTCATATTATAAAGAGGAATGATTTGTATGTTTGTTACGAATTAACTCAAAAACTACTGGACCAATTTTAAAAAGTCTTTCACCATAATACATTATCAGCGAGTAGCGGTAGTAGAGTAGGATTTTTGTATAGTAGGTACATCTACATTGCATCCGTGCGAAAGCAGGACGTGCAATATGTATATTTATTTAATTTACTGGAAACAGAAAAATCATTATTAATATTTCTAGCAAGCTCTTTGGTTGTCTATGGCGGTGGTGATCACTTACCATCACGTAAGCCACTTGCCCGTTTGCCCCCTATTCTATAAAAAAAGATAAAGAGACATGTGTAACGGTCAATCGATGATATCCTCAACAACAGGACAGACTAATTTTTTACTACACGTATTACAATTCGTATAAACCTGAACATAAAATTACTAACTACGAATTTTTAAAATGATATTAGTGGATCCAATGTAATATATGTGTATGTATATCTAGTATGTTCTACCAACAACGAAAATAATAGTTAGTATCAAGAAATAGAGTTACAACGAAGTATCTTATAAAATATAAGCACTTAAGAATCTTTTTAAATATCACGCGAACTCAATATTTTACGCGAAGCTGTATCGTGTCGGTGCAATGCATTGTGTGGGGCTCCGAACTTAGCGTTATGAAATCAAAATGAAGTAAATGCCCCTAGAGTGGGATAGTCACACTCAAAGACTTTTTGGCGATAGATCAAAAATGTATAACCACCATTTCATGTAACTTGTATGCAATGCATGTTTTCAATCGTCAATTTTTAAAGTCATCGCTGGTCGGAATTTTATTAAACATCAAAATTTTACAATTGTGTAATACAAATACGAACACATAACTATTATGTATAACAATAATGGAGCTGTCCCGCTAAGCTAGAATACTCCATACGTTTTATATTCCAGATACATGAACTGTAATAGGCCTTATCCAATAGAAGTTTTTAACTGCTATAGATATTCCATCCCACGAAGTCCGTTTGTTGAAGTGGAAGAATTTTGTAAGGCGTTCACATATACATTTTTTAGTGTGCATATATTTTTGGAACGAAGTTCCTTATCGCGCGTTGTGAAAGGGGGCTAGACGGAAAAAATTCTTACGAAAAGTTGTCACGACACTTTTTGCTATAGTAAGCTATTGTAAGCTGTGCTGCGTCGCATGTTTCTCTGTCTGTCTGTCTCTCTCTCTGTCTCTTATAGAAAGCAAGCCAGATATTTTCATTTCTATTTCGCATTGAACAGTGTGGTGTCGCGACGATTATTTTTGTTGAGTGTATACAGGTTTTTTTTAAATAATAACTAAAAAATAACTTCGTTCCATCCGGGTGTCCCTTGACACCTCTCAAGTTTTTTTTTATAGTATAGGGGACAAACGGCCAGGTGGATCACATGATGGTAAGTGATCATCGCCGCCCATAGACATCCGCAATACCAGAGGGCTTGCAGGTGTGTTGCGGACCTTTAAGCGGGAAACTCGGGAGCGCACACTAAAACAATGTATATGTGCACGCTTGACAACATTCAAAGCTATACGGACTTCGTGAAATAGAATATCTGGACGCTGTTAAGCAATACAGTGTCAACCCACATGGTTGCCATTTTGAGAAAATTGAGTTTGAAGTTTTAATCAGGTTTTATAAAAAAAATATTTTAAAAAATAACTGAAATAATAGATTTTTTGTAATTATTATTATTAGATAAATAAGTAACTGAATTTAATGCATTATTATTATATGAGTCGTATAGAATCAAAGGCGGCTATCTGACTTATGGCTGATTGTTAGCAATTTAAAAAATAAATCGATTTTCTCCTTTATTTTTGTATTAGGTATCATTCATTGCATGTTTAAGGTATCTATGAATATTAATAATTAAAGATAAAACCAAATATATTAAAAAAAATAACAGTCTAAACGACAAGAACTTATTTTATTTTGGTAGATTACCGGACCAAAAATGTCAGATAGCCGCCTTAGATTCCATACGACTCATATATTTTAAACATTTTAGATTTTCGTGCTCGCTAGATTTTTCAATATTTTTGCTATTAAAACGATTTAAATGATACATATACTCTTTTGAAATATGTACCTACTCCAGCTCATAAGGAAGCGATTGGTATCAAAATTTACATTACAGCGTCCATCTATACCTTATTCTTCTCTACAACCTTATATTATTCACCGACGCTGACGTACCCGCTCGTCTACTAGCGCAACCCTCAGACGAACGCGTCTACCACACTCGCGACTGTCTGCTGCCCGCGGCGACGTTTCAAGAGCTCGAGCTCTCTGAAAAATTAATATATACAGGAGTTTTATGCGAATGCAGTGGATGGATTAAATGTTCGGCAGGTAGAGTCGCTCTGCACTTCGCTACGAGGACGTTTTCGGCCTCACGTAATGTGTCTCTTAGACATGTCTAATCGTAACTTAATTTTTGGTGCCTTTTGACAGTCATTAGTTTAAAAGCTATGCGTTAGTTTGGAGTTTCTCGTTTTGGAAAGGCTTTTATCTCTATTAATCTCTTAGCGTCAACTTTGATCACGAAGAATTTTAAAGATTTTGTTTGAAATTTTCGTGTAACGATTAATCTATCTTCTATCTATATATATAAAAGAGATTCCCACCTATATAGTCACTCATCACGATATCTCTGGAACCATAAGGCGTAGCGACTTGAAATATGGTAGGAATATTCCTTTCGCCGAGTAGAGGTCAGCTAAGAACGGATTTTACGAAATTCAACCCACAAGGGGGGTTGCGGGGGCAATTGCTAGTATGTAATATACACCAAAAACGCATATGTTACTCGCTGATACTGTTCTATTGGTGAAAGAATAATTAAAATCGGTCGTTTTTGTCAAGTAGTTTTTGAGTTTATTCGTTACAAAAATACTTATATTTCTTCTGTTATAATATTAGTGTAAATATAATTAAGTAATCATATAAGTTATTATTACACCAAGGGCATTATTATTGTTCTTCTTATAGTTTCATTTATAGGGCAAACCGGGCTTTTGGGCTTGTATGTTGGTCTTGTCGTTGCCTACCATCAAGTGAGCCTCACGGTCTATTTTTTTATGTTAGATATCGACAGACGAGCATGAGGTGAACCGCAAGTGAACTTGATGGTAGGTACCTCAGCCACAGAACATCAGTCAATGATGCGCTGTCCACCTACTTTGTACTTCGAGCATTCGGAAATCCATAGACTGAACATACATCCATACACTTCACGGTTTTTCCATCTATGAAAATCTATCTATATACTACAAACACCAATTAACGTACCAAAATCAATGGCATCTATGCCTTGCGGTCATTTATTGAAACGTGTAATGAAAACTCGCTACCAAGACTATTAGAGCGGGCTCATTGAAGGGTAACTATTAACTCCCCATAAATTGTTCTGAGGTCTCCCGATAACACCTTATCGAGTTGTTAAGAGCAATATCGGCGCTATAATTGTAGCCTCCGGGTAGTGGTTAATCAAGACTATTATGCTGCTATCGAAGCCTCTGTTATTCTGCTAATGTTTCGGATACATTATCTATTCTATATATTATGTAAATTGATTAATAAGAAATAGAGCAATATATAAGCTTTTTGATGTCGATAGACAAGCGTGAAGTTCACTTGATAGTACAAGATTAATGTTGAGCATTAGACGGATCTTTTTTTATGTTAGATATCGACAGACGAGCATGATGTTCACTTGATGGTAGGTGATACCTCAGCCACAGAACATCAGTCAATGATGCGCGGTCGACTGATTGAATACTGAAATGCGCAATGTGCACTTCACGGTTTTTCCATCTATGAACGTTGGTTCGTCACCCGGTCGGACTTAAGATATGCTTCCCACCCGATCAAAACCTGAAATTACCAGACGTGTAGAAAACATGCTTACAGAAAATTATAAACATGTCGTCCCGGTGGGATCGAACCCACGAACGAGCCCGTCAAAACAGATGATATGTTAAATTAAAAAAAAATACTTTACACCATTTAAAAATACACTAAATTAGGAAACCCAGACTAAGCTTTGGCTATGATGGAAAAAAAACTGATTTTTAGATAGTAGTCTCGAAAGTCAAATGCGAAATCGGTAGGATTTCCAAATAAAATCGGTATATTTGGACCAAAACTTTTTAAATGAATAAAAAAAAACATTAAATTTGATCAAATTTCTTTATTTTCAAATAGGAATGTTATTTTACTCACTTAGTCCATTATTAAAAATACCGAATAAAACGGTAGATTTGAGATTACTGTTCGTAGAGGGCCCCATGCAATTACTTGAAAAACAATATTATTACAAAAAGAAAATATATAATAGGCTACTGATTCTCCATTTAATATTTATTATAATTATATAATATACTTAGGTAAATAGTCCGCCGAAAGCAGAGAATACATTAAATCTAATTAAAATTTTCTTAATGTGACTTCACAGTCGTAACTCGTTATTCCAATGTTTGTTCACGGGCCATAACACACAATTGACCCTATCCAATAACATATAAGACATAGTTCACCCTGACCCACCCTCAAACAGCCGAAACCCTTATCCAAACTTATCACCATCCATGACCGATAAACTTGAAACAGAATTTAATTCACACCACAACAAACGTACACAAATACATACATATTTTCGTCGAAATAATACGACAGTAGTAATTGAATCGGCCTCGGGCGAACTCGGGGTATGTCGTTAACGTTCCTGAGGGTTCTTGCTATGGCAGTACCCTAGATATGCACTAGAATACTCCTACAAAACAAACGAGCGACAGTGACGGAGTTACACGAGATCACACCGACGAGAAAGAGACGGCGATATTAGAAAGTGTTTATAATAAACAAAGGATGTAGTCTTATTGGGAGTACCGTTTTAATAGACTATTGGACACCCGTCGACGGAAATTTTACCTTCAGAAGACGACACACAAATTGTTAGGGTCGGGTATTGGCAATGTTTAGTCGGAGGCGATTTTGCTTAGAGCGTATTAAGATGTCCTTTGATGTTTTGCGGTCCGAACATTGGGTTTGACCGGTTAATTAAATGTAGATAGTATCGCTATGGACGTGTGCCTTGATCGTTTTGTAGGATTAACCGCCGGTTTATTGTTTTTGACGTGTTATTTCTTTTGGTGGTCGTTTATGGGCTTAATAAATAATGATATGCTACTGTGAATCGTTTTCTTATAGTTATCCCATATTGATTTATTTAACACGGTTCTGGCAGCGTATTTACCTCTAGAAGTAGCAGTTGGTATTATGGGATTGTGGAAAAAAGTTTCACGTGTTATTTTTCCAACTATTTCTTATTATATTGACGATATTCAAGTATATTACTATTAATAACATTAGTAAGACTGCTTAAATTAATTTAATCGAAATTATTTGTCATAGTTGAGCGACTTTATTCGCGTGGGCTTCATAAATGATGATAAGTTTTCTTTTCGACAACCGATTTCAATGAAACAAAGCCTATATGGGAACTCTTTAATTTTCCGGGATGTTGACCGGGGATATAAGGTACCATAATGTAAAATTCATCTAAATCGGTCCACTAGTTTCGGAGATTATTCCGTTCAAACAGACAGAGAAACAAAAAAATTTCAATAAATTGGGATTTGTTCTATTTCTTTTCTTACATACTATCCCTGACTCTTTTTTAAGCATTTTTTTTATGTACAGACCTCTTAAGTTTTATTAAATGTATAGATTATTTTACGTTTACTAACAGCAGTGTACTCTGAAGCGGAAAATATGTTCATTGTCTAAGCGAAGTCCCACAAACAATACACCTACATATAATCGAAACACCCAATATTGTTCTCTGACAAGCGAAGAATAATGGACTCAATCTAAAGGCACTCTAGTCCGTCGAACAACGATTGTCGAATTGAGTGATGGTTTTGCCAAAAGCCCATCTAGTGGACGCCCTATCCATCATAGCAACTATTCCGTTCATAGACAACCATCCGATCTAGATCCCGAATGTTCTACTACGCGTTTAAAACGAGGCTGTCCTTCTCGGCTCAAGTAAGTTTGGTCGTTGGCGGTGCAAATTATTTTCGGTACTGGTCCAAGCTGACGTTTCGATCTGTTTCCAAATGGATTAATTTGATTAGCGTCCAACAGATGTTTCTAAGCTCGGCTTATTGGACGTGAGAATTGTCTGTTTCGTGTAGAGCCGAGTCGTAAACCTGTCGCTCTTACATGTGAACGCTTTCATTAATAATGCGGCTAACATAGTTTTCAATTCATTTTATTGTTGTATTACCAGAGCTAAAAATTCATTATTCAAATTATATTTTTATTTGAGAGTATACAGTTTTAGATATAGACATACATGATACGTTTTTAGATATGGACACAATGTATAAATACAATTTCGATATTTGTTAAAAAGTTAAATGAAAAATGATATTCTGTACTTTTTTCCGGTATTTAAACCCTCTTAATTGCAAAAATAACAATAGTACGTTGCTCTTATTTTGCGTAGAAATTGACAAACTAACAATATTAGCAGGCATTTTTAAATAAAATACTGTATACTGGATTAAAACGCGATTTATTATTTATATTGTTTAAATTATTTAAATTATTTATCCGGTATACAGTATTTTATTTAAATGTGTGATACTCGCGTTAATAAAAGACAATATTAATATTAGCAGGCATTGTCTCAACTCTCCGTAACCCGAGACATTTATTTTCAGTTTCTATAGTCAACGTACTGATGTACGTAGATAGATAAAATTATTATCTATCAAAAGAAGCGATTCGTTTTAAAAATATCGCACACTCATAGATATCTGAATTAGTTGAATATCAAAAATTGGTCATGCCCTTTTTGTAATCACAGTTCATTAGATTTTATAGCAGCAATTATTGTTTCAGTACAGATTTTGTTATATTTTAGTCTCTATTTGCAAGTCTTATTAGTAATTATTAAGTCGTTTCAGCACTATAACAACGGTGGATTGCGCGCGATGCGTTTGATTGCAATACTCCGAGCGAGCCAATTGCAGCTCCTACATTCCGTCGTTCATCTTGATTCAATCTCCGACATTCTCGCGCTGTGGCCAAGATTTAATACTGGCAACTTGACTAGTTAACTCTTGACTTAATTACTTTTTAAACGAGCCCGTATAGGAGATTTTCGTTAGACGTTCATGCCAAATGGTTCACCGTTCCGATGGGTCGCGGCTTCGAATACCTCCACGACATGTTTATAATTTTCTGTGAACCCTCCATATGGTCACTTCGAGATGGATGCTTGAAACAAAAATAAATAGGTTGACTACGCATCATTGACTGATGTATGTCTAACATAATAAAAAAGCTATAGATCGAAAATGGCATTTCATATTTATATTTTATGTATCCTAATTGAAAAGAAAGTTCAAATATAGAGAAGGTAATAAATTATTTATAACTAACATTAAAGCACAACAATTGCTGTTACGTGTAGGTATAAAGACATGTATATAAAATATGAAGGTAGCTTTAAAAATCATATAAGAATACATAATATAATTCCCTCAAATAAACAATTTTACCAGTCGGTGTACCGTACACCTTAATATTATATGTCATATCAAAGGAAAAATAACATCAATATGAGCGGATACAATGAGAATAAAGAGCGCAGCTATATTGTGTACGCTTTTCAATGCAAAACAGGATATATAAAATTTTATTGCAATCCCTTTTAGCGATAAAACTCGTTGCGTCGGAAATATGGCTTACGTCTTGACGTCGTGGGACCCCCTCGGTGGAAAAACAATAAATCACAAACATGCAAATCCCGCTAATAACTTGCACAAAACCGAAAACCATTTCACGGGCACCGAAGATGTAGCGTAATTGAGTATTTATAGGAGACGACTACGATGCGATATTTAAATATCGTGTCGTGAATCGTAAGGGTCGAAGAAAGGTATGATGTGAGTATTTGCAAAATGTAAAAAAATATATAACCTTTTATAATCTTGTGTATGTTAAATCTACTGATTGGCGGTCTGGCTTATTTATGTATATATACTGATTTTTAAACACATTATAAGTTTGTTTGTCTGATCACAGAAGGAAATGAATTCCAGTATCTTAGAGTATGTAGCTTTATGCGCCCTATATATCCGCATTTATGGCAATTATATTCTGCTTCAAAGTGCTGGATCGTTTTGGAACCTGTAAAGGAAATTAGAAAGTTATATTAGTTAGCATCATAAGAGCCTGGAAGCACAAACACATGACACAAGTGTTATTTTAGCTTAAACTTTTTTTTTATTTAAGCCTCTTTACACCGGTAAATGAAATGAAATATAACTTAATTGCACACCACCGGTACTTATAGTAATTAGTTTGTTTATTTTAATATATAAGGTATAAACAATAGATAGTGAATGCTGTGACGTAATCAAGTGATCCCAACGGAAGATCAGAGTTGGTACAGCCAGCAAAATACTAAGCTGAGCTATGTTATTCTTTATGTTTTTTATATCACAAATAAATCATTTTATATCATTTCAAATACACGCTTAGTCGTATCGGTACAGTGTCGTAGCATATAAAGTTATCGATCTTAGGAATATTTAATACAAGTACGCAATATACACGGGGGCGGCGGAAGATCGCGGACTCCTGGGTGCTATTTCCATGCTGATGTTTAATAATTGATAATACCCCGCGAAAAACCTGCCGGGAACAAAGATAAACTATAGAGCTGTTAATACCAAAAAACTAATAATTAAGTTATTGAAATATTATAATACTTATGACAATGTAACAGAATACTATAAACGTTTATTCTGCTGCGTGCAAACATCTAATTAACACGCTGTATTTTAATTGACTGACCCTCGGCGCCATGTCAATAATGCCAGGTTGCATGGTGTGAAATATGCTACTGGTCATTGCGGTACTGCGGATGACCAGATACCTAAGGGCTTTAAAACCATTGGCCAAAGATACAAACAATCTCCACCAAAGAATCAGCTACGAGTGGGAACATGGAATGTAAGAGGCCTCATACAGCCAGGGAAACTTGAAATAGTGGAAAGTGAAATGGAGAGGTGCAAAATTGATATTTTAGGCCTTAGTGAAGTTCATTGGAGGGGTAGCGGACATTTTGTTACAGATAAGGGCACTGTGGTTTACTTTTCGGGATCTGATGAGCACAGTCGAAATGGAGTGGCCTTCCTGGTAACCAAGAGACTGCAAGGTGCCATAAAAGGATACCAAACACCCAATGACAGGATGATCTCTATAAAACTAGACGCTAAGCCCGTTGCAATAAATATACTGCAAATTTATGCACCAACAGCAGTATCATCAGAAGAGGAATGTACAGAGTTCTACGGTGCCCTGGAAACCCTTCTGAATTCCATACCATCAAGGGAAATATCTATAATAGAAGGAGACTGGAATGCAAAGATCGGAGTAACAACCAGTGAAGTCTTCAATGGCACCATGGTCGGAAACTATGGGTTAGGTGTAAGAAATGACAGAGGTGAAAAGTTTTTGCACTTCTGTACAGAAAATGCGCTATCAGTTATGAACACATGGTTTGAACAACACAGGAGACGACTTTACACATGGACTTCACCATGTAGGAAGTACAGAAACCAAATAGATTTCATCACAATTAAGTCGAGGTGGCGTTCATCAATCACTAACTGCAAAACTTTACCAGGCGCTGATTGTGGGAGTGACCATCAGCTTTTGATTGCTGACCTGCGTGTGCGTCTCAAGGTAATCCACCCTAAGCCCAGGAATACCATACCTCTCACTAAGCCCATTCTGGATCTTTTTAGAAAAACAATTGAACCAAAGCTGGCAAATTTAGAAACAGACCCTTTTGATGCTAGTGAAGAAGACTGGACTAGATTAAAATGGGAAATAATCACTGCCACTGAAGATATAAATAAGACCCACAACTTTGCCAATAGGAAAAAGGAATGGATTAGCGACGAGTCCTGGAAAATGATAGAAGAAAGAAGAGCTTTAAAAGAAGGTGGTGTTTCATCTGATGATAGGGGAGAAAAGTACAGGGTTCTACACGCTACGATTCAGAGGATGATAAGAAAGGACAAAGATATTTTCATCAACGGCATATGTGAGGAAATTGAACAGCATGCTCAGAAATTCCAGAGTAAAGACCTTTTCAAAAAGGTAAAACAACTATCCATGCCCAACAAACCAAAGAATTGGATCATCGAAGACAGTAAAGGTAACGCCTTGTCAGACCTAGAACTGGTTCTGGAAAGATGGAGGACTTACTGTCGTGACTTATATAAAGATGATTCACGGTACGCCATAAACAGAAATTGGAATGGGTATACAGAAGAACCTGGAATACTGCTTTCGGAAGTAGAGAACTCGGTAAAAAGGTTGAAGAACAATGCTATTGGTCCTGACGGGATATCGGCCGCCATGCTACAGAATATGGGTAGTAATGGCATTGCAATTTTACACCAGATCTGTAACAAAATATGGAAGACTGCACAATGGCCTGAAGACTGGACACAATCAGCAATAATCCCTCTTCATAAAAAGGGATCGACGCGAAAATGCGAAAACTACCGTACCATATCTCTGATGTCTCACGCCAGCAAGGTACTGCTTCGGATAATCAATAACCGGTTAGCTGCGTTCGTCGACAGACAAATTCCTAGTGAACAGGCAGGCTTTGTTTCAGGAAAAGGCACGCGCGAACAAATCCTGAACATCAGGCTATTGATAGAAAAATGCAGAGAGTTCAACATACCTATGGCCTTATGTTTCATTGATTACGCTAAGGCTTTTGACTGCGTCCAATGGAGCACCATGTTCGAAATACTGAGAGAAATGGGTGCCCCAGAACATCTTATCATACTCATACAGAATCTATATTTGGATGGCAAGTGTTTTGTTAGATTAGAAGATCAAAAATCTAAACCCTTCTGCACAGAAAGAGGCGTTCGGCAGGGATGCATTTTGTCACCAAAAATCTTCAACTTGTATGGTGAATACATTATGAGAAGAGCACTCGAGGGCTGGGAAGGTGGCATTGTTGTAGGTGGGCGTAAAATAAACAACTTGAGATATGCAGATGACACGACCGTAATTGCATCTAGTGAAGAGGAGTTAGCTGCCCTCCTCAAAAGGATAGAAAAAGAAAGCGTTAGACTCGGCCTCAAAATCAACGTTTCAAAAACTAAAATAATGTTGGTAGATCGGGAACGCAAACTTACTCCTTCACTAGCCCTCCAAGACTACGAAAAAGTTGAACAATTCGTTTACCTGGGTTCCCTCATTACAAAGGATGGCGGTTGTACTAGTGAGCTGGGCCGTCGTATAGGAATGGCTAAAAGCGCAATGTCAAGCCTAGAGAAAATCTGGAGGAATAAGGGTATACGTCGAGCTACCAAAATACGTCTAGTGCATTCCTTAGTATTTTCTATTTTTCTGTACGGAGCTGAAACCTGGTGCCTCAAAAGCCGAGACAAAGACAAAATAAGCGCTTTTGAAATGTGGTGTTGGAGACGAATGCTTAAGATACCGTGGACAGCCATGAGGACAAACGAATCTATTCTACAAGAGCTCCACATCACAAAACGACTTACCTCTCTATGCCGAGAACGTCAACTTAGCTTCTTTGGGCACATCATGCGATCACAAATACATGAGCTAGAGAAGCAGTTGATCGTGGGACAGATGCAGGGAAAGCGCTCCAGGGGCCGAATTCCAACTAGATGGTCTAAAAGTATTGTAGAGGCAACAGGGGAAACTCTACAACGATCCATTGAAATGGCGCACGACAGAAGCAAATGGAGACTACTCACATATGGTCGCGATCCTCATTAGTGAGGGAACGACGAAGAAGAAGAAGATTTTAATTGAAGTATAACAATGAAACCGTTCGAAATGATCTCTCTGGATAGTGGAAAATGCATCTATACCCAATATACGAGTTGAATAAGTTTTATTATTTGAATTTTCCTAATTAAGTTTAGAATGGAAATTTTTTTTTTCATTATATAAAAATAACACGAACAGCTCTATATAAATCCATCCACCTGTATCCGGGCATCGTATTATCAGCCTCCTCGACTTGTAAACTGAGCAACTCAATCGATAATCATCTCGGGAACAAATAAACCCACAGAAGCACATTAGTATTAATTTATTCTTATCTTTTGTTTATACATACTTTCTTGAGTACATTTTATTTATTAAAGAATGTCAACGTTTATATAAATTATAACATTACACTTTACTTATACTTCAAAACTAATACAATTTTAAATGTAATAAACAACGATGGGTTGAAGGTTCGAATCCTACCCGGACGACATGTTTATAATTTTCTCTAAGCATGTCTTCCCCACGTCTGGTAACTTCGGGCTATGAATGGGTGGGAGGAATATCGAAATTCCGTCCGGGTAACCATCGTTCATAGATGGAAAAACCGTGAAGTGCATATTGCGCATTTTGGTTTCAGTATATGGATTTCCGAATGCTCGAAGTTTAAAATTGGGTCGACAGCACATCATTGATTGATGTTCTGTGGCTGAGGTGTCACCTAACATCGGGTGAACCTCGTGCTCGTCTATCGATATCTGACATAAAAAAAAAACCTGTGATTTATATCTATTACGATAAATAAGCCTCACTCCTACTCCGAATTGTTTAAATAAACATTGGTGGTGGTTTATTAGAATATTAATTTGACACACACTCACTCAAACATTTAACACCATTAACCCACACAATTAAAGAATAAGAAAATACAAAACTATCACTATCATTACCCGAATGGAATTTCCATTCCCACCTCTATTAAAGCAAAAAGTGTCTATTGTTATGCTATTAAGAAATAAATATTATGTTCAAATTTTAACATTTTAAGTAAAGTTTTACAAATGCTTTGATTTTACAAGTGTTTTTTTAAAGCCACATATATTGTATATGTCTTGTACTATTCAATTATTTTAATACGTATATAGTAACTATCAAATTGTACGCTCATAAGTCTGTTCTGAAACTTCGAATAGTGTTAACTGCTAACTTACTTTCGTTGCTGACTCTACAAAACCTAAAATATGATTCAAATCAATATAAAAATGTTTAACAAGAAGTGATCCGCAGTTGAGATGCATAATGTACCGGTCAGTGCGTCATTAGTCGCCCGTTTGCTTCAGGTGGCAATTTAAATTTTTTTTTTACTAACGAGCCCCTTTCAAAGCGCAGTCGAGACATCTGCCTTTGAAACTCGCTGAATAATACAACTCGGCTCTTTCAATGTTATTTCTTTCAACGTATTTGATATTTGACTTGACGAGTCATCAGCTAATGTATGGGCGTTTTATAGTTCCGGGACTAGATTGAGCTTGTCTTACATTTGATGTACTATGTTCTCTATGCCTGTCTCAAAATATTGATTGTAATGAATGTTTATAGTGAATCTAATCTCATCGTTCTTTTAATTATATGGTAAGGTTGGAATTTATTGGAAATGAAATAACCTATTCTTGAATGTTGATTTCTTTAAACGTCACTACCTATTATTAAATATGTAAAATATAATTCTCAAACTTGTTAAGAAATATGACGTAAGAGGATGCATCGCATAAAACACGTTCAATTCAAAATAGCCAATTTATAAACAACAGCGTATTCATAACGCAAGCGCGGTGCCAAATGAAGTCTCACCGCGGCTGAGATGAGGGTAGCCGGAAAAATAAATTAAACACCACCTTCTCGGGAATTGATCCCGGTAATACTGTATCTATAAACATTTCAATAGCACCGTTTATCTTGCTACGTTATAATTTTGTAACGTAGATGCTCTACGGCGTAGCGTACTACAACAAAAATATTCCGATTAGCTGTAGATTTGAAGCTACACGTTAGCTACGGCGTAGCACTACTACATGATTCGATAAGCTCCATTGTATCTAAACATCTAAGGTGTATTCGATAGAAATAGAATTATGTTCGAATGCTATTAAAATTACACATTTTTTAAAACCCAGATGTAATTAGCAAAGCTGGCTAATGTGCATCTATGCGGAGACGTAGAGGGTCGTTAGTTCAATAAATAATGTCATGCGTTGGTTCAATCATAACATTTAAAACATAATATTATGTGGAGTGCTTACATAAAGACTTGTTGTGAAGAGGGAGAATTCTTCAACAAGCCCGTAAAGCACTTTAGTTTTCAAAATGGCGGTAATTCACTCGTCACGCTCTTACGTGTCGCGACAGACACTTTTTTTATTAAAATAAAAGAGTGACAACCCTTAGTTGATGTTAGTAGCCGGAAGAAGTCTTCATATTTACACTTGTAAAAGACGTTCATTTTGTAAATTCCAAAATGATGACAGTCCTAAAAGTAAACAAAACAACAACTATATTTTATAATAAAAGATTTAATAGCTAAGTGATATATCTCGTATAAACCTTGACACGACCTACGTTATTAAAAAAAGTTAATGTTCTCAATTTTATAATTCTCAGAATTACTCTTGAAAAACCTATCTGCCAATATTTTAATGATACAGCTACATTCAACATTATTAAAACGTACAAGTGGCTTATTAGTCACTACGCGAATACCGACGGCTGTGCGTATATTTTATATATAATTTCGTGAAATATACACGCTAATTTCACTTTTAATAGCGGGTAGGTACAGATTATAATCGGGCGTGTTTCGCTCGCGCGGGTAAAAATCATTTCTAAATATTAAAATTGTTACGTTCGAGACGCGAGTGTCGCCCATTAGATGACAAGATACCTGCCATTTTGTAGACGTGCCCTTATTATGTATGTATATTGTTATTGCCTTTCTGCCGATGCGCTGAGTTCGTAATGATTAATTTTGCTTTTAAATTTCCTCTTGCTTGTATGAGGAATGTTTGACATGACGTTATTTTTCAGTAAGGGTATTATCCTCTTCGTATTGTACTGAGACTCCCAGTGGTTTAGTGGTATGTGCTTTGGGTTAAGCACCGTTGGTCCCGTGTTTGAATCCAATGTAAAAAATGTTTCGCTCGAGAAGGGTACAGGACTGATCATAAAATTACTCGTAAAAATGTGAGTGATGATGATATGTGGAATGTTCTACACTATGTCCCTAGATAAAATCATAAGAATTCAATTTTTATGTTGTATCTAAAAACAGATTATGATTGGTTATATTTTTAAGAGGTCATCGAACATAAATACTTTTATCTATAGAGTATATGATACTTTTATATATGAGAGTGTAGTATATGATTGCTATAGAATTTTCACTATTTATGTAAAATACAAATCATTGGATCTGTATTTTATCAATATCTTGTTTTATCGGTAAGTAATATACATTAATGTCATAAAATGTTTTTGAAAAACATATATAACCCAAGGACTTTATATATATATATAAAGTCCTTGATATAACCTTACTGAAAGGTCATTGTCACTTGTCATTAACATACCTTACGTTAATTTATTACCAGTATAATGACTATTAATTAAATTATAGCTGTTTTGATGGCATTTATTTATAATTTCTTTTATTTATTATTTATAATTACGATTCGCACGGGTACAATGTTGATATACACAAATTCTCGATGATATAATATTACTCGCTGATATCGAGTCGATCGAGCTTTCTATTGGTGAAAGAATTTTCAAAATCGGTCGAGTAGTTTTTGAATTAAAACGTAACAAACAAACTAACAAATCATTCCTTATAATATTTATGTGTTATATAAATGTGTGTGTGTTAGTACACACACTAGCAAGTCACCAACAATTTCCCGAATGCAAATATAAGCAACGGCTCATTAAAAAGTTAATTATAGGCCCTCTTATCAATATCGGTAATAAACGAGCAAGGTATCTTCTAACAAGCGTTCTGAATTACGACAATTATTCAATGTTCCCGCGTTATCGGTTATACACCCCGTCTCATTAAGGTGGGGGCTGTGACTTGATGATGTTGTTAAAAAAATCGAGGACACGGAAGTGAATTTTGCACGGTGTTTTTTCTCTGTCAATAGGGTATAAATTGTGCTCTAAGGAATGCGACGGCAGGCGTAGAGATTCTTTGTTCAAATATTAGGAACTAGCGATGTGCCCGGCTTTGCACGGGTACAATGTAGATGTAATAAATAGTAATAATAGCCTATGTTAGTGACACACGTCCTAGTGGTGAAATAATTTTTAAAATCGGTCGAGTAGTTTTTAAATATTATCCGAATGCTCAAAGTAAAAAGTAGGTCGACAATGCGTCATTGACTGATGTTCTGTGGCTGAGGTATCATCTACCATCAAGTGAACCTCATGCTCGTCTGTCGATATCTAACATTCAAACAAACAAATCTTTCCTCTTAATAATATCAGTATAGATCCAAACCAATCACTACTTATAACGCAAGCAAATGTAAAACTACCATCCGACATAGACCCATATCATCTGTTACTAACAGAGATGGTAATTGACTAACTCACACGCCTCACTGCGTCGGCCTTTGATAGCGCTACCAAGTCAAGTGGAACTAATCGTTTAGTTTTGACTTACTGCCTGCCTTGCCTGTGATAGTCTAAACGCTTTGGATGTTTAAAATCTTAATCGTGTTAAGGGCTGATTTCACTAGTTAAATACAGTTCCTAATCCAAAAAAGAACAATTATTCTGAAATAAAGGTATCGTCTGTGGCCTGCTGGGGCCCTTGAATCAGCGGGCCCCATGCTGCATTGGCTGCATTGCCATAGCTACGCCACTGGTTGAATTTTGTCTTTTGGTAACGTGAATCTCACATTAAATGACTAACTGTTCAAATCACGCCAACTTTAATATTGAAGATTAGTAACATGCCTCGGCTTCACACTGGTGCAATGTAGACGAAGGATACACAAACATAGCCTATGCTACTCGATATTAATATTTTACCCAGTGCACAAATGCATTCCCCTCTATAAAAAAAAAACCTTTCAATTGGAAAATAATTTTTAAAATCGGTCTAGTAGTTTTTGCGTTGATTCATTACCAGTCACACGCTCCGGCTTCACACGGGTGCAATGTAGATGTACTATACACAAAAAAATAGGCTATGTTACTCGCTGATAATGTTAGCTATCGATTGGTGAAAGAATTTATTTATTTATTAAAATCGGTCCAGTAGTTTCTGAGTTAAATTACAACAAACAAACAAATCTTTCCTCTTTATAATATTAGTGTAAATAGTATAGATACCAAAGAGGTGAGGTTGAGAGTCAATAATAATAATAATCGCTGTTCGCAAACCAATTAAGCAGCTAGCATCAATAACTTAATTCATTTTACACTATAATTCCACCCCACCTGCCCTCGCTTTAATAAGGCGTCGGTCGTTTGACGCGTTTTTACTTAGTCTTCGCCGGAAGTACGCCCCCGGCTTTATGGTTTCCATTAATGAAGGCTTTAGGGCTGATCAGTCGAGCCTATCGCCGAATCATGGGGTGAATCGGGACGGGCGAAATTTTTTTTAAAGATTATTATAATTTTCTGGTTCATTGGCGAACAAGTATATTATCTTTATACTTATGGGTACTAAATGTAGTTTTTTTTAAATTAAAATATTAAAAACGACCTCGATATTGAATCAGTTTTCGCTAACAACTTTTTCAAACTTGTGGACCTCTTATTAAATAGCCTCTTCTTACCTAAAAGGCCAGCAACGCATTCTCAACATACTGTTAATGGTGGTGTTCGCTGTTCATCAAGTAAACCGCATGCTCGTTTGCTCACTCTACTAAATTAGTTGGGGGTTATTTTTGTATTTTATTAATTTATAATACTGCTATTATTAGATTTCCGATGTTTCAAAATACAAATAAATATATCCCTATGTTATTCACGGAGTCACGAGATGATAAGAAAACCAACACTTTATTATTTATTTAGGTACCAATTTACCATAACTAGTATCCATTATATTGTGTGTGTATTGTAAATTAACTACCACGCTTTTTTGATGCGATCTGATATGGTAACTTTAATAAAGCGAGCACTTGCACCTAAAGGCATGCAACACACTTGCGAAGTTGCGGCTTCTTATGGGCAACGATAATCAGTGTAACCTTTTCGAGTTTGTGAGGTTGTAGGGGGTAATCTCTGGATCTCCAGAATCGATTTTAAAAAATCGTTCACCAATAGAAAACTACATTATCAGCGAGTAACATAGCCTATATTTTTTTGTATAGTACATCTACATTGCACCCATGCGAAGCCGAGACGTGTTCCTAGTTTGTTATATCAGCACTTACGCAACTCAAGTTGTAAGGAAAGCACCATCCTTAACTATTTTATATTTCAACGCATAGAGATCGTGTTTCAATGATTATCTCGTAAAAACAAACTTCGACAAGATCCGAATTAATAAATGTGAAAACAGGCAGAAAAGTAGAGGCGAGGGAATAAAAAAACGTCCACCGAGCCACTTCATTAAGGCGAAATGGAAACACCGAATGAATTGATCAATCAGAAATTTTATGGCCAAGAATCACTCAACGGAAAATAATTCCACGGCCGTTTGGCGTGGCTCATCGCCGCCGTTTTAATTTCGTCCTCTTGGGGAGATCGAGTGTCATCCAATCTATCCTGACGACTTGGAAAAAAACCACCCCCCAACCCCCCAGACGTCTTAGATAATGCGCCGCGCGGGACCGTTTTAACGTCATACTTTGACGCGGAAATAATTACGACTTGATTTTTCTAATGCGTTCGAAAACAGAAATGTTGGTTGTTGTTTGTGAAACCTGCCGTCCTAGCATGAAAACTACGACAAAATTTTGTCGACCGTGGTTCTCGTGTCTTAGTCGATTGTCTCTTTATGTAAATTGGGTCTAATATGCCACACTTAAAACTCGACTTCTAATGTCAAAAGTAGAAATATCTGTCGATCGAGATATCTTGTCTATCGAAGTTGTCGATATCGAGATATAGTATCTCGAAATCTTATATCTTAGTTTGTCTTCACTCCTCCGCGAGATATCTCTTGATGGTCATGCTAGGCGGGCTGTAGCTTGAAATAAATGAATTGTAACACAGGGACTTAATATGAGTCCGTAATATGTATAGTGGAGTCCCGGGTTTTAATACCGGGAAAAAAAACATAAAAACATATATCAGTCGGATAGGGCATAGATGACGCTCTGAACTGATATTTGCCTGAAGAAAAAGGATTAATTAAACAGGCCATGCCCCACAACGGGACTCGGGAGTTAACTTAATATGTATGATTTTTTATGATTTGATATGAAATAGTCAAATCATTAAGGGTATTAAATAATTTACTTTGTATGTTTATTGTTATCGGGTGCGTGCTGTGTTTCTCTGTGTATTATATGTTTGTGTTTGTAGGTTTGACCAGACAAAACAATGTATTTCTTTTTTTATTGATATTTTATTTTTGCACTGGAAAGCTACTGTCAAAACAGATGATACAATATCCCGTTAAAATATATTTTTTAAAACAGTACAGGAAACCAATTGCGAAAATGTTTCAATTACAAAATCAAACAGGGAATTCGCATTCCTTATTCAAACCGGATATCGCGCCATTTTTACACGTTTGAATTACAAATCGGAAGGCAGTTTATTTAAATTCGGAACCTCCCTGCAAATTGCCAGTTCTTCAACAAATGCTCACCTTGGAGAATGTTTATTATGACCGATTATTATACAATATCCCCTGGGTTTTGGGAAAAAGGAAAGATGGCGGTGGGATTCGGACGCGATTGTTGTTTCTGTTTGATCTTGATTAATTAACGATCGCAAACGGAATAGATTATTAGATCGCTGATGGGTGTTAGCCCGGTAATTATACGTCAAACCGCCGGCATAATTAGTCGCGTGAACATCGATTTTGGCGTGTTGTTTGATTGCGAATTTTAGGATTGATTACGCATGTTGAAACGCTTGTTATGAGGAATTATAGCGATCAATCATAACACCACTTAATCGTTATACAAAGGATATTTTCACGCACTTTTACTATAAAATAACACAGAAGATACACAGTATATATTATTATATGTAATTCAAGCCGCACGATACGTTTTCGATATGCTGTGCTCGTGGATTTTTGTAGTGAAATTCGAATCAAGGGAAACGTTTTACTGATAATTTTTCCATACAGGCGATCGATTGAATCCAGATGGTCGATGACCGAATCAATTTTTTTGCCCGGGATTCGAATCTGGGTCGTGGAATCATCAATCAATGATTAGTGTAGTAGATCTACTAAATAAGCTTAGATTTCATTTCAACATGATATACGAGGGTGAATCAAAAAGTTCTTAGAAGTGCATATATATGAAACCTTTTTGGATCAAGTTCGATATTCAAATTAAAGAGTGTCTATCACACTATATTTATGCAGACTGTCACTTGTTTTTGTCAGTTCGTTCGCATGTAATAAATTTTTTTGTGCAACGAGTTGCTAAAAAGTCAAAATTATGGATAAAAGTGAGTTACGTGCGGTGATAAAATATCTCAGTTTGAAAAAAATGTCTACGAAGGAAATTTTTTTGGACATTCAGCAGACATTAGGGGGTGATGCTGTACCCTATTCTACTGAACTGGGTGGCTGAATTTAAAAGAGGTAGATCAAGCTGTAAAGATGACCCGCGTTCTGGGCGGCCTTCAACCTCCGTTACAGAAGAAAATGTCAAAAAGGTTGAGAATCTGGTTTTGGAAGACAGAAGAATGACTATAAAACATATAGCTGAGATCCTAAAGATATCTTTTGGTAGCGTTCAATCCATTTTAATTGATTCACTGGGGTTCAAAAAAGTGTCTGCAAGATGGGTGCCACGAATGTTAACCGACGAAAACAAAAAGCGACGTTTGGAAATTTCCAAGCGTAATCTCGAAATGTTCCAGCGTGATTCGAATAATTTTTGCCGTCGTCTTGTCACCATGGATGAAACGTGGGTCCACCATTTTGATCCTGAAACTAAAAGACAAAGCATGTCTTGGAAACGACCATCCTCTCCATCCATCAAGATATTTCGAGTTGCTCCTACCGCTGGCAAAGTTATGGCCTCTGTGTTCTGGGATAGTGAAGGAATCCTTTTTATTGATTACATGCCAAAAGGCCAGACGATTACTGGACCCTATTATGCAAATTTAATCCCGAAAGTGCGTGAAGCGATTAAAGAAAAACGTCGTGGAAAACTGTCGTTGGGCGTGTTGTTCCTTCAAGATAACGCTCCTGCTCATCGATCGGAATTAGCGCTCAACGCAATCCGCTGTGCTGGCTTCAATCTCCTTGACCACCCACCATATTCTCCGGACTTAGCCCCAAGTGATTTTCACTTATTTCCAAAATTAAAAGAGGAAATTCGTGGAACAAAATTTCACGATAATGACGCGGTTATAGCTGCCGTAGAGGACTTTTTCGAGAGTCAAGAAAATAATTTTTTTTCACAAGGAATAAGGAAGTTAGAAACGCGTTATTCTAAATGCATTGCATTGGAGGGAGATTATGTAGAAAAATAAAATATTATTATTTAAATCTTTGCATTTTTTAATATTGATTCCAAGATTTTTTTGATTCACCCTGGTAAAAAAGGTTGTTTTAACTCATAAAAAACACCTAAAGAAAAAAATGGTAAATTTCACGCAAACCATTTAGTTGAATTCTCAGAACGAATAAATGCCTTCATAATATAATGTTCTAAGTTAATTGTTACCGGATTGATTTCAGTCGTACATGTGTTGGTCTCAGTTTGAGTATCAATGTATTCCCGTATCCTTGTATTCCCAGCCGCAATACAAGAAAACACGCCATCACTGAGTTTATTGTTGTTTTTAATGAAAGGCGACCCAGAAGCATTGTCCGAATCGGCACATTATCCCCTTTCCCTTAATGTCCATAGGACCTCAATAAAATTCGCTATTTGATACACCGGCTTTGAGTGATCGAGGGGACTCTTGTAACGGCGCGTAGTTTTATCGTGGGTTATGTACCACATATTTTGACGGGCTCGTTGGCGCGTTCGGTAGAACACCTGCCGTGCGCATTGATGGGTCGTGGTTTCGAATCCCACCGGGACGAATATTTATAATTTTCTGTAAGCGTGTCTTCCCCACGTCTGGTAACTTTGGGCATTGATCGGGTGGGAGGAATATCGAAATTCCGACCGGGTAACGAATCACTGTTCATAGATGGAAAAACGGTGAAGTGCTCGATTCGGTTTCAGTCTATGCATTTCCGAATACTCGAAGTAAAAAATGGGTTACAGCCTTCGATCAACAATATACTATGTCAATGGTTACAGCGCATAAATTACTGATGTTCTGTGGCTGAGGCTATCACCTACCATCAAGTGATCTTAATGGCGTGATATAACTATATCTAAAAAAAAAATACATTTTCGTATTTAATTTATATTTTATTTTGTGGTATTTTTTATATATTGCCAAATATTCGTAGTAAGAGACGGTTTTCATTAACGCAGTGACAAACATAATAATGAAAACAAGAAAAAAGACAGACTATCAATAATAATCAATTTGTCAAATCGCCCCTCTGCCCCACGTGAAGGAGGCGAAAAGAGCGTGTTCTTGCCATGTTTTTATAAAAAAAAACAATGATGAATTAGCGTCCCCGATAAAAGACTACGCTTTTTTAATTTGCTCTTCGGGATGTCCACAGTTTATGTACTAGTAACAGTTGTCTTATTGTTAGAACGTCACACCCTGTTCTCATGGAATTGTAAGCATATGGGCAGTTAGATCACCTGATTGCACGTGGTCACCAACGCTCATAGATATCTGCGACACTAGTGGTCTTGCCGGCCTTTTCATGAAAAAAATACATAGTACATAACACCTAGTTCGTCTTTCAAAATTCGTTCGTAATATAAAATTAATATTACTTACTATATTATGTAGTACTTTTAAATTTCTATGACCACGAATGCTGAAAAGCTAGACACGTCGGTATAAATAATGTCATGAATAACGTTTTATTCAGTAATTATTTACTAGCTGCCCCGGCTTCGCACGGGTGCAATGTAGATGTACTATACACAAATAAATAGCCTATGTTACTCGTTATAATGTAGCTTTCTATTGGTGAAATAATTTTTAAAATCGGTCTAATAGTTTTTGAGTTAAATATTAACAAACAAACAAATATTTCCTCTTTATAATATTAGTATAGATACCGACGTTTAAAAGGCGTACTTTTTAATCCGGTTTTAAGGGGTTTGTGATTGTGGCTAATTTAATTCATTTTCCTTTATTAAAATTGAAAAAAAACAATTTTTTCATTAATTCCTTTTAGAATACCTTTACAATGCCAATAGTTTCGCAACTGATGTTCAATGCACTGTGGCATAGGTAGGAGATGGCCCGTGAAACGTAACGAAGGGTGGAATGTATAATATTGGAGGTGTTCTGTACTAAATTAAATTGTTTGCGCACCCTATATTAAGGTGTTTTAAGTTGCTTCCGTTCGTAGAACGTCAGTGAACTATACAATTACTTCCGATTATAAACAGTATCTTCCATATGCCTTTGCCGACATTTTCTGATACATGGAAAAAAATGAAATTATAAAAATACCGGTAAACTTCGAATCAGAAGGTATATATGGATTTTCTATTACATATAATATATTGTTAGAGCTTTAAACAAATATCCGTAAGATCATTTTTAAACGGCGATTTTTTTTTGTTAGACAAACCTTTGCCACAGGACATCAATCAGTGATGCGCCCTCGATCTATTTTACTTCGATTATTCGGAAAGTCGTATACTCAAATCGCAACACGAATTTCATTTTTCTATAGTGCCAGAAGTCTGATATTCCTTCCACGAGTTTAATGACCGATTTTTTTTTAAATTAAATTACATTTCATAAGATAGAGCTCGAACAGCTTCTGGTTAATGATAGAGCCTTCTGCCTTGGTTATAAAAATCCTGCCACTAAAAGTAGTCTAGTTCAATTAATATAAAATGTAGTCAGTCAGTCGAAGTTTAAAAATAAAATTGAACAGGAAGCTTTAAGAAGATTAAAAGTGATTGTACATCCTGTAATATAATACTCTATAGTCTAGGGATAAGTCTAGTCTAGTAAGATAGTATAGTCTAGGGTAACGGAAGTGGTTTTATCGGAACCGAATTCGGAATCGGAGTTTTTGAATTTGGTTTTTCGGAACCGAAACCGGAATCAGAACCGGAACCGGAATCGGAGACAAAAGAGATGTGTTAAGGGCAGGTCTCATAAAATAAAATTACAAACATTATTCATCAGTTTTAATATCAGTTAAAAAATACACCTACCTGGGTGTTGAAAATAAAGTAATTTTTTATTAAAGTATTAGTAAAAAATTAAATCAAAGTAACTCCAAAAGAAACACATTGTATTTAATGAAGAAAAGCTTTGCAGCTTTATCTCCGTTCAATCTATTTCTCAAAGGATCATAGATAAGGCCAGCACCACTAAAAAGTTGTTCGCTTGCTACTGAGCTTGTTGGAGACGACAAATATTGGCGGGCAATCGAGCTTAGATATTAACTTTCCACCATAATAAAGGATCGTCACTGATAGGAATACGTTTTTCTCTATTGTACTCATTAAGTAAAATCTTCAGTATAAAATAATCACGGGGGAGGGGATTTCCAGTGCGACAAGTATAAACTTGTTTGTGAGCACTGACCGCGGCCGCTCCGCTTTGCTTCGACCTCCGATTAAAACTTCCGATTCAAATTTATCGGAACCGAAATCGGAATCGGAGGTGCGAAATCAATCGGAAGTTCCGACTTTTCGGAACCGGAATCGAAGCTCCGTAACATCCCTGCTCTATACCCAGAGGCGGGACCACCATACAAGCCCAAAATACCGTTTTGTCCTATTAATACAACTATACAAAAGAAAAATAATGATTTCTTAACGTAATTATATAAATCTTATATTACTTACATGATTACGTAATTATTTAAGTTATATTTAAACGCGTATTACGTTAAAGTCGGCAACCCGGGCTTTTGGGCTTGTATGTACCTACCATACTCCCGTCCCGCCACTGTCTATACCATATATAATTTTCTAAGACTCGGTGAATTCCTTTCATTCTCGAGAGTAGATAGATTTCTAGATGGGATTTTTAATGCAATAATTTCCCGCTAGTTGCCGCCTCTTTGTGGCCGAGGCGATTACTTCCTGTACCACAAGCGACGCGTTCTCGGCCTTTGATACCGGTAAATCGGTGTATTGAATGAATTAGCGATGTTTTACTGCGTTGTGTTACAAGCTACGCTTTGAATATCAATTTAATTTTCAATCAAGATTCATATTTAATCAAGAAATTAAAACATGTTTCTATTTATTGAGGTTATTTTTTTTTACCATACCAATACATTCTTTTTTTTTTTTTTCAAGATTATAATAGAAGGCCTAGCACGAACGTCAATCGAGAAAGTATTCGAATCAGTCAGTCTGTCAGTTGTATGAGAAATTATTTCAAATTTCATACAAATGAAAGCTTGACGATACGAATACTTTTTCGCAAGTTGTTCGTGCTAGGCCCTCAGAACACCTAAGACTTTGAACACGAGCGCCAGGCGTCCAAAATGCTTGTACCTTATTTTGGTTCAATACGTCCGTAGCGATTAGGTTTTTATTTGTTGATCGAAGGTTTTAATTAAATAATTGTTTATTCATCATCAGAAAACATCAATAAAAAGACAATATTTGAGCGCCCATTTAAGTAATTAGTAAAAACTTGTCATGATGCTCAGCTGTTTCATACCAAAAATAAAATAATATACGCTGAAACTTAATTTAAAATGACAACAATTTTGTTTTTAAAAAAAAAATGGACAATAATAATCTAGATATATTACTTAACCTCGACCTATTTAAAAAATTATTTCACCAATAGAAAGTATAGTAGGTGGTACAGTGGGGTAGTTAGGTGGACAAGAAGGTGCAAAGAAATAATCGCAATCCCCCACCTCCAACAATTTTTTTCAGTAACTACACAAAATTAATTGCAAATGATTACTAATCAAGAGCGCTTCCATTATCGGCGTTATAAATTCTCATTTAAAATCTTGAAAAAAATTAAAATTCCTGTGAGAATTTTTCTAGCTTCAAGAGCTGCCTCCCCCTCTTTCCAAAGCTCAGGGGGCCCTCTCAGCTTCAGGGCCCTGGTGCACTGCACCACTTTGCCATATGATAGCTACGCCACAGCTGTCTGTAGGTACATCTATATTGCATCCGTGCTAAGCCGGGGCGGATCGCTAGTGACCATATAAAGTTCTTATCGAGAAACTTGAATGATTTGCCGATAAAATCCATCATTTTTAATTTCGACTCTACAATGTAGAGCGATATAATTAAATACGTGATGTCATTAAGCGGCGCCCTCTGTCCGTAATTTGTGAAAAATGCTTCAGGCATTAGCCTACTCGTTAATGATGAAAATTGTTTTTTGTTTACACAACAAATAAAGAAATAAGTTCGCCTGCGGTTAACAGGTTTATTTTATACTAGCGATCCGCCCCGGCTTCGCACGTGCACCCGTGCAGATTTACAAGATTTGATGTAGATTTACAAAAAAAATAACCTATCTGACTCGCTGACAATGTAGCTTTCTATTGGTGAAATAATTTTTAAAATCGGTCGAACCTTAATGTTGTCAGCCTTTGTGATCCATTTATGCTGTCCTCTTATAATTACCTAAGTCCTATAATTTTATTGTTTTGTATATTAGATGAGGTAAACGGACAGGTAAATAGGGCAAGCCGGGCTTTTGGGCGTGTATGTTGGTTTCGCTACTGCTCCAACCCAAAGTACCACAAAACGAAGTGTTTCTCCCACTTGACTGACTTGGCTATTTAACACCTGATGTCTTAGTCGATGAAAATCAGGGTTGTGACGTCTTCGTATTAATTTCAGGTTCAACATTGATGAGTCAATAGATAATGTCCAATCAAGCCCGCTTACGAACTGCCTAGGTCTTGGCTCCAGTACTGGTATTATAGCTAATATTACGTTGAAACCCAACAAGCTCCGATAGTAGACTGTTGGACGCTCGCCAGATCGCCGCAACTAATAATTACCTCCTAACTTTTATATAATAATATCATATTTCATATATCAGACTAGTGGACCCCGCAGACGTTGTTCTGCCAAAATATTGGCTTCGAAATTATACAATTATTCTTAGATTGGAATATGCCCATTTGCCCACTGCTGAATGTGAAAAAAGATTTTCCCGCTTTTCTGTTGAAATTCTGTTATTCGGGATATAAATGAAATCATTATAATCAGTGCAGCCGTTCTTGTTTTATAAATGGTTTAACTAACACAACTTTTTTTCATATACATATATAAAGATAATTTATAATAGATTATTTCTTCGCTTACTTCAGCGACATTTTTGTAATGACGATAAGAAAATTGAATATCATCAATCATTTGCTGCAACAGCATGTTTTTGTTCGCTGCTTTCAATCTTGGTAAACTATCTTATTACAAAGCGTATGTGGCACTAAACATTGCTTAGTCTGAGTATTATTTACCCTTATTATAAATAATTTATTCACTCATTACCATAGACAAAAGAATATAAAGTGAAAAGTCCATATCCCAAGCGTAACACCCCAATATAGCCGATACGCCCGAAACCGTCTAACTCCTCATTTCATTTTCCAAACTTTTAATCTCAAAGTGCCCGTGAAAGAAAAATGGTAGCTTTAAGGAAATCGCCAGCGCCACCTATTATCAACTCCTGTAACTCACATAATTTTTCATCTCATCCCGCTCGTTCAATAATCGACTATACATGGAAGCAATAACGTCTAAATTACATATATAACAGCATGGCGCTTACTGCGGGTCGCGCGAGACGGATTGTTACAGAAGAGTCATAAAAAGTAAGATATTAATGTATCGCGGGAGGCATTAGACGGTCGCCGGATCGATTCCTATGCATAAAAAATGCTAATGGCTCTAGAGAGAGTACATTGTGCCGGCGTCGTTGATTTATGCGTGGAGTTTGGCCAACTATTCGCGCTCTGAAGGTGTTTCGCGAGGTGTGAAGTGAGATTATACGTTCAGGAGTGCTATAACTTTACGCTAAGCATTCTAAAATATCGGTATGAAAGAAAAATGTACTAAATTTATCTACAGCCGAAACCACAAGGATCAATTAGTTGTAAATTAGAAGTAAATATATTTTCCAACATAAATATACTCAGGAAGAAATTTTCGAATTTCCACCCCGCAAAAGTAATACAAGGAAAGGTATGCCACGTAGATGAAATATTAGCACAAAGTTTAGTCTAGTCTTTCTTAAAACAATACAGCTGAATAGTCTATACCGGAAGTACCAATCGCTTAAGCTCTTCACCGGAAATAAGTAGGTAAATGTAGAGTTTTAGGGAAATGCTCCGAATTGCATATTCAACCGATTGCTCCATATAATCTGTGACCGGGAAAGCTTCCAAATAATGCAGGTACACTAGGTGCGGAGATTATTTATGAAAATCCCCGGCTAATACACAGATAAGCCGTAACAAATACGCGCTTCAAGTGCTGCCGGCCTCCGATACTCGCTGGCTCTGCGCCCGACCGCCGCTATCAGCTTGCCAGCCGAGTATTGTTTTCGAATACTTGTATTTAATAAATAATCTCACTGTTATTTAGGATCGAGATGGCTGTGATAGAAATTGAATAGTGCTACAGTGGTTAAACACTTGCCTTATGACCAGGGCGGGAAAAGCCAAAAGCCGACTTAAACGTAATACGTGTTTATATATAACTTATATGATTACATAATAATCATACGAATAGCTAGCTTGCGACACAATGCTGAGAAAAAATACAGTGAATTTCATAAGTTTACTAATATTATTTCATCAGTATATAAGAACTCCTGTCTCTCATATTGGGATAATTAGAATGGTTGGGTGTGGTTAGGGGTAGTGTCAAATTTGTGCTGGAACGATCTTACTCCGTCTTAACTTTTGTCTATATTTAGTTTTAAAAGAAAATATCTTAAGTAATACCTTACCAACAAACCAAAATCGAAGCGACTAACACTACTAGCTAACTAGTCTTCTCATTGTTTCCTTATATAGAAGATGTATCGCGTCCCGAATATTTTAATTTCATAAATAATTATTAAAAACGTTTTATTTCAAAAACATAAAAAATAAAACGTATAATTTATAAGAATGTACAATTTTTGTCTTAACGTAAATCCAAGCTCAGGCTGCACTACGTAGCGCCATCTAGTGACGAGTAGCTGTCGCTTGTACAGGCTGTTACAATTACAATAACCTTTAGTAAGGGATGACTGGGAAAGGTGACCATAAAAATAATGTTTACATGATAAATAATGTCAGGCTTATTTTAACTAATAAAAATTATCACGGTAATCTATCTTCGGTCGTCAGTTTGTTATAGATAACAGGAATATGAGTCAGCCATACATTCCACAAAAATAATGGTTTACATAGATCACATTAATTGCCTGATTAATTTTTTAGGTGATCTCATATTACCTAAAAATAAGAGTCTCTTTAGTTTTTTTCTTTATAATAGTATTTTTAATGATACAGTATCAGTTATTAATAATTGGCTGTAAAGAAAATTGCATATAACATACTTTTTATTCACCACCTAAGAACTTATGAGGGTAATTTTGTGTGAACTAAACTAACCTTTCTTAGTGAGTGAAAAATATTATATAATATTTTTTAATTGAAATGTTTTATAACATTTCAAAGCAACCAAACGCCATGCCGCGATACAGTCTAAAACCGTCATTTATATTCTGTGCAGAAATTAAAAATATCCAAACAATAATTATTTGAGCTAACCCGAGCGGTATAATCTTGCCAAACCGCTCCTCCGGTCACGTAGACCGAAATGGCGGAAAAAAATATCTGTGTCGGACACCGATCGCGATACACGAACAGACGCGGTTTGAATATTTTAATCCTTATATTATGTCCATCTATCTATACTTCTATACTAATATTATAAAGAGGAAATATTTGTTTGTTTGTTACGATTTAACTCAAAAACTACTCGACCGATTTTAAAAATTCTTTCGCCGTTACAAAGCTACATCTTCACCGAGTAGGCTATATTTATTCCCAGAAATAATTAGGGATAAAACTTGAATAATGTAACCCAAGGTGTAAAAACTGGTTGAAGGGAGTAATCTCTGGATCTACTGAACTTTCTTTCACCAATAGAAAGCTACATTATCAGTGTATTTTTTGTGTATAATACATTTTTTTATGTTAGATATCGACAGACCACTTGATGGTAGGTGACACCTCAGCCACAGAACATCAAGTCAATGATGCGCTGTCGACCTACTTTGACATCTACATTGCACCCGTGTGAAGCCGTTGCGCGTTACTAGTTACCGATAAAATTGGGAATATAATAGACAGGTCTGTGTGTAGAATACATTCGAATTAAGTTTTTTCTTTCGTTGGTTATCGACAAACGATTATGAGGTTCACTTAATGATAGGTGATACGTCAGTCACAGAAGGCCGATAATGTCGGTCGACCTGAAGTTTTACTTAGAACGTTCGGAAATCTATAGACTACTTTAATTGCTAATCTTAACACGTACATACATTACATACATAGAAAAAAAATTAAAATATTTCTCCCTCCTAAATCCTATCCTTTAATTGTATCAGCTTAACATCGTACGTGTATCTCCGCATTCTAACCCTGCGAATGCCGCTACGGTTTTTATTGTCCTTGCGGTAAAAAATTTGCATATATAATTTTGTTTTACAGCTCAATACATTTGAGCGGTAATCGTGTGAGGTGTGGGGCGGTTTAATTTTTTCTCATTTTATTGGCAATAAAATTTATTATTGATTGCGGGTATTTTAATATCGCAAGGAATTGTGCCGTTATAGCGACGCTGTCGGTTTATGACGTGTTCATTTTTAATATTGACTTTCTTTGTGATCTAAGCAATGCTTATGTTTTGTGGTTCGTGGCTTTTTAAAGTGACTATATCGTCGGTTCAAAGGTAAAACTCACTAAGCGTAAAATAGTGACAATTGAGTCGGATAGAATCAAAGGCGGCTAACTGACATTTTTGGTGCGGCAATCTACCAAAATAAAATTAATTCTTGTCGTTTAGACTGTTATGTTTTTATATATATTTGGTTTTATCTTTAATTGTTAATATTAATAGATACCTTAAACATGTAATGAATGATACAAAAATAAAGGAGAAAAACGTTTTCTTTTTTAAATTGCTAACAATCAGCCATAAGTCAGATAGCCGCCTTTGATTCTATACGACTCAATTTGAATAATAGTTAGCAAAATTTATTTTTATTTAAATTACACAGTGAGATTTACCAATGAACCGACGATATTTTTAAATGTTATCGGAGAGCCTAGTTCGAACAAGTAGCATGAAAGTATTCATTTCGTTGATCTGTCATTTGAATGCTACAACTGACAGATTGCAGATATGAAAACTTTCTTACACGTCGTACAAGCTAGGGCCTCTGTTATAAATTCTTTACTTTCTTAATTTTTTTTTATATAAATAATTTTTAAATTGAAAGCATGCAATTTCTAAATTATAAACTATAAATTTTACTAAATTAGTAACTTAATTAGGGAATATAATTATATTAGAAAACATTTAGAGTTGCTAAACACTAAATATACACTGTGAAGTGAGAACCTGGGAGCATTTTGACAAATTCTTCTACATCACTATTTTCAAACATAAATTTCAAACTTAAAACACTCAGATTAAGGTAAGACAACATTTAAATACAATACTTTATTAAACAAAGGATGACATACGAAAATTATTGATATAACGTACGAACTAATCCTTTTCCCCATATAATTCGAAGGCATTACCGCTCGCGGAGTCAACCGTTCGGCGCTGTCAGGAGGTTTTCATCGGTTGAATTTATAGGCGCGCCGTGGTGACCACACGGTGGATATCTGTGTGCGGTCGCAGTGAGAGCGTTATATTATCGTGGTATATTTAAGTATTATTTATTTATTGTTACACTAACAAAGCAGTGACTCAATTAAGAAAGTGCATAAAATAATCAGACATTTGGTAGCACAGAATGAGAGTCACCTCAGTTACAGGTGTAATGCATATAACAGCAAGCATGTAGTTGGTATATAGTAACAAAATTATTACCTAGTTGCATGTAAAAAGGAAAGAAGTTTTAATTTCCTTTGCTACGAAACTATTTAAATTGCCTGGGGAAAATGTTTCGATTCGTAGTGCACGTAAGACTGATCACGTAGTTGTACCTGTAAAGAAAAATAATCAAGGAAACAGACACAGAAATGTGTTAGCCCCATGCCCCATTAGAGGACTCGGGAATTTACTTACACGGAAACCCAAGAAAGTGCTGCTTTCTCGATCATTCATCGGATGGAATTTCGATATTACTCACACGTCCCAAGCATTTAATAATACGATACATCAGTAAAATATGATATTTAAATATTCTGTTAAAATGTTAGATGCGTTTTTAAGCAATATTTAATTTTTGACGGGCTCGTTGGCGCGTTCGGTAGAACACCTGCCGTGCGCATCGATGGGTCGTGGGTTCGAATCCCACCCGGGACCACAGGTTTATAATTTTCTGTAAGCATGTTTTCCCCACGTCTAGTAACATCGGGCATTGATCGGGTGGGAGGAATATCTAAATTCCGACCGGGTAACGAACCACCGTTCATAGATGGAAAAACCGTGAGTGCATAATGCGCGTTCAGTCTATGGATTTCCGAATGCTCGAAGTGAATGCTCCACAGCGCATCATTGACTGATGTTCTTTGGCTGAGGTATCACCTACCATCAAGTGAACCTCATGCTCGTCTGTCGATATCTGACATAAAAAAATATATAATTTCGCTGTTAGCGTGGCCGCACCCTCAGCGGCGGGGGTAATAAAGACCGAGAGAATTCGCGAGGGTTAACGGACTTTTGTTTCTTTTCCATAATCACTGGTTAATGCAGTTCTCTTTGTAATCCTTCTAGACAATACAAAGTCGCTTTTAAATCTATAACGTAATTCTTTATTGTATTCACAATAATGATATTGTTTGTTAGAAATTTGGAAGTATTCTTCGTCGGAAGCTTTTTGGATTTTTAAGGAACAGAATGGAGAAAGCTTAAATAAGTTGCTATGTAAACCTTAGAGATTATTGCAACGTTCTTTTGAATTATGTTAATGTATTTTTTT
Organism: Anthocharis cardamines; assembly: GCA_905404175.1. Taxonomy (NCBI): domain Eukaryota; kingdom Metazoa; phylum Arthropoda; class Insecta; order Lepidoptera; family Pieridae; genus Anthocharis; species Anthocharis cardamines. Next base: position 2,058,384 of record FR989970.1, read on the forward strand.
TAAACAATACATATAATATCAAAAAAATAAAGACATGTTGAAACGAAAAGTTGAGTTGACATTAGTTCGTTCCCGTCTCTCATATAAAGTATATCAATGAAAGTGACAACAATACGTTTAATAAACAGTAACGATCGAGCGTTTGAATTTATTTACTAAAATACAAAAAGACACTGTTAGTCAATATTGCCATAATATATATAATTATAATAATTATTTACTTCGTAAGAATAGATGGTGATAATATGGCTACTTTTTTATATTTCAAATCAGACAGCGAGGTGACACTTTCAGTATGTCCGTGACCACCGTTGCTGTAAAGCATCCGAAACGTCGGGATAAATAATAAATGATGTGAATTTACTTGAATGTGTTATACTCGCGTTAATAAAAGACAATATAAAGATAATATATTTTTGTTGCAAATTTTATTCATCTAACACAATCTCGTAGCTAGTTTAAGACACTCTCTCGCTAATTTGAATACTATACTGAACTATAATACAATCCCGTAGCTAGTTTAAGACACTCTCTCGCTAATTTGAATACTATACTGAACTATAATACAATCCCGTAGCTAGTTTAAGACACTCTCTCGCTAATTTGAATACTATACTGTACTATAATACAATCCCGTAGCTAGTTTAAGACACTCTCTCGCTAATTTGAATACTATACTGAACTATAATACAATCCCGTAGCTAGTTTAAGACACTCTCTCGCTAATTTGAATACTATACTGTACTATAATACAATCCCGTAGCTAGTTTAAGACACTCTCTCGCTAATTTGAATACTATACTGAACTATAATACAATCCCGTAGCTAGTTTAAGACACTCTCTCGCTAATTTGAATACTATACTGAACTATAATACAATCCCGTAGCTAGTTTAAGACACTCTCTCGCTAATTTGAATACTATACTGTACTATAATACAATCCCGTAGCTAGTTTAAGACACTCTCTCGCTAATTTGAATACGATACTGAACTATAATACAATCCCGTAGCTAGTTTAAGACACTCTCTCGCTAATTTGAATACTATACTGTACTATAATACAATCCCGTAGCTAGTTTAAGACACTCTCTCGCTAATTTGAATACTATACTGAACTATAATACAATCCCGTAGCTAGTTTAAGACACTCTCTCGCTAATTTGAATACTATACTGTACTATAATACAATCCCGTAGCTAGTTTAAGACACTCTCTCGCTAATTTGAATACTATACTGTACTATAATACAATCCCGTAGCTAGTTTAAGACACTCTCTCGCTAATTTGAATACTATACTGTACTATAATACAATCCCGTAGCTAGTTTAAGACACTCTCTCGCTAATTTGAATACTATACTGAACTATAATACAATCCCGTAGCTAGTTTAAGACACTCTCTCGCTAATTTGAATACTATACTGTACTATAATACAATCCCGTAGCTAGTTTAAGACACTCTCTCGCTAATTTGAATACTATACTGAACTATAATACAATCCCGTAGCTAGTTTAAGACACTCTCTCGCTAATTTGAATACTATACTGTACTATAATACAATCCCGTAGCTAGTTTAAGACACTCTCTCGCTAATTTGAATACTATACTGAACTATAATACAATCCCGTAGCTAGTTTAAGACACTCTCTCGCTAATTTGAATACTATACTGTACTATAATACAATCCCGTAGCTAGTTTAAGACACTCTCTCGCTAATTTGAATACTATACTGAACTATAATACAATCCCGTAGCTAGTTTAAGACACTCTCTCGCTAATTTGAATACTATACTGTACTATAATACAATCCCGTAGCTAGTTTAAGACACTCTCTCGCTAATTTGAATACTATACTGAACTATAATACAATCCCGTAGCTAGTTTAAGACACTCTCTCGCTAATTTGAATACTATACTGTACTATAATACAATCCCGTAGCTAGTTTAAGACACTCTCTCGCTAATTTGAATACTATACTGTACTATAATACAATCCCGTAGCTAGTTTAAGACACTCTCTCGCTAATTTGAATACTATACTGTACTATAATACAATCCCGTAGCTAGTTTAAGACACTCTCTCGCTAATTTGAATACTATACTGAACTATAATACAATCCCGTAGCTAGTTTAAGACACTCTCTCGCTAATTTGAATACTATACTGAACTATAATACAATCCCGTAGCTAGTTTAAGACACTCTCTCGCTAATTTGAATACTATACTGAACTATAATACAATCCCGTAGCTAGTTTAAGACACTCTCTCGCTAATTTGAATACTATACTGAACTATAATACAATCCCGTAGCTAGTTTAAGACACTCTCTCGCTAATTTGAATACTATACTGAACTATAATACAATCCCGTAGCTAGTTTAAGATACACTCTCGCTAATTTTAATACAATACTGGACTATAATACAATCCCATAGCTAGTTTAAGATACTCTCTCGCTAATTTTAATACTATACTGAACTACATATAATACAATCCCATACCTAGTTTAAGACACTTTCTCGCTAATTTCGTAGCGGACTATGATGCGAACTTTTTCAATTTCCTCCCAAGGCCACCATCAAACGATAACTGATTACAAGGAAACGAGATACCGGCGGACGTAATGAGGTATTAGACGGGAAAAAATCATCACAGGAGCAAACGTCTGTTGTTTTATTGATTAAAAAACTTTGCTAATAATATTGCCGCTGGATAGTACGGTAACGCTATTCTTTGTGAGATGAAATTGCTTTTAAATTTTCTTGTTCTTTTTTTTATTTATTATTACTTGATAAATCGTTTAAATACTCTTTGATGAATAATGGGTGAGTTTGGTATGTTGGACTTTGAATTGTCAGTGTTTGTTTTTTTATAGGTATTGTCTTTTATTAACGCGAGTTTCTCATATTAAAATAAAATAACTTTTACGGCATAATATATTGTATATTCTAAGAAGACACTAATATTTAAAAAAACCTCTATTTTCTATAAATATTGATAATATTTAATTTTCAGTTTGCTATTTGAATATTTGGAAAACAGTACGAAATCGTTATAAAAGTGAATTCGCGAGACTTCTAAAGAGTAATAGAACAGACATATTCCTGTGTCAATTTTAGTTATCGTTTTTCTTTATAGGCAATGTAATCAGTCTTTTACACCCTTCCATACTGGATACTTTTTGTTTATTTCTCTGAGATTCGAATTTGGGACCTTCAGTTCTAAAAGCCACGAGATGAAGGCCGTCATTTAAACCGCTATAAAGCTGCTATATATGTACGCCGCATGAGATTGTTAGTGTTAGTTAGCTGTAATATAACTTGATGGTATCATTTAATTTCCAGAAGCTGCACTTCCTGTCACCGCCAGCGTTTCCTGTGGAGCGCATCATCAGCAGTGAATGCGGCACCCGGCTGTGTGTGTGGGGGGCGCGTGGTGTGGTAGTGGCTGAGCTGCCGTCGCGGTGGGGACGAGGTGGACTCTTCGAATCGGGGAGTCACACTGTATTATGCAAGTAAGAAGTACAGTCGCGACATTAATTCCACCAAGCGGGTCATACTCGTGGTCATATCAAAAAAGTTTTTTTCGGACACGGGCACGAGCAAAAATAAATAAAAAAGCCTAGCCTTTGTTACTCGCTGATAATGTAGCTTGCTATTGGTGAAAATCGGTCAAGTAGTTTTTGAGTTAAATCGTAACAAACAAATCTTTCCTCTTTATAATATTAGTATAGATGAGTGTTGTATTGTATTTTAAAAGGCCGATAATGCATCTAAGACATTTTAGTCGCGGATATCCATCAGTAATAACTTACAGCCTAACCGTAACTCGCCTGTTCGGTAAAAAAATCCATATGAACCGAATAATCGCTTATCAACATTGAAGTATCGCTATCCTTTTCATTAACATACGTAATACTGATTGAGAAGCCTTCAATTACCTACATGCGCCGGCGCAGCTGATATCCCGAAAAATAGCTATTTACTTTTCGCCAATAGGAAACGGAAGCAAATAATGTCTTAGTATAATATGTTCAGAGAGATTATTATTCTTAAGTAAATAGTTATGTTAAATTGTAATAATACAATGTCTTATATTCCAAGTTTATAATACGTGTATTATGAAAACGTAGAGATTTTAACCCCATTAGTAAATTGATACCTACTTCCTGTCCACTCGGGGCCAAGTATAAAGGGTTTAACCTTATTACCAAACTAAACACCTTGGATCTAATAATTGCTGATAAGTTAGCAAGAAAGCAAGCACGTAAGCATCGTGTATTTTCTACTATCACGGTAAATTTTGTTACCTATTAAGCTCCTCGAAGCGGCTATAATGTTAGCCCGAGGTAACGATTAAGTCAAAGATTATCGTATAGATCATGCGATCGCAGATACGGCATATGGTGGAAAAATTGCACTAATATCTGATGAAAAAGTTTATTCAGATATTGGAAGAAATCGAGGTGGAATATAAACTGTGTTTGTATTTGCTGGATTTTTTAATAATAATCAATAATGAATGTAAAAATAATGGCTACGATTTAAACATTGTGATAATACTTATGATTTAATATGGCTATAATGAAGATATAATAATGTGTCATAATTAATAATGTTTATCAAGCGTCTTAATACCATAATCATAGGCGTCAGTGTCAACTTAAGTCTTGCTCAAAGTTACTGCTTTTTTATTAAACTCTGGAGAGATACTCAGTTAGTGGTGAGTACTTTAGCATACGATTCCAAGATATTATATTATGTGTTGGCAATACGCGGATAACCTCCCTGAGACACTTGAAAGGCGGAACTGAAACAAAAAACGACTAGTCTGCATATTGTTTCATCTATATCTCAGCGCGCTCGAGTCACCACTCTTTTGTACATGTTATTAGGCGGGTATATCTTGAAATTTGCATATTTCGGCAGTAAAATTAATTCGAAGATTTGCCCGCATCCAACGGCAGACGGGGGCTTCTTGGGGGTGAAATGTTTTTGGATTTGTGCATTCGCTTCGAGTTTAGCCGATACGGATTGCGGGACTTTGTTTTGGTATTGAGTTTTCAATTATTTTTTTAACCGCTACTTAGGGTCCTCTTGCTATTATTGTGGACTCAATTTATAAAAGGAATTCATTGATGCCATTGTAGAATTTTTAAATTAAATTCGGTTATAGTGTGAATTCCCAAGTCCCCTAGTGGGGCATGGGGCAGACCCTTTTCTGTGTCTGTTTCACTGATGAATTTTTCTTTACAGGCAAGTAGGTGATCAGTCAAAACTCGGTTATAAGTGGCTATATATTAGCTTATTTAGTACCAAGGGGGTCACCTGGAGATTCAAAAAATCCAAAGATACATAAATTCTAAGCCAAATCGCTTGACCGATTATTATTTTTCATTTGAATTATTCCATTCTTCAATTCATATATCAACTTGTCCCCCATTCCATGACCCGACATTCTGCCCCCTATTCCAAAAAAATAAGTCAAGTACAAATTCAGCTTGTTTTAACAATAGCCACATTTTTATTGTTTCATTGCTGCACTGTTTTTTTTTTTTCATTTTTATAACGATATGCGGTAAAATTGATTTTAAAAATGTGGAATAAGGACTGGCTGAAAATCAGCGCTGTACCCCGGTTTGTCAGCTTTATGCTGAGCCTGCTGCCTTTTGTCACGTCAGTTTTAGTATTTAAGCTTATTATTCTTATTAATATCACATTATGTATATACTTGTGGCAATAAAGATCATATTTTTATTATTATTAAATAATGTTTTGAAATCCGTGCCGCTCTTCAGAAGGTTTAGCTCAATTCATAGAGCATATAATGATATCTCGCGAGGTAAAACGCGCCCCCCTACTTATGTTAATAGCAGTAAAAGGCAGCCTCGCAATAATCCCTACAACTAATATTAGCAATAAACAGCCCCTTTCAACTAATTATGTTAAGATTTTACGGCTGAACTAAGTCTGAGACGCTCGCAAAACTTGGCTCGCACTTATTTTTATAGACCAATATAGCCTTTTTCATAGGGAGAAGAGATAATCTTATAATAGTAATATTTTCTATAGACCAGACAGCATTATGTTTTTTTGTCACTATGGGACCAAGCCCCAACAATAATCTAGGTACTTATAAAAAACTTGGTTCTTGGCGCTCGTCGTAGGTTTTTCGACGGGCTCGTTGGCGCGTTATTGAACTTCGGGTATTGATCGGATGGGAGGAATATCGAAATTCTGACCGGGTAACGAACCACCTATCTATTTTTCATTATTATTTTTTTTAATTAATTCCGTTTACAAATAAAACCGTCATACATAATACGTTTTAATACAACATGTGTCGCACACACTTATAATCTATAAGTCTTCGATTCAAAGGTAATTATTGTCGCAGACGGACGTCAAACAGTATCCTATGCAAATAGGAGATATCGCACGGGAATTGAACGGGTTTACAATTTGTTTACTGTTTAACTGTTTACTCTCGATTGTCGGACAATCGTTGAACAATATGTTATACAGACAAAATCCTGTAACTGGTTACTAGAGAATTGATGTGACAGTAGGTTTTTATTGATCGAACTTAATATACGACTAACACTTTATTTATTGTTGTGGTTATTCTTCTTCCTGCCCAGATTTTTTTTATTTGTTGTCGGCGCAGTATGTTTTTTTCCATCCTCTCCTTTCACTCGCCATATAGTCACGCCTCTCAAACACATCATTCTTCACACAGTCAATCCATGTTTTTATGGCCTCCCTCTTCCCCTATACCCATACACTTTCATATTCAAAACTTTTTTAGACACATGACCTTCATATCTCCCTCATAACATGCCCATACCAAGCCAAACGATTACCTTTCAATTTTTCATTCCCTGGCGCATTTCATTCAATAGTCATTTCATATCTTATCTAATCTTGTCACTCCACACATCCACCTCAACATTATCATCTCAGCTACATGCAAACGTTTTTCATCCATCAGCTTACTTGCCCAACATTCAGAACCATACATCCAGGCAGGTCTTATCACGGTCTTATAGATTTTTCCCTTAAGTTTTAAGGGCATCCTTATTATTGTCGTGGTTATTATTATTTATTCACCACCCTGACCATCTTCACTTAACATCAGGTGGGATAGTAATCCAATAACTGTCTATACTTAGTTAAAAAAAATATGTTATATCTACTTATTTTGTAGTAGCCGTTGTTTATTGGTTTTAATAATACATATAATTAAGTGATGTTTAAAATCAGGCACAACAATATACAAATTACTCTACATACATTATCCGAAATTCCCTTTAAGCAATTTCAACCCACAAAAGACCCACAAATGTCAATCGTAAAACTATCCCAAAGTTTACTTGACGTAACCTAAACATAAACATTCAAAGATCAATAGATATCGTCATAATCCTTTGACCACATCCAAATGATCCTGTAAGACTCAATTACGGGTAACCCTGATTTACCCGACCGATCCAATTTGTAAATCTTAACCGATCGGAGAAATTTGACACGGGATAATACGCTTTATCTGAATGCAATACGATACAACGAAATTGATAGTCACCTTCGATATTGCCTAGTCATGCGAGTGATGACCGCTACGGAACGAAATTTATTACAAAATAACCCCTAAGTCGACAGTAACAGAGTTGACATTGTTATGTAACAATGGGGCAATGTAGGAATGTTCGTACTCCAATTATAGACCACAAACTATTTTATCTAACGCCCGTGACAACACTAATCTTATTAGGATCTATTGGAATTGAAAATGCGATTAGATACGAAGCTTGTAGAAGTTTTACGGAAGGTGTTTCCATTCGTTATTGTCCTCCACATTTTAATGGTTCTGTTTAACGTACGTAATTATTTGATAACGTACTTTTGCATTTCGACTAAATTTCGTTTCACTTCTGTTCTGTTTCATTGTTATTTTTTATAACTTTTAAAGATTTTCAGTCAGGGATTTAAACCGGTTAATTTTTATTTTCCAAAATACGTGTCTGACTGCGATATTAGTTTTAAAGAGTAACACACTAATTTTTTTCAGTAAATATGACTAAAAACGAAAGAATATTAACAAAAAACTTTATTATGTCGGTAAAGCTGCCATAGTAAATTTACCGGTTTCCAGTCCCTCTTTTAAATTACTCGGAATGTTTGGAAATTTTGATAATTTATTGATGAAATATGTAAGTTATTTACATTTATATTTCCTGATTAATGTAATAATTTTCCAGTCGAACTGACAGGACTGGGGAACATTTAAGAAATTAAAGGCTGCCAACACACTAGCAAGCTCTCTGCTCCTGCAGATGTCCACTATCGTATCACGTACCATTAACCATCAAGAATTCCATAATATATCTACGTCTATTTAATAGATGATGCTTGTATAAGATTATTCATAGAAAATACTACACGCGACTGATCCCACTAAATCTCACCGATCGAGATTGATTCGGGGGTGATTCGGGACTTGCTTAAACCAATTTGGCGTTTAATCCGCACCGTGAATCGAGTATTAAGGATACGAACCGACGCCTTCAGGACCCATATATTAATTGACTTGTGGCTTTACTTATTGGATACGAGGATTTTGTTAGAAATACCATTTCTTCATAAATATAATGGTAAATCGGCAGACTGTAGTAAGCTGCATAGTTACTGATTTACAGATTTATATATATTGTCGTCTTTGTAAATGAGAAAAGAAAGCCTCCGCAACGTGTCTTACTGACGAAGCGTAGCAAACGGTTACTATCACATATTTTGTTCCTGTTGCAGTACACCGCTGTCGTAGCATAGCTATGAATTAGCGTAGAAGATATCAGCTACGACGTAGTTTACTACGTCTATGGCGTAGCGTATCGTTACTTGGTTATGGATTAAAAAAGCTCTGCCTACGACGTAGCGTAAAATTATCTGGCTACGATTACCGTTGTAATTATTTCTTAATCTTTTAAGATTCAAGCTTATATCCTTACCTTTGGTTCAAGTTCAATGATAGAGCTGTGTAAACGTCTTAAATAGATAGACAGATGTACTTTCGTATAATCCATATCGTAGAAGCTTTCATTCGCGTTTATTTAGCTACGACAATTCTACTTTACACCAAATGATACCCATACCGTGTTTTCTTAATTGTAAGTTGAGACATGGGTGAGTGTGAGGTGAGAGAATAAAATCACCAGTGTACAGTATCCAAACGTATATTTCCATCTTCAATACAGATTTGACTTCTCGGACATGAATATATTCAACTACCAACACGTGTACAATTTCTTAAAATATCGATATTCACTTTGTATAGACGTTAGTACATCACGAGATTACGAACAGTATAACTAGAACTTTACTGGAGCACGACTGTAGACAGAATGCCCGTTTTCTAATAATTTTGCTTAACAGCTAGACATTAGACGATACTTTCTCAATATTGAGTGATTGAAAGGAACGAATGACATGAGTGAACACGTGATGAGTGAACTGTTGAATGACTGATATTACTTCCACAATAATAACAATTGAGCATCTGAATTAAATACACTTTGAAGTATCGATACAATATGTAAACTCATTATAATTAATATAAATTATTTCTATTTTTAATACTAAATTTGATTACAATATACAATTTTGCCTTTTAAATTAACGAATCACAACACTCGGCCATCCACAAGCGTGCTATCTCCGGAGCACGCAAAATCACAACACTCATTGAGCACGTTTTATCAAAATCAAAAGTTTTTTATTTGAAATAGGCCTTTGCAGGCTCTTATGAAACGTCTAGTTGCACGGTTCCAAAAAGTGGGTCTCATGGAGAAGAACCGGCAAGAAACTCCATGGATACTCTTTTCAATAATGGTTTAGCTTACATAGACTCGGTTACAATAGTAAGAATCGGCTGAGAAGTTTATATAATGCAAGGTATACAGAGATTCTATACAATGCAAATGAAATCTTATACAATTTACCACCTTATCCTCTATTATTACAATGAAATCTAGATAAGTATCTACTAATGGTTAAATACATTTATTTCTCTCAAAAAAGAATACATTTTCACTTACACGAAAAACAAAAATAATTAAATAACTTCTTTTTTTTTTTTAACTCGGAAACTAGAACATACAAACGCTATCAGTATTATCAATACACAATTAATATTCACAATATCAATCTCAAAGATACTTTGTTACATAAAATTATTTATTATTTTAACATAGAAAGTTAGTCGATACTTCAAAAATGGCTTATAATACATTACTTGGAATACATTATTTATTAATAATGACATTATAATATGATAAATAAATAATTTTACAGTACTACTTATAGCTACATTAAACATTCGAGCATTTCTATTTATGCATTTGTAATCGCGCAATGGGCGTATTAAAGATCTTCCGACTTGAAGGTACCAATTGATTCTTAATTAAACTAGATGGCGCAACATGCGCCGACACATTTATTATCTTATGCATTTACAGTCTGTAACCTAATGGTTAAGGTCTGTTTTTTTTTTTTATTTTCACTTTTCCATGCGAGATTAAGTATAGCTAGGACCAGATTTAGTTTAGTTTTACATTATTGCTTAGATATATGTCAAGGTCTTCAAAGATCTCATCTTATCTAACCTGTTTGAGTTTTGTTTGGTTTTAATAACTTGATTATCAATCGTAACCTAAACATTCTGATATTTCATAGGGTGAAAATCACTCAACTTTTTGATTATTACTGAGAAAAATCTTTAAATACACTGGCCATAATTGTATTCCTAGCCATAACGATTCGCAACGGTATATTGTAGCGGAGTTATGATAAACATATATATATATATATATATATATATATATATATTTTTTACTATTAATAAATCGAAACAAAAATAAAATGTATTGAGCAACAAAATATTGACCCCACATATTTGATCTTGATTTGAGGCTAAAACTTTACTGTTTCATGTGCATTCATCACTTCTTCAACTTAATTGTATTTTTTTTTTATTACCATATGGTTTTAAATACATCTGTCGCTTTTTAATAAGCAAATGTTCATCGAGTGTACGAAGAATCTAAACAGGAACTTTAAAGATAATTTTCTGTTTCTTGTGCAACCCCTTAGAAACTGAATTGATTTTTGGTGTGTCAAACCAATAACTTTCAATCTAACATTTTAATGATTCATTTAATAAGAAGAATTAGCAAAATCTGTTAGAGAAACAAAGCTCGTACATAATTTTCCCATAGACTTAAAATTACCAAAGTTTACAAACATTTCATAAAATAAAATAAATTTGTAAAATAAAAATTCATCCTTCGACAAAACCTTAGTAAATTGCAAAAAGTTTATTTAGACACATTCTTCGTTTAATCGCTCCATGGAATCTCCAGTAAGCTACTTTGTTTTTATTAAATGTGATTGAAATTCAGGAAACCAATATTGACTTCTTATTTGATCAACACATTACGCGAATGTCTAAATAATAATTATCAATGAACTTGAATATTTCGAATAACCAATTATCATGGCCAATTCATTATAATATTATGTGTAACTCTTATTCACATATTTGTTTTCTCAGTAGAGTTGACTAACTAACAAAATCCTGACTCTAATATATGTACTATCTATTAATATTAATGCAGACACAAATAAAATACTTTTCTATAACTAATTTTATAACAGTAAAATATTATGTAAATGATTAGTTTGTGGTAAAAAAGGTTTTTTTTTTATTTTAAAATCCTTTCTTGACTATCACTAGGTCTTATTCCACAAAATGATTATCAATAATAACAAAATTTCATATAGGTATATATATATCAAAATATATACAATATATGTATATATTCATAAATATATATCATTTTTCATAAATAATTCAATTAATGGTAAATCCTTGTGAAGTGTATTCAAGTCAGTAAATAAATATTAGTCTAGTGATAATATAATTGAATATTACGATCGCTACTGAAATTATGAGTGCTTTTACTTAAGACATTAAAAATATTTTATTTTATCAAATTCTGATTCGTTTTAAAGGATTTTTTTTTTAAACAATTTATATCGGAAATTAATATCTCTATTAAATATCTTAAAAACTTTTGTCAATTCGTTTGTACTATTACTTTCATGCACATGAAGAGAGGTTTCTGGTACAGTCATAAAGGTTATGACTTATTCTATCACATTTACTACATTTAATAATTGGCTTTTGGCAATAATAATTATATATATGCCAACATTCCTGATAACTGAAACATGTAGAATAAATTCCTCTAATTGTATTGACTTGCAAACATTAACTATGATAACAGAACCAGTCCTTAAATTGAGTTTTTCTAAAATAATTAGTATTTATTAGTAGTAGTATTTATCCTAGAATTATCTCTAATTTGATAGAATTGCTGAGAAGCTAAATGTTAACAAATCTTTTGGTTCGCTAAATTAAAGATCTTTTGCTCCATTACCTATTGAACTATAAATAATTCTATAAATAATGCAGTAAACTACTTTTACATAGTATTATTCCCTTAAAATTTACCAAATGTTCATCAGCCGTAAATGGCTTTTTTTTTTAGCTTTTGATCCCAATCTTTCCCAAATAAATAAATCGTAGATACCATAGTTTTGTTGTATACCACTTAACGCCGCTATCATTTTTAGCAGGTATCCAGCCTTCCGATATTTCTCTTAGTTACATCTGGTACTTCTGTGTCCTAGTGCGTCCTTCGCTTACTTAGCTTCCGGGGTGAAACCGTATTCTTCTCTGGTTGGCTGAAATACATATTTTCACACGCTTTATATCATTTTATAATAACTTATAAACTTTATACTGCCGTGTTACCACCTTACAATACACTGCAAGTAAACTTTATAAACTTTATGCCATCTGCTTTAATCTTGAAACTAATTTCAAATATTTCTGTTCATTCAATACATGTCTTAAACTGTATACATAATACTATTATGTTATTCATATAAAAGCTATATATATATATCTATACGTAGATAATATAATGTCACACATTAAGAAAATATACTAGCAGCAATTTTATATTATTACTACTACACTTTGATTGACAATTGCACACCTACATGACTATAATCATACACTTAAGTATCTGATACTTATAAACTTTGTCATGGCAACTATGACACACTTAAATAGATGTTACAGCACAACTACATAGCTATGCATGCATGCACCTGCATGGTTGTTAATAACTTAAGGATATTCATGGCTATTTCATTACAACTATATGACTATTTCAGTATGTTTATACGGCTATTCTATCACAACTACATATATGACTATTGCAGCACGCCTACATGGCTATTCCGTCACAACTATATGGCTTTTGCAGCACACCTACATGTCTGTCCTATCACAACTATGTGACTATTGCAGCACAACTACATGGCTGATAAAATTATAATACGTCTACATGGCTATAATTTATCATTACTGACCTTTACAGCATACCTACATAGCTGATCATAATAGCACACCTACATAGCTATTGTATCATTATTGATATCAACACCACACATGGCTGATAATAAAAGCACACCTACACGGCTATTGTGTCATTACTGATCTCTAAGGCACACCTACATGGCTGATCTACATACACTACACTGCTATTGTGTCATTTCTGGTCTCTACAGCACACCTACATGGCTGATCATAATAGCATATCTACATCGCTATTGTGTCATTACTGATATCTACAGCACACATACACGGCTGATCATAATAGCACACCTACATGGCTATTGCTTCATTACTGATCTCTTCAGCACACCTACATGGCTGATCATAATAGCACACCTACATGGCTATTGTATCATCAGTGACCTTTACAGCACACCTACATGGCTGATCATAATAGCACACCTACATGGCTATTGGGTCATTACTGATATCTACAGCACACCTACATGGCTGATCATAATAGCACACCTACATGGCTATTGTATCATCAGTGACCTTTACAGCACACCTACATGGCTGATCATAATAGCACACCTACATGGCTATTGGGTCATTACTGATATCTACAGCACACCTACATGGCTGATCATAATAGCACACCTACATGGCTATTGTATCATCAGTGACTTTTACAGCACACCTACATGGCTGATAATAGCACACCTACATGGCTATTGTGTCATTACTGATCTCCACAGCACACATACATGGCTGATCATAATAGCACACCTACATGGCTATTGTATCTTTACTGATCTCTACAGCACACCTACATGGCTGATCTCGACAGCACACATACATGGCTGATATCTACAGCACATACATGGCTGATATCTACAGCACACATACATGGCTGATCTCTACAGCACACATACATGGCTGATATCTACAGCACACATACATGGCTGATATCTACAGCACACATACATGGCTGATATCTACAGCACACATACATGGCTGATCTCTACAGCACACATACATGGCTGATATCTACAGCACACATACATGGCTGATATCTACAGCACACATACATGGCTGATCTCTACAGCACACATACATGGCTGATATAGCTCACTTTCATGACTACTATATCTAGCATGACCATAAATACTGTTACATAAAATCTATTATTTTTTTCTTTTCAACTCAATTATTTTAAATTGTTATTATGTTAAAAACTTATTTCGATTTCCCACCATTTCACATACATTATTTTTTATTATTCATATCTAATTACAATATGGAATGTCGAAAATAGAATGGACGAAGTGGGTATCGAGTCGTTGCGTCCGCGTCGGTCATATTCAAGACACTTGAAAAGTTTAGTATCAGCTGTATGTTTGTATATCGTACTATCGACAGATATACTAAGAAGGGAAGATAGCACATACAAGTTCTAAGTAGCCAAAACTCTACTAGGAAACAAAAATCTTATTGCGAGAAATGAAAATTCCTGTTGTCGCATATTTATAACAAAAATAAAACCTGAAGCTGAGTTCTTATCATCGATATACAGCACATGTTCTAAATCAATCCCTACAATTAAGAGTGGATCGATCAAACGCCTTCTGTCCCGATACACAGGTCTACTGATCTTATCAATTAATTATTGTCAATTAAATATCTTCTATACTGATGAAAAAAATTCTCACGATTGAAGAGCACTACAATAAGTGGTTGAAAAGGTATAACGTGGTCATCATATTTTTCTAAAAATGTACTGTGGACTTTCCACCTACTTACTGATCAGTTCAAAACCTGGTCATTTTTAGAGAATATAGTCTGCTCTAAACGACACGCCAACATTAAGTATCTTAAGAAATCTCTGGGGCATAATGGCTAAATTTCCGATGTGTTTATGCATAAATCCAAATTCAAAGCCAAGAGTGGCGAATTCGAGTAGAATAATTTTCTAATACTTCGATAAATATAAGTTTTAATAAGATTACTACTTCACAAAAATGCATTTTCATTTGTAACAGAACTTACGGCTGGACCAGGTTACTTAGATCTAGTCAAATTTACACTTTTTTTTTTTAATATTGTCCATATAACTCAAATTCGTACTTACTAAAATGTCCTTTGACGTGGCTCGCGGGTCGTTACACTTCTGATTTATAATAAAATCACCAGTGTACAGTATCCAAACGTATATTTCCATCTTCAATACAGATTTGACTTCTCGGACATGAATATATTCAACTACCAACACGTGTACAATTTCTTAAAATATCGATATTCACTTTGTATAGACGTTAGTACATCACGAGATTACGAACAGTATAACTAGAACTTTACTGGAGCACGACTGTAGACAGAATGCCCGTTTTCTAATAATTTTGCTTAACAGCTAGACATTAGACGATACTTTCTCAATATTGAGTGATTGAAAGGAACGAATGACATGAGTGAACACGTGATGAGTGAACTGTTGAATGACTGATATTACTTCCACAATAATAACAATTGAGCATCTGAATTAAATACACTTTGAAGTATCGATACAATATGTAAACTCATTATAATTAATATAAATTATTTCTATTTTTAATACTAAATTTGATTACAATATACAATTTTGCCTTTTAAATTAACGAATCACAACACAAGAATATTTGAAATTTCATTTTCCAACATTTTAATAATAAAGTGAAATATACTAATACATTTTTGTAACATTTAAATAAACGAAAAAGTTTTAATAATTTGTATCTAGGATCTATAAGAAACTTATATTGGATCATAGTAAATGATAAAACGGTGGGGATAATATGTCCTTTGATATTGGTTATTCTTTATCCTTAAAAAAACAGATTTAATTTGATTTCTTTTTCCAATTTAATTAAGATTATCTAACTACATAACTTTGTGTCTACACGAAAGCAAAACGATCGCCTGTAAGCGGTCTACGCTAATATGTACTTCCATGTCTTAATCTCATAGACACCACAACAAATATTCAAGTGGCCGACGGTAAACTAAATTCGGTTTGTTCAGGACGTGACCACTGGACCGGCGATAGGCAAACACACTATGGGAATGGAGATGTAATCTTGGTCAAGAAAGATAGTTAGTTAGTTTATAGTTCTATTGCCTCTGCATCCGTACTATCTTTTAATTTACTATGCCATGCTGTTAATACGCATTGCGTTAAGTATTTGAGGGTTTGGGTTCGATTCCCGGAAAAAAAATTGTTTACAGAGTGGACAGCCGAGCCGAGCCGAGCCGAGCGGGTTAGGTTAGTTAAGTAATCACCATCGCCCATAGACATCCGCGAATCAACTGTCTCAGATGCGTTGTCGGCCTTTAATTGTAGGCTCGTTTTATGATTACGAATGTTTTGACTTGAAATGAAAAAGACACAAATGTTAAACCCTTGTGAGTATAAAATGAAACGTGACTTTAGTAAAACCTGAAATTATATGACTTTCTATACAAATGGTAAAAAAACTTCATCGACAGCTATCAAAAGCTTAGAAATAAATAGGACAACAGACAGACATACTATTGATCCGTTTTAATTCTCGACAAGCTTCCATACATATAATATGCTTTTTTAATTTTTTTCATTCCATTTTTAATCACCGTGCTTAAAAAACGAGATGGTATGTTTGAGCACGTTTGACAAGTACACAAGTTGATGAACAGGTTTCAATACATTTTTGAAAAAAGAGAACATACTACGCCGACCCCAAATAAAAAAAAGGGAACAGGGCAGGAAGATTAAGATTATCTATATGGCAGTAGTTTATATTTTTAACTTATAAAATAAACTAAAATGAAAAATGTTCTAAGCAATCAAACGATCAAAAACCTAAGACAAACGGACTAATTCAAATTGATTTCATGAATAAGTTTTTCTCGACTTTTCCGCAAGGGGTGGAAATTCCCACGATGCAGGAGTATTCTAATCGGCCACGTCAAGTGTCGATTTTCGGGTAGATCACAAAAGTCCCCTTTTTATCCCTTTCCTTTGGGGAGAGTCTTAAGCCGGCCATTGCCTGTATCGATGGCAAATTGGGGTTGCCACTTCTTAAGGGATCCACTGAGGCTTATAAGACGGAATTTTTATAGGATCCCGATTTGTGTTGGATGTTATTTAAGCAGATGTAGACACAACTTGGAGGGTTCTTTTGAATGCTTTTTTCAGCCTCAATGGAGCATTGATTTATTTACCGCAAAAAGTCTTCAGTTTTTGTACATTTCTTACATTAATTTTGGTCAACGTGAATTTAGAATCATTATGAATAAGAATACTATGAAGATCGATAGTTTGTTATATATTTTATTATTTGGAGAAAACAGAACTCATTACAAACTAAAGATGCATTAATAATGATATGTAAAACGGACTGTATAGATGTGTATGTATTATGTGTATGCCATGCACACATACAGCATACCGTAAATATACGGGCACAATGATGGAACTCGGAATAGCCGTTTAATTGCAACATAAACACGTATAATTAACGTAAGTTTCAAAGTAAAACTTCACCGATGAAATTTCACAGGTGGTTTCATTCAGCAATTAACGATACCGCAATCCGGCGGTTTTAATTCCGAACAAACGGTGTCCGTAAACGAAAAACACGCTCACCGACCGAGAGGGAATGTGATGAAAAAGGCCCCAATGTCCACACACTTGAGGAATAGCGATGAAATTACAAACGGTCGCGGCGCGCGTAATATCATCATTCCGTGCGAGTCTTGAAAACGAAATTAAATTTTGCATGAAATGAAACAAAATACAAAGAAATTGGTACAAAGGCTGAGTGAGACGCGGTCAGTTTGCCCTGCCGAGGAATTATCGTACGTGTATGAAAATTCCTAATCAAATTACCTTTTGTTACGGCCAACCGCTTCACTCGTAATGCAAGATGAATTTTATTAGTCTCGCGCGGTGTATTTGTCCTGCTAATAAGCTATGTAAATTGTGTTTGTGCAATTGCTTTGCAAAAATTATGTGTGGCGTGTTTTGTTTGGCTGTTGAGTGTTTTATAATCATAATCTGTGTATAAAAAAAGGATTTTACTTGCTCATTGTACAGCTTAAGCCGATGGAAAACTTGACAATATAATAAGAATAATATAGTAAGTACATTTTAGACCGTTGAGTGGGTTTCAATATGAATAAGAAATACCTTTTTTTCTTTTTTTTAAAGAGGGATATGCATTTGCGCACTAGGTATTTAAGCTCCATATCATACATATCTAGTAAAAATAAGCTATATATTAATATTGTGTGGCAGCTTAAATAGGAGGTGACTCATAATTTTCTATAGACAAATATATGGCTCGAGACTTGGGACCCAGCGCTAATTTTCTGTCGCTACCTTGTAACTCTTGCAGGAGACATCAGATTAATACGGGTTGAGTGCGCCAAGGTTCTAAAAAAATACTAAATACAACTCAGTGTCGGTATTACCAACCAATGACTATTACCAAATATGGAAATGAATAATAGGTATGTAATATTCAACATTTAGAGTTTTATTATTAGAGATTTTATCAAAAATTTATAGGGTAGAAAGTCAAGAAATGTAGCTTCTTTGTTGTTCTTGCAGATTTTGACGGGCTGACGTTGGCGCGTTCGGTAGACCACCTGCCGTGCGCATCGATGGGTCGTGGGTTCGAATCCCACCGGGAGCACATGCTTATAATTTTCTGTAAGCATGTTTTCCCCACGTCTGGTAACTTCGGGCATCGATCGGGTGGGAGGAATATATAAATTCCGACCGGGTAACGAAGCACCGTTCATAGATGGAAAAACCGTGAAGTATGTACATGTTGCGCGTTTCGGTGTCAGTCTATGGATTTCCGAATGCTCGAATTCAAAATTAGGTCGACAGCGCATCATTGACTGATGTTCTGTGGCTGAGATATCACTTACCATCACGTGAACCTCATGCTCGTCTGTCGATATCTGACATAAAAATAAGATGTTTATGGGCGGTGGTGTTTCTTGCCATCAAGTGAGCTGTACTCGTTTATCCTTCTTATACCTAATACAAAAACATCAATAACAATACCTTTTAATATTGTTTGTACCCTTTTAATACTACATTATTTTTTCCCCGAGTAATAATTCATCAAGTAATCGTAATAAGCTGATTTGCATACGTTCGCCTCGGGAGTCGGGACCGAATGAATATTATCACATATCCGGCCACCCGAGGCTCTCTGGAAGAATTTTTAATGGCACGCCTTAATTATTTGGCGGCGGGAACCGCACTAAGTTCCATTCACATTAGAGATTTCATTTTTGCTCACTGAGCCGCCTGACTGCTGTATTATTAACGGCCGCGCCGAAAACTGAAAATTGCTGAGATCGTGTGCCGGCACATATTTATAACTGGTTCGGTGAGGGATTCAGAAACCGTTTGTACATTATGAAAAGAGCTAATTAAGCGGCCGGGCATGGAGTGTCATTAATAATGGACTGCGCGGTCGTCCGCCTGCGAATGTTCCTGATAATCTGATGCGCTTTGACGTTTCGTTTGAAAAATCTGCGTTTAAACTCGTAGATGCGTAGTGACTGAATCCCAAGACAAACGACTTGCGAGAATGTATTTGTTACGTCAGTTAAGCAGACCGTACGCGTTAGGGTGCACCTGACAGTTTTGTCTATACAGTTGAACTGAACAGGTAATCTTGGGCTGAGTAGAGAGCATACACGTAGCGAAACCTGCACAGTTGTGCAACATAAACCTTTCCCTTTAGTTAAACTGTACAGGCAAACCTCTCAGATATACCCTAACGTGTATGGCCTGCTTTAGATGTTTGAGAAACCAGTTGAAATGGCACTATAGCACGCATACCATCTCGATGTCTGGAAGTCCACAACTGCGCGATTCCTGAGACACTTCCTGCCTCGCACAACCACTCTGCGGAACCAGCTGTCGCCGGCGGTTTTTCCGAACCGATACGACTTGGGAACCTTAAAGAAACGAGCCTTCACTTTCCTTAAAATGTCGGCAACGCACCCGCTGGTGTTGCCGATGTCTATGGGCGGTGATTATCACGTGAGCCACATGCACGTTATAGACGATACGAATCCTTTTTCGCAAGTTGTTCGTGCTAAGCCCTCAGATTGCGTGACAAAAACTTACAGTTGTTCGGATAATATTTGATTCAAGGTTGAAATGAATAGAAATCTAGTCAGTAGTGTTTTGAAGCTCGGAATCACTTTTGAACATTATTGAGCGTAAAGTGTTTAGCCCCCGGGCTAAATGTAAGTAATGCAATAACCAATCGATAGATGGAAGATGTTACACTTCAATAGACACCCTCATCTACCGCGAGAATCTGTACCCTTATTCTAGATTTCGCCCTATCCTACTAATATTATAAACAAGCAACATGCCCCGGCTTCGCACGGGTGCAATATAGATGTATAGTTGAGTTATAAACGGTGTAACTAACACAACTTTCTTTTATATATATAGATAGATAATCATTGGTTTGTTTTGGTTCTAATAAAATAAAAAATAAATTATTTGTAGCAAAGTTCTGGTTAAGATTATCTGTAGGATGTCGTTAGTCATTGAATAATTATATTTATGACTAGCTGACGTATGCCCACTTCGCTGGGCGAAATAGCTCTCAGATGAAAGAATTTGTTCCAACTTACTTGACACTCATGGTTATTAACTCAGTATCGATAAAAATATAGCCTACTCGATCGATTTTAAAAATTCTTTCACCAATAGAAAGCTACATTATCAGCGAGTAACATAGGCTATTTTTTTAGTACAACTACGTTGCTTCCGTGCAAAGTCTGGATGGATCGCTAGTAATATAGACGATTCCTTAGATTGTTTCAAAGCATTCTCTTTTCAACTCGTCATCTCATCACATTTCTTAAACATATGTCATTTTCAAATATTTTTCAAACAAAATACATCTCAATACGAAATTCTTAATAATCAGAAAGGATGCCACTAAAAGGTAACATCAAGGTGCGCGCTCATAAAGAGCAGCAGAGGGGAGCCTTATCCAATATTTATTAACTTATTTCAAAGAAAATCGTATAATTAACACCTCCCTTCCCGCCCCTCGTTCCTCGCCACGTAATAGACTAATAACATAGACTCGTCTTCGGATTAATGAATGAATGAAACTTTATTTGCCAAAACATTCGTTAGCATTGTAGATGTAGCTTGTTTTTTTGTGTTAGTTATCGACAGACGAGCATGAGGTTCACTTGATGTTAGGTGATATCGCAGCCACAGAACATCAGTCAATGATGCGCTGTCGACCTACTTTTTACCTCGAGCATTCGGAAATCCATAGACTGAAACCGAAACGCGTAATGTGCACTTCATGGTTTTTTCATCTATGAACGGCGCGGTGGTTCGTTACCCGGTCGGAATTTCGATATTCTTCCCACCCTATCAATGCCCGAAGCTACCAGACGTGAGGAAGACATGGTTACAGAAAATTATAATCATGTCGTCTCTGCGGGATTCGAACCCACGACCCATCGATGCGCGCGGCAGGTGTTCATTGAAACGAACACAAAAATGTGTTTGCTTCACGCCAAACTATTGCATTCAAAAATTCATTTTTAGACTACATCAGCCATGAAAACAAAGCAAATCCGATTTTGATAATATACTTTTTAGCATCCATGTTCTGATCTAACCAATGAATCAATAACCCTCCAGTAACAAAAAAGACGAAGTTATTCTATCTCTATCCGTATATACCAAAAAATATTCAACAAATCGAAAAGTCCTTAATAACTTGAGAAAAATATACATAATATCTCGTCTGCATACCAAATCTGCATCACAATTAGTATTCAGCGCGCCTCGTGTGATCCGTGCTTAATGAGTGTGTCGTATTTTTGAAATTTGTAACCCTTTGAAATGGCCGCCGTGGAAATACTCGTATGCTAATGAATAGGAAGGTTAAGAAATGTTTCGTCCTATTTAAAACAACTCCAAGAAAGGAGTTTGAAAAGGATTATTGTTGAGACACACATTTATTTCTTGAAATATATCGGCAACGCAACAACTTTTTTTTAAATGAGATATCGACAAACGGGCATGAGGTTCACTTGATGGTAGGTGATACCTCAGCCACAGAACACAGTCAATGATGCACAGTCAGTCTATGTTTTTTATGTTAGGTAAAGTCGATCTACTTTTTACTTCGAGCATTCGGAAATCCATAGACTGAAACCGAAACGCGCAATGTGCACTTCACAGTTCCATCTATAACCGGTGATTACCCGATCGGAATTTAGATATTCCTCCCTCCCTTTCAATGCCCGAAGTTACCAGACTTGGGGAATTTTCAATAAGATATTTTAGTAGTGTAATTGGATTTGCCGTACTACTGAAAATAAATGTGGTAAACTTATGATATTGAATTTTCAAGAAAATATATTCTTATCAAAGTATATCGAAACAGTAATTAAATTTAAAATACTTAGAGGTGTTAATGAAGGCAAAGCAAAGAATTAGAGGACGAGGGATACCCGCGGGGCTTCCCCTAAGGTTCTATCAAGGTGAAAATTACTGCCGGCCCCTGCTAACGATTGATTGGAATTATTTATTTATGTACCGGCGAGAACTGAGACTCTTCTCTTATAACATCTTAGGGTTTTTGAATTAAAAATCCAAAGATTGTATGAATTTATTGTTTACGGATCGCTACGCCCCGGTGAGCACGGGTGCAATGTATGTAGATTTTAGATGTACTATACACAAAATAGCCTACGCTACTCGCTGATAATGTAGCTTTCTATTGGTGAAAGAATTTTAAAAATCGGTCGAGTAGTTTTTGAGTTAAATAAGTTAAATAACAAACAAACAAATCTTTCCTCTTTATAATAAAAATTAAATTAAAATTCTATTTTATTTTGCTGAGTTTCTACGAAAAATGAACATGTTGTGATTTTAGCTATAGAAATGTTTATACATACTATGTATATTTAACAAAAATAAAAGTACACTTAAAATTTAGCTTTGTCTACATTAATATTTTAAAGAGGAACGGTTTGTATGTTTGTAACGAATAAAGTCAAAAAGTATTGGACTGATTTTAATAAGTATTTCACCAATACAAAGCTACATTATCAGCGAGTAACATAGGCTATTTACATTTCACCTGTGCAAAGCCGGGGTGTGTTGCTATGGGGCTATTATAAAATAGCCCTTAAAGATAAAGTGTAAATAAAGAAATGTAATATCATTGATGTTATTAAAGGCAAAACCGATTGGCAACTGAAAAACGTATACATATAATATAAAAATATATATGTATATATATTTTTATATTATATGTATATTGTATATCGACAGACGAGCATGAGGTTCACTTGATGGTAGGTGATACCCCACCCACAGAACATCAGTCAATGATGCGCTGTCGACCTACGAAGTCCATAGACCGAAACCTAAACGCACAATATGTTCTTGACGGTTTTTCCATCTATGATATTTTTGTTACATATTCTTGTTCTCCCGTGTCCATGATTCTGTTCACTTAGTCCTTCACGATGGTAGCTTTAAAAAGTATCGCTATCAGAACTCACAAACCGAACCATCAACCTGTATCACAATGATTCGCACGGACGGGTTATTAGCCCTTATCGCGGCATCTTGTCATTCACGGTTACGATACATTGTTCCGACAGAGGGCGCAAATTCGAATCGACATTTCGCATAAGGGCCCGTAAAAACACCGCACAACACAAACTTAAAATTCAAAGCTGTGTCACTGGGTTTTGAACTTTATTGCCCTTGAAATACAAGTAGTTGTTGATTTTTTGAGGTGATATTTGGAGGATGTATGTTTGAATTATTTAGATAAGTCGTTTTCCATTTGGCTCATTGGTGCTTCCAATGTGTTATTACTGTTACTTTTTTATGGCACCAACTCTTTCGTTGGCATTGAGATTCATATTTGTACTTTGCCCGACATCAGATTAAATATTATCTGTTGGTTAGCTATCTAGACGATAACGCATGCTCCGTCCGTTAAGATACATAATAGAACAAAGTTACTTCATAATGTCTTTACAGAAGATCTATATGTAGATAGCTGGTAGCATTGGCGCTTCCATTAGGCCAAGTAGGCAGATAGAAATAAAAAAAAAAAAGTAAAAAAAAC
This sequence comes from Anthocharis cardamines, assembly GCA_905404175.1. Taxonomy (NCBI): domain Eukaryota; kingdom Metazoa; phylum Arthropoda; class Insecta; order Lepidoptera; family Pieridae; genus Anthocharis; species Anthocharis cardamines. Next base: position 2,083,030 of record FR989970.1, read on the forward strand.
TCTTTTATCTATGACTGATATCTCTTTCCCAACTTATGGCGTATATCATTAAAGCCTAATCGAAGGAGTAACTCAAGATTTAATTCTAATTTAGGATTTGTCTTACTATTTTTTCCAAGAGTAGACTTCGGACTTGAGTAATGTAAAGTGTGAGAAAATGTAGTATTTTCTAACGAACAGAAACTGCAACAAAACTCACATACTGCTGTTTCGCTCTGTACCTACGTAATAATATGAGTAGTTCAACGCATTTAAATAAAATACTTTATACCAGATTAAAACGAGATTTATTACCAGAGGATATGTTTAGGTAATATTGTCATAATATAGAAAATTACATCTAAAATAGATTCTGTAGGAATAGATGGCATGTGGCAACTTTGTGATAATCCAAATCAGACAGCTGTCACCTTTCAATCTGCCCGTGACCACGTTTACTGAAAAGCACTCGAAACTTCGGGATGAATAATCTATACATATAATAAAAGAGTAGGATCGAAATTACGCTTCACTAAATATTTTTACCAGAAATTAAGAGGGGTGATAAAAGAAGGGTAGCAGAATGCATAAATGCAATTTTTAAGATTCTTGTCTGTCTGTCTGTCCGTCTGTCTGTCTGTCTGTCTGTTTGTTCACGCTAATCTCCGAAGATACTGAACCGATTTTCGAACCGAAGTAATTTATACAATTATATTAAGCAAAGTCCAGGGCAACATATAGGCTTTGTTTCATCGAAATCGGTTGTCGGAAAAAAAAGTTATCATCATTTAAATATTATTTTAAAGGCATCATTTCAACAAATTGCAATGAAAACTGACTCGCGTTGAATTTTTTCGAATTGTCAGATGTCAATCACAGTTTGATATGTAAATGAAATAGTTTGATAATTTCGCCGTTTTCGATATGTGTTCGTGGCATAGTGGATATACGGTCGTACTACGTAATTTCAGATGCGAGTTCGAATCATCACTCAGGGAAATATTTTTTTGTATTTATTTTTTTATATTTTTAAAAGAACTAATATTGAAAATAGAAAATGTATTATTGAACTATTCTATTATATAAAAATGTATTTCTTATGAGATCGTTTATTTCGCATTTTCATCAATCCTTTCCTTTCCAAGGGAATTAAACAAAAATATCTGAAATTAAAAGTGATCAATTAAATGAAATAAATATAGAGGTGGATATAGTATCTTCCACACTAATTAAATTTATTAAAAATTAAGTATTTGGCCAACATGGCCATACTATTTTTTTTCATTCATTTTACGTTGCATTTCTCCATACCTTCATTTTATTCGTATTTAGACATTTTCTTGGCGTTTTTTCCATGTGTCGCAAGTATTTTCAAACCCCCGTACAATTTTCGTGCATATATTTAAGACAGAAAATGCATTGAATCCAATCTTCGACTGAACTCTGATTAGTGGAAAAAAGACACATATCTGCAATTTGGTGACGTAAAATTTGATTGATATGCATCTCCCTAAAGTTTCTTTAAAGTCAGGTTAATTTTTTCAATTACTATGGTATTTCTTTTGAATTTCAAATCATCATTTGAACCCCAACCTCAACCACCATTAAACATGTCGATAATATGATGCAAAAGCAACCGTCAATGACTACTCTGATAGCTCTTTCCGAAAAGAAATCACCAAGTACAGAGGATGGAGGATATATAATATGAAGAAAGCTTGCTCAAAAGTTCAGCAAAAAGTGATCCCCACGCGAACGAAGTCGCGGGCATCAGCTAGTTTATATAATAAATCGCGTTGTAATCTGGTATTAAGTATTTTATTAAAACATGTGATACTCGCGTTAATAAACGACAATATTAAGTACAACACATTTTAGTTCAGCTCTCTTTATATACAGCACTAGCAACGCGCCCTGGCTTCACACGGGTGCAATATAGATTATAGATCTATACACAAAAATAATTCATAAAAATAATAAATAGCCTATGTTACTCGCTGATAATGTAGTTTTCTATTGGTGAAATCATTTTTAAAATCGGTCCCGTAGTTTTTGAGTTTATTCATAACATACAAAAATACAAATCTTTCCTTATTATAATATTAGTATAGAAATCGCGTTGTAATCTAGTATTAAGTATTTTATTTAAACATGTGATACCGCTAGAGAATTAAAAAAAGTTATTAAATACAACACATTTTACTTCAATTTACTGTATTATACAATACAGCATAATTGCCACCATTACTTATAAAAAGAAAAACTCAATCACAATTCAACTAAATTAACGTAACATCTGAGCGAAGAAAAAAAAAAGAAAATGAATTAGCGAATTTCCAACATAGGTGAACGTCGAAGCGCAAGACACTTTTCCCACTAGCCGCGCGGGCCGGCACCGTAAATTAAAATGTGAATAATTAACACAAGAACACCCTGACCTCGCCTCCATCCCCCTCCCTTCTCCAGCGCCGGACCCCGATACCTCACCCCCTTGACTTCTGAACGTATTAGTTTTAAGCTTCGGATGCGATTTGGGGTGCAGTGTTGATAATGTTAGTTCGTAATTATAAGGAGGCGAGGCAAAATGAATACGTCAGAAAAATTAACATATATTTGATTCAAAATAAGAATACAATAATCAGTTTACATATCTGAATGTGTTACTTTACTGTTTTCTGTATATACCTACATGCATTTTTATTATTATTTGACGGGCTCGTTGGCGCATTTGGTAGAACACCTGCCGTGCGCTCGTGCCAAGGGTCGTGGGTTCGAATTTCACCTGGATGATATGCTTATACATTTCTGTAAGCATGTCTTTCACACATCTGGTAACTTCGGGCATTGAACGGGTGGGAGGAATATTGAAATTCCGACTGCGTTACGAACCACCGTTCATAGATGGAAAAACCTTGAAGTGCATATTGCGCGTTTCGGTTTCAGTCTATGGATTTCCGAATGCTCGAAGTAAATAAGTAGTAATATTTTACCAGCTTTTAATACATTTGGTATACAATTAACGAATATGTATTTGTACATTGGCATACTATAAGAGATTGAAATATTTAAGAATTATTTAGTTACGTATGAAGAAAAGCTGTTTTAGTTTTTTTTTTGTAGATATGTACATCTGGTTCTTATACCGAGTATTGCTGTTGCACGCAAATTAGAAGCCAAAATAATAAAATTTCAATTCATGTCGAATATTTTTATCCTGCCTATATAAATAAGAGACAATCTTATATTAGTTGAAGAATTTTATCCAAATCGTTTTAGTTATTCCAGAGATCTATTACTATATCAGTGTTAATTTCAATATAAAACAGTTCGAGCCATGATATATAACTAGTCGTATTCAATTTCTACAAACGTGAACTCCCAAAAAATGATCTAGTACTAATATCGAGGGTTCTGACCCCCAGAGACGAGACGCATGCATATTAAATGTCACGAACAAAATAGAATAAATGAATAATCATATTTTTCTATTCATTCAACCCCCTTGATTAATCGCCGATGCCATGTGACCCGAGCGGTATAACCGCTAAGTATCTTTTCTTGTTTTATAACTATGCATATTTATTCGACAGAATTTTTGATTGTTAATCTATGACATGTTGACGCGTTGAGTTATCCTTGTATTCTGATGGGTCGCAAGTACTGCTAAATGTTTGTAATTATTTTGTAAACATGTTTTTCCCCATCTGGTCACTTCCGGAATTAAACAGGTGAAATAAATATTGAAATTCCGAAAAATTAACCATCGTTCATAGACGGTTTCAATCTTTAAAGTCCTGAATAATTGAAGAAAAAAATAAAATATGTATGTCAATAGCGGATAGTTGACTTTTTTTTTTTTTTTTTTTTTTATGTCAGATATCAGATGACTGAATAATCTTTTTTGTTCTGGATTTTTTTTTGCCCTTAATCAATCTTAAATTTCAGGAATATTAATGTACATTTAACGTCACCAAAAGCCTAAGTAACTTAACAGTAAATAACGACTTCCTAGAAAGTATTCATATCGTCAATCTGTCATTTGTAATTTTTTTTAAATAATTTCTTATACATCTCATACGTACGAATTTCTCGTAAGTTGTTTATGCTAAGCCCTCTCCTTATATTAACCTGGTTCTACTACGACGCAAGCAATCAATATTGAAATAAATATACCATAATCATAATAATATAATCATTTAATTCCAAAAATAAGATTAGACATAACATATTACATGAAATGCATAGTTAAATGGAAAACTTTACAAGATAAAAATAAAAATAGAATATGAAATATAAAATAAATTTTTTTACACTATCCTTAATTTAAATTATTTTAAACATTTAAAGAAATCAAAATACTAATAGTTCTTAAATTAATGGAAATATATTTTCTGTTTTCTTAAACATAGATATGTATAATAAATAATAAATAGAATGCTCAAAATTCAAAAATTTTAAATTTATCTCAATTACAACGTAAGATTTGAACAGGTATTAATATAAATATACCATATAAAAACAAAATTAAAACAGCACCTTTTCAAATTTTAATAAAATCGCGGCTATTCAAATATTATCACACAATTTATGTTTGATTGCACACCGTACATCATTCGAAAGGTTTTATTGGCGTTAGAAAAAAAACCAGCGCCAATCGCCACAGAGCATTGTCCAGTTCAAATAATCGTAAATTTCGAACTGGCTGAATATAATAAATTGCCGATGAGATCTGAGTGCCAACATTTCGGCAAAGTATAAAAACACTCGGAAAAGATCTCTCTAATTCCTAATCGCAAAGCCATACGATCTAGAATCCCTCAGCAATCGCTTTGGCAATGTCCAATTCGCTCGTATCCGTGTCTATTTGCACTTTGTACCCTTTGTTGTGGGCTTTTTTTCGGTTGTTTCCGAGTAAAGGCTGATAGAACACGTTTTTCAAATCATTAAACAGTTTGAAGCGCGTTCGCGGTTGGCAAAAAGGAGAGGTTGGAAAAAGGTTTTAAAAATCGCACGCGGCTCGGGAAGTGATCGTTGTTTTAACAGGATTATAATATTGTCTTTTATTAACGCGAGTATCACACATTTAAATAAAATACTGTATACCGGATTAAAACGCGATTTATTGTTTAAATTATTTATCCCGACGTTTCGGATGCTTTTCAGCAACCGTGGTCGCGGGAGACTGAAAGATGACAGTTGTCTTATATTTGAAATGTCACAAAGTTGCCATATTTAATTCAATTAAATTAAAAATAATCTATTAATTTAGGTAACACAATGTACATCTATGAACGTCAATAAAAAATAATACATATTAAATTACTAATATTACTAATATTAAATGCTTCTAATTTTACATTTACTACCAGTTCACAAATCAAAGGCGTAGAGCGGACGAGAAGAACTGGCAAGAAACTCGCCGCCACTCTTTTTAATCGCCAAGTTTTGCTTTACAATCTTTACATATTAACGCCATCTATTCCTACGGAGTTGATATTTACTGTAATTTTCTATATTATGACAATATTGACTAACGGTGTCCTCTTGTTTTTTAGTATGTTGGATTTGGGGCTTTAGATTTTTAATAACTGGATCCCAGGTGTTGGAAAGTCTCAAACCATCTTCTCTATTGAAGTTAGGATGTTTTTTAATTTCAATAGCCTCACGTACTAGTCTGGGAAAGAATCTACTTTCTTTTGCAAGGATTTTTGGTTGGTCGAAACGTATGTAGTGGTTTGGTTTATCCAGAGTGTGTTCACATACTGCTGATTTAGAGTGACGTCTGTTTTTGATTTCCGCAATGTGTTCCTTAAGTCGGTTTGAAATGCTACGTTTAGTTTGCCCAATGTAGGATAAACCACAGTCACAATCCAGTTTATATACACCTGAATCTTGCAAAGGAATATTACTTTTTATTGGTCTCAAGAACTGTTGAATCTTCTTGTGTGGCTTGAAAACTGTATTAATAGAAGCTCGTTTTAAGATTCTTCCAATCCTGTCTGTAACACCCTTCACATAAGGCAGGTAGGCTGGTTGACGTTGTACTGTTTGTGGTTTATTCCTGTAAAATAATTTAATTGGATAAATAATTTAAACAATAAATCGCGTTTTAATCCGGTATACAGTATTTTATTTAAATATTTTCAAATTCTTGGAATAATTACGAAGCAATGTCGAGGAAAATATTCACTCAGCTTCTGGTAATCCTGCGCAGTGATTTGTATGCTGCATTTATTCCTTAGTAGACTATACATCAACCACCACCTATAGTTAGGACAACTATAAACAGACGTCGCAGTCGCATGTATGTACCATTATATACGTGTTTTATTTTATTAATGATCCTCAAAACAGAATTTGAACCTTACACATTTTTAAAAGAAACTGTATTGTATGGGTCGTGGGCAAGTTTTTGCCCTTGGCGGTCATAACATGCTAAATTAGATTTTAAAGTTACATAAAAGGAGAAAATCTATGAAACTGGTGTGAGTGGAAGAGTCGGGAGTGGTCGAGCCAGGCGAACGTACCTCGATTAGATCGAGAACGTTCTGCAAAAGAGTCAGGTCAAAAGTACTCGAAACTGACGAACGTGTATGAAAACATGATGAAAGTGGAAGAAGCGGAAGTGAGCAAGGATCAAAGCATATGGAATTCCGTGGTCTCCACCTACCCCAGTAGGAAGAGGCGTGAATATGTATAATTACTTAAAAGAAGAAGAAGTCTTACTGATTTCATGCGCATATTTACAACAGTTTCAGAGGAGTATTGTTGTGCAACGATTAATTATCTTTGACTTAAATGTTTACGATATTACCATAATACTGCGCTAATATCGTGGTACTTGCTTTGTCCTAAAAACGCTAATACATGCAAGCGATGTCAGACTGCAAAAATAGTATTATTGCCCTCTTACTTTACGGGATAACATGACAGCACGATTTTTGTATAGCTGTATCATGCTCTATCGTCAATAAATCTTATTGTTTTAAGATATGGTGGAAAGACCTCAGATGTTATAGTTCTAAAAAAATCGTTTATAAAATGGTTGCTGAACTTCTTGCAGCCTTGGCTAAACTCAGATAAACAAAGTGGTTTCATAGTTTTAGGTGTATACTATGGAAACACAATAAAAAGACGTGGTCTTGTATCGCCGTCCGCACTAAATGGTCCGAAATTGCGGCCGTCTCAACGATTTATGTACAATGTACACACACTAGCTGCACAGGATTTTCTATGGAAACGTGCCATCGAGCTAATAGCTTATACCCCCTTGGATCGGGATTTTCAATCTATGAACGATGGTTCGGTACCAGGTCGAAATTTCGATAGTCCTCCCACCTGTTTTATAAAGTTAAGCTTTTTGAGTTGGTGCAATAGATTCTTATTCAAGACAACATAAATATGTTGTTCATTCATAATTTTCATTTTTTTTAGTTTTCATTTTTATTCAAATTCAAAATCATTTATTCATTTAGGTAACACAATGTACACTTATGAACGTCAGTAAAAAATACATATTAAATGCTTCTAATTTTACATTTACCGCCAGTTCTCAAATCAAGGGCGTAGAACGTAAGAGAAGAACTGGCAAGAAACTCTTCGTCACTCTTTTTAATCGCCAAATGTTTGTTTTACAAAATATTTATAAGGCGCTGCAACCATTACACCATGTTCCACATGACATCTTTATGTAATTAACTATAATAATAAAAAAATATAAACCTTCTGGTTCAAAACAAAGATTTGTCCTCTATCATATACTTCTTAAGTCGTATTTATGCTTAAAGTGTCACAAATAATCTCAGTTCATTTCAATTAGAATGTATAGAAATGTTAAACCGCCGCCATATTTTCATTTCATTTCAATTAGAATGTATAGAAATGTTAAGTCGCCCATAGATGCAGTATTAACTATTGTATGAGCCAAAGCAAAAACAGATGCTCTTGACGGGCTCGTTGGCGCGTTCGGTAGAACACCTGCCGTGCGTAACGATGGATCGTGGGTTCGAATCCCACCAGGACGACATGTTAATAATTTTCTGTAAGTATGTCTTCCCCACGTTTGGTAACTTCTGGCATCGATCGTGTGGGAGGAATATCGAAATTCCGACCGGATAACGAACCACCGTTCATAGATGGAAAACCTTTGCATATTGTGCGTTTCAGTTTCAGTCTATAGATTTCCAAATGCTCGAAGTAAAAAGTAGGTCAACAGTGCATCATTGACTGATGATGTTGATGATTACCTACCATCAAGTGAACCTCATGCTCGTCTGTCGATATCTAACATAAAAAAATTGCAATACGCAATATTTTGTCTCCATTATAATTTGACTCAAGAATATCGTTCCTGTATAGTACATGTAAAGCGGCCAGTCTGTCCATTCCACCGTAATAAAGGGATCTGCATGAATTCGAATTTTATAAAATATTGAGGGTATTTTTATCGGAGCTTGGGATTTGGGTGCCATTAAACTTTTTTCGAATTTTATCTAACGGAAGATATTGTTCTTGTTTTTGGCGTTTAATGTAGCAAACGAATGGATATAACCTCAAAGTTATTATGAACAGATAGAAGAACCATTAATAACGAATGATATTTTTGGATACGTGTATCTAAATTATTCGAATAGCTTATGTATGTCCGTCTCAAACATATGACAGCAGTAAACTTAACAATATTAATTGAAATAATTCAATATTTAGTGTTTTTACTGTATTGTATTAACCTTTGATTATTTATATGTCGTATTAACTTAGGTAAAGCTATCCTTATAAGCGTATTCACCTCATGTTTTCTTTTTGTTAAAATATCCAATCGATTTAAATCTAAAAAAAAATTAAAACACCAATTTTTTTGTATGAATACCACATTATTAATCTAAACGTAAACCAGCCTTAAAATTTTCAAGATAAAAGCAAAAAATTAGCTTACTTTGGCTGCATTCATCGCTGCCAAATTGATATCAATCACTGACAGATGAAATGCGCCCAAATTTTTTCAATAAAGCACCTCTGAAGGCGAACGATAATCAATTCTCATTTCGGCGGGGTACTATCGGAAGCGGCGGACCATTTTTAATCGTCTAAGAAATCGAAAGAATACAGTCACCGACAGACAAATAGACGTAATTAATGACGCTTTACTCGGATACCAGAATAAAGGAGGAAACGAAACAAAACATCGCGCGGGTGTCGAACGAAAGAATTTATCATCGCGACCGCAGCGACAGTCCGACCGCCAATGTCCATTTGGATAATGCCCAACGCGATTAAAAATATAAAAATACCCCCAACCCCCCGGGGGTAGGGGGTCTGACGGAGGACACCGCTCTGAGGACACAAAAGGATTATAAATGAGAAGGAATTTTAGATAATATTTGTACGTTGGATGTGGATTGTAATGTCGGTAGATCGGGCGGTTTCTCCCGAGCCAAGGGGGGTTGGAGAGGGGGTTTCTGTGCCTTCCGCGATCCTAATGAGTGTTTGTATCAATTTGTTAGTATTGTATTTGAATATTTTTCGTGCGTTCGTTACGATTTTAATCCCTTGCGGTTGTTGCGGAGTGGATCGATGCTTTTTTGTTTTAATATTTCTCGGTTCGGTTGCTGATTCTTTTTTTTTGTGTAATATTTTTCTCGGCTGCGTTTGATCGTGGTTCGGCCGTTTTCGCGTTGATTAAACGCTGTTTTTTAAATGTTAGTTGAATGTGGCGGTTATCGTTCTTCTTGGATGTGTTTATCTTCATTTATGAACGATTATAATTTTGCCTGGCAGAATGCCGTTGCTTGTGTTCGAAATTCAAATTGTTTATAATATGTAGTTTTATATAATAGCTTAGTAACTTAGCAGTATTAATATAACTCATCATCTATATATATTATATAAGCAACTTTTTTTTTTCTTTGTTATCGATAAACTTGAAAACTACTGGACCGATCGGCATGATACCATGACCATTCGACGCGGAATTAATTGTAGAAGGTTTTAGGCTATTCATTTTTTGAATTCCATCAACCCTTTACCATTTTTTTTTCAAATTTATGTGGATAGTTCATATTCGTCTATCCTTTACAATTCGCCCAGCAAAGCGGGCGGGCGGGGACGGCTAGTTATTATATATTTGTATTGTATTTTTTCTTATTTCAATGAAAATATCAAAAATAAACGAGTAAATTAATGGTAAATCTTGTCCTTCATCATCACTCAATATTTTCATACCAAGTATGCTCGTTATTGTTTATTACCTTTTATTTTTGTTTTTTAACCGCCTCCGTGACTCAGTGGTAAGAGCAATGCGTTTGGCACCGGAGGTCCTGGGTTCGAGTCCCGGTGAAACAAAATTAAAAAAATATGTTTCGGTCGGGTAGGGTACAGGAGTCTTATCTACTACTTGTTTGTAAAGAACAGTGAAACAGACAGAAATGGGTCTGCCCCACTAGGGGACTCGAGAATTGACACATACATTCCATTAAAAGTAACAACATCTCTTATTAGAGATAATAAGATATGATATATCATACGAAGGTTACAAAAATATGAAAAAATTGTTGAATGAGTTCATACCAGGGCGTGTTTGGAAAGAGTCCGACTGCGTGGCGGGAGCGATAGCGCCAAAGGCTGAGATAAGCCTGGAAAAATATAATTCATCATCATAATTAATAAATTAAAATATATTTTTTTCACTCCGGGATTTTTAAACACGTACTCTGAATCCGAATGAACGCAAAAGAATAACAGCGAGGCGACACCGCGCCCGCGACGTGTTTTCAATTCATTATCTCGAAAACAAAAATTTCATTAGCCCCGAGATTTCCTTTTTAAATTTAATTATTCATATTTAAATTAAACACAATATAATAAGAGGTCCGCGTCCGTAAAAAGCGGTTTTATCGTATCATATTTTATTAAACGAATTTATAATTCCGCGTCGAATCGTACCGCTAGGGGAACGCGGGGAGCGCGGGGAGGCGGCCGAAATATTTATGAGTACCGAGCAGAAAAATCCACAATAATATTTCAGGGACGTCCGCCGGTCTTTACTTACCCTCTCTGATCTATTTAAAAAAGAGGCCCGGAAGGACAAAGGGTCGTAAAAAAACTGGACACGTATAGAGGTTACCCGCGTCGCGTCGGCTTTGTCTAATTCTTATTTTTTACCGAATCGGAAGCTTTCCTGGGCTTTTTATCGGTTTTTGTTCCGGAGGTGGGTCCGGCGAGTATTTGTATGCCGTTTGTTCTAACGCACGATCATTTGTTACCCCTTTTCTCTCGCTTGGTAAAAAGGTGACCCTTCGCTATGCAAACGTTGTGATTTACAGTCCCGAGAAGGGATGTTGCGTTTCTTGAAATTATTGTGGTCGTAATTTAATTGGTCGGAGGCTGATGCCGCGGGTTTGCTTGTGATTTTGGCTTATTTGATCTTGATTATTACATCAGTTACTGGGACCACCCAATGGTTTCCTAGCTGACCACAGCACTATTATATTTTTTTCGCTGATTTCAACTTGTTTATTATTTTAGAAATCGATTGGTTAGAATTTTATATGGTATTTGATTAGCCTATTGAAGGCCAAAGTAATTTCATTGAAATCTATACTAATATTATGAAGAGAAAAGATTTGTTTGTTTGTTACGATTTAACTCACACCGGACTCATTTTTTTCACCAATAGAATGAATACATTATCAGCGAGTAACATAGGCCTTTTTTGTGTATTGGTCATCTACATTGCACCCGTGGGAAGCCGGGGCGAATAAGTTATAAAAAAGAGCCAGTGAGCCTCACCTGATACTCTTTAAAAATGCTGGCCGCAGATACGTTATCGACCTTTAAAAAATAATGGTCTTTCTGGGACATATCCTATGTTTGATTTCTTTACACTATTTAAGTCTATTTCGATATTTTTAAAAATAATAGAGAGAGAGAGAAAACGTTTATTCACTGTCACAAATGGGTAGTTTGTGAGGTTGATGAAAGTGGAAGAAGCGAAAGTGGTATGTAAGGGTCGGAGCATATGGAATTCCGTGATCTCTGCCTACTGCAATGGGAAAGAGGCGTGATGTATGTATATGTATGTATGTATGTACATATGTATAAAGTATGTGACTTTGTGAGGATGTAGGGGGTAATCTCTGGATCTACTGAAAGGATTAAAAAAATCTTTTACCAATAGAAAACTACATAATTTGAACACATATCCATGTGTTCTATCCAGATCTTTGGCAAATAAACTTAAGAAAGAGGAATGAAAGATCAGCGATGGTTGTTTATAGCCAGCAAAATACTGAGTTGGGACCCTATTTGTGACACTCCCTTGTAAAATGTTCTCCACTCAGTTCTTTTTTTTTGTCACAAATAAATAAATCATTTCATTTCAAATATCCCGATCGATACTCCCACGCATCATTTACACAGTAGAGTCTCACTAATCCGGCACTATTAAAAATGAGTCGCGGATTATTGTAATGTTCGGTTCGAATGAATTGTATAGATTGTAAGAAATCATAATAAATAAAATCTCATAATTAACTAAATGCATAGTTTTAAATTGTTTTTGTGAAACTTGTTTAAAAATACGGAACGCGGTGGAGGAACAAGAGGCGCGGGCAGAGGGTGCCGGATTATTGGACGTGTCGGTCTATTGAAGTGCCTGATTAATTAACTGTACATATACAATTATACGTGAGCAACTTTCCAATCATTAATTTAATTATGCCGCTCTCGAATGTAACAGTTAGGGGCTACCGCAAATCTTTCAAGGGATTAATGAGTGAACCCATTTTACTGATAAGGGAAGATTTTTAAACAATGCTTAATTTGTGTGGTATGGTTACCATAAATTTAAAAAAATATGTTTTGTACTAAAAAACGTTATCCAGACTTCAAACATAGCCTATGATGTTTTGTGTATAGTACATCTACATTGCACCAGTGTGAAGCCGGGGCGCGTTGCTAGTATTTAATATTTTTATTTTATACTGTACTATATATTTATTTTCTATTGAATAAATGTATTCAATTATATTCTAATATGGATTAAAATGAGATGTATTTAATTCCAGAAGCTACTCGCTGGACGAACGGTTTATGTATTCGAAAGGCGATGTGCACCGAGTCCGTTGGCATCCGAAGTCGCTATCACATCTGCTAGTTCTGCTGTCCGACAACACTATGAGGTAATCTCTAAGAATAATTAAGGCCTTACATTTTTTTTATGTTAGATATCGACAGACGAGCATGAGGTTCACTGGATGGTAGGTGATACATCAGCCACAGAACATCAGTCAATGATGCGCTGTCGGCCTACCTTTTACTTCGAGCATTCGGAAATCCATAGACTGAAACCGAAACGCGCATTGTGCACCTCACGGTTTTTCCATCTATAATAAGATAATATAAACATTGATTTTTTTGTACGGTTTTTCTATAGGAATATTTATAAAATAAATAAAAAAAAAAGACGGAAAAAAGGTATTTATAACATATTTTAAATATCAAACACAATAAAAAAATAGAGGTATTCCACAAAAATTGTTGTAGCTTGATATGACTTGACAATATCATCAAAAAATCCACTTTTCTATAAAACCAAACCTTTTTTTATCGTTAGACGATCTTGAAACTCACTTGATACGTTATAACTTATTCATAGAACACCAATTTCTTCATGATATGTTACTGACCCATTTCTTGATGATCTCCTTTCTTAAAGCATTGAAATACATTCACTTCCAAGGCATCGATTTCGAACCAATTAAAAAAAGTCATCGTCCACTTATTTCAGGTTGTATAACATAGCACTGAAATCTGGTCCAAAAATGGTGAAGTCATTCTCAATCGGTCCCAAGCCAGTGGGCTCGCTAGGAATGACGATGTTAGACAGCTACGGGGACAGCGCGGTTGACTTCACTCCCACACCGGATTCCGAGCATTTGCTGATACTCAGTGGCAATGGCGACGTTTACATGATGAACAGTGATTTCTTGGAGAGTAAAAGGTGTTTTTTTTTTTCCAAACTTTGCTTTATATTAGTATGTTGTATACTACTCAAAACAAAATAAGGGCCAAGCGTAAAGTTGTAGTGTAAACGAATATTTATTTTGACGCATTAGCTGAAGCTGGTATCGAGGTATTACAATGGCCAGCTAGAATTCCGGACCTAATTCCGATAGAGCATTTGTGGGATCAGTTAAAAAGAAGTGTCAGACAAAATATACCAGTAAATATACAGCAAGATCTCATAAACTGTCTGAAAACATGTTGGCAGAGGATTCCCGGAGAAAATGTCCGAAATTTAATTGAGAGCATGCCTTCTAGGATGAAAGAATGTATTTTTAAAAGAGGAGGACACACTAGATATTAGACAAAAAAATAATAATGTCGCCCATATCTCATATAAGAAAATATCTTCGATTTTACAAAACGTTTCCGTCTAACTGAAGTCGGTGGTTTTTATTAAACATTTATTTTTAAATTAAATTTCTACCAAATAAACATGATTTGTTATTAATTTCATGAAAAATAACCCCTTTATTATTTACAATAAGAATTTTTAAATTTATTTGGCTTAGTTAAAAATAAGTAAAAAATATTCATGTGACCCTTATTTTGTTTTGAGTAGTATATTTAAAAAGCGATTTTTTTATTTTCTTGATATAAGCTGATCACATCTATATCTTTACTTCTATCTATAGTAATATTATAAAAAGGAAAGATTTGTATTTTTGTATGTCATTAATAAAAACTACTGAACCGATTTTAAAAATTCTTTCACCAATAGAAAGCTACATTATCAGCGAGTAACATAGGCTTTTTTATGTATAGTACATCTACATTGCACCCGTGTGAAGCCGGAGTGCGTTGCTAGTAACATAAATCAAAAACAATTTTTAATAATATTTAATTCCATTGCGTATTTTATAGTCCCCTGCAAATAAAACTACGCGGTCCGCTAGCAATGTACCCGCCAGCGGACGACAACTACGGCTCAGAGTCGTGCGCGATAATGACTATGGGTGCTGGTGACTGTTCCACGCTCGTTGTCATCGCGAGCGCGTCCGCGTCGCTGTATCACTGCCTGCTGTTACCCAATGTGAGTTGAGTTCCAATACTTTGTTTATTAAGATGACTTACAGACATACATACATGTACACCACGCCTCAGAGATCACGGAATTCCATATGCTCCGATCCTTGCCACTTTCGTTTCTTCCACTTTCATCAGTGCTTTAAGATGACTTAATACACTGCTTTATGATGACCCGTCATCTGGTGTTAAATTATCAATGCCGCCCATAAGCACCTGCAAATTTAGGAGTCGCGAGTGAGTTACCGGTCTTTTAGGTGGGAGCACGCTCGCTTTTTGAAAGTAACAACCGCGACAAAATTTTGTCGACCGTTTTCTCGTGTTTTAATCAATTATCGCTTTATTTCTTTCGGGTATTTCTAACATGACAATTACACTTAAAACTCGACTTTTAATATTTAAAATAGATATATTTGGCGATCGAGATACCTTTTCTATCAAAATTGTCGATGTCGAGATATAATGTATCTCCATATCTTACATCTTAGTTTGTCTTCTCTCGTCCGCGACATATCTCGTGGCGGTCATGCTAGGTCGGCTGGTCACATTGTCTCTTATTAACGCAAGTATAACACATTTAAATAATATACTTTATGCCGAATTACAACGCAATTTATTTTTGATCCCGGCGTGACGTTTCAAGTACTTTTCAGCAAACGTGGTCACAGACAGTCTGCCGGGAACGGGATAAATAATAAATCGCGTTTTAATCCGGTATAAAATATTTTATTTATAAGTAACCAGGTCGTATGGGTTTGGAGAAACTATTGCAAATTTTTCATTGTATCGGCTCTTGAGGTGGAATAAATTCGCCAGGGTCAGTCCAAAGAATTCCTCGCAAATAAAAAATCATTTAAATCGTTATGATCGTAGAACAACGACGGTTCTGATTTTTTACGGTTTTAGTTTTATGGCATAAAACTATCTGACTAATTATCAAACTACATTTTTTAAATTGTTCTATTAAGAGGGCCCAACCCGTCTTACTTTCCATACAAAAGCTCGTACGTGATTATGGCGATGTAACCAATTTTTCTTTAAAACTTTTGAACTAATAGGTATCTCGTGCACTATATCTAGGTTTCTATCGAAACAAAATCTCAAAATTTTCAGAAATAAATTCAGTATAAGCCTCCAAAAATCTGCTTTTTTGCAGAAAAAATACCTGAAGTTTAGGCGTTTATAACGTACTCATAAATTGTGAAAGTAAATATTTTGTTGTGATAGAAACCTTGAAAATATAATGGAGATTCTAAATTACAAAAAAATATTTCACAAACTTGTAAGGACTACTGAAAAACACGTATTTCCTAGAACAAGTTTTATGAAATTTCCGCACACTATTTTTCATTCAATGTTATCGCGTTCTCACTCACTCGTTAGCGGTAGAGGTATGCGCTGCATGAAACAAAAAGCTTTTCAACCATGCTCGCATTGACGATAGACGAACCGGGAAGGGCCCTCTTAATAAAGGGTTTTAGACAGTTCTAAATTATACAATATAGAACTGTCAAGGAGTTTCATGTTATGACTTATATAATAGAACTAAAATTGAAAAAGAAATCAGAACCGTGGTTGTTCTACGATCACGACGAAATGTTCCAAATCATTTGCTTTCAGGCTACGGACAAAGAAGACAGCGACGGTTACGCGCTCTACGTGATGGAGTCTGTGGAGTTGAACATTGTGCTGAACAGCAGAGACGATGTGCCGATCGCTTATCCAGTGCACTTGTACCCGGTAAGGTTTCATTCAAAGTCTCCTTAGTTAGTTAATATAGAATCAAAGGCGGCTATCTGACTTATGGCTGATTGTTAGCAATTTAAAAAAGAAAACGTTATTCTCCTTTATTTTTGTATTAGGTATCATTCATTGCATGTTTAAGGTATCTATTAATATTAACAATTAAAGATAAAACCTAATATACAAAAAAACATAACAGTCTAAACGACAAGAACTTTTTGCTTTTTTGTAGATTGCCGGACCAAAAATGGCAGATAGCATAACATAACTGTTGAACTGTTTGTATCTTTCGTTTGTTTTGTGTTTAAGATGGCAAATTCAAAATCAAAAATAATTTATTCATTTAGGTAACACAATGTACACTTATGAACGTCAATAAAAAATACATATTAAATGCTTCTAATTTTACATTTACTGCCAGTTCACAAATCAAGGGCGTAGAGCGGACGAGAAGAACTGGCAAGAAACTCGCCGCCACTCTTTTTAATCGCCAAGTTTTTGTTTTACAAATGTTTTGTAAGGAGCTGCAACCAAAGTTGTTGCAAATAAAGTTGTTATCTATCTATCTAGTAAGTATTTGATTCCAGTGTCTCGGCAACACATACGCGTGTATGCACGCCGGCGGCGTCCACTCCGTGACCCTGCCCATCATGGGGCACCTGAAGGACTACGCCTTGGCTGATGAGAGTAAGCAACCTTCAATTACACTGCACAGTAGCGTAACTAGCATTTTCGGGCCCCAATGCAAAAAAAATAGATATCTCTTTGCCTATTTTGAAAAAGAATGTGGACTGTTAGACGAAGAGTTGGTTTCCCGGCAGTACTCCTGAAAGCTGGGTTTCAACTGAAATTGCAATTGTTTTTCTTTTTTATTTTCAAGTTGTAGTTACACACAACACAACGACAATATAGGGCCTGTGGTAATGTTTGAATTTAGGACACCGCACTTTTTCCTTGCGTTTTTTTAAAACTTCTATGACAGCCCGAAAAAGTATTTTGAAATAAAGGTTCTGTTCTGTGGTCCACCGGGGGCCCCTTTAATCAGCGGGCCCCATACGACGGCATTGGCTGGATTGGTATAGCTACGCCACTGTCACTGAACCGCAAATAAAAATTAATAAAAAAATGCTTAAAATTTTATTTTTAAACTGTAAAGAAAAGGGATCAGTGAAATGTATACATAAATGGGCCTGCCCTATATGCGAAGCCGGTTATTAACGATTTTAACCAAGTTAAAAATGTATTTTTCGTTATTAACGGTTAATTAATTTAAAACTCCAGTGTTTAAAAACCGAGATTATCCTACCAAAAAACGTTTATTAATAAGAAAATTTTATAAAGATTCCAACCACAACTTATACATCAAAATCTTTTCAGGCATTAAGAAGTTATAGTTGTTTAAAGAAACTCACATACATCCTTAAAAATATTATGATACTCCTTTTAGGGGAATCGTGTAAAAAGCAAAAATCTTTATACATAGCATAGTCTGATAATTAACCGTTAATAACTGTATTTTATGGGTTATTAACCAAAGATTCGGTTAAATAACGGTACCTAACAGGGTTTTACAACTATAGTCTGCCCTATGCCCTACTACTACTTGGAAATTCATTTATATATATAAGTCATATTTTTAATGTAGTGCACAATAGATATATATTTAATTTCAGATGAAATAGAGTCGATTTTGTCTCTAATAAGCACCAAGTCGAGTACGGCGCGGCACCTCCTGTGCACCAGCGAGACGGAGGCGCGCCCCCCCCTCGGACTGGCGCTCTCCGCCCCCCCATTGCACGAGCTGCTGGTGCTCTGCTCCTCCGGGGAACTCATCGTCAGGTGACTGCTCTTCTATCTCTCCAACCTTCGAGAGGAACACCTGTGAGCGAGCGAGAAGGAGGCGCCCCGCTACCGTAAAAAAATTAAAATGACAGCGATATTTGACGGGCTCGTTGGCGCGTTCGGTAGAACACCTGCCGTGCGCATCGATGGGTCGTGCGTTCGAATCCCACCGGGAACACATGTTTATAGGTTTCTGTAAGCATGTTTTCCCCACGTCTGGTAACTTCGGGCATTGATCGGGTGGGAGGAATATCGAAATTCCAACCGGGTAATGAACCACCGTTCATAGATGGAAAAACCGTGGAGTGCACATTGCGCGTTTCGATTTCAGTATATGGATTTCCGAATGCTCGAAGTAAAAAGTAGGTCGACAGCTCATCATTGACTGATGTTCTGTGGCTGAGGTGTCACCTAACAAGACGTGTGCCTCGTGCTCGACTGTCGATATCTAACATAAAAAAAGAAAACCATATGAAAATCCATAGATAGTGTGGTTTAGAAGAAGAAAGTGCAGAACAGATAGACATTGTTTTTACTAATTAGATATATTTCATTCCAGGAGCCTGGAACCATACGTGCTGGAGGACCACCTGTTCAGAGAGTTGCAGCTCAGGAACCCAGCGTTGGAGGACGATGACATTCATAACATGTTGAAAGAGGTACATTTTTTAACGATAATGAAATGAACCCCTGTATAAGTTTTCTTGTATCGGCCCTGTGTTCTAGTGGTATGTGCTTTTAGCTCCGGGAATGCAGATATAATATAATCATTTTTCTTTTTTCACTGCTTCTTTTGGTCTGAGTTTCATGAAACTACAACACACTCTTTTTTTTACCACTCATATATTTATATGTCATTTTTGTTCGTTTATTTCGCACTTTAAATTTTTCTCCTAAAAGTTATAAAATAACAGTTACTCTCTTTTGGCGATAGCCATCAAGACGTCATATATTTTCCAAATTCATTTTTTTTACTCGATTCACACACATATCTAATATATAAAATTTCCATGTCACAATGTTAGTACCGTACTCCTCCGAAACGGCTTTACCGATTTTTACCTAATTTTATATGCGTATTCAGTAGGTCTGAGAATCGGCTAATATCTATTTTTCATACCCGTAAGTGATAAGGGTTGTTCACCCTTAAAACTTTTTCTTTTTAATTTTTGGACGAAATTTTTGGTTTTTTTTTTTTATATAATGTGGCATTAAAAAATACATACAACCCTTAATTTTTACTTTTTTATCACCAAACCCTGCTTTTTAGAAATTATTAACATGGCAAATCAACGTTTGCCGGGTCAGCTAGTAGTTTTATATAATTAATTTATTTTCAGCGTCAGAAACTCTCCTTCGTGACTATCATCCAAGAGATATTGAGTCGGGAAGTGTCGCAGCCGATACTCAATATGAACAAAGCCCAGGAACCAGGGCCTAAGGAACTATTGGAGGTATGTTATCTAGATACTAATATTATAAAGATTTGTTTGCTTGTTACGATTTAACTCAAAAATTACTCGACAGATTTTAACCAATAGAAAGCTACATTATCAGCGAGTAACATAGGCTATTTTTTTGTAGTACATCTACATTTCACCCGTGCGAAGCCGTCGCTAGTAATTTATAAGTATACTGATTGAGCACTGGAGGTACCTGGTTTCTAATCTTGTATGAATAAGAAACATGTTAACCCTTTGTTTTAGAACCCGTTTTAGAACCATTTTTTGAGCAATTTCGGATGAATTTAAAAAAAAAAGGTGTTTCCGCATCAGTCTTATTATATTCATAAATGAGAAATGATGTGCAATAATTTAAAATCATGGATAATTTTGTTTACAAACCTAAACAAATCGCAATTATTGTTCTAGATAAAATTCACTATCTTCGGAAGTTTCCGAAGTACACATTTTTCCTTACGTGGTGCTAGCTCAAAATTTTATACTCGGTGGTTTTTGGGGTCGCTGATTACGATTCCGCCCTCAAAGTTTAAAAATTCAATATGGCGCGGCGGACCAAAAATGCAAAAATATAAATTTTCATCATATTTGCACCGTTTTGTTAATTTATACCGCCATTTTAAATTTTGAGTTTTGAGGGCGGAATTAGATAAGAAGATAAGGGAAATTGAGTTTTTGAGAAAGATTGAGTCCCGTTATGGGTAGTAAAATGAATGAATGAAGATTTTATTCAGGTTTAAAATACGATCAGCATTTCTACAAAATTGACAAATTTTCCACAAAAAGATAGTATGGTATGGATATTCCAGCTGTTGACCGAGGTGACGGTGAAGCTTCGCGCGCAGTACGTCGCCCGGCAGAGCCGCGCCAGCTCCGCCGCGCTCAGCAAGGTGGCCGCCCTCATCGCGCTGCACCGCCAGCAGGAGGCCTGGCACCTGGACCTGCAGGTGACACTCCAGCAGATAACTATAGGCGAGGTGGCCGCCCTCATCGCGCTGCACCGCCAGCAGGAGGCCTGGCACCTGGACCTGCAGGTGACACTCCAGCAGACAACTAGAGGCGAGGTGGCCGCCCTCATCGCGCTGCACCGCCAGCAGGAGGCCTGGCACCTGGACCTGCAGGTGACCCTCCAGCAGATAACTAGAGGCGAGGTGGCCGCCCTCATCGCGCTGCACCGCCAGCAGGAGGCCTGGCACCTGGACCTGCAGGTGACCCTCCAGCAGATAACTAGAGGCGAGGTGGCCGCCCTCATCGCGCTGCACCGCCAGCAGGAGGCCTGGCACCTGGACCTGCAGGTGACACTCCAGCAGATAACTAGAGGCGAGGTGGCCGCCCTCATCGCGCTGCACCGCCAGCAGGAGGCCTGGCACCTGGACCTGCAGGTGACCCTCCAGCAGATAACTAGAGGCGAGGTGGCCGCCCTCATCGCGCTGCACCGCCAGCAGGAGGCCTGGCACCTGGACCTGCAGGTGACCCTCCAGCAGATAACTAGAGGCGAGGTGGCCGCCCTCATCGCGCTGCACCGCCAGCAGGAGGCCTGGCACCTGGACCTGCAGGTGACCCTCCAGCAGATAACTAGAGGCGAGGTGGCCGCCCTCATCGCGCTGCACCGCCAGCAGGAGGCCTGGCACCTGGACCTGCAGGTGACCCTCCAGCAGACAACTATAGGCGAGGTGGCCGCCCTCATCGCGCTGCACCGCCAGCAGGAGGCCTGGCACCTGGACCTGCAGGTGACACTCCAGCAGATAACTATAGGCGAGGTGGCCGCCCTCATCGCGCTGCACCGCCAGCAGGAGGCCTGGCACCTGGACCTGCAGGTGACACTCCAGCAGATAACTAGAGGCGAGGTGGCCGCCCTCATCGCGCTGCACCGCCAGCAGGAGGCCTGGCACCTGGACCTGCAGGTGACACTCCAGCAGATAACTCAGCATGATAACACACCAATAGACCATTACTGTCAAGGCGTGACAAGTGAGCGATTGTGAACGGATGAGATGAGTTTCGCCTTTTGCAAAAAGGCTTATATTGTGCTTTACTCAAAAAAAAATACAGGGAAATAAAAAAAGTAAATAAAGAATACTTAATTTAAGTATCTGTCCCTTTATTTTGGCGGTGACAAGTTTTCAATGGCCAATGTTGATTCTGATATTAAATCGGGTGAAGTTTTTCTCAATATCCGTTTCTTCTGACTCATTGAGAACTAATTTTATTAATTTTCTAATGTATTTGTTCCATTCACTTATTTACAGAAAGAAATCGAAAATGTTCAATTGGAGTCAGCTGTATTGAGAGAAAAGAGAGATTTAGCTGAAAAACGTCAAGAAGATATAAAGTATCGGTAAGTTGTACTTATGTTATGTACAAATGATTCACATTTAATTTTCTCGTAAAAGGTTTAAATCGAATATTAAGGATAAACTATATTATGAACGAAATATGTTTAATTTAATATATTAAGCCTAATGCATGCTTTTTTTTACGAGATGTGTGGTATTATGTGGTCTGCATACTATACGATAAAAAGTGTTAATATTTTTCACAGTACAAAAATATGCGGGAAATCCTCTCGTTATATGATGAAAAATACGTGTCATACGAGAGACATGAAATAGTGTTATTGAATACCGCATAATAGGGGGAATTATTGTATATAATTTTTACAGAGTGCAATAAAGTTTTAAATGAATAAACTATTTTTTTAATGTTAGATATCGACAGACAAGCATGAGGTTCACTTGATGGTAGGTGATACCCCACCCACAGAACATCGATCAATTATGCGCTGTCGACCTACTTTTTACTTCGAGCATTCGCAAATCCATAGACTGAAACCGAAACGTGCTATTGCACTTCACGGTTTTTCTATCTATGAACGGTGGTTCGTTACCCGGTCGGAATTTCGATATTTATCCCACCCGATCAATGCCCGAAGTTACCAGACCTGGAGAAAACATGCTTACAGAAAATTATAAAGATGTTGTCCAGCCGGCCTAGCATGACAACCGCGACAAAATTTTGTCGACCGTTTTCTCGTGTTTTAATAGATTATCGCTATATTTCTTTCGGATCTAACATGACAATTACACTTAAAACTCGACTTTTAATATCAAAAATAGATATATTTGTCGATCGAAATATCTTTTCTATCAAAATTGTCGATGTCGAGACATAATACATCTCCATATCTTACATCTTAGTTTGTCTTCTCTCGTCCGCGACATATCTCGTGGCGGTCATGCTAGGCCGGCTGATACGATTCTAACCCACGACCCATCGATGCGCACGGCAGGTGTTCTACCGAACGCGCCAACGAGCCCGTCAGAATGCTACATGATTTTGCTCGTTTTGCAGATGTTCGTCGGCCATCCGGGCGCTGCGGTCCTCCTCCTGCAAGAGTCCAGCTGAGCTGGAGATGCTGCGACAGCTGGAGACGTACAAACAGAAGGCGGCGCACCTGCACGCGCAGACACGCGGCCTGCGGGAGCACGCCGACACGCACATACAACGGGTACGTGTAAAGGCCTATAGATTTTTAAAAGGCCGACAACGCATCTGAGACCTTCAAGTCGTAGATGTCCATGGGCGGTGGTGACTTACCATCAGGTAACTCACCTGCTCGGTTGTCTGCTTTGATAAAAAAAAAAGGATGCCATTTACATGATGCCATTTTTTTGTATGTACATACAAGAGCAATAATTTAACACTTTGACTGCTAGCCAAAATACACTATTTTACGGCCGTGCGACTAAAAACCCGTAAAAAACGTACCGGCCACTCGATATAAATAACACGCAAACGTATTTACCGCACTGGCAGACCCCATTTATTTCGAACACGCATTCGTGTTAAATACGGAATTAAGGAATTGTGAACATGCGGAAATTATGTGCTCTTTACATACTAAGAAAAGTATTGAATCAAAACTTGTATGATAGATCAAGAATGTTACATGTCGTTCAAACCTTGCAAGCCATTTATTGCTTCATTTTAATTGTATGCAACAGTCAAGAAACTTGCATCGTGTAAATAGGCCTTAACGTTGGCAAGTGTTAATTGTTAGATGTCACGTGATTGGGATAAGTATTGGCATGTCATGTGACAGTAACAGGTGTTTATACATATGTCACGTGACAGTGGCAGTTATTGATACTTACGTCACTGGAAAGTGGCAGGTGTTGATATTTATGTCACTGGACAGTGGCAGGTGTTGATACCTACGTCACTAGAAAGTGGCAGGTGTTGATATTTATGTCACTGGACAGTGGCAGGTGTTGATACCTACGTCACTAGAAAGTGGCAGGTGTTGATATTTATGTCACTGGACAGTGGCAGGTGTTGATACTTACGTCACTGGAAAGTGGCAGGTGTTGATACTTATGTCACTGGACAGTGGCAGTAGTTGATACTTATGTCACGTGACAGCGGCAGGTGTTGATACTTATGTCACGTGACAGTGGCAGGTTTTGATACATGTCACGTGACAATGGCAGGTGTTGATACTTATGTCACATGAGAGTGGCGGGTGTTGATATAAGTATTATACGTTTATGAATAAGTTCATAACTATGTATTTTAATAAGGAATAATTTTTTAAACATAGTACCAAAAAAAAATCATTTTTAATATTTATTGCTAATTCTCACTCAGAATTAATACGTTAGATTGTCTTAATGTTGCAGATAAAATGTTGGCAAGAGGAATACAAGAAGAAGGACATCGCGCTGGGCAGGTCTCACAGTGACACTATTTCGTCTATACTAAAACAACAGTGAGTATTCTTGATCACAGTTTGAAAGACTGAATGATTCGATAAAGTTTTTAAGACGACCCATTTTTTTATTCTTCGAGCATTCAAGTAGCAATCAATATCAAGTGAGACTCAGGATCGTCTAAACAGAAGAGTTTAGACTTTAAACAAGCAAATATGGAAGTTTTAGAAATCTAAAACTAATCTTTGACTCTTCAAAGAGTAGATGGCAAGATAAATTCTCAATAGGTTTTTTCTTATGTTAGATATCGTCAGACGAGCATGAGATTCACTTGATGGTAGGTGATACCCCAGCCACAGAACATCAGTCAATGATGCGCTGTCGATCTACTTTTGACTTTGACATTGACATATGAACGGACTTCGAGCATTCAGAAATCCATAGACTGAAACCGAAACGCGCAATATGCACTTCACCGTTTTCCATCTACGAACGGTGGTTCGTTACCCGGTCGGAATTTCGATATTCCTCCCACCCGTTCAATGCCCGTTACCAGACGTAGGGAAGACATGCTTACAGAAAATTATATGATATTCTAATGTTCGAAATAAAAAGTAGGTCGACGGCGCATCATTGACTGATGTTCTGTGGCTGAGATATCACCTACCATAAAGTGAATCTGTCGATATCTAACATAAAAAAATTAAGGTTTAATTATTGTGTTTCAGGACAAATCAAATATCTATGCTGATCGAAGAAACAAAACTGCTGAAGGATCAACTCGGAGTTGTTTAAAGTATTATTAAGTTCTAAAATAATTTGCATGAGTCCGATTTATATTGATTTTTCCGAAGACTTTTTTTTTTGTTCATGAAGGAGTGTTTTTGTTGGTATTATTAGCTTAAAGGCATTAAAATAAATTGTTAATTTTCTTAAGTACTTTCAGTTGTTTGTTATATTTATTTTAATGACAAATTCCGTATAAATCTGAAGGCCTAGTACGAACGACTATCGAAAAAGTATTCGAATCGTCCATCTGTCAGTTGTATGAGATATCATTTGAAATTTCATACAAATGACAGCTCGACGATACGAATACTTTTGATAGTTGTTCGTCCTGGTCCCTCGAGTAACTTTCAAGTAACGAGCGTCACCTTAAAAGCCGGTAACACACTCGGGATTCATAATGTTGCGAGTTTTTACAGAATGGAATAAGAACGGGTGAAAAATCAACCCCAACAACCTGATTAATATATTTCAGAAGTCCTTTATTCGAACCCCTTATTTTTACTAGTTCTCAAAAGCTTATCAAAATTGAGACTTACTTTAATTATTGCTGGCTCTTTCATTCACATAAATTATAGGAGAGACAGGAATATTATAAGTAGCTTTAAGAGGTTAATATTTATATCACACTTAACCTAGGAATAAAATCGATGTCCGAATTTATACAGTGATACTTGCAGAAATTCAATATTAGGTTGAAATTTACCAAATGAAAATTCGATCCTTAATCACTACATAGTATAAAACAAAGTCGCTTTCTCTGTCCCTTTGTATGCTTAAATCTTTAAAACTACGCAACGGATTTTGATGCGGTTTTTTGAAGAGGAAGGTTTATATGTATAATAATAAGTTTTTCTGTAGTGTATTTAGTATCAGCATTGCACCGGTGCGAAGCCGGGGCGGGTCGCTAGTATGTTATAAATAAATTATTTGTGTATGGCTGTGTGAATCTGATTTTGATGATAATAAAGTCTGAAGTTTTCCATTGTTTTATTATCATAGACACACAAACATTTTTTTAAACTAAACTGTCCATTATCATCTATTATACGTCTGGTAAGTACCTAGAAAAACATATAGCAATGTGTCGTTCACGAATGAATCATTTAATTGAACGAGTTCCTTTATGTCTAAACCTTCCTTATCTAGTTCAGTTACAATAAAAAAAGGAAGTTTAAATTTTTTATTGAGATTCATACAAATCATTCGTACAGTTGATTCATAAGTCAACAATTCTTATTGCTACCTTATAACTACACTATTAATATTTTTTTCACTGTAACAGTATTTTGATTTTTTTTATTAAAAGATACCTCATGTTACAACATTTTTCAGATGTGTGAGATATTAATGTATTAAAAATTAGTCTCAAACATTAATGAGAGGGCCCCAAAACATTTTGGATACACGCGTTTCATCTTCAGTGTAAAAGAAGTCTTTGCCGAGCTTCACGAATTCCTTCAGCGATAGTTTTCCATCCTGAAACAAAAAAGTAAATTTAATATTGAAATTTACAATGTGATTTTAATACGTTGACTATCCTTGCATCATATGTGATACTGTGGAGGAAGGGAGGTGTGGTCTTCCTCCAACCTAAAGGGAGGATCCTCGACCAGTCGAACCACTGACTGGCCGGCCCTAAGACCCCAGTGTTGATGTCGAGATGTTGTATATATACTCAACGCTTGGAAACATTTATATAGCGCGATTCAGGATTAGACGTCTTCGTATTGATTCTAGTAGCAGATCATAGATGTCGCTACAATGCAATCGAAGACAATACGGCCTTGCATCACATTTGATGCAATCGAGTGAATCGAATTTGGCAAAAAAATGTCATTAAGACGTTTAAAATATAAATTTATTTTATTTAGTGTTCAAAACATGAACGTGGCGGAATTTCGTTTGGACAGTTGAGTGTTAAGATAAGTTAAATATTATATGATAAGACAACAAGTGAAAGGCAGTTGATAAATTTTAGTTCTTCGCTACAGGGCCGGATTTAGACGTGTGGAAGCCTTGGGGCAACAAATGAGTAGAGGCCCCTGGCCCTAAATTATTTCCAAATAATATGAGCATTTTGTTTAATGTTTATGAACAATATAATCATGTTTGTATAAAGCACAATAGGTAAAGATAAACAATGGAAAAAAATATCAAAGGAAACGTTGTTTACTCGTCGAAATTTAAAATATATTTTTCCGAAGTCTATTATAAAAGAAAGAAGGGGCTCTTTGCGACGTGTCCGTAGAACAAAGTTACATCTGCATGACGCTCTACATTAAACTTAACTCTTAGAGGAAATTGACATCATTAACCATTATTTGACTGCTATCTTTGAAAAAACGATGCGTTTTTTAAATTTTGGATTTTATTAGTAAATTATATAGGTCAGTTAGGTCTTTCTAACACAAAAAAGCGACTTGGTATCATTATCATATCCAACTTTGTTCTACGGATACGTCGTTTGGTGAAGGCCCCGGATGCTCTTCTCTAAGTCTGGCCCTGTTTCACAATATGGGATATTGGAGAAATGCTCTTATTAGATAATAATATACTGCATATAAGAGACTGAACCCAGTAAAATACATTTTCATTCCGCGATAGCATACCCGTACAAATATATTTATGTGAATGGTAACCACAACGATATTTTAAAAAACGCCACGTCATCAGTGAATTCATTTACATCGGACATAAAGGACTTGGAGGTAAGTTCCAGAGTAGAATATAAAATAATATTATTCTATAACATGTGTTATTGCAGCGACAGCAAAAATAAACTAGTAAATAATGCATGTATTAAAATTAACATGTGTTTTTTAAAACATTTATCGTTGTCGTACGTCTATATTCCCTGTTTTGTGAAACGCCTCCGGATCTAAAATTCACATCATCAAGTATGACGTGTACATTGCTTGAGTTGCCATGTAGAATGTAATTCCCATCTTATACGAGAATATAGTTTTAGACGGCGTTGTGTAAAACGATTTAAATTATTGTATTGCAAGTTAACTTCGTGAGGAGTTCTCATAAATTTTATTTTATTTAAAATAAAATATAAAAAATTTAGATCATATTCTTGTAGGTGTATTTAATTTATATTTAAACTTTTTACTAAAGTTGTAAAGTAAATTAATCCTGGCAACAACACTTACGTACGTCAGATGTCCTATACATCCGCCTTGTCATCAATGTCTAATGTCAATTAAACAGTTGTGAGTTGTCATTTATGAAATATTTAAAACTTAAAAGTTGTCGTAACTTCGCTCCAATTTTTCGAAATTCAAATATCTAATATTTTTTTAAGTTAATAAAATATGATAATTAATTAAAAGTAAGTAATTTAAAATTTAGTATAGGTACACATACAAGCAAGGATTGTATACCGGTTATTTACTATGGGAGTTTAAACGAAATAATTAAGGTTTTTGTTAATATTCTTTGGTTTTTAGTCATATTTACTGAAACAAATTGTGTGGTAAGTTAAGTGTGTATTACTCTAAAACTAATATCATGGTATTTAAGTCGGTCACGTATTTTGGAAAAGAAAAATTAACTGTTTCTAATGTATGGATAATATTTAAGTTAGCCTGTACTGAAAAGGCTATGCTTAACTTACTAACGTACTTTAAGTTACCTTGGCAAATATTTTATAGTAGTAATATATTTGGTCAAAGATCAAAGTTTCCTAAATATATTCCTACTTTTTCCTAATTCATTATTATTTTTAAATCATGACTACTTTCTCTATAGATCCTATACATCCACAATATATTAAAGAATGTTAGCTTATTGATATTATTAATAAATTATCAAATGATTTTGCAGTTAGCCATGGCAGACGACTTCACAACGCTCACACAACTGTCAACTTTGTTGACAAATAATGAATTAGATAAGGCTCTTACTGAATGGTTTAAGGAACCCACACAATTCACACATTGGCAGGTATATTGTGTATGATTGTTTTAAAACTGACACAGTGACTTCATACTAGTGATAAAATGTTCTATTTTCTATAGGGTATTTATGCTTAGCTAATATAACGTAATTATATTATCAGTGGAACGGTAAAACTGCTAAAGTGCCCAAATTCATAGAGATTGAATACTGAAACGACAATCAAAACTTGAGGGTTTCTTAAAATGTTTCTGTCTATCATTTTACCTTTGAAATGAAAGAGTTAGATATACTTTGAAATACACCTCAATGTTGATTAGTGTTTGAGAATTCAGCCATAAGACTATCAAAATAATATATTATTTTATTTCCTTTCATTTTATATTTCAGCATGTCGGAGAAATGGGCAAAGGTGACTCTTATTTGAGTGATGTATACAGAATAAAAATACATGGTAAATCAAGTGGCAAGCCCAAAGAACTACAGATAATTCTTAAAACAATCCCCAAACATGTTTGTAGACGTCTCACGTTTCGCAGTCACGACTTCTTTAAAAACGAAATTAATTTCTATCAAAAAGTATTGCCTGTTTTGCTTCAATTTCAATCACAAAAACAGATGAGGGACCCTTTTAAAAACTATACAAGAGTATTCCTCGCACTCTCAGACGGAATCAACGATGTTATTTGTCTGGAAGATGTGTCCCTAGACAATTATGGCAACCCAGTTCGTCAGGAAGGAATTGATTATGAGCATTTCAAATTGACTTTGAGCACTCTGGCTAAGTTCCACGCTTTGTCCTTCGCTATGCGTGATCAGAAACCAGAGGAATTCTCCGCAATCAATAACGCAATATCCGAAGAATACTACGATCCGAGGCTGTGGGATTGGTATCGAAAATTCTGGAGACGACTTTGCACTATTGCTATAGACGCAGTTGATAAAGAGTACCCCGATTCCATTTACGCGGAAAAGATCAAAGAGTTCGCAGTGCCAGAGAGATATCAGGACATGATTAAAGCCGTTCAAGATAAAACCAACTGTGTGGTGTCACATGGAGACTGTTGGACGACTAATTTCTTGTACAAATATGATAACCAGCAGCCAGTTGATGTGAAAATGATTGATTTTCAGCTGACTCGGTGCGCAAGTCCAGTTCTAGACTTAACATTCGCGATATACGCCTGTACTGACCAGGATTTGCGATCCAAACACTACGATGCCTTATTAAAGCATTACTATGAAGTGTTAACTAGACAGATTAGGGAATTGGGAAGTGAACCAAGTGAAATATATTCTTGGGACACGTTTATGGGAGAAATAAAGAAATATTCGTATTTTGGGTTAGCGTTTAGCTTCGAGTCTACACCTTTTATTATTTTGGCGCCGGAAGACGCGTTTAAAATGGACGGCCTAATGGTAATTATTATTGTAACCAATTCTTTAAGTGTGCACACGTCCTTTTTACATAGATCTAGGTGGAGATTAAAAAATATAACATAAGCAAGTTTTAACAGAGGATAATTTTTAAAATTGCAACTATTTTGGGTCGAGGGTTTAAACCTCCACGGATTTCCCAAAATCTGACCATTCCGAGCATTAAACAGTCCATTCATAGATGATATAGTTGTGAAATTCGGATTCTCACTTTCTGCTAACGCCGGATCAACGTACATCATTGATATTTACCACACGCTTATCTTTCAATTCGTGACATAAAATAATTTTCAAAAGGCAAAAATAAGTGTTATATTGGCCATATTCTTACCATCTTTAGATTGGAGTATCTTCTTTACTTCAATCAAATAATTATCACATTTAAGATGAGCACTTAACATCAGTTGTGTTTAATAAAAAAAATTAGCACTAACGTCTTTTTCACGATTAATATGGTTGTTACCACTTTCCTGCTACTTTTGCGCGATACTCAGTTTCAACAAATGTCAAAATGTACATCTAATAATCGTATTTTTTTAATAAAAATATATTATAATATTGTTATTCTAAGTATTTCTGTTGTTTCAGGGTAACGAAAAAAGAAATATAGAAGAGTTTTGGCCAATCACGCCGATCAAAACTAAAGAGGGTAGACTGAGGGAAGCGAATAACGTTGTGCATTGTGTTGACAGAGGGTATATATAAATCCACGTCATGGGACTCGATTTTTGAATATAATTTCGTTTCGAAACTCATTGGGATGTTTAATTTCCATATTTTTTTAACGTATCGACACCATTCTGTTATCTATGGAAAGGAAGTGTCAAATGATTATGTCGAACCACAGATTATTTTTTTCAAAATACGTTCCGTTTGCTTGTGTTTCATTTTGTTTAATCTATTTATGTATGTAATTGATATAATCTTGTTTTCCCGAGTTAGATCGATAATAGATTAAATTGACGGGTAGGTCATAGACGAACAGGATTTTTTACGATCCGTTTTCACGCTGGGATACACTTGATTGAAATTTGCAATATTTTGATGATATACAGAATATACAGAATAATGATGATAAATAATAAAAAAATCAGAATTTATAGTACTACATATATAATTATGTAGGAACTTATAATTATATATGATATTAGTTGCAATTTTATAGGTGATTTATCTGTCTTGTAAGGGTTATTAATCCGAAATATATTGACTATATTTAGCATAATCACTTTTTATTAGTGAATAGGAATCTTTTTTAAAATAAAGTTTATTATTTCCGAGTACTGTGTTTTATTTTGGAGATGTTTTGTTAAGTTAGAAGGGAGCTTATAACTCCCTTTGTTAAATTCGGAGAAAGTATTGGGACATGAAAAACCAAGAAAGTCTATATAATTTAGATTTTGATCGGTTTTGCTGTCTTTGTCCCAACTTGAAACATCACGTTCGAGGAAATGTAGCCTACTCCTTCTGAAAAATCGTCAAAGCTACATGGCGTTTCAAATATGCTGTAGCAATAATTGCTCGCTGACAGATAATAAATTATCTTCAAATAATGTTCTTATATTTATTTTATAAAATAATTGAAATATTATTTTTGAATTTTAGAACTAATGTCAGTTTGTATAAATATAGCGCATTATTTAGAAATAAATACATTAACCAGTTTTCAAGTCATGTAGTAGACTTCACGTCACCCAGACGTGATACCTGGCTCTCACCCAGGAGGGTCGGGTTTTGATTCTCGGCAACGGAACCAAAATGCTTTCCATCAGGTTAATAGCCAGTTTGTTTTACCCCTACTTCTTACATTAACCTACCACTACATAGTATTGTTACAATATGGCCTTTCTTCTATGAACTATTATCTCTGTACTCACGCCTTTCATACACATCATTTTAACACAATACATCCATAACTTCCTGTAATGTTTAATAGATAATCGTCTGGCACTCACCCCGTTAGTGTCGATGACCGCGAACGCGACGGCCGCGTGTTCGTTGCTCAGACCGAGACACTTGAAGAACAGTTTGAACTCGTGCACGGATATGTAGCCGGACTTCTCCTTGTTGACCGCCTGGAATATTACCAGCTATAATATTGTCCACTACTGAAAGTCACTCACGGAGATGGATTGAAAAACGCTAAATAACTACTCGCTTTTTTGACGGGCTCGTTGGCGCGTTCGGTAGAACACCTGCCGTGCGCATCGATGGAGGGGTTCGAATCCCACCGGGACCACATGTTTTTTTCTTTCGTTAATTTTCTGTAAGCATGTTTCCCCACGTCTGGTAACTTCGGGCATTGATCGGGTGGGAGGAATATCGAAATTCCGACCGGGTAACGAACCACCGTTCATAGATGGAAAAACTGTGAAATGCACAAAACGTGTAAAAAATATCGACGGCTCATCATTGACTGATGTTCTATGGCTGTGGTATCTGGTACCTACCATCAAGTGAACCTCATGCTCATCTGTCGATATCTAACATAAAAAAAATTACCGTTACCCGGTTGGAATTTAGATAGTCCTCCCACCCATTCAATGCCCGAAATTACCAGACGTGGGAAAGCATGTACTGAAAATTATAAACATGTCGTCCCGGTGGGATTCGAACCCACGACCCATCGATGCACACGGCAGGTGTTCTACCGACCGCGCCAACGATCCCGCCAAATCATTGTCACGTGATATTCAAAAGCTAATTTGACGGCTTTAAGTACTGGGGAAACAAGACTTTAAGTACTGGGGCTGCGATATGTCTAAAAGCTCACCTTGAAGAGATAGGGCAGCCACCGATGCGCGCGCTTCTTCAGAGTCTTGTCATTAAGAACATGATGCATGTCCTCAAGATACTGCTCCACCGTCACGTAGTTGTAGGGATCGATAGCGCCCCACTGCTCTTCCCACGTCATCTTTGAACATTAGGAACTTTTATAAGAATTGCTGACTGAAGTCATTTTTCGAGATAACTATAGAGACCAATGTTAGAGAGAATGAAAACACATTTCTTCAGTGAGTTACATAGCTGTAACCCAGCTATAACCCGGGCACCATATTAAAATTCCATAGTTTCTTATTACATCTAGAGATAAGCCTACCACTGTAACAATAGTTATAAGACTCTTTGCTCTGTATATTTAACTTGAATTAAATCAGCCATGATTAACACTTGGATGGAGCAGTAGCTCCGAAGTTTCATTTTATAAACTGTTCTGCCATCGCTCCCAATAAAACTAGTGTCATTATTTTTTTACAATTACGTTTTAATCCTTACTAATATTATAAAGAGGTAAAGTTTGTGAGGTTGTAGAGGGTATAATCTATGGATCAAATGAACCGAAAAATTCTTTCACCAATAGAGATCTATATTGTAACTAGTTCATAATATTATAAATGAGAAAGTCTGTTTGTTTGTTTTTCCTCCAGTTTCAGGAAAGGCCTTTACAAAATAGCTTAAACTGAGTGAAAATAAGATAATACCTTGATAATATCAGTGAATTCCTTCGCCTGTTCCTCGTCCAGATGTCCCAGAGACTTGAATCGCTCCGAGAAGAGAAGGAAATCGTTGAATGAGATCAGGCCGTCCTTGTCCACATCGAGGATGTTGTGAACTGTACGCATTTTGCGTCGCCAGAATTCTGACTGCAATAAAATACAATTGTTTTATCTATGAATTCTTGAAGAAGAAAGAAAAAACCCTCCAATCAGTAGCGGATTTACCAGCAGGCTGAGTAGGCTTGATCCTAGGGAGGCAAATTTGGAGACCAATTTATTTTCTTTTAGATATCTTAAAGAAATCAAGTCTAAAAGTACGACGGTAAAAGTATCTTACAGAGAGAAGTGTAGAAAATTTAGGCACTCAAATTTATAGAGGCTAGGGCGGCAAACTTTTAATAGCCTATACGCCAGAAATGTGTAAAACCGCCACTGCCTCCAATGTATAAGAAAATCGAGGCATTTTCCGAAACTACATTTCATTTTAGATTGTTGAGGCATGCATTGGTGAGAATATTTATGTTTGGTTACTTCGTTATTTAAGAGAAGAGAGAAATCTTACGTGTACACATTCTTTAATGTTCTAAATAGGCTTATTAGTTATTATTATATAGTATAGCAGTATATACCGATGGTGTAATAATTAAATCAAAACATCCGAAGACAATTCCGGACTTTCTTGAAGAATATGTTTTGTCTTACATGGATTTTCAAGGCAATTCTTGACTCTTCGCCTAATTTTGTAAATTCCACATAACATTGCTGGTATGCCAGAATTTACAAACTGACTCTCTGCACTTGTGTCAGATATTTTCAGGGCATATGACAACCCTTACTCTTACCCTTACTTAAAGCCAGTTTGCACATAAACATCACTCACCCTATCATACCCCTTGCACTCTGTGTCAGAATCTGAGTCGCTGTCGCTGTCTTGTTTCCTCCGATCCTCCTCCGGCCTCCCGTGCTGCTTGCTGTAGCTCCTTATTCCTCTCGCACGCTCCACATCCACTTCCCTCGCCTCTTGGAATGTTTGTAAGTGGCATACATTTCCATTGCACGTAGCTTGCATATGGATTTTCTATAAAAAAATGAGTTTTTTTCCATAATTTTAAGGTTGTTTTTTAACAATTTAAAAAATCGTTTGGTTGAAAAGTTTTACCCTATTTTCAAAACAGGAGGTTCTCATTTCAAATCTAATATTAACTTTTTTATTTTTAAATAAGTACCTAAGTTATTAAGTAAAATATATTTTCCCATGCTGTAGAAAAGTATAAGATACTAAACAGAGATCTACATCTTCTAAGAAAATTGAACTTGGTGCCTACCTACCTTTACGTTTACATAATTATGCTATTGCGCTGTCACACTTGCAATAGACATCCCTCTATGATAGTAGAGAGCATGATCAAGTTCTTTAGCGTGAAGAAAAAGGTAAGAAATCATAGGAAAAGTTACAGCAAAAAGTTGGTTCGTTTTGAAAACAACACCCATACATACTTATCAAGTAATATAATGTTCAAAATGTGCGGTAAGTAAGACATAAGACTTTAAGTTAAGTAAGATTTAAAATGTATGTCTAGACAGTTGTTTGACCACTATCGCACCTGATGGATGACAAATAGTAAATCTCAACTGTCCAGAAGGTGCCTGTTACCTAACTGTCTTTAACAATCTAAAGAGACCCACGTTATGTAGGTATAGTAATACCAACAGTAATTTTTATTTAGAACGATACTTTTAAATAAATCGCGATTTATTATTTATATTGTTTAATTTTTTATCCCGACGTATAATAAATTGCGTTTTAATCCTGTATATAGTATTTTATTGAAATGTGTGATACTCGGGTTAATAAAAGACAATATTAAAACGAATCTGTTTAAAACGCCTAATACGTTTTGTGTGATAAGGGAACCAGTGTCGGTAACGTAATAATTTCAAAACCGCTGTAACCTAAACCTACACAGATCCGTTACATAATAGCTACCATCTTTCCCAACAGTGTTATTAAATATGATTTATGAATTAAGACGATTTGACACCAATACATTTTCAAAACATATCTACTAAGAAAATTATAGCGCTCAGCTAATCGTAAGATTGTATAATGGGCTATATTGCATGCAATACCATGGTATATAGAGGGCACTCACTACTCATAGCTTATTCGCACCTGTAGAATTAACGTGGAATAATTCAAAATTCTTGTTTTTAAAATATAATCTAAGTTTTGGACAATTTTTAATATTTTGATTATATAATTTTAAACTGAGTGGAGTCAAAATTGATTAAATGGTTAAGATGTTCGATGAAGAAAGAGGAGAAGAAGAAGATATATTGCATCAACGCAAACTACTATGGAATTTGGAAAAATTTAGCTTTTAATGGCAGTTTAAAAAATGCGCTTTACATCAATTATTTTAGTCATTAATTATTATATAAAATGTTTAATGCCCTTAATCGCATCGATCAAAACAATAAAAACTTAATTCTTTAGCACTAAATAGACTTTACACTACGCTAATCTAAAACCATTTATTGTAGTTTCTCAAAGTGGGTGAGAGCGCCTCCTGAAAGCCTCATTTGCCCGCAGGGGGGCAATCGAATGGGTCAAAACTCAGAAGTATTGAGCATCTAGCTCCCTAGACCGCTTCTATGGCATAAAATATCTAGGCCTTTTCCTGAACCCTGAAAGCATGCGAAGGAAATTTCCCACTTTGAAATTATACGACTACTAAGTCGCTCTAGCATAGCATAATAGACAACAGGGATAAAAAGACATGGGTAGAAAGGAATTGATGCCTGAGATAGATAGAGAAAGGAGGAAGTGATATAGAGGATATAAAAGTATACCTTTAATGAGAGAATAAATTTTAATGGATAGTAAAAAAACAGTGTGCAAGGTGCTGTGTCGGTGACCCTAGAGTCTTTGCCTAGAGTACACACACGCTCGCGATAGTAGGGCCCTTGCGTAACGCGGTCGTTGACCTCATTACCATAGACAAAAGATTGTTTATGCCAATACGATAGAATGCACTAGACACGTAGACAAACAATTTTATATAATTATGATTATAATAATAGCGTTTGCTATTAATAAAATATAAGCTTATGAAAGTTATAAAATAAAAATTAATGAGGTTTGAAATGGGTTTTCTACCAAAAAATTGATATTACTGGTTCCCGCTGAATGAAGATGTGATCCAAAACATTGTAAGGTGTTATCGGTACCTAAAACTGTATTAGGTACTTTACTACGTACTTTTGTGGACATATGGCATTCAATTGTGGGGTTGTGCCAAACAAAGTAATATTAAAATGATACAAACTTTCCAAAACAAGATACTGAGGGAAATTATAAGTGCCCCTTGGTACATAAGGAATGACGACATCCACCGAAATCTGGAGGTGGAGTTTGCATCCATAATTAAAAAAACTGCCGAAGCCCACCAGAAGAGGCTTCACCATCATGTGAATGTCGAGGCCATCCAGCTCCTTGACCACACAGACCTAGTGCGAAGGCTTAAAACAAATAAAATCCAAATTAATATATACGTTTACGATCTGCGTACATTGAAAACATTCGGTCGCCGTTTATGATACATCCGACCCCAAATTTGCAAATTAGTTCAAGGATCAAACGACAAATCATCATAGCTTATTGCTTGGTAAATTGAACCGGAATCGGAATTGATTTTTAAATGAGATGTGTCCTGCTAACCAGAGGTCACCAATACAAATCAAAAATGAAAAGCTGAAAGTCAGGATATATTTGCTTCTTGACATATTTAAATAAAATACTGTATACCGGAATAAAACGCGATTTATTGTTTAAATTATTTATCCCGACGTTTCGGATGCTTTTCAGCAACCGTGGTTCCCGACCACGTGAAAAGCATCCGAAACGTCGGGATAAATAATTTAAACAATAAATCGCGTTTTAATCCGGTATACAGTATTTTATTTAAATGTGTGATACTCGCGTTAATAAAAGACAATATTTCTTGACATATTTTCTGGATTTAATAATATACATAAGTTTCGCGAAAGATGCCTTACATACTTCTAGATCGAACGGACAAAATTAATTTGTTGTTTTTCGTCTGAAATAAATCGATTTCTAGGGTGCCTTTATTTTTGTATTTACCTTATACACCGAAGGGAAAAACTTAAAACACATTTTCCCTTTAAATTTCACCTAAGACAGGATGATTTAAAATTGTCCCCGAAAGCCGAAATAAGCTAAAATATAACCTTTGTTTTTATATTTAACTTTACCTAGGTATCTACAGACGCATGAAGTTCACAGAATAGCAGCTGATACCCCAATCACAGAACATCATCAATGATGCGCTGTCGACCTACTTTTTTGAGCATTCGAAAATTCCTGATAACTTAGAATTTTACTACAAGTACAAAGTAAGCATAGTAGTTTAGACTTGATATTTAAACTACATAGCAAGAGCAATTACATACAAATTTAATGTACATATTGATGTCGTTTTTAATATATTGTATAAAAGCCAAAATGTACGTATAGGAGTACAAACTATTTTCAATATTTTATAGTAAAAAAAAAACATGGTATTACTTCAAAAACTACGTAAATCCAACAAATATTTATCTCGTTCTGAAGCACTATTCTTAAAAACACAGAACAATACGAGGCAAATACCAGCATGGCAACCCTTATAATATTATATAACTTGTTATTGTTGTCTTTGCACGCAGTCAATCAAGGCCATTGGTGTAGCGCATACCCTTACATAGTCCAGAGCTTATTGACCTAGGACACTAGTGAGTATACCTTATAAAAACAAGACAGTATAAACAACATCAATCTGCAGGGGCTGATTTAGAGGCCCTGGGCAACAAATAAATTGAGGCCCCTGGCCCAAAATTATTTTCCAAATAAAATGAAAAAAAATTAAGATATAATATAATAAATTCTTGTAAAAAAATAGTTGTGTACTAGTATTAACTCGTCGGAATTTAAAAGACTCTTTTGTGGAGGCCCCGAGGCAGTGGCTCCGGATTTCCTCCCTAAATCCGGCCTTGATCAAACAATAAAATACTATTATTAATATGACAGAGATGTGAAAATTTTTGTTTTCTATTGAGGCAAGTATTAGAAGAACATAAGATCTTAGATTATTTATATGTCTAAATAATCTAAGCATTAGATAAAAGGAGGCTACCCAAATAATAATCATTATGAATAGCTATTGACTTATTTAACAAAAGTTTTTATAATAATATTGGAAGCCGTCACGAGTAAGATTGCATATGTAGTAACTCTGAAGTTACTCGGAGTTGAACCGTTGATAAAACATAACTTAGATTTTATAACTATTATTATCTGTACGTTTTACATTCAAAATTGGCCTTCAGAGCTATGAAAAACAATACTTCGTATACATATCTATACTTATTCCAAACGCGTTTTGTGACTGATGTTCAAAGCAAGGCCATACCGGCCACACGCCACGAGTAAACAAATAAACAGTTTGAAAAATATATTTTATAAAAAAAATAAGAACTTTTTAAAATAATGTATATTATCTCGGTGTAACTCCAACGGTTTAGGCAGCGCACGCCAAAAAAGCTCTCAGAGGGTAGGAATTTTGCATACTTACCCCAAATGACACAAAATCTTTATAAATTGTAGCCTAACTTACAACTTCTTTAGAATTCTATCGGCAACAAGGACTTTATATATCTATATATATATATAAAAGAAAGTTGTGTTAGTTACACCGTTTATAACTCAAGAACGGCTGTACCGATTTTAACGATATCTTATTTGTTGGTCCGGAATAAGATATAAGCTATTAAAATATTGGAAAAAATCAGGAAAAAATGTATGCATAAAATTAATTATAAAATAAATTAGATTCGGAACTCCGCCATCTTGACAGCTCACGTCATGCATTCTTAGCTTTTTTGGAATAACAGAAATGTCCACTGCAAATTAGTGACATATTAGACAATTATAGTGGGCAAATGGGCATATTCAAATTTAAGAATAATTATATAATTTCGAAGCCAGAACTTGTGGCAGAACAACGTCTGCGGGGTCCACTAGTACTATATAAAGTCCTTGATATGCAAAGATTCCTAACAGAGCAATACCAAATGCATTGCGCTGTCATGTTACAAGTTATATTATTATTACAAGTTCAAATTGACCCACTTCTCAGTCTTCAATTGAGATGAAAATTTGCACGCGTGTATTAGATGATTGGTCTGATAATAATAGAAGGAAATTGATCGTT
Organism: Anthocharis cardamines; assembly: GCA_905404175.1. NCBI lineage: Eukaryota > Metazoa > Arthropoda > Insecta > Lepidoptera > Pieridae > Anthocharis > Anthocharis cardamines. The sequence continues at coordinate 2,123,748 of FR989970.1, forward strand.
TAAATGAAAGAGCTTTTATCGGATTAAAACGCGATTTAAACATAATATTATTTAACCCGATTTTTTTTTATTGCATGACCATGGATGCTTGTCCTTCAGTCGAATAATTTGTTTCATTTTACTTGTGTTAATAAAAGACATTATGAAAGTGACCAATGATAATTATACGTAAATCAGGTTTGGGTTCATTTGATTTGTTTTTGTATTAATGATGAATGAAATTAATAAAATTAGCCATAATTACACTTACAATTAAGATTCTTTACATATGTAATTAATAATTCTTTAAAAAAAATATTTTGTATCAAATGTAAAATCACATATATGTATATATTTTTTTAAATTTTATTTTATCTACGCGAGTATCACACATTTAAATACAATATTTTCTAACGGATAATAAATAATAAAATCGCGTTTTAATTTTGTTTTTTATTTAAATATATTTTTTATGCAATAATTTTTAGTTGCTTAATGAGATCGACATAGTCGTGTCAGAGCCATCTAGATATTTTGACAGACGCAAAACAAATGAGAGTTAAAGTTAAAAACACTTTAACCTCAAATATCGGCAATATATGAGGCACATGGTGTTAGCAAACAATGGTTAAAATCAAATTCATAAAGGGATTCATACGTGGAAACAAAACCCGTGTGTAGATAGTTCGTTTCGGCTTCAGAACAAGGATTTCCGAATACTTGAAGTGCAATTAAAATAGCATAACTAGACATTCAATGATGTTCTACGAGGTATCATCACAAAGCAATGACCCTTAAGCTCGTCTGTAGATATGTCTCACAAAAAGCTCCGTGTTTATTTACTAGTCTTGCCCATATAAGCAAAACTTGTTAACCTATTTTTATAGATATTTACAAACAACGGGAACTTTTATAACAGTATAATAATACTTAATGTGGACATAATAGAATCTCTAATTGCTTAGCATACAGTACTGATAACAATAACCTCTATTAAGAGGTTATCAGCGAAACAACTTTTTAATTGTACTGTAAAATGGGCAAAGGGTAATGACCTGATTTTAATTTTATTTATTTACGGTCCACTTAAATCAATGTGTATGTGGTATTATAATATATCGTCGTTGCGCCTGCCAAATTCCATATGTGCATTTTTTTGATTTTTGGTTTTTGCACAAAAAATAATCTTCGTTTTATTCTTTATGTGTTACTAAAATCTTTTTTGTGATATTTGAACTGGAAACGAGTTTAACTAATTCCATATGTGTTTTGACCGTTAAGTAAAGCTTCGTATTGAATCAATAATTAGTTTTTCGTTGTTTCCCAAAATTATACAAAAATCACAAATGGAACTTGTCAGGCGCAGCGACGATATACCTACTGCTAAAAGTGTTCACTAAAAAAATAATTTTAGTTCAGACCATAGATTCATATCCAACGTATATAAAATTAAAAAAACAACGAAATTTAAAAAACAAAAAATACACGGGAAAACCTCTAGTTACAAATACTGTAATTACACATTAAATAATAATAACATATTATATTATGTTTTTTCTATGTACATATTATAATAATTAAACTTACGGAATGTTGAAAAAACAAATGTTAATCCGTCTATCAAAATTGAAAATAAAATCTGATATTGTGTTCTTTTATTTTCTAAGTTATTTTGTCAAAAGCACGAGATCAAGTACAAGCTGATTGGTTAAAGAGTTAAGAAGTTTCTTATTTAGTGCCCAATAATACTGGGAACAGCTACTATTATTTTTAAATCGATGTACCTATCAGGTACTAATGCATCGCTCTTCATCTAACAATCCACTAAGCATTTACCAATCGCTCAGTATCATAGACAGTATTCATCTATGTTGATCTCATACATAATTATTCAAAAATAGAAATATATTTTTAAAAAATGGAATTAAATCGAAATTTGACGCTTTTAGTAATACCAGCGAAAAAAACAATTCAAATTCAAATTCAAAAATCATTTATTCATTTAGGTAACACAATGTACACTTATGAACGTCAATAAAAAATACATATTAAATGCTTCTAATTTTACATTTACTATTAAACCAACACCTTAGTATTATCCCTAATATTATATAACAAATATAACCGAGTTTATGAATAGAAATGTTTGTAACCTTGTCTCTAAAAATACTTACAAGTGCGAATGCAGCGGAAAGTAATCCTGTCATATTATTATAGACTATAGTCCCTACTCCCTACCTACTTCACTTCTTAAAGTTGACCCATTTTAGGGCTGCTACGCAACGCTTTAAAAAACACTGTAATAAACACCACTGAATCAAAAATATTAGAAAAAAATAACTTTACTGTCAACTTACAGTTATAAATTATTGAAGTTTAAATGATTTTACAAATATAAATTTTGCTTGAAATTAAGTTCAAAGCTAATGTTTATTATTCACTGTTTATTAATAAAGGTTATATAAGGAATTATTATCTTCATTAGAAAAAATTATATTACATAGTTTATATCTTATATTAATATTTATATAATTTTCCCGCTACCGCATGTTTTTTCGCTTATGTTTTTTATTTATGCCAAAGCTGAGTTATTATAATATAATATTTTGTATTTATTTATGTGGCAGCCCTAATCCTGGGCCCTTATTACCGCATGGAAACAGGTTTCTATTGGCCGCCTACACTTTTATTACCTATGCTTGCACGACTTACCTATAAATTCCAGAAAAATGTTTTCTAAAATCATTGACATTAATGATACCTATTTACAAAATAATAACATAAGACAAACTAGAACTTTAACCTTTTTTTCATATCATATAGTATATTGTATTTATTTACTATTCATGTTGACTACATAAACCTAATCTTCTTAATTTTTCCAAAATGTAAAGTTTTATCCTACCTTGGTAAGACTAGATGCACTCGTAGATAAAATAGCTGCACTTCGCTCCAAATTAGAAGCTACTATACGAAATCCAAGTCTCGTTAACGAGATAGCCATTTTTACACTAAACACTATTTACCATTAACTTTTATTTAAAAAAATTATAATTTATAATCTGTCGCACACAATAATAATAAAAAAGTAATGGCCGCTACCGCAACCTTTCACGCATCAACGTTGAACGTTATTTGAAATTCGAATGTGCATCCGAAGAGTTTTATTGAACTCACGCGGGAGGGGCGGGTCTTTCATACTTAATTCATGCGTCCAGGCAGCTATTATAGATACTTTTATTTAAATAGTTAAATAGCCGATATTTAAAACCCCAAAATTTACTTATAAGTCAGTTAAATACAATAGTGTTTATTATATTGCACTAATAGCAGATATTTTAAAAAAATCGACAATAAAGTAGTTCTCGTTGAACCATTTTTATTAAGATATATAATTGTCAAAATATCTATAATATTATTTTTAGTTATAGTGCTTTTTTTTTAATAACAGAGATAGTTTTGTTATTTTTTTTCATTTATGCATTCACGCTGTAAAACCTAATTTCTAAGCCTAATTTATTATATTTTTATTATACTAATTATATTATATATCATTAGTACTAAGCAATCTGTATCATCTTATCTACAATCGGTGCATGATGCTTCGAGTAGGTAAGGTATAATATTAGACTTTATTTTAAACCATCTGCATGCCACCCCGCATAGTCTCCGACTTAATTCTTTTTTTTTTAAAAATGCATTTCGACCCTATAATTCAAGTCAACTATGTGTTTTTATGCCAACAAATAAGTTGCATTTTTAACGTTCAAAAATACAACATTTTTTCTACGTTTAGGACCAATTACCGGCATCTGTTCGCCTTCAATGTTTATAGGATTTTCAACTTTACTCTTAAGGAGCAAAGATGAATTTTCTGAACACCGTTTTCGGGTACATAATAATTCGAGGCCAATTTTCGATAGATATATTTACATTGATTAGAAAAGGTTTAGTTTGTGCGTGGTGTCGCGCAGCGCATCACGTAGACGCACACTAATTGCAATTTAGGTTAAGTAATATTATATTATTATCACTACGTGATAAAGCCATTACAGTTTACTAACGATAATGGATTAATAAGTAGTTTTTCCTTGTTTTACTTAGATGTATTAGACATGTTTGAAGACACGTAGGCATTTTTTTACATGTTTACCAAAGAGGTAGTAAGTTCAAGGCGCTACATCTGTCATGTAAATATCGTTAGGTAATGATTAATTGGAACTTGGCAGTCAACTTACTAGGCAATTAAAATAATTTTAATAAGTTTTAATTAGGATAACGGTTTCGACGTGCTCATACACGCCTTGCGTTCCGATGTGTGGCCGGTTCAAATCTGCCGGGGTTGAAATTTTTATAATTTTCTGTAAACATGTTATTTAGTCTGGTCAGACCGCCTAGCATGACCATCAAGAGATATCTCGTGGAAGAGTTAAGACTAAGATATCTCGATCGACAAATACTTTTGACATTAGAAGTCGAGTTTTAAATGTAAGTGTCACGTTAGACCTGGAAGAGATAGAGATAATCGATTAAAACATGAGAAAAAGGTCGACAAAATTTTGTCGTGGTTGTCATGCTAGGTCGGCATTTTTTTATGTTAAATATCGACAGACGAGCATAAGGTTCACTTGATGGTAGGTGATGATACCTCAGCTACAGAACATCAGTCAATGATGCGCTGTCTATTTCCTTTTTACTTCGAGCATTCGGAAATCAATAGACTGAAACCGAAACGCGCAATATGCACGGTTTTTCCATCTATTAACGGTGGTTCGTTACCCGGTCGGCATTTCGGTATTCCTCCCAACCTTTCAATGCCCGAAGTTACCAGACGTGGGGAAAACATGCTTGCAGAAAATTATAAACATGTCGTCCCGGTGGGATTCGAACCCCCGCCCATCGATGCGCACGGCAGGTGTACCGAACGCACCAACGAGCCCGTCAAAGGCGCAATTCAGACATTAAACGCGTGGAAGGAGTATCGGGTAACCGTAAAGTGCAAGCGGCTCTTTTCGATTTCAATTAATGGATATTCTATATGGCTGAAGTAAAAAATAGATGCCGTTGCAAATCACTTAACATCAAGTCAGTTGAACGTGGGCCTCACGCTGACCTTTCGATATCTATACAAATTATAAAACAGTGGAGTCAAATTTTTTTGTACATTTAAAAAAATACCAGAGAGGGGACAATAATTGTAAACAGTGTAAATAAATATCATGTTAAAAGTTTTTTTCTGTATGTCTGTTTCAAATATTTTATTATCATTTAGGTAACACAATGTACACTTATGATCGTAAATAAAAAAAAATATGAAATGCTTCTTATTTTACACTAGCAATCCGCCCCGGCTTCGCACGGGTGCAATGTATCAGATCATGATAATAAAATCGGTCGAGTAGTTTTATATGGAAAAAGCCTAAAGCCTTCCTCGATAATTGGAATATCCAACACAAGAAGAATTTTTCAATTCGAACCAGTAGTTCTCGAGATTAGCGCGTTCAAACAAACACTCTTCAGCTTTATAATATTAGTATAGATTAACTGCCAGTTCTCAAATCAAGGGCTTGTTCAATGTAATCTCCAAATATCCTGAACCGACTGCATATGCTGTCTGGGGCAACATCAAAGCTTTGTTATCGAAATTAAAATCGGATGTTGGGAAGAAACGTCGGCACTTCGGGGGCACCAACTAGCCTTACATAAATAAAGATATCAAGACGTTTCTTAAGAGTATTTTTTTTGTAACTGTATTAGTAAGTAGTATATTGTAAAATAAAACAAGTACAATATTTACAAAATTTCTTCTATTCAATATAATATATTAATATAAATACAAAACAGTTATAATTTCCTAAATAATACATGGTACTCCCTGATACCTACAGAGCTGGGGTGAACAATAGAACAACAAGATGTTATTTAATTGCATAAACATATAAATTTAGTTGCCATATTTAAAATAATTGTTGTTATTGTCACCCCTAGATACAGTAACTTTTTATAGTCTACATACATTTAAAGAAAATTATATGTTTTATTTCTATGAATTAACGTTATTTTCATACAAAATATTACCTTATGGAACAATATGCAGCTATTTACTAAAAATGCAGTATTTGATACGTAAAATATGGATTCCATAATATAACTCGTAAAATCATACTTCTATGTTACACATATTTAACAAAACAGCAGACTCGTTGTGACATTTTTACCAAATATTGAGAGATATTGAGAGGGGACGATAAAGGAAGAGTAACAATAATCATAAGAATCATCTGAGTCACTTGAATTGCTGAAAAATCTTTAATAAGATTTCGCTATCACCATCGCTAAGAACTAAGAATAAAATGTATGATGAAAAGATAGGGGGTAGGTTTTAAAATAGGTACAGTAGATCCTCAGATTAAACACTATTTTTTTTTCAGTAAATATGACTAAAACGTCAGAATATTAAGAAAAACCTTTATTATTTCGGTTAAAGTCCAATAGTAAATTAACCGGTATTCAGTCCCTGATAATGCAAGTCATTTATTGCTTCAATAATCAATCAAGAAACTTGCATCATGTAAATTGCTCTGGCAACACTGCTAGTGGCTCCACTTTCAACCCATTCGACAGCGCCCCCTTGCAGGCACAGAAGCCTCTTTTGGAAACTATAGTGTAACTTAACTCACCTTATTGGCAGTGAAGATTGAACTCCCCAGTCCCCTAGTGGGGTATGGGGCAGACACATTTCTATATATGCAAGGACTGAATACTGGTTAATTTACTATGGGAGTTATACCGGTATAATAAAGGTTTTTGTTAATATTCTTTCGTTTTTATTCATATTTACTGAAAAAAAAATTACTGTGGTAAGTTAACTAATATCATGGTATCTCAGTCAGACACGTATTTTGGAAAATTAAAATTAACCGGTTTCAGTCCCTGTATGTCTGTTTCACTGATCTTTTCCAGACAATAAGGTGATTAGTATGTGCTTTGTGGTTTTTTTTATTCTGTTTCCCCAGGATACGAATCCTGTACCTCGTTTGTTAAACATAAAGCACAAACCACTGATAGTTTGTAAAAATACAGATAGAAATTACTGAACCACATGCCCCCAAAATGCAATAAATATTCATATTTTTTTAAATATCGGGAAAAACAACCAAGGTTTCATTGGGGAAAAATGGAATGTTTTCCCAAGATAAATATAATCTACGTCACTTTCTTTTGTGGGGTACCTCAGGTATATAATGCCCCTATACAAAACAAACCAACAAAAACAGTATCAATATATCATAATCACTGCATATTCTTATTTATAATATTAATTATATTACATCTATGCTTTCTTATACTCAATTCTTTCTACTTTAACTTCGTCTCCAAGTAGTTTATACACATATGTCACCACTGTCGAACTAGTGATGTCCATCAACACAAAAGATGGAGTGGCATTCCTAGAAAGAGATTCAATTGTATTAATTATGCTTTTTTTGCGGGCATCAGATATATCTTAGATATCGACAGATGAGCATAAGGTACACTTGATGGTAGGTAATACCTCAGCCACAGAACATCAGTCAATGATACTCTGTCAACCAACTTTTTACTTCGAGCATTTGGAAACCAATAGACTGAAACCGAAACGCACAAAATGCACTTCACGGTTTCTCCATCTACATATATCTATCGAACGGTTGTTCGTTACACGGTCGGAATTTCGGTATTCCTGCCAACCTTTCAATGCCCGAAGTTACCAGACGCGGGGAAGACATTCTTTCAGATGTCGTATGATCTCATACGCATGTCGTCCCGGTAGGATTCGAACCCACGTCAAAAAATACAAAAGAAACTACCTACAATAGATGCAATTTGAGAAAAAGGTGTAAAAAAACCTCATAGATTTCAAGAAACGAGCCTGTCAATGTTTAAACGCAAAGAATGTGTCGGAGACATTTGTGTTACGGTTGTCCATGGGCTGTGGTGATTACTTAACATCAAACAACCCGTCTGCTTGGTAGTCTGTTCCATAATAGAAACAAATATTACTCTCTAGATAATAAGTTTGGGTGTGATCACAATTCATATTAATGAAAACCTATTTCCACAATATAAAAAAAAATAGAAGAAAACATTAAAAATACGCTTTCACAGTAAAAATAAGCAAAATGTAGTTTTTCATATTTTGTTATAGATATTAGGAATCTAGATCAACATTGCATTAATCAAAATATACTATTTATAAACAGTATATATTGCTTATTATAACATACGGTAAACATATTTTTTTGGATCTTTTTAATATTTGACTGAAAAAAACCTTATAATCTAATATTACCTGAACATAGGATTATAGGCACCAGTGGCCGATCCAGGGTTGATATAAAACTTATTCTCATGTTCATAAGCTTCAAAACGGTGTGTATGTCCAGATATGAGGATATCCACATCAAGCTGACGTTGTATCAGAGCTAAGGACTCTTCATCACCCCATGGTACTACTTGATGACCATGGATCAGACCAATTCGGAACTGACCAACAGTTATTACTTTTTGTTCAGGGTAAGTTGTGTTCTGAAATTATAACAAATATTTGATCACTTTGTTTTTGATTTTATCACACAATGGTTTTAATAATAGACCTGCTATTTATTATCTAGATCTTATAAAATATAACAATTTATATACAAAAAGTATACTTATAAACAGGTGATAATCAAAATTAACTTGAAACTTGCTGATAATCAAGCAGTTACACAGCAAAAAAGACATCCTGTTTAGCAAATAATTTACATGATTTATGATTTATTATACTATTATCACTAGGAATTGAAGCTATGTTTTGGTGGAAAATATTTTAGAAGACAAATTGAAAGAGAAGAAATAAGTATCTTAACAGATCTAGAGAACCTGAAGAAGATCTAAAATATCTAGGTAATTAGAATTAGTAGAATTATACTTCTTTAAAATTAAGAAATTTAATTCTAGCTTACCTCGTCAAAATCTCCTCTTACAACATGGACATCACTGGCCAAAGTTTTCAAATAATCATAAGATTCTTTTGTACATAGATTACCAGTGCATAAGATGTGTTGGATACGCCCTGGCAAAAGGAGCTTTTTGAACTTTGGCGGCAAACTACTGCACCGGTGAGGAATGTGAAGGTCTCCAAGCACTAACACCAGCTAAAAAATAATATTTTTTGCATAATATACAACTTTTCTTAAACCGAATATAACACCTTATTATATATTGAAATCACATGTACAACAAATATTACAATAAGATAGTTGCAATCAAAAAATCTCGTATTCTTTTGGGTTGATATTGATAAACTAGTTTTACATGATTTTATTAGCACTTATTAGAATTAATGTATCCACTCACCATTATGTATGCAGTAACTGATATTGTAAATATAAATAATAACGTATAGTTATATTTACAAACTGAGTTAGTCTAAAGTATAATATTTTACAAAATAAACGGGAATTTTAAGTTTACTCCCACTAAATTTGTTTTCCAATTTCAGACATCTCAAAATTTAAAAAATCCTAAAGCTGCCATCTGTCACATCAACCTCTTATTAGTCTATGGTCACATTGGGCACAGAGCAAGTAAGCATCGTGCCATTTCTTCATTTAAATTATTTATTGCATGACCATGGATTATAGTCTACAAAATAAAAATAATTAAAAATTTACGAAATTTTATTGTATTCAGGCTTCGTGCAATACTTATCAGACAATATTTTTCATTTTTTTATGTGACTATAATTAAAAACAATAAGTCCAATGTGAAAATTGTCTTTTATTATTTCTCTTATAAAATAATTTTTAGTGACTTATATCTATTTAAGTTGATTTTAATAATTATGAAATTCATAATTTTTCTCACTTCACATGAGATAATATTTATGTAGTTAGGTATATACATAAATATTAGCAACACTGTTTCACTCACGTCACTTTCCTCTTTACTCTTTGATTTAGGTATAATTTCATGGTGTTGTGGGTGACACATATACGTAGAAAATTTTAGTCTAAGAAACACATTGGCACCAACTGTTGGGAAATGGAATCAATGGAATATGAGCTCGCTAGAAACCTCACTCTATTGTTCTTCGTGGAGCGCCTGCTCGATAAAGGCGAGCCGAGAACGTTGCACGATCTTTCCTGTCAGTTTGGTGCCAAGGGATTCACTAAAGAGATGCGTCAGATCGCTGGCGGGTCCCAGTCGGGTCTAAAAAAGTTCCTGACCCAATACCCAGCGTTGTTCAGCATAGACGGGGACTATGTTGATATCAACACGTTTCAGAGGTGCCCTGCCGGCGCTGGCGCGTCTTCCAACAACGATTACATCGAGGAAGCTAAAGAGTACTTCGCGGGCAAAATGGTGCAGTACGGCGAAGGAACCGAGGTGCCAATAAAAAGCCTTCTGGGACATAGGAGCCAAGCCTCGCCACAGGTACGACACATTTCTGGCCAACGCATCAAAGAGTTTAAGGATTTCCTCATGAAGCACCCCGATACATTTCAAATAATCGATGATAATGTTGTTCTAGTCAGTGATAATCATAGGAGAGATAATGCACATAGTAACAATGAACAATTTCACAATTTGCCCGTTGCTAATATAAACACAGACACAGCACAACAATTGTTGGACTATGTCGCTCAATGTATTGAGGCAAAAGGCCCAGTGATGGTGGATCAGCTTTTCCATTTAATTGTGTCAAGATTCCCTCAAGAGTATTGGTATCAGATGTTCAAAACACCAGCTGATTTGAGTGCTTTTCTAAAACTATTCTCTGATAGCTTCCATGTACAATCAAATCTTGTCACATTGATAAGTAAACCAAAAATACCTGTAATGTATCTCAACACAAAACCCAAAGTAAAGACTGAAACACCAAAGCCTATTGAAGAAAAAGAGAATCCACCTTCACCTATTCCTCCAATAGTGCCCAGTCCCACACCTTCAGATGGCAATAAGAGCCCAGCAAACAGAATAGTCAGTCCCATAGAATCTCCCCGAGTCACCCAAGCCAATATTGCTAACCAGACACTTAAGCAAAGAATAAATTCCATTGTCATAAAGAACTTGGCAGAAAATATGGTCAGAGACAGGGTAAACAATCATTTAAACCGGTGCTCAGAAGAAATAAATGGCACTATTGTCAGAAACAATATGGGGGGAGAAGCTTGGAGACAAAAGGTGCTACAAAGTACAACTGTCATAGCGAGTGCTAGAGAAAGTGCTACTTTGATAGACAGTATTATGAACCCTAAACGTACAGGAAAGAGTATTGTTTCATTTGATTGCGAGGGAATAAACTTGGGTCTGAAAGGTGTATTGACTCTATGCCAAATTGCTACAATGAATGGAGAAGTTTACATTTTAGATATCATGGCATGTCCTAACATGATTATAGAAGGAAAAATTAAGGACTTGTTAGAGAGTGAGAATGTTGTTAAAATTATACATGACTGCAGGAATGATTCGGTCAATTTGCACAACCAATTTGAAATAACCTTGAAAAATGTATTTGATACACAAGCAGCTCATGCAGTACTTCAATTACAGCAACAAAATGTACCTGTTTATAAGGTTAAAAATTTGAGTCTCAACGCTCTTTGTGAATTATATAATGCACCAATGAATCCTATGAAAGAGCAATTGAAAAATGTTTACAGAAGGGACCAAAGATACTGGGCAAGAAGACCTCTCACAAAAGACATGATTATCTATGCTGCATCTGATGTTTTATCTCTAGTGAATCCTGCAATATTTGCCTACATGTCTAGCAATATTAAATCTGATAATCAGCAGTTATTTGAAGAACTCAGCAATGAGCAAGTTTTTATGCATATCCAACCAACAGAAGTTAAACTACGCAAGAGACAAAGAAAAATTAACACAGAAGTTGGTGAGCTTAAGCAGAAATTAGCTGAAACTACAAAGAATATTGTGCTCAGCAATAGGGAAATAAGATTGTTGAGATATTTAGAGCTGACAGAAGAAGAAAAAGAAAAGCTGAAGGGTTGCCACAAAATATCCAAAAAACTGGAGAAACTAGAGGCTATTGGACAAGACAAAGATAGTGACTCCGATGATGATGAAAAAGAAAATGAAATGCAAAGCTTAGAATCAAATCCTTCAGATTCAATATCATCCCCGCACTCTACACAGCCTCCTAGTCTCACCGAATCCATGCAGATGATGGATGAAATTTTGTCAGATACAAGTATGGACAAAGTAGAAAAAATTAACCGTTTAGAGGCGATTCTTTCAGCGGTAGCGCCATTAAGTGGAGAGTTAGAAGACAAATTTTCACAAACAATGGAACAGACACTGCCCCTGCTCAAAAATAAGGATTGGTCAAATCTAAGCCAAATTTTAAACATAGGCGATGATGGCAAGAATTGTTGTTGCAAGTGTCATAACTCGCCTGAAAGTAGTTGCAATAATCTCGAAGAAACCAAGAAGGCAGAAGTTGGATCACAAACCCTCAGCACCGGCGATATTGTGATCACCAGGATCCACTTCAGAGAAGAGGACAAACTAAACGAGAGGGTCCTCGACGCCACACCCTTCAGCAAAAGGGTAGGTATCAATAACATGTCTTGATGTTCATGCAATCAAAATGACACTTCCATTTTCTGAGTGCCACTGTTAATTTCGATACTCCTTATTTGTGATTGATTCATTTTATACATAGTTTTTAAGTGATGGCCGTTATATCGGATGTTGTTGCGTTACTTTAACGGGGATGCGGTGTATTCTTTCAAGATTGAATAAATTAACCAATGATGAGAGTATGGCCGCCTACGCCGTGTTCATTTGAGCGAAGACGTGCGTGTATTCTCGAATAAATGCAACGGTTACTCGCATAATATGGCTACTTAATTCCTTGATTTGGAATTATCAGTATCTGCTGTTATTTCTACTAGTGTTAATATTTATGTTATTGCCTAGTTAGCAATTCGAACTTGTATGTGATAGAATTTGGCCTTGGAGTTTTTCTCGATCTGTTTTGAATTGTAAATAAGATAACTAATATATTTTAGTCTAATCTTGGTAAAATCACGATCGTTGGAATACATTTTGTGGGCTAAAGAAAGTGTTTAATGTAATTACATTGATTCTTTTCGTCACTACGACTCGCTGATCGCTACGGAATCAAAATGGCAATAATAGTTATACAATAAGTTTAATTGTTCAAATATTTAACTATATATTGTTTAGTTGTATTAGATATAGGAAAAAATCGTGTACTGCGTAAAGTGGTGGTATAAATGGTGCTTGGAAAAATCATTTTAATTGAAAAAGGTTTTATACGCCTAAATAGTGTTCGAAAGAAGTTCTTGTACTGATTTTTTCAAGATATTTACATAATACAGTGCCTTGTTATCAAATCCAACGATTTATACATTAGAAAATTGTTGCTACTATTTTATTAGGGAATTTGATAACATTTAGATGAAATTCTACCCGCCTTCCATGTTCACTGGATATAGAAAAAAGTATTTAGAATCAATTTTGTATCGAGAGTAGTTCTAAGCATGTTGAATTCTTTCGAATAGTTTATTTTTGTGTTACACAAAGTAAAAATTAGTGATATACTATAATACGCTTTATTTACTAGTTTTTGCATGTATTTATTGGCCTAAATGGCCTACACGTCAGTATTCTGATTTCTTTACTTCCATTTTTAATCCTGAAGTATTTTATCTACCATGTTTACACAGTTTTGGCAATATCGCATTTGTAATTATAGTGCCTTATGAATAGTGAGCACGCTAGTTATATATACACGTTGAAAGTGCCACTAATAAATTGTTTAGGTAGCATTTGTTTATAGTCAATTATAACTTACCCTTTAAATAAATTAAACCATAAACTACTAACTTATAGAAGTTTATTTAACAACTTTTGTTTATGAAATAAAGTTTTAAAAAAATATTGTCTTTCATTTACATTATAAAACTATCCACATAATTCATTCATAACCTTTGATTTGGAACACAGAACTACTTAGATTATATTATTACATATAAATAATCAAAGCCTAAATATTAGTTTTTTGTCGCATATTTGAATATACGGAGCTAAAAACAACGACTTATGCTAAAATAATTTTTCTTAATTTCAAAAAAAAATTTAAATATATACTGCATTAATACCATATATTACATTCACAACCTAAAGTACACTTCCTAATTAATAATAACAAAACATAGTTCTTAAATTATTACAAACTAGCAAAACGCCCCGGCTTCGCACGGGTGCAAATAGATGAAAAAAAGCAAAGCCTATGTTACTCGCTGATAATATAACTTTCTATTGGTGAAAGAATTTTTAAAATCGGTTGAGTTGTTTTTGAGTTAAATCGTAACAAAACCGCAAAAATTGAACAAAATGACATAGTACTACCCCTTGCCGTATTGCTCGATGCCCTGCGTGGAACCACAGCGCGCGGTGCGAAGCGGACGCGACGGCGCGGCGTGTATTTTTTGTTTATATTGATATTTTTAATTTCGTAATATTTTTTGAATGGAATGTCCGATTTCAATATTTCAAAAAGTAATCAACAGGTATTGAAACAGTCTTAAATATGAATTAATTTATTTGGATAAAAATTAATACAAAGGTATGGATAGTAAGGTCTGATTTTGATCGGCATTTCTATCAACTTTTAAAATGTAAAAAAGTACTTATAGTATCATAACTACAATAGTTAGACATATTATGGTCTCGCGAAGTTTTTAGTAAATATTTATATGTTCTATAATATTGTAGAACTTTGTTTTGTTCTATCATCAATACTTTTCGCAGCGCATGCGACGAACAAAATTTTTTGGCAATTTTTTTTTCACCTCAGGTTGGTTTTAGTAGGAATTTCCAAGGATCCCTATTTTTTTACTTACTCAGCGATAATGTAGCTTTCTATTGGTGAAAGAATTTTTGAAATCGGTCCAGTAGTTTTTAAGTTTATTCAATACATACAAACATACAAAAATACAAATCTTTCCTCTTTATAATATTAGTATAGATATAATATTAGTATAGATATAGACAAATACCTATCGTTAATTATTTAAAATTACTTTCGCACATATGTACGTTAAATACTAAATATAAAGTATTAAACCATAATATCCAGTCTAGCACTGCTTAGGTTTCTTTCCGAATTGAACTTGTATTATGTTACATAAGGTGTTAATCGGAATGAAATAAAAGACTAAAAATAACATCGATGTTCATTTTAGTATATAATTTTATAAAATAGTCTTAAGAGGATATGTTGAGAAAAATGCGGTTTTTCTATTACGTGTAATTTGTTCAGGCTGTGGATTATTGATATGAAATTTTGGAATTTGGTTTTTGACTATACTTTGTAGTATCGCTCAAAAGGAAAACATGTTTCAATGTCGATAGAAAAAAAATGTGAAGTTATGTCTATTTTTACACTTTTTTGGATCCCAAGGCATAACGGCAAAGAGTTATTTCATTTAATTTATTTTAAGATTGCTCAAAACCGTTTTTTAATCAAATAGAGTACTTATTGTAAAGTTATGAAATGAATTAGTTTTGGCACATACGTTGTTTTATTCCGAGCGCGCTCAAGCTACAGCTATCTCTTTTTTTTACATGTCTCAAGTAATTATTTCAATCTCGCTCGCTCACATTCAATAGAACGATTTGTCGGCCTGCGAGCCTCATCGACATAGGCCCTTAACCAGTAACAGTTGCAATATTGGTCATAAATTACAATAATTGAGCATAAATACAATTATTATTATAAGTCCGCATTACTAAACCAGTCATTGCTTTGGATCGTCATTTGATTAGTATAAAGCAGGGCTTACCTTGAAACAAAACTGGCTAGCTGCTAGGAAGTGGAATACGCTACAGCTACAGTTTACGTAAAAAGCCCTTTTATAAAGGGTCTTATAAGTAATTAGCTGACCCGTTACTAAGCAGCTACAGTTTACGTAAAAAGCCCTTTTATAAAAGGTCTTATAAGTAATTAGCTGACCCTAGACCAATTCCCTGGTCGAAATAGCTCTTAGATAGAAGGATTTTTTCCGACTTTTCACTCATCGTTTTAATATGGCCAATTAACTCAATATCGTTATAAATTATAGCCTACTAGCGACCCGCCCCGGCTTCGTACGTGTACAATGTAGATGTACTATACACAAAAAATAGCCTGTGTTACTCGCTGATAATGTAGCTTTCTGTTTGTGAAAGAATTTAAAAAAACGGATGGGTAGTTCTTGTGTTAAATCGTAACAAACAAACAAATCTTTCCTCTTTAGAATATTAGTATAAATATGTCATTCTAATGTATTAACAATCCAAATATATAAGCCGTAATTTATACATCAGATATAACTGTACGTTTCATCAAAATCTGCTTAGTAGTTTTTGTGTTAAAGATTCACTAATCTAGACATGATCAATATACTTAATTATTTAATTAGCCACAGTTAAGTATTTATTTATTTATTTATTTAGTAGATACACTAATGTTTAAGTTTGTTTAAATGTGTGTTTAATCCATGAATTCCATGCGTTACTCGACTGAAACCGGGATTTGAACCCAGGACCTATATTTCCAAACATGCAGGCGGAAAGTTAGTTCGCTAAGAGTCAACTTCCGATTTAAAAAATAACTATTTCACTAAAAGAAAGCTCACATACTATCTATATTTTCTTATGGAATGGAGGACAATCTGGCTGTCGGCTCACCTCTTGATGAGTGATAACTGACGCCCGTGGATACAAACTACCTACACTGACTTGCAGGTGAGATGTTGGTCTTAAAAAATATGTATATTGATTACATTTAATTTTCAATTTCAAATTTGTTTATTTGTGAGAAGTCTGAAGAAAATACCCTGTTTGGCAGCTATATGAGTTGACTTAATAGTTGAGTAGATATACTTGTTTTTTAATAGATATACGACAGACGAGCATGAGGTTCATTTGATGGTAGGTACCTCAGCCACAGAATATCAGTCAATGATGCGCTGTCGACCTACTTTTTACTTCGAGCATTCGGAAATTCATAGACTGAAACAGAAACGCGGAATATGCACTTCACGGTTTTTCCATCTATGACGGGTGGTTCGTTACCCGGTCGGAATTTCGATATTCCTCCCACCCGTTCAATGCCCGACGTGGCGAAGGCATGATTACAGAAAATTGTAAACATGTAGTCCCAATGGGAATCGAACCTAAGGCACATCGATGCGCACGGCAGGTGTTCTAACTTCTACCGAACGCGCCAACAAACACGTGAAAGTTATGTACTTACAACTTATAAGTAAATATTACAAAGCAAGGACTGAATACCGGTTAATTTACTATGGGAGTTATACCGGTATAATAATGGTTTTTGCTAAAATTCTTTCGTTTTTATTCATATTTACTGAAAAAAAATACTGTGGTAAGTTTAGTGTGTATTACTCTTTAAAACTAATATCATGGTATCTCAGTCAGACACGTATTTTGGAAAATAAAAATTAACCGGTTTCAGTCCCTGTTACAAAGGTCTTAATTTTAATTCTTATTAAAAAAATGTAGTAGGTATAGGTAATGGGCGAACATCATAATTCATACAATGGCATAGTGCAGACACGAGAAAGTTTCTATAGATGATAATATATTATAGTGTACTCTACATCACACGTAGCTTGTATAATAATTGAATCATTTAAATATAATTAACATAGTTCTCATTAGCTTTGACGACGATACAATTTCGTAATTGTGGGTAGGTACTTAAGAAATTATATTATAGGTATTCAAAGTATCTACTTTTTTATTAAATTATCAAAATCATCGTAGATATATAATATAATGTGTAATTTTGAGAAAATTGAGTTTGAAGTTTTAATTAGGTTTTGTTAAATTTCTTTTAAAAATAACAGAAATAATAGATATTTTTGTAATTATTATTATTACACTAAATGTATATTGTTTATCTTGGTAGCAATCAATTTATTGAATTCAGTGCATTATTGTTAAATATTCTAAACATTTTATTTTAGGTTTTAGTGCCTACTAGATTTTTCAATATTTTTGCTATTAAAACGATTTAAATTATATATTATATCTCTTTTGAAATAACATTAAGATATACATTTAATTTATATGGTGCAAAGGATTATAATAATGCGCATGACATGCTTAAGCTAACTAAGGTATTAAATTGATAAGGATTATAGCATTCCAAGTACCGCATTATACATGACCATTTTTTAGAATATAGAATGGGTTTAGTAAGCTATCCTTAAAAGATAGTTATTATGTCATCGCGGACATTTTTGTAGATCTATAAAAGAGAAATATCCCACCATGCATTGTTTTGACATAATATCTCAAAGGGATTAAGAAGCGTTTTCGATGAAAGCTCCTAGGCGGCTTAACTTTTCCGACACTTCCAACAATTATCGTTATATTTCAAGTAATTTACAGAAAACCTTAACAATTTATATATTTAAACCTTCGTCATGAATCACTCTATATAGTAACTCCCATGAAACATGAAATCCCCATGAAACCCCCATGAAAATCTGTTCAGTAGTTTTTGACGATTACGAACAGACAGACAGACGCGGCGGTGGACTTTGTTTTATTTAGTTTAGTGATACTAAGAGCTATTATGTATTTAGCTCAGTGCTAGCTGCAGTTATCTAGCTATGCTATATGCTGCTACACATTAGGCCACCGATGATGCTCACTAGACGCGGCCACTTCTGGTTGTTGCATTGCCACGTGTCGTGGCCACTTCATGGGAATTCAGCAAAAATTAAGCTAGGAATTTAGAATTCCAGCAGCTTATGGCTCGTTTGCTGATTGCTCGGACACAGAGCACGGATGCCATATAAAATGCAAAAGATATCGCGTCCGCAGCTAATGCTCTACGATTTCCTTAGCCGGTATGAAATTCTATCCTGGCACCTATCGCTTATTTGTGTCACGAAATAAACATTACACTGAAAGGTATTTCAATGTTTTTATTTTACAAACACTTGAAATTGTTGGTGCTTTAAGTTACTTACAACAAAATAATATAGATCTTAAAATCTTCTCTAATATATAAAATTTCCATGTCACAATGTTAGTTACCGTACTCCTCCGAAATGGCTTTACCGATTCTCATGAAATTTTGTGTGCATATTGGGTAGGTATGAGAATCGGACAACATCTATTTTTCATCCCCCTAAATGTTAAGGGTAATCCACACCTAATTTTTTTTTTTATTTTTTAGACGAAAATTTTTGTTTTTATTTTTTTATAATGTGGCATTAAAAAATACATACAACCCCTGCTTTTTTTGTCAAAAAATCTTGACCCGTGCGAAGCCGGGGCGGGTCGCTAGTCTAATATATAAAATTTCCATGTCACAATGTTAGTTACCGTAGGTACTCCTCCGAAACGGCTTTACCGATTTTTACCAAATTTTATATGCATGCGTATTCAGTAGGACTGAAAATCGGCTACTATCTATTTTTCATACCCCTAAGTGATAATGGTTGTTCACCCTTAAATATTTTTTTTTAAATTATTGGACCAAATATTTTTTGTTTTTATTTTTTTATAATGTGGCATTAAAAATTACTTTCTGCTCCCCTGCTTTTTAGAAATAATTTTCATGGCAATTCAACGTTTACCGGGTCAGCTAGTATTCTATAAAAATCCACGACAAACTTGTAAGGATAACACAGTTAGCATTTTGCAAACCCCGCATTTATTAAGTTAACAATATTTTTTCTCTTAAGGTAGGTAGAATTGCATTTCAGACCTATAGTCCTCTTGGACGAAGCAGGCAAGACCTTCGAGCGAATCATCGCCGCTCGCATAGATAGGCATTTAACGACAGTGGGGCCGGATCTGTCAGACGCGCAGTTCGGCTTCAGGCGCGGAAGGTCCACAATCGATGCGATAGCGCGATTGCGGGACCAATGCGAGGAGACTATCTCACAGGGCGGGGTTGTTTTGGCGGTGTCCCTGGACATCGCAAACGCCTTCAACTCTCTGCCCTGGGAATGTATAGCGGACGGCCTACAACACCATGGCGTTCCGCCGTACCTGCGTCGTACAATAACATCGTACCTGTCGGAACGAAAAATCGTTTTCCCATCGAACGAAGGTTGGGGAAGGCACGAGGTCGCATGCGGTGTTCCACAGGGGTCTGTCCTGGGACCACTTCTGTGGAATATCGGATATGATAAAGTGCTGCGAGGCGACCTATTAGGTACGTGGAGTCGGTGTAATCTGTTACGCTGATGACACACTTGTCACTGCCAGAGCGAGCAGTTTCCGGGAGGCTTGCCTCCTGGCAACCGCGGGTGTGGCCCAAGTGGTCGCTAGAATTAGAAGGCTTGGCCTGCGGGTCGCCCTCGAGAAATCGGGGGCGATCTGCTTCCACGGTCACAGGAGGGCTCCTCCTGTTGGATCCAAAATCGTCGTCGGAGGAGTGGACATCGGGGTTGGGTCGAGTCTAAAGTATCTCGGGCTCGTTCTCGACTCCCGGTGGACATTTAAACAACATTTCGCGGCACTTGCCCCGAAGCTCGCCACCACGGCTATGGCGCTCTGCCGGATCATGCCGAACCTTGGTGGGCCGAGCTCAGGGTGTCGCCGCCTATTTGCGGGTGTAATTCGGGCGAAGGCCCTTTACGGATGTCCAATTTGGGCAGATCGTCTGTCTGCTCAAAATCGGGCTATACTGCGGCAATCACAACGTGTGATGGCTCTAAGGGTTGCGAGGGCATACCGCACCGTGTCTCACGACGCAGCGTGTGTGATAGCTGGAACCGCACCCTGGAGCCTCGAGGCGGATGCGCTTTCCAACATCTATTGGCGCAGAGCCGAGTGTAGAAGTAGAGGGTCCGAACCCCCCCTGATATTATAAGACAGTGGAGGGCTAACGGAAAGGAGAGGGTCCTCCAAAAATGGACGGACCAACTTAATAGCGACAACATATCAGGTCACCGGACGGTGGCTGCCATCCGTCCGGCCCTGCAAAAATGGACAGATCGACGGTGGGGGGTGCTTTCGTTCCGACTAGTGCAGGTGCTCTCGGGGCATGGCTGCTTTGGGCGTTACCTGCATCGAGTCGCCGGGAGGGAGGCATCTCCTATCTGTCATGAGTGTGGTAGTGCCGAAGACACGGCACAACACACATTGGAAGTGTGTACGGCCTGGAGCGCGGAGAGAGCCTCCTTACAGGCCACTATTGGACTAGACCTATCGTTGCCCGCCGTCATAAGAGCGATGGTGGAGAGCAACGACGACGGCCCGTGGACCGCTGTCAACGCGTTCTGCGAGGCCGTCATGGCAAAAAAAGAAGACGCGGAAAGGCTCCGGGAGCAAGACCCAGATGCTGATCCGCGCAGAAGAAGAAGACCGGGGAGGCGGCGACGTATTTATACGAAATGAAACAAAAATAATAATTCGAGAAGTAATGGCGTAACACACGCCTGAGATGGTCTGCGGAAAAGCGCGGAAGACGCTCATGACGGGGGCAGGGATAAGGGAAACTGTTACTCTGTCTCCGTCCATAGCGAGCAGCAGGGGCCGCCAGGTTTTAGTGGGTAGGGGTCCATTGCACTCTCGGACCGACCCCCACACTCCCCGCGTCACTTTACTATCATTGCCCCGGCGCGGGGGCCTGTAAATGGGTTCCCTGGCGTTAAAAAAAAAAAAAAAAAAAAAAGGTAGAATTGCATTTGGATATTATTTTAATGAGGACACACTCGATAAGACCATGAAAGATGCGCTGCGCTCCGATATGTAAGCCGGCCCTGATATTACTGTGTGGGAGTCGGGAGAGCTGCCGACATTGTTGTTATTTTCAAACTGAAAGCTGGAGATAAAAGTTTAAACATAAAGGTTTACTTACTTATCGTTTTCTCTCTTAAAGAAGATATTTATATGGTTTAAGTTTTAACCTCTAGAAACAAAGATAAACTAAAATAAAAAATCTTTCACCTATTCTCATTATGTAGGTACCTACTAAAAATTCCCTAAGCCTGAGTAGGTACCTATAGTGCACTATAATGTTATAGTAGGTACTTAATCTGAGTATACGAGGGTGAATCAAAAAATTCTTGGAATCAATATTAAAAAATGCAAAGATTTAAATAATAATATTTTATTTTTCTACATAATCTCCCTCCAATGCAATGCATTTAGAATAACGCGTTTCTAACTTCCTTATTCCTTGTGAAAAAAAAATATTTTCTTGACTCTCGAAAAAGTCCTCTACGGCAGCTATAACCGCGTCATTATCGTGAAATTTTGTTCCACGAATTTCCTCCTTTAATTTTGGAAATAAGTGAAAATCACTTGGGGCTAAGTCCGGAGAATATGGTGGGTGGTCAAGGAGATTGAAGCCAGCATGGCGGATTGCGTTGAGCGCAACTTCCGATCGATGAGCAGGAGCGTTATCTTGAAGGAACAACACGCCCAACGACAGTTTTCCACGACGTTTTTCTTTAATCGCTTCACGCACTTTCGGGATTAAATTTGCATAATAGGGTCCAGTAATCGTCTGGCCTTTTGGCATGTAATCAATAAAAAGGATTCCTTCACTATCCCAGAACACAGAGGCCATAACTTTGCCAGCGGTAGGAGCAACTCGAAATTTCTTGATGGATGGAGAGGATGGTCGTTTCCAAGACATGCTTTGTCTTTTAGTTTCAGGATCAAAATGGTGGACCCACGTTTCATCCATGGTGACAAGACGACGGCAAAAATTATCCGAATCACGCTGGAACATTTCGAGATTACGCTTGGAAATTTCCAAACGTCGCTTTTTGTTTTCGTCGGTTAACATTCGTGGCACCCATCTTGCAGACACTTTTTTGAACCCCAGTGAATCAATTAAAATGGATCTAACGCTACCAAAAGATATCTTTAGGATCTCAGCTATATGTTTTATAGTCATTCTTCTGTCTTCCAAAACCAGATTCTCAACCTTTTTGACATTTTCTTCTGTAACGGAGGTTGAAGGCCGCCCAGAACGCGGGTCATCTTTACAGCTTGATCTACCTCTTTTAAATTCAGCCACCCAGTACACAACCGTAGAATAGGGTACAGCATCACCCCCTAATGTCTGCTGAATGTCCAAAAAAATTTCCTTCGTAGACATTTTTTTCAAACTGAGATATTTTATCACCGCACGTAACTCACTTTTATCCATAATTTTGACTTTTTAGCAACTCGTTGCACAAAAAAATTTATTACATGCGAACGAACTGACAAAAACAAGTGACAGTCTGCATAAATATAGTGTGATAGACACTCTTTAATTTGAATATCGAACTTGATCCAAAAAGGTTTCATATATATGCACTTCTAAGAACTTTTTGATTCAACCTGGTAGGTCAATTCGGAATAGAGCTTTTATGTTTCTGAGCTGTCAAGGGTTACTGTATCTGTCAAATCAGTACAACTCCTCTTAGCTGTCAACTTTTAAATTCAACCGATGAAATGATACAAAAATATTCTGTAAATAACTAAATAATACTAATCATAATTATTAAGATAACATTATTTTTGTGTATTTAATTGTTTTCATGTGCATTCTAGTTGCACTTATATATCATATTAAGTGATAAATATTATATATGATGGAAGATTTCGATATATTCACTGATGAGATTAATTTTTTGATGCCTGTTTATAAAAATATTCTAAACGAATTCATCAAAGACTCTCCAACGACGCCGAGTAGTGCTAATTATCAAAGTAAGTTTGTAGAAACATTTTTATTTATGTTAATTAAAAATAATGATATAAAAGACAGCTACTTATTCATAGTTTTTAAAACTTCTGAAATTCTAAGTTTTAGACTAGACACAAATATTATCCTCATTCTGGTAATTGGCAAGTAATTTATTTTTAATTTTCAGGTGGCCAAAGATTACTGGCAGAGGAATGCTTAATTGAAAATAAGGAGGACTTTGGATTTCATTTAAGTGAGTCAGTTTCTGCAGCTGTGAGAAGTTTAGCCGTGTATAGAGAGGACCAACATGAAATAGCAGGTATCAAACTGTAATTAAATTAATAATGGTATCTTATCACACATTGAAAACCCAACTGGCACTAAACAAAAAATGTCTTTCGAGAAATCCTGTCAAAAGTTCTCGTAACGTGTTAGAGTTCCTAATAATTATATAGTGAAATCTGCGCCATTTATAGGCCTAAATTTGACCTGTATCTTTGCATTTTTAAATGAACAATTGAGTCATCAGTTTTCGTCTAGTGACGGTTTGATTTTCCAATATTTGCTTTTAGTTGACTCTATATATTCTAGATGAATAAGGAACATCAAGTTAATAGAAAATAAATAATGCATACTATATAATGTGAAGTGTATAGTGTAGGAAATTACTATATACAGATACTGCTGTAACAACACTCATTATTTCATATAGACTTACTATGACATCTTTGTATTCCTCTACAATTACAGTAGCACTGCTTTATCCCTAATATATCAACAACTAATTATAATAATAAAGGGTTTAATTACAAACCTAATTAAAATATTTATTTAAACTTTTCAGGTATAGAAAAACTGGCATTAATATCTCCTTTTACAAAATCAAGTCATAAAATAGATGCTGAGCCTCTGTAAGTGTTCTTTATACATCTATACTATCTCTATCTATACTTCTATACTATTATTATAAAGAGGAAAGATTAGTATTTCTGTATATTTGTATGTTACAAATAAACTCAAAAACTACTGGACAGATTTTAAAAAATCTTTCACCAATACAAAGCTACATTTTCAGCTAGTAACATTATTAACATATTTTTTGTGTATTGTACATTTACATATATTGTTGCTAGTTATAAATAATATCATTCTCATGTTTCTAATAATCCTTTGGCTTTACAAGTCAAAGGATTATTAGGATGGTATGTATGACAAGTGACTTGTCGGTAAATAAAAAATTATCAGTGAAACAGACTGAAATATATTTGCCCCATACCCCACTAGGGTACTTAGAAATGCACTACTTTTTCTCATTAATAACTGGCCATTTGTCTGAGCAAGGTACATTTTCCTAGCTCCACTACTTTCGATCCAGTTTTAAGTCTAATAATCAAGAAATATTTTGTTTTGTAGTGCAAGAGAGGATGAATTTTTAAAAGGATTTTTAACAGAAGAAGAAGAAACTTCAAGTTGTAAAGGGAATGACGAAATTCCCTTTCATAAACTGTACATGAGATTTGGTCAACATAATAACACACAAAATCTGCTAAAGATTTTGAAGGAGTTACCTAAAGGTATGTCACTTATATCATTGACTCGTTTAGCCATCCCATAATCTTATTTATAAAACACAATAATTTTTTTCACAAGTTAAAAAACTTGTAGTAAACACTATCTATCTATTAAAATAAATATTAGTATTACACGACTTTTCTATTAAATTTTTATTCAGCATTGAAACATATTGACATGCAACAAATATTGGGTTATTTTGATACAGGGCTCTAGGGAAATAAATATTACAAGTCTGGCAAAAACACAAAGTCAATGGAATTTTAAACATTTCAGAATGGACCATAATACAGCTGACAGCACGCTACAATCCCGAGGAAAATGTGAAACCCTATGATGAATTTAAAACTGAAATTGATTCATTCTTCCTGACAATGTTCACTAATCATTATACGAGTGAGCCGTTGACAGTTTTAATACCAGCCAATGTGACTAAAGGTAAGTTTGGGTGTTATTGAGCTTTGTAACCATATACAAAACTATCAGATATTCAATTTAATAATTTTAACGTAACCATAACTGAATCCATTATAAAAGTTTCAAATATAATATTGAATTTTATAAAAGTGAGTATCGAACATTTAAATAAAATAACTATTACCGGATTAAAACGCGATTTATTATTTATAAGGTAAACACACTTAATACCAAAATTAATATAAATAATAAATCAGTCAGGCAGGGCAACACCTGATTAACTCTACTGAAAAAATTATCTGTAAACCGAAACAAAAAGTCCTGTGACCAATGGCCACTTGGGGGTTAATCTGTCAATGACTATTAGTATATATAATAGAACCTGATTTATATCAAAACTACCAGTATTTAATAATTCATACCTCATGTATTAGAGAGAAATTTCTATGTTTTATTTTCAGAGGGAGAAAGGCCCCTCTTCAAGGAACTCTATTCTCTATTGGAAGACAACTACAAGACCATAGACAATGCACAGTATCTCAATAATAAAAGACTCATCAGGAACTACTGGAGTCGGAGAGAAGACATTGATCTTAGAATGAAGGTAGAATACATAATGACAGACAACATAGTATTTTTAAAAAACATTAAATAGCTAAGGATTTCTCTAAGGACTAAGGCTAAGGACTCTGACAAATTTATATCTATCTATGCAAATTTGCAATGATAAACAGATCAATCTACCTGTTGAATCTTATAATCTTCCTGAGAAAACTGCAAACAAAAACTCGATTTGATGTTCTGTTATTCTTATGACAGGAAAAAGGATGTTGCCAGCTGATAATATAAAAAAAAAAAACGTTACAGACATAAATACAAATATCTCCTCTTTATAATATTAGTGTAGATATTCTTTCCGTGCCTGATACGTTCATGTCGTTATGATCGTAAAATAATAGCGGATCTGCAAAACGGCTACATTACAGGAGAGCGTTTTAAAGATTGATAAGTCGTTTTTTATGCATAATTAAAACACGGCTAATCTTTTCGGGTTCAAACTCGGCAATATCATGTTTGGTGTCTTTTTAATATTAACTTTATACTGATTACCGTGAGGGGAGGCCGAGGGGACGATGTAGTACATTGAAGGTATAATACGCGTTTTTGTACTGCATTGAAAAAGCAGAACCGCTGTTATTCTAGGCAGTAACTTGATTATTTTTATCAAATTCCAATATTTTGTTTCTTGTGTTGAGAATTGACATGTTTAAAAGATTTTTATACAATAAAACTAAAATCGTAAAAAATCAGAACCGTCGTTGTTCGATCATGACGATATGACAGTCATGGTATGTTACGGTGTAGTAGGCAGACTCCTTAATGATTTATGTTTGAATAAGTTGTATACAAATGAATTACAGAGTGTAATCAACGTGATGGATAAGGAATGGCTCGGTGGTTGGGGCAGCCTGCTCACCGGGAAGGTAGTGGATTCAGGTCTGAGAGACAGGATCGTACATTTTGTAGATTCCGCTATTTCTGATTGGGGGTAAGTTTTATTTTTTATATCAAATTCAAATAAAATTTACGGAATAGGTACCAACATATTATTATGTTAAATATTAGTCATGCTACGATACAAAAAAATAATAATTTTCAATTCTTAGAAGAAAATACAATGTCAAATTACTAACATCATAAATATCAAATATTTACAAGATATAATATCAAGATTCAAGAACTATGTCAGATTAGAAAAAAAAATATCAAAACTAAAATAAAATTCATACAATAAAATGTTATACAGTTCAAAAAACATTACATTCCTTATAAGATACAATTCATGGAGGCCTTTACATGTGTTTTTTTTTCGGAATCAGAATATCGATATTTATACTATCCATGTTATAGAAAATTGTAATCATGTCAGACCCGATAGGAATTGAACCCACAACCCAATGAAACGAAAACAAGCCTGTTACAATGATTTTATTTCATTTTTCAGATTCCTAAAATTAACTACTAAACAAAAAACACTTCTATACAACCTCATGGAATGTAGCCCAGTGTTGCAAACGCAACCAATAAAATCATGTATCCGGCGAATTTTAACAGAACATGGCAACACTGGCGAGCTTCGAACCGTTCGAAATTCGATCGAATGTAATGATTGCTCGAACGAGTTTCGATTTCCGAACGAATTATGTATAAAGTGCCTGTCCAAATGTTTTGAGGAGATACATAAGTTCGGTTTGGTCGATGCGATAAAGGCGTTTACACACGTCGCGACTCAGATTAAGGATGGCGATGAATGGGCGACTTTGAAAAAGGCCAAGCGGCATCCTGTCATTTTGATTGTGGATGAGGTAATAATTGATATTTGTCTCATTTTTTTTTATGTTAGATATCGACAGACGAGCATGAGGTTCACTTGATGGTAGGTGATACCTCAGCCACAGAACATCAGTCAGTGATGCGCTTAGACTTAGTCATCAACAACTCAGGGTATTCTAGTGTATATCCTATATTTCAATTACCTGGGAAATCTTCGAAACGGCTCAACCGATTTTTATGTAATTTTATGTATATTTGGTAGGTATGAGAATAGGTCGTAAAGTATATATTATACCACTAGGTGATTACGTTGTTTTATATTGTATTCGTGCGATGCCGGGACGCATATACGTATATATCAATGAAAAAACATTGTTCTTGTCGGGTAAGACAGGAGATTGTTCACATTCAAGAGAAACGATTAGTGAAACGGACATAGAAATGTGTCTGCCCCATGCCCCACTAGGGGACTAGGGGAATTTACAACAATTTCGTTGGAAAAGGAGGCCGCTCAGTATACTTTATAATGAATATAATGCTTTTCGTACCCAATAAAACAAAATTTTTATTTTTTTCAGCTGCTAGACACATTTCCCTGGGAGTCTCTGCCGGTTCTGAACCCGCACCCCGTCACTCGAGTGGAGAACATCCACTTTCTCTACTCGCTGTACAAGACGCATCAAGACAGTATTGTGGACGGATATTTTGTGACCAAGTCGGATGAAGGCAGATATGTTATCAATCCTGGTGAGTACAACTTTTGACTACGTATTATCGTCTTGACGGGCTCGTTGGCGCGTTCGGTAGAACACCTGCCGTGCGCATCGATGGGTCGTGGGTTCGAATCCCACCGGGAGCACATGCTTATAATTTTCTGTAAGCATGTTTTCCCCACGTCTGGTAACTTCGGGCATTGATCGGGTGGGAGGAATATCTAAATTCCGACCGGGTAACGAACCACCGTTCATAGATGGAAAAGCCGTGAAGTGCATATTGCGCGTTTCGGTTTCAGTCTATGGATTTCCGAATGCTCGAAGTAAAAATTGGGTCGACAGCGCATCTGACTGATGTTCTGTGGCTGGGGTGTCACCTAACATCAAGTGAACCTCATGCTCGTCTGTCGATATCTGACATAAAAAAATAAAAAAATCTATATCTAAACATGTAATAAAACTGTAGAGGTTAAATGTCTGTACATAGAAAAAAAATTCTAAAAACCGAGTCAGGAGGATGTACGAAGAGAAATAGAACAAACTCTGTTTGTTTGTTTGTACGGGCTAATCTCCGAAGATACTGAACCGATTTTCATGCAATTTTCACAAATATATTAAGCAATCATGTCAACAATGTGGCATTAAAATATACATACAACCCTAAATTTTTACTTTTTTATCACCAACCCCTGCTTTTTAGAAATTATTTACATGACAAAACAACGATTGCTGGGTCAGCTAGTAAATCTATATCTATATATATAAAAGAGATTCCCACCTATATAGATACTCATCACGATATCTCTGGAACCATAAGGCGTAGCAACTTGAAATATGGTAGGAATATTCCTTTCGCCGAGTAGAGGTCAGCTAAGAACGGATTTTACGAAATTCCACCCACAAGGGGGGTTGCGGGGGCAATTGCTAGTAAATAATAAATAGTAACTTGTGATGACAGGTCGAACTTGAATTCGTGCATGCGGTGATATTAGTTATTTCGTCTATGTATTTGCGTGTTGTTCCCACTAGAATGTGAGTGCTCCTATTTCACCATACATACTGCTGATAGAGGACATATCTTTGTTTTATTTTTTCGTTTATATATATTTTTTTGATAATTATAGTTAATTGTGTGATGTCATGTGGAACATGGTGTAATGGTTGCAGCCCCTTATAAAACATTTGTAAAACAAAAACTTGGCGATTAAAAAGAGTGGCGGCGAGTTTCTTGCCAGTTCTTCTCGTCCGCTCTACGCCCTTGATTTGTGAACTGGCAGTAAATGTAATATTAGAAGCATTTAATATGTATTGTTTATTGACGTTCATAAGTGTACATTGTGTTACCTAAATGAATAAATGATTTTTGAATTTGAATTTGAATAAATCCCCCCCCGTGCGTCCAGAGCGCGACCTGCAGCGCATGCAGCTGCGCATGGAGGCGTTCCTGCGGCTGTGGTGCGGCGGCTGGCGCGGCCGCGTGGCGGAGCGCCCGCCGCCCGGCGAGCTGCGCGCCTACCTCGCCGAGGCAGACATCTTCCTGTGAGACTTTCTAATGTTTTTTTATAGGGGCAGCTATAACAAAAAAAACTTTTAATATAACATGACTACTATTTAAAACCATTTATATATTAAGATACAAATATGTAGAGCAAAGATGTAGAGCGGCTCGAATCGTCGATGATCAGGCTCTTTCCGATCGGCTCGACACTTTGGCGCTGCGTAGAGATGTAGGCTCGCTCTGCATCTTCTATCGCATTTATCACGGGGAATGCTCGGAGGAATTGTTCGCTTTAATCCCGGCCGCTGAATTTCGCCACCGGACATCGCGTCAAAAATATCACGCATACCATCATGATGTCTGGAAGTCCACAACTGCGCGATTCCTGAGACACTTCTTACCTCGCACAACCACTCTGTGGAATCAGCTTTCGCTGGCGGTTTTTCCGAACCGATACGACTTGGAAACCTTCAAGAAGCGAGCCTACATCTTTCTTAAAGGCCGGCAACGCACCCGCAAGCCCTCTGGTGTTGCGGATGTCTATGGGCGGCGGTGATCACTTACCATCACGTGAGTCGCCTGCCCGTTTGCCCCCTATACTATAAAAAAAAAAAAAAAATGTAACGACGTCTACAGTCTGCGCCAAGTAACAATATGAAGACGTCTAATCCTGAATCGCGCTATATAAATGTTTCCAAGCGCTGAGTACATATACAACATCTCGACATCCATTTGCACCAATGCCATATCAAATATAATGTCCGTAACTTGTGGCGTCCACCGTTGGCTGCGGTGGTCGCGACCACTCGATCGCGGTGGTTTAATGTGCGTCAGCACTAAAAGGCCTTCAACCTTGTCAGGGCCGGAGGGAGGGCATCTGGGACTACTGCCTCCGGGCCTCCACAAAAGAGGGGCACCACAATAGAGACTGGAAAAATGTCATTGAAATAATATTTACGAGAAATACTCGTCGGAAAATTATTAAACAAGTATTCCTTTAAAAAAAATTCCGCTGTTGAACCGTTACCTACCTACTGTAATTTTTACAAAGATGATTATATTTTTCTTAAAAAAATGTTCAATTTATTAGGGAGCCTCCACTACTTTGTTGCCCCAGAGCCTCCACACCTCTAAATCCGCCCCTGAGCCTTGGAATAAAACAAAATGTCGGAATGTGTTCAGGTACTGCGGCCACGGGGACGGGTGCGGGTCGGTGTGCGCGGGCGGGGGCGGCACGGGGGGGCCGGCGGGGCGCTGTGTGTGCCTGCTGTCGGGCTGCGGGTCGGTGCGGCTGTGCGGGGCCTCGGGCAGGGCCCCGCCGGCGGCCCCGCACCACCATCTGCACGTCGCCAAGTGGTGAGAGCTCGTCTGTACTTATATTGTAAAGAGGAAAGATTTTTTGTTTGTTTGTTATGGTTTCACTCAAAAACTACTGGACCTATTTTGAAAATTCTTTCACCAATATAAAGCTACAATATCAGCGAGTAACATATGCTATTTTTTTCTCGACTGCGAGGGGGGCATCCGGAGGAGGAGTTATAAATTCGTTTTTTTTTTACTTACTCGCTTATTTTTGCAAATATGTATTTTTGTAATATATATATTTTTGCGATACAAGAAAGCACATCTAATAAGATTAAAGTTGAAAAATAAAACGTAATATTACATGTTAATGAGTAGTCTTAGCCTTTATTGCTTTATTTATTTATTTTATATAATTTTGTATTTTTTAATTCTCTACAACTTTATTTAGAAACTTTTTCGATTGAAAGCCTAGGTTTTGAATAAAATGCATCTGCAACTGCATTTTATGCATAGTTCTCGTTAGCTGAGACTATTCGATTCAGCATCATTGAATTAAGAATTTTATTGATGTAATTTAAATATTTCAAAAAATAATGATCGTCTCACACAGAAAAGTAAATAAGTTCTATTATGAATTTACAATTTAAGGTTTTTTTAGCATATTTAGCAAAATTACAAAAATGAAAAATTCAAAATCATTTATTCATTTAGGTAACATAATGTACACTTATGAACGTCAATAAAAAATACATATTAAATGCTTCTAATTTTACATTTACTGCTAGTTCTCAAATCAAGGACGTAGAACTGGCAATAAACTCGCCGTCACTCTTTTTAATCGCCAAGTTTTTCGTTTTACAAAATTTTTGTAAGGCGCTGCAACCATTACACCATGTTCCACATGTTTCTTTAAGTAATTAACTGTAATAATTAAAAATATATATATAAACGAAAAAATATAAAAAAAACAAAGATTTGTCCTCTATCAGCAGTAGGCATGGTGAAATAGGAGCACACACTTACATTCTCGTGGGAACAATACGCAAATACATAGTCGAAATAACTTATATCACCGCATACACAATTCAAGTTCGACCTGTCACCACAAGTAGCACCCGTTCACGAGCATGACGCATGGCCAGCCTCCGGCCCTCTCGACATATTTTAGGTATGATAGTATGTTTCCGCCATAATTCCAGCCCGTGCGTGGTGGGAATGCTGTGGGAGGTGACCGACCTGGAGGTGGACAAGGTGGTCAGCACGCTGGTGGCGCTGAGCGTGGCCAGCGACGCGCCGCTCGACTGGCGCAGCGTGGGCAAGGCCGACTGGAGCCGAGGGGAGCTCGGTGAGGGTATAGGCCGGCAACACATCGGCGTTTTTTTTTTGTTAGATATCGACAGACGGGCATGAGGCTCACTTGGGTAGGTGATACCCGAGCCACAGAACATCAGTTCAATGATGTGCTGTCGACCTATTTTTTACTTCGAGTATTTGGAAATCCATAGACTGAAAGCGGCAGTTTCGCTGATGTTGCAGATTTTTAATGGGCGGCGGTGTTTGTGTTTAATCTGGATTAAAATGCGATTTATTATTTATATTGTTTAAATTATTTATCCCGACGTTTCGGATGCTTTTCAGCAACCGTGGTCGCGGGGAGACAGAAAGTCAGTGAGTGACAGTTGTCTGAATTTTGAAATGTCACAAAGTTGCCATATTAACGCCATCTATTCCTACGGAGTTGATATTTACTGTAATTTTCTATATTATGACAATATTGACTAACGGTGTCCTCTTGTTTTTTAGTATGTTTGATTTGGGGTTTTAGATTTTTAACTACTGGATCCCAGGTGTTGGAAAGTCTCAAACCATCTTTCCAACCGAAAACGAAACGTCGGGATAAATAATTTAAACAATATAAATAATAAATCGCGTTTTAATCCGGTATACAGTATTTTATTTAAATGTGTGATACTCGCGTTAATAAAAGACAATATTAAGTTCATGCTATTCTAAATGAAGGCCAACTATCCCTTTATTTGCGATGTTCGCCTTTTAACAGTCACCTCTTCGTTTATACTGAATAAAAATTGCTTTTAGTCAAAGGCCGTCAACACATAGTTATATCCGCTAGTATTTCGGATGCAAATGGGCGACGTGGGACGACTAAATAGAAAAACGACTTTACTTATATTCAAAGGTCGGCAACACATGCAGATTTGAATTCGAACTCGGGAGCCATGGTTGCGGAGTTTTTAATCTACAAAGGCCGGAAACGCATCAAAAGAACCAGCTTAACCGCCTCACCGTTTGCCTCCTCTAATATAAAAAAGTACTACACTGGCTCATCGACCTAGCATTCTGATCGGTCATGGGTTCAAATCCCGTCATCTTAATTTTCTAATTTTTTTCTGTCAGTATCCGACTTTTATGTCATAGTAATTATACATAATACATATTTTACATACTAACTGTAACTTATACAAACTAATTTCAGATACAAATGTCGAACCAAAGCCCCGGGCCGCGCCAGAGCAAGACTTACTACGCGCGATATGTAAAGCAAGACACGCTACCAATTTCCTCATGATCTCCACTAGCATCGTGGCTCGAGGGCTACCGGTTCGAATCCTAGACTCAAAATCAGTGAATTCATAGCTTCCTTAGATACATACATACATATTATGATAAGTGACTAACTATTAAAATTTCTTCCCAACCTCAATCTATGTGTCAATGTTACATGTAGTCAGTATATTCGGAGATAAGCGTGAACATATAGACAGATATACCAAAATGTTTTTTAATGTTAGATATCGGCAGACGAGCATGAGGTTCACTTGATGGTAGGTGATACCTCAGCCACAGAACATCAGTTCAATGATGTGCTGTCGACTTACTTTTTTACTTCGAGCATTCGGTAATTCACAGACTGAAACCGAAACGCGCAATATGCACTTCACGGTTTTTCCATCTATGAACGGTGGTTCGTTACTCGGTCGGAATTTTGATATTCATGCCACCTTGTTCAATGCCCGAAGTTACCAGACGTGGGGGAACACATGCTCACAGAAAATTATAAACATGTCATCCCGGTGGGATTCGAACCCACGACCCATCGATGCGCACGGTACCAACGGGCCCATCAAAAATATTACTTTTATGTATACTATTGCCCCCTCTCCAATTCTGATAAAAAAGTTCATAGTACAGAAATTTTGATTTTACTGTTTTATTATATGTTACACAATATTATCATAAGTGGTATAGTATAATATGACTGTTAATATTAAGTAAAAAAAAGATTAAAGACGTGATGTTTTTATTTATCGCCCTAAAGGTATTATCTGTATTGTGCAGATAATTTCGTGAACAGCTTTTGTAGACTTTTAATTTTGTGAGGCAATTTCTTTTCGAAGAACTGAAAGAAGAAAATATAATATTATGGTTAATTTGGTTTGATTTTTAGTTATAATCTGGGTCGCTTCTAAGGATGTGTGCATACGTTTTTAATGAACAAGCATTTAATCTTAGGTCACGTTATCATTTTCCATCAGCTGAAACTCCTAGTGTATTATAGTCATTAATTCCAACTAATATTATAAATGTGAAAGTTTGTTAGGCCCATATTCCAAGACGTGTCTCAGTTTTGAATCAAGTTTTGAGACTTGTCAAACCATTTTTTTCTCTATAGAATTTTGACATATTGACAGTTCTCAAGAATAGATTACGACTTGAGTAACGTCTTGGAATACGGACCTTAGTCTTTCACGCAAAAACTACTGAACGGATTTTGATACAACTTTACTGTTTATACATCAGAATAACATATAGGCTATAATTTGTAACAATGTTGAGTAAATTGTCCAGATTATAATGATGTCAAGTAAGTAAGAAACAACCTGCTATCTGAGAGCTATTTTGTCCAACAAAGTGAGTACTGGTCAGGTAGTATAATAATGACTCAACGTTTGGGCTTTTAACTATTTAGTTGTTTGATGGTATAAAAGCTGCATTTGAAATGTTAAATAAATGAATACTTGAAAAAATACTTAAAATGCCATACCCTTGAAATAGTTTTACAGTCACGCCATAAGTATTCTAAAGCCTTGGGATGATCTTTAGACAGAGTTTGTGATACATCAATAACCCAACATTTGTTATCCCACCAAAGAATATTATGTTCTGATAGGTCACCATGAACAAAACCACCTTCGTAAAGTTTTACTATAACTTGCAACACTTTGGAATATATATGTTCCCATTTTTCCTGCTCTAACTTTAGTATTGCCAATGTAGGCGCTGGATCCTTGTCTCCAATATAAGACATGATAATATAGTGAGATTTTATGAAAATAGGTTTGGGGCAGTTAACACCAATCTTCTCCATTTCAGTCAATATGTTAAATTCATCTTGAGCCCATTGTCTTACTACATGACGTGTGTTCTTCTTAAATAACTGTGTATATCTAAAATCTGGTTTTACAAAAGGTTTCTCTGCTATTAATTCAATAATCTTTGTCTTAAATAGTTTTATGACACATTCTGAAGGTAATTCTAAATTGGGATATAATGTATTACAGTTTGCATGAAGAAGAATTGATTGATTTCCTACAGATATAACCTTATCTATATTTTTCAACTTTCCTGTATTTATCAAGTTTCTTAACATCATCCTTGAAAATTGCTCGTCAAGGGCCAATTTTGCAATATGCCGTTCTGGGTTATAATGGAACCCGTATAATTTGTTATTTTTTATCTTACATGAGTTTGGTACAAGATAGAAAACCCCGTGTTTGTCCATGTCCCTTGGAAATGATATAATATTACTTTCATTTTTTAATGTTTGTGCTCCTTCTTTATATTTATGCCTTGGACATGCAAACTCTTTTAAATGCGTGTCTAGAGCGTCCCAGTATTTTTCGTTAGCAAAATTCTTTTCATCATCATAATAAGTATAGTCTAAATTTGGATCACTCCAATCACTATCTTGTATCTCCATGTTGAAGTTGGAATAAGGACTTACTTTGATTTTCATTGTATTAACAGACAAATTTCCATCAGCTTCATGTTCAACAACATCATAATATGACCAAACACCTGGGAAATCCGAGTCTGTCATCTTCAATATTTTTCTAATCGAAGATATTGCACAATTTTAGGAGCGAATAGGTATATTTTTAGCATTGAATTTCCACTGTTTCTCCTAAATATATTTTACTATGAGCTATTGAAATAAATTCTCAACTATTAACTATAAACTATATCACATTTAACTGAGTAAGTTGGCTAGACTGATTTTCTTTTTCTCTGCAATAACTATATAAGAACAATTTATTGCACAATATTATGATCTCATTTTCATAAGTTAGTTAGTTTTATAATTTTTCCCAATAACACATAGTTATTATTGGCTGTTATTATGTGTCATATACCTGCAATATTAGAGTAATATGCAAACGTAATCATATTGGTATGTATGCTGCAATTTTAGCAACAAATATACATAGCTATAAAATAAAATTCGTCGTGACCATTATTTGCTGTAAAACACTTGAAACAAGATATTGAATCAATCGTGTTTTAATACGCTAAATAATAGTAATAAGCTCTTTTAATTTTAAATATTATTTACTTCTTATTTTTGTTTAGCTATTTGTTTACAAATTAGACAAAATATGACAGTCAACATTCAGTGTTGCCACCTTAGTTTTTTAAATAAAAGCAGTTAAGCTAAAAAGGGCTAGATATAACGAATTTTGCCATCAAAAGTGCTAGAAAGGGCTAAAAATGAAACACTTTCGCGGTGGTAATTCAACAAGTAAAGACAACACAAAACGACATTTTAACTCAACGATTCGCCTATAAATATTAATAGGTATAATATATAAATATTATCGCCTACTATGAGTGAGATTGACCAAAATGTGTTCATTATTTCATAACTTGGTAAGTGCGGAAAAAGGGCTAGATTATTCTTTCCGTGCTAAATCATGAAAAAACGAGTTCATATTCAATAAAAAGTGCTAGATCTAGCCCGAAAAGGGCTTAGGTAACAACAATAATGTCATTTTTGACAGTTATAAACTTATAAGTTATATACCTGTTTTTTTGTTTTTTGACATCAAGTTCAATAACACATTTCTTATCTCATTGATAAGTTTTTTATCAAATATAAGCATAATATTATACTACTTTACATGAAGGCAGTCAAATACACACGCATGATAATTCAACCCACAAGGGGGGTTGCGGGGGCGATTTCCACCTATATAGTCACTCATCACGATATCTCTGGAGTCTGGAACCATAAGGCGTAGCGACTTGAAATATGGTAGGAATATTCCTTTCGCCGAGTAGAGGTCAGCTAAGAACGGATTTTAAGAAATTCAACCCACAAGGGGGTTGCGGGGGCAATTGCTAGTAAATAATATGTGCGTTTATTATTGCAATTGGACCTGTCCTGGCTAGACCTTGACTATGGATGTTAATCACAGCAGCAGTCTATAAAGTGCCGACAACTTATTTCTTCGTCATATACCCACCTAGTTACACTCGGACTGAATACTGGTTAATTTACTATGAGAGCTTTAGCGAAATAATAAAGGTTTTTGTTAATAATCTTTTGTATTTAATTATATTCACTGAAAAAAAAACGTGTGTACTGTTTAAAATTAATATCATGGTATTTCAGTTAGACATAGGTACATATATTTTGGAAAATAAAAATTAACCGTTTTAATAGTTTTAGTAATTTCAATCCTTGGTTACACCTTAAGTCAGTGCCGGATTTACCAGCAAGCTGGGTAGGCTTGAGCCTAGGGCGGCAAAGGGTACCAATTGTACTTTTACGTTTCTTATGGAAATCAAAAAGAATTCTGTAGAACGTTTTTATGATGCCATTCAACGAAATAGCAAAACACCCAGTTCACCGCCCTGACTCTATATATAAGAAAAGACAATTGTAGACGGGGGGTAATTGTAGGGTATAGTAATAGCCTACACTTTGGATATGTGTAAATCCGCCACTGCATAAAGTAATATAATGAATAACTTTAAACAGGGAATTTATTGAGAGACTCAAAAAGCTTGAGGCTTGAAGAAGCCACTACTGCCGGCCTAGCATGACAACTACGACAAAATTTTGTCGACCGTTTTCTTGTGTTTTGATCGATTATCTCTTTATGTCTTCCGAGTCTAACATGACAATTACACATAAAACTCGACTTCTAATGTGAAATGTCGATCGACATATTTTGTATATCAAAGTTGTCGATGTCAAGATATAATATATATATTGCGATATCTTATATTATCTTCGTTTGTCTCCTCCCGTCCGCGAGATATCTATTGATGGTCATACTAGGCGGGCTGGCCGCCTTAAAAAATATAGGTACCTAGTCATTCCATTTGCACAAAAAGTCATTGAACGCTTTAGCTTTAACTATGATAAATCGGTCGCCTGAATATATTTTTATAGCATAAAAAGTCAACGAAGGATATAAAAAACATGACGTTTATGTATTTTTAGACCGCCTTTCTAATGTTAGAGCTATAACGATTAAATCCAAAAATTACCGTACCAAGGTAGTCAATCCGTAAAAAAAATCGATGGAATACAAACATATGCAAATATTAGTCTCCTTTCTTTTAATTCAGTGCAAGCTATTAAGTTCTTGCGGTTTCTCATAAACTAAGATTTAGATAACTTTTATAGGGCTACCAATTTAACATAATATTATGTCCTTACCTAGGGTTGCCGACTCTGAAATTTGGCAACCAGGACAAAAAACTTGAGGACCCCTGATTTTGGAGAACCCGGACGTGGCAATAGTGTTTTAGCCTTTTAGGGTTCCGTAACCAAAAGGTAAAACGGGACTTTAAAGATACTTAATAAAATAAAAAATACTTTTAAATATTTTTTATTAATATTTTTTAAATTTTAAAAAACCCTTAGCAGTTTCTGTTTAAATAAAGCAATTATTTTAAATCCGGATTACAAATTAAACTTGCCCGGATGCTCCCTGGATGCCTTCTTAACAAGGATAAATCCGAAGAAACCCTAAAATGTACCCCGATGACCGATGTTTAATCTTATAACCATTCAAGTCATTATACCTTTCAAGCTTAGATTATAAATAATCAAAGTTTTCAAGTTTAATTGGTCTTTTGTTCTCCAAAAATTTTGGCGAACAGATTTAATTCAAGGTCTACTTTTTTAAAAGATTATATCGACACAAATGCGTTTTACGATCTCTATGAGATCACTTCCTATTCTAAACAAAATAATAAAAATTATAATGTTGTGACTGGTTACGCCAATCTGACCGACTATCCACTCACTTGGCTTACCTTGATTGTATAGCTGTCCTTGTCTTGCTTATGAGAACTGTGTCGCGTCTGATGTTTCTGACTCGTTTTCGCACACGTGTGTGAGTCAAAGATAAGTGGACAAAAATGGATATGGTATACCTAAGGATAAAAGCCTCCCGAGTTCTACACTCACAGATATAATGTGTAAAAAAAATATATTCGTGAAGCATCAGAATGTGAATCACAGATGTCCGTTGCACTGAAGAATCAAAATTTATTGAATTTATTTTGGATAAGTGTCGCGATATACATAAATATAAAATACGATATTTAGGTAATTTTTAATTACTTATCACGTTCAAAATTATTCACAAGTCACAAGTCTATTATTTTTCCTATTATTATAATATTATATTTATGATATGATAATGAAAGTTCAGGCTAGTTTTCAAATTATTTACAGTGATATCGATGTTTTCTTTTTACTACTTAACTGTTTATATATACTAGTAAAAACTTAACTTATTTAACAGACATAATCCTATATATCTAGAGTGATTAAAATTTTAATGAATTAAATGAAAACGAAGTAATTAAATAATGATCTAAATCCAAAAACTTGAAACTATTAAAAAATTACATATTATTCCCTGAATATGTCCGAAGTCGTTAATTGATGATTTAAATTTAACCATCAGGATTCAGGTGACATATCTGTTATCGTAAGTTAATCTATGACGCGACAGGCTCGTTCTACCTCAAAGGTTTTGCGTTGCTTTGTTATGTCCGAACAGTTGTCGGGGTAACCGTGCTGTAGAACGCCGCGCGTATAAACTCGTTTCGTACTCGAAGTGCAGTGCTAGTGATACGGAAATGATACGCTGGTGAACGTTAAAATTCATTATAATGGCATTAAAAAAGGATTTCGACATCCCCGTCAGTGTTTTCAAGCAAATCAAGTTACCCAAAACCGCGATAATACAAAAAACCTTCGAAAGGTTGTTCAAAAAGAATAACTACACAAAAATAGTGCAAAGTTAAATTTGTTGGTAATTAGTGGTTTTTTGAATAAATGGCCGGTGAATCAAGTGCGATTATTAGAAGTAGAAATAGTTCTTGTGATAAGCCGCCGGACAAAACGCTTTTTATAAAAACAGAGACAGAATTTGTTGGTAGAGGGAATATAGCATATGTGGATAGCAAACATAGAAGAAGTAGGAGCAGAAGCGGGACTCGACAGATACCTTTGAGCGTTACTGATGATAGTTTTTACAAAGATTTAGAGGATTACGTTAAGGAAATGTCGACTTCTCGTGATACAACCATGGAGACTGAGGATGTCTGGAGCCAACTGCAGCAAAAGGAGTCGGATCTCCTGTTGGCGGCAGAATTGGGTAAAGCTTTACTGGAGAAGAATGAGGAATTGAAGAAGGAACAGGAGAAGACTGCCGAGGAGTACTCCAAAAAACTTGAGGTAAGGTTTGTGGTAGTATAATATTAAAACATCTGCTGACCCAGTAAAAATTCATAGATGGAAAAACCGTGAAGTGCATATCGCGCGTTTCGGTTTCAGTCTATGATTTTCCGAACGCTCCAAGTAAAAATGAGGTCGACAGCGCATCATCTGACATAAAAATGACTGCTTAAGTAATACGTGAAGTTATTTTTAAGCCTACAAAATGTGGTCATATTTATTGTAATGGACAGTATTATTATCTTAGGTACCTACTTACCTTTTTGTGATATCGTGTGACTAATTAATCGATGTTTGATAGTGTTCTGACTAACAAGTGCCTAATGAGACAGTCTGGATTTGCTTTTAAGGTGATTATATAGACTTCCACTATCAGCTATACTTGTAACTTTATTCTGTGGCAATTTTTTTTTACTCTCTATTTGACCATTGGTTTTCCAAGAAGGCTATTTTATAAGATTTAATAAAAAACAGTAAATATCAACTCCGTAGGAATAGATGGCGTTTATGTGACATTTCAAAAATCAGACAACTGTCATTTTTCTGTCTGCCCGTGACCACGGTTGCTGAAAAGCATCCGAAACATCGGGATAAATACTTTAAACATTATAAATAATAAATCACGTTTTTAATCAGTTTTTTATTTAAATGTGTGATACTCGCGTTAATAAAAGACAATAGGTATCATTTTAAAAGATGTCAAATTCCAACTGGAAAGTGGTGTCACGTGACACTTATTTTGGCGGGACAATATTCTTTAAATTCATTAAACAAAAATTGAATTTTGTGTAGTTAAACCAAAAATATGTTTCGATTCACACAAAAATGGTTTAAATTTATCAAGATTTGCCTAACTTGCGTCATAATTTTTATAGGCTTTTCATTTTCATCTCGCGTTATGGTAACATTGAAGTGTTCACGTGTTTGTACGTATAACAATGACTATACCTTCTATCCAAAGTATTGTACAAGCGTGAACAATATTTACGACATTGATAAAGGCTTATCGTAAAATCAATATCACTGCAACATTGTATTGTGTTACATTGATCGTGAATCGTCTTTTCAACATTAATCCATATAACTTACATAATCAGTAATCAAATTTAATTGAATTACTTTTACCAGAGTAAAACCCGACGTTTCGGATATTTACATCTATACTAATATTATAAAGAGGAAAGATTTGTTTTTTTTATTACGATTTAACTCAAAAAATACTCGAACAATTTTAAAAATTCTTTCACCGTTAGAAAGCTACATCTTCGCTGAGTAACATAGGCTATTTATTTCCAGAAACAATTAGCGATCCCTACAAAAAATTGAATAATGTGTAAAAAAGGTTGTTGGGAGTAATCTCTGGATATACTGAACCGATTTTTTAAAATTCTTTTACTAATAGAAAGCTACATTATCAGCGAGTAACATAGGCTATATTTTGTGTACATTACATCTACATTGTACCCGTGCGAAGCCGGGGCGTGTTACTAGTCGACAATATATTAATAAATCTTGTTTTAATCGATTGATCATTATTTTCATTTAAATGT
The DNA here is from genome assembly GCA_905404175.1 of Anthocharis cardamines. Taxonomy (NCBI): domain Eukaryota; kingdom Metazoa; phylum Arthropoda; class Insecta; order Lepidoptera; family Pieridae; genus Anthocharis; species Anthocharis cardamines. Next base: position 2,166,643 of record FR989970.1, read on the forward strand.
GTGATACTCGCCTCCTAATGATTCACAAAAATTTAAAAATAAATAAATCAAAATCTATCGTTATTTTTTAAAATACTAGCAAAACGCCCCGACTTCGCACGGGTGTATTGTTGCTAAAATATTTTATTTTACCGTCCGTAAAAAATATTTTTTTTAAATAAAAAGTATCCTATGTCATTTCTAATACCTCTAAGAATATGTGTACAAAGTTTAATGACAATCGGTTGAGTAGTTTTGGCGTGAAAACAAACTTACATTCAGATTTATAATATTAGTAGGGATGTCCAAAATACAGCTTGCTCATTTCATTAAAACATTATTTTAAATCTCTTTCGTAAAAATATTATGATCAGACCTCATAAGGTCATATTAATTAATATGTCCTGTCCAATAAAACTAAGGTAAGTATGGTAATTACACAAATAAGTGCTCATTTCAAAGTCGATATAACTTGATTTTATTAACACTTTAATATAATTAAATTTCGATAGTGTTAAAACGGTTACATCATTATTACTTATACATTAATTTCAGATTAAAACGCGATTTATTATTTGTATTATGGCAACTTTATGATATTTCAAATCAGACAAGTGTCATTTTTCAGTCTGCTGCGACCACGGTTGCTGAAAAGCATCCAAAATCAAATGTTTTTTTATTCAAATAGGCCTTTGCAGGCTCTTATGAAACGTCTAGTAGCACGGTTCCAAAAAGTGGGTCTCATGGAGAAGAACCGGCAAGAAACTCCGAAACATAAATAATATAGGTACATCGCGTTTTAATCCATTATAAAGTATCTTATTTAAATGTGTGATAGGTACTCGCGTTATTAAAAGACTATATTATTACAAATAATAAATGCTAAACTTAAATAGCATAGTTCGATCAACAATATACATGTCAATGATAGCATAGGATCTGCTGAAGTTTTCAATACTTTTATTGTTAAATATTATCTTTATTCGTTGCTAAACTTACATACAGACGTTCATTATGACCGAATGCAGTAATTTATGGTCGTCAGAGCCATTGTGAGTAAACTGGTGTAGCAGGTAGGTCATTAGCCCACCGTTATGGTGAATCACCAAGAAACAGGATCCGAAGCTTATTCTGAGTTCAATTTCTGTACTGGTTACGAAATTATTCAATGATTTCTTTATAAAAATACTCTGTGTTACTGTATTCTGCCTTTTTATGTTTAAAGACACATTTTGTAATATATTATTCAGACGTCAGAATTAGATTATTTTATGGTAGGTAATAATATGATGATGCACTGTCGACCTGTTTTACTTAGAGCAATCACAGACTAAACGTAGTACAATATGGATTTCACGGCATTTCTATATTTAAATGTTTAATGTCTAAGCAACAGATAGGGTACATACCCTACCCCATCTATTGCAGTAGCCAAACGTATTTAAACATGACGTTCCCGACGTTATTCCGATCCGCAACCCATCGCACTAAATAGTAAATATCGTTCCAACAAGATTCTCATTTATCCCTATTGCGTACAAACCATTTAGATATTTTATTGTAAATCATAAAATACGATTATGTATTTCAAAACAATGTTTCATCAATTAACAAATTTATCAATTTTATTTCTAAACATTAAGAAATTTGAAAAGCAAATCCCCTATTTGGAAAGTTCGCATTCGAAAATGTTATCTACGCCAAAGGTAATATATTATATTAAATCAGCTTATTTTTAAATTTTAAATTTCAAATTACTTTTTCACAAATATTGGTAAAGGTATGACGCCTAGCTATTTAGGGAATTCGCAATCGAAAATATTGCGTGAGGTCCGGACCTAAGTTTGCGGAAATTGATATTATTTTTAAATTTCGAGTTATGAATGAAATGAATGAATGAAAAACATTTATTTAGCCACTATATATAACAAACATGCAAATGAATTCTTATAACTAAAATAATTTAAATTTAACTTAACTAAAATAACCTAACAATAATAAAAAAAAGAGTAATATTATTAAATGATGTTGCTAAAAAGACAGCCACTCAGCATTTGCCACATCATTATTTAATGGTGTGGCGCTGATTTTCAGTGACTGATCTGATTTACTTGATCACGTATTGATAAACGTACATACTAATCTTAATCTTAATATATTATATAAAATGCTAATGTTCGTACGTGTGTCCACGGTTTTTTCTATCATACGCTACTTTGATCAACTTCCCCTTGGGATGGCAAATACCCCTTGGTCTCTAGGTGTGCATAAGGGAGTTTGGTCGGGGTGGGTGGAAGTGGGTGGTTGTGGGTGTCAAAAATGTGGAATAATATATATCTGTCCTTTTCTAACTAATGTAATCACATTTTTATCTGTCCTTTTCTAACTAATGTAATCTTCCGTAAAATTCTGAAAATCTTGGAAATCTTGGAAATGATCTAAAAACTTCCAGAATGTGTGCAACTGATAAAATCAATCTAGAAAGTTCTAAAACTTTCTGGAATGATCTAGAAAGCTCCAACAAGCAGTGCAATTATTGTAATCGATCTAGAATATTTCAGAAAGTTTCTGGAAAGATCTAGAAAGTTTTAAAATGGTTTCAATTATTGTAATCGATTTAGAATGTTTTAAAAAGCTTCTGGAAAGATCTAGAAAGTTCCAAAATGTGTGCAATCGATGAAATTGATCCGAAATAATCTAGAAAGTTCTGAAATGTTTTCGATTGTTGTAATCGATTTAGAATGTTTTAAAAAGTTTCTGGAAAGATCTAGAAAGTTCCAAAATGTGTGCAATCGGTGAAATTGATCCGCAATGATCTATAAAATTCTAAAATGGTCTAGAAACTTCCAAGATACTTTACACCGTATGTTAAATGGTCGAATAAGTGTCTTATTATTTAAGATAGAAATCTAAAATATTTATCTACTTTAGAAAATGGATCCTTAAATATGTCTTATACCAATAAACATGCGATGTATTGTAACCCGAGCAACGCCGGGTTTCGCTGCTAGTAGAGAAATATACATTTTATACCAGAAGCTAAATCACCTATATCGAACTAAAAACTGTTATAAGAAATGTTGTTTGAAAACATTGTTAGTTGTTTAAAAATACAATGGCATGGTTAAACTAATATTTTTACGAGTATAAAGTCGTTAGTTATATTAGTACGTATAAAACCTAAATTCCTTACTTTATTGGCGTTCCTACATAATTGGTATTAGTAACTATTTAGTTATTGTAGTGTTAAATAATGCTCTTAAGTTGTATTACAATATAAATTGGAATACTAGAATGTGTAAAATATTGTAGACTGACTAAAACATTAATAACTAGCAATTCTACGCGAAAAGCGAAACGATTATATAATATTAGCGACCCCGCACGGGTCTAGATTTTTTGACAAAAAAAGCAGGGGTTGAAAGTATTTCTTAATGCCACATTATAAAAAAATAAAACAAAAAAATTCGTCCAAAAAATAAAAAAAAAATTTGGGGTGGACTGCCCCTAACATTTAGGGGGATGAAAAATAGACGTTGGCCGATTCTCAGACCTACTGAATACGCATATTGGTAAAAATCGGTCAAGCCGTTTCGGAGGAGTATGGAAACGAAAACTGTGACACGAGAATTTTATATATTAGATTATGTCGTAGGGAAATGAGGATACCTGGGATTCGCGAAAACCCTCGTCTTTTTTTAAAAAAAAATCTGGATATAGGTATGAAAAAATTTACATATAGGTAGGTTTCTTTATGTTCCTGTTTTAAGTTTTGTCTATACATTAATTTCAAGTGAACATTAGCTAAAACGGCAACCCACCTGGAAGCCCCCTCTCAATATGTGGATGTATATGGGCTTGTCTGTTCTATAAAAAATAAATAGCGCATGGCGATACCTAACAGCGCATTTTATTCAAACTTAATTTTCTAATTCAAAGAAAACGTTATTTAAATGAGATATTGCGTTATATTCCTATATTTTTTTAGCGGAGAGATATATGGGATCACCTCTAAAATATGACCTACAAAACAAAAAAAGAATCTTCAAAATCCAGGTATAATTGCCGGAGTTATCGCGTAACAAACATAGAAAAACAACATGCAGTCGAATTGAGAACCTCCTCATTTTTTGAAGTTGTTTAAAAATTCACTTGTATTGTATAGTCACACAGTCTACATAAATACAAGATGTGCACGACAGTGACCTACAAATCTCGACGCTCCAGGCAATATACGACCTCCATTTTGTTTTTGGCCATTATTCATGCTGTCAGCCATACAAGGCACAGATAATATCATAGGTATTTTATTATATTAACTGCACCACAGATAAGCAATAACATACATGAGGAAGTAGCGTTGAGTTGGCTAAAAAAGTATGATATCAAGAAATAGACCTTATGTATAGGACCTGTTTAATTAATAATTTCACAATTATTTTACTCCAGGGTTGATAAAAATCATGACTTTTTAAAAAAAATCGGATTTATTTAATTTAAGTAACTCAGATTTTTTTTATTTAAATCGGTTTTAATCACATTTTTTTTTGTATTTAGAATTCAGTTAATAATTTAAAAAAAGACACAATATATTTTTTAATTACAATTATTAATAAAATTCACAGAAAACATTTTATTTTATTAAATCGTTCATTTTTTTAAATAGAACTCTTCCACATGTATGTGGCATATGTATCAAAAAATATTATAAAATTATCAAAAATCAAAAAGTTCTTCTAAAATCAAAAACTTAAAATTTTTTTTTTCTATTCTGTGAAAAAAACAGTCATTTAATGAACAAGAAAAATAAGTACCTTGACAAATATTGGCTGCTTTGGTCGCAATAAAAAAGTATTAAAATCACTACTGATACCACAAGAAAGGCGCTACTTACTCTACCTCATGGTGGCGTGGAAATGAGTTATTTGGCCAAAACGCGTGTTGGAGTGGAATTTGGGGCTCTCGTACGCTGAAACTATTGATGTTACAAAAAAAACGTAAAGATATAAATTGTAGGAAATATTCTCTAGTTTAATTTATTTAATTACTATTTTCATTGTAAAATCTGTCGGAAAGGAGTTATTGTCAAAATAAGGTTTTTGGGCGCCATTTTTCCAATATGGCAAATATACGAGGTGGCTTTGAAAGAGCACGTCGGAATCTATAAAGTCACCAATTTTCAAAACTCCCGGTAAACTTTCCAGGTAACCCCCTTTTTGAGCACCAAATGATGTACTATAGTCTACAATGTACAGGTATATGAAGTACGCTCATATATCTTGTAAAAATATTGTTTTAAAGGAGCGAAAAACTTAACCCTCGAAGGAAATCGAACCTTTCAATTGTGAATCAATGGCTAGCATTACGCCACAGAAGCGGATAGAATTTTAAGTGGAAATGAATCATTCTTAAGTAAACCGGTCACGATGCAGGTTTTGAAACTAAAGCCTCGACTAACAACGTCTATGGCTTTGACTTCTGTTGACTAATCGTTTTAACTTGACTGAGATTTCATGAGATATTCTGCCGAAGAACGTAGGAATTCGAATTTTGAAATTCATACACCATTGATCGTTGGATTACAGAATAAAATGTTCTCGTTTGATATATTTAAATTTGGAATGCCATACATTGTAAGAAACTATTTACGCGCGGATACTTTACATCAAGAAAAGTATTGAAACAACTTGTAAAACAGGTGAAGAATGTTACTTACGTGTTGTTAAGACCATGCAAGTCATTTATTGCTTCAATTTAATTGAATACAACAGGCAAGAAACTTGCATCGTGTAAGTGGAACTGAACTGTCTTTAGATTTCATGAGATATTGTGCCAAAGGTCGTCGAGATTCGAATTTTGAAATTCACACACTATGACTTTTATAATTGACTATGATAATTAATTATTACAATTATTATTGTAATCAATAGAATAAAACGTTCGTTGATATATTTGAATTTGGAATGTTATTTTGAGTTTAGAACTCTGTCCGTGTCGATTTTATGGATTGTTAAAAACCCCCAAGCGTTCGCACCCTCGGTGATAAATAAAAATAGTCTGTTTATATATTGCTTGTTCAGCCAGAACTAACACAATATGAAAAATAACTTAATAAAAAGCATGTGTATGTTCCTAGCATCCAACGATAAAAGTGCGGTAAAAAAATATTCAAGTGTGTGTGGTGTTAAGAAGTTTTAATCTTAAGAGCACTTTTACCCTTATTAGGTAAGTTTTCACGATTAACTGACTGATGTTTACAAAGAAGCCATAACCGTGAAAAGAATACCATTTTTTTCATGTGAATACTAAAAGTGATTTCACGAGTCTTATTCATTTATATCACAGCTATTTTTATTTACATTCAAGTAGATGACCTTCTGTAACATACCAGACCAAACATTTTTTAAAATCTTTTTTCCCGGGATTCGAACTCGTGACCTCCGGTGCTTAATGCATCCCGCTTACCACTTAGCCACGAAGGGCATATGGGAAACCTAAATTAAAACTAGTTAGATGTGTCCATAAAATTTAAAACTACATTTGAAGGTGTCGTTAAATCTATACTAATAGAGGAAAGATTTGTTTGTAACAATTTAAAATTATTTTACTAAAAGAAAGCTTTTTTTTTTGTGTGAATAGTAAATATTTAAAGCGCCCGTGTGAAGCCGGGGCGTTTTGCTAGTACTCTATAAATAGAACTAAACCACGCCTTCTTGCTTTTCAGACATTGTAGTATTTCTTAATTTTAATAATAATTGTTTAATTGTTCGCTAGTGAGAGCTCGGCGGAGGTCGTAGCCTCGAAATCGGAGCCTATGCTTCAGTGTTACTAGCTTTAATTTATTTTGAAATTAATCTAAATAAAACCCGTAATTTTTTAGTTTTCATACCACCATTTAATATATATATATATTTTTTTTAATTTTTGTTAATTTAAATTTATACTATACCTACCCGGTTACTACGCCTTACCGACATTTCTTGTATCACACATTTAAATAAAATACTGTATACCGAATTAAAACGTGATTTATTATTTATATTGTTTAAATTATTCATCCCGATGTTTCGGATGCTTTTTAGTTTTCAGCAACCGTGGTCACGGGATGACAGAAAGTTGACAGTTGTCTGATTTTTGAAATGTCACAAAGTTGCCATATTAACGCCATCTGTTCCTACGGAGTTGATATTTACTGTTATTTTCTATATTATGACAATATTGACTAACGGTGTCCTCTCACTAAACTAATAGCCTATGTTACTCGCTGATAATATGTAGCTTTCTAAAGATTTTTTAAAATCGGTCCAGTAGTTTTTGAGTTTATTCATAACAGACAAAATACAAATCTTTCATCTTTATAATATTAGTATAGATAAAGGGACAGAGCTATAATAAAATATATAAATATTGCGCTCCCTCTCGTAAATTAAAACTGCAATAATTTTTCGATTTCTTTCCCGGTGATATTTCGAGATAGCAGCCTTAAAATTGCAAGTATTGTGACATACTTATATTTTATTGTCTCCGTATTTTAAGACGTGACTCATGTTTGAATCTGGTTTTGATCTCGTCAAATTATTATTTTTATAGGTATTTAACACTAGCACCCCGCCCTCATATGGGTGCAATGTAGACGTACTATGTGCGTACTATACACAAAAAGCCTATTTTAGTCGCTGATAATGTAGCTTTATATTGGTGAAAGAATTTTCAAAATCGGTCCAGTAGTTTTTGAGTTTAATCATAACATACAAAAATACAAAAATTCAAAAATACAAATATTTCCTCTTTATAATATTATTACTATTACTATAGAAGTATAGATATAGATATTTAACATTTAGATGATCCTCTATAAAGTCTGGATAAACACAGTTTTCTATCAAACATTATTTCAATTCTCACTGAATTTTATTGGATAGCCTTGTTTTAAGTGCATGATAACACAAGATATGTTTTATCAAACAGTTAATCATTTATCATTGCATTTATCAGTCAAGAAATTGTCATCTGCAGGAATGTGGGTGATTTCGTCATCATAACACATAAATAGCAAACTTATTAATTTTATTTGAATGAATGAAATGAATTTATTTGACAACCAATTATAAAAAATACGCAAATAAATCTAATAAATATTAAATGAAATTAAGTAAAAAGTAGGTCGACGGCGCATCATTGGCTGATGTTCTGTGGCTGAGGTATCACCCACCATCAAGCGAATCTCATGCTCGTCTGTCGATATCTAACATAAAATAATACATTAATATATAAAATGTGCATATACAAATAAGGACGTCTAATATGGGATCAACTCAGCATACTTTGCGGCGCATCAACGTCACAACAATAATAATATTAATTATAATTAATTATTCAACACATTTTTATAAAATACTGTATACTGGATTAAAACGCGATTTATTGTTTAAATTATTTATCCCGACGTTTCGGATGCTTTTCAGCAACCGTGGTCGCGGGAGACTGAAATACAATAAAATAAATACTGAAATAAATAAAAAAATAAAAGACAATATTATATTCAACACATTTCTTTTTTCTTAAATAAACATGCAAATGCAACAAACAGCACGCAACATCAAAAAAATATATATAGAACATTATATATTTTTGTTTTAATAGATTACTAGCTATACATCCCACCCGAAATTACCAGACGTGGTTATAGAAAATTATAAACATGTCGTCCCGGTGGGATTCGAATCCACGATCCATCGCGATACGCACGGCAGGTGTTCTACCGAACGCGCCAACGAGCCCGTCAAACGGAATTCCATATGCTCCGATCCTTGATAACACTTTCGCTTCTTCCACTTTCATCAATGCTAACTAGCTGCTAGCTTATATAACTGTTGTAACTAAAGTTTATAAACGTTTGCCTATTATTTACTGTCAAAAAAAGGTAGCCTTCAGTCTGCCCATGACCACATTCACTGTTAAGATTACATACATCAGTCTATTCGCGTGTATATTTGGATATAATATCGCTAATACTTTGATTATTATCCGCTGGCCCTAAACCGGACTTCGGTAGTTACATATTGCATACCGACACGGGAAGCGTGGTTATAATACTCGAATAATACACGGATGGACAGACTGAACGTGTATGTACGCTATTCATTCCGTATAACATACCTGACATATTTTATAAATATATACCAGATACCAATACTAATATTATAACGATGAAAGATTTGTTTGTTTGTTACGATTTAACTCAAAAACTACTCGACCGATTTTAAAAATTCTTTCAATAATTAGGGATCCATACTGAAACTAGAATAATGTAACTTAAGGTGTAAAATAGGTTTGTAGGGAGAGAAATCTCTGGATCTAATGAACCGATTTAAAAAAAATCATTAACCAATAGAAAGCTACATTATCAGCGAGTAACATAGGCTACATTTTTTTGTGTAAAGTATAATTTTAAATTATGTCTTATATATTTCTTATCAATATTACTAGAATTTTTAAAGAGATACTTGATATTTTTTTGTACTGATATTATATAAACAAGAATGATAATTCTTGAAGTAAAATATAATATGTCGACACCGATATACTGTTTCATCATATACCTACCATCAACGCTGAGTAGTTAAGTAATGAATGGCCATATCAACATTTTTCATATTATAAATGTGAAAGTTTGTGAGGATGTTACTCTTTCCCACAAAAACTACCTAACGTATTTTGATGAAACTTTACAGTATTATTGTTTATACACAAGAATAATATATAGGCTATAATTTATAACAATATTGAGTTAATTGGCCAAATTATAACAATGAGTGCCAAGTAAGTAGAAAAAAATCCTATTACTGAGAAATATTTCGGCGTGCGGTGCATAAACCGTTAGAGTTACACGAAAGAAATATATTCTTGAATAGGTGTGTATTACAATAATAATACTAAATATATTTATTCTCTCTTCACAAGCCATAACTAAGTGTAAGTAGAAAATTCAGATAATCGAAATCTGCGCGGATGAATTCGCAAGTAGAAGCTAGTGTATGAAATAAGCGGATTAACAGATGCCGTAAGCTATTTGTATTTTACCAAATAATCGGAGAAGCAAATAGCAAACACATTCACTTAATTTGTAGGAAATTACAAAAAAAAAACAATTCCAACTCTAACATATGACGGAAACAGCTGGGCAACCGCAATTCGACCGTGACGGCATCTGCGCGTGCGTTATGATGCCCTGGTACTTTTTACAGTTAGGCACATTTTGAAATGTTTTAGGATAAACATTTATGATGATAACAATTAATATTATCATCACTTTAGAAGAGACAGGAAAGGTATGTTTCAATTAACATATATAGATGGATTATTTTATTTTTTATATTTTGGAAACAAACAAAACTTTATAATATATAAAAAAAGTGAATTCCCGTGTAGTGGGGCATGGGGCAGACTCTTTTCTGTGTCTGTTTCACTGATCATTTTTCTTTACAGGCAAGTAGGTGATCTACCTTCTGTGCCCTGCCTGACCGAAACAATATTTTGTTTTCCCGGGATTCGAACTAAGGACCTCCGGTGTTAAACGCATCGCGCTTACCACTGAGCCACGGAGACGGTCATATTTCATAATACTATATAAGAAAGACTTAAAATACAATAGTTACAGACATTTTTACTGTTTCACAGCGTACATAACAGTCTTAACTATAGTATATATTAATTCATAAGTTGAATAAGTCTTAATTGTGACTAAGAATTTATATATTTATTGACGAATACGGAGAAAGAGAGGATAATGAAGGAGAAAAGTTATTAATTTACTGTTAAAAACATATTAATGTTTTGGTTTTGGTATATTAATATATACCAAAGAACCTAACAAACAAAAAAACTGTTGGTAAAAGCACCGCAGTGTTAGTGACTCAAAAACTACTGGACCGATTTAAAAAATTATTTAAACATTAGCATTGACCGCCTCCGTGGTTCAGTGATGAGCGCGATGAGTTTAGCGCCGGAGGTCCTGGGTTCGAATCCCGGGGAAACAAGATTAAGAAATAAATTGTTTCGGACGGGCAGGGCACAGAAGGCTGATCACTTATTTGCCTGTAAAGATAAATGATCAATGAAACAGACTCAGAAATGTGTCTGCCCCATGCCCCACTAGGGGACTCGGGAATTCACTTTTATTACCAGCTAGTATTTATATATAGGCTATTTGTGTATAGCGCATCTACGATGCAAACGTGTGAATCCGGGCGTGTTACTAGTTAGTACATTATGTATTTTCATGTTGATCGGTCAAACGCCTTTGTATAGCGCATATATAATACAAACATCAGTTTTTATATTTACAGATAAGAGAAGACATTATTGTTTGTTTTGTATAATTATAAAGTGAGCTGTCACTCCCATTGACAGCTTAATAGCGTCTTCAATATAACAAATATGTAGATGTGTAGTGGAGTGGACTCTTTTTATAGATCTACTTAGAGCATTATCGTACATAACTTTCACGTAAACTCAATCGTCAGCATACGCCAGTTATGTCATTAGCCACGCATAAACATAATTCATAAGATATAATGTATGTATAAAAAATAATTATGGCAAAATAATATTTATCTTATACTAGCAACGCGTCCCGGCTTCAAACGGGTGCAATGTAGATGTACTATACACAAAACATAGCCTATGTTCCTCGCTGATAATGTAGCTTTCTATTGGTGAAAGAATTTTGAAAATCGCTCCAATACTTTTTGAGTTTATTCATAACATACAATAATACAATCTTTCCTATTTATAATATTAGTGTAGACTATAGATTATTAAGGAATAGTAGAAATAGCCTAATTTTCAAATCAAATCTGTAGCGTGTAGGGGTGCCAAGTAAAAACGTCCAGCCGGCCTAGCATGACAAGCGCGACAAAATTTTGTCTACCGTTTTCTCGTGTTTCAATCGAGTATCGCTTTATTTCTTTCGGGTCTAACATGACAATTACACTTAAAACTCGACTTTTAATATCAAAAATAGATACATTTGTCGATCGAGATATCTTTTCTATCAAAATTGTCGATGTCGAGATATAATATATCGAGATATCTAACATCTTAGTTTGTCTTCTCTCGTCCGCGACATATCTCGTGGCGGTCATGCTAGCCCGGCAGTTTCTCATTTAATTGCGTATAATTCAAAATTTGATTGTTACAATTTATCGGCGTCGTATTTACGCATATAATTAATGTTTTGACATCTACAGTGACAGTTGCTGTCATTTGACGAATCTACTCGGATCTGTAGTCGTGGCAACATTGTCACGACAAAACTACGTCCGAATACAATAGTTTTTTATATGAAATAGTATTCGTTATGCAAAATCAATCAAACTGCCTCGCTCGATGTAAACGAATAGTTAGAGAATAACATACCAAAATTTACCTTTATAATATATAACTTAATATTATGTAGTAAAAAAATACAATTCATTATGTATTATATACAAATAAGTTAATACCAATATGTTCTGATGTTCTTAGAAAAAATATCATAACTTTTGAATAAGTTCTTTTTGACAAATGAACATGTTGCTATCTCCTCATTTACGGTCAAGTGTTACATTTTTTAAATATATGAAACCGTCTTTAGTAAATAGATAAAGTATGTCGATTGCTACAGAAATATTTTTATGTATGTTCTGTTGCTGACTGTACAAGTTAATGCCACTTATGGCAATAAAGTCTTATCCCAACGAGATTAATAGTTACATTTCGTCTAAATATAAATTCATTGAGGAGCAATATGCTCAATAGACCAGCTGCAGCGTATAAAATTGTTTGAGAGCTTGGTAAATATGAACATGAGATATTTTATTTTATATTTAATCGAATAAATCGTTTCTTGGGAATTGTGTCAGATTCTACAACAGACTACCGAAGTGTGTAACTGATCTTACGAATAAAAAGTTCAAAAACGTCATCAAAGGAATCCTTATTAAAAAAGCGTATTATAAAATCCAAGACTATGTTGACGATAAAGATGTATGGCGTTAATTCATCTCTGCATGTGCGGCTTCCCTGGCAACTTGCGCTGTGCAAGTGTGTGTATCTCATTTTACACTAATAGTAAAAACTCAATTTTTCTTTTGCATTGTATAGAATCTCTGTATACCTTGCATTATATAAACTTCTCAGCCGATTAATATTGTCTTTTATTAACGCGAGTATCACACATTTAAATAAAATACTGTATACCGGATTAAAACGCGATTTATTATTTAAATTATTTATCCCGACGTTTCGGATGCTTTTCAGCAACCCCACAGCAGTCTCCCGCGACCACGGTTGCTGAAAAGCATCCGAAACGTCGGGATAAATAATTTAAATAATAAATCGCGTTTTAATCCGGTATACAGTATTCTCAGCCGATTATTACTATTGTAACCGAGTCTTTGTAAGCTAAACCATTGTTGAAAAGAGTGTCCATGGAGTTTCTTGCCGGTTCTTCTCCATGAGACCCACTTTTTGGAACCGTGCAACTAGACGTTTCATAAGAGCCTGCAAAGGCCTATTTGAAATAAAAAACTTTTGATTTTGATTTTGATTTACCGTAACCAAATTGCCGTTATAGAAATGTGGCGATGTCTCCGAATTGAATAATATCATAATATTTTATTATTGTTCCTAACATCTCACATCACACATTTTCTGATTAATACTGGGATCCAAAAGACCAAAACGCCCCAGACATTATTCGCTAGTATTCTTAAAGTAAGGTAACTGTATGCTTGTATTGCCATATTATAATCCAGAGAATTACAGCAAATACTACCTTCGTAGATAGCGTTGGTGTAGCAAATTTTGAAATTCGAATTTAGACGGTTTTCTATAAAGTACTTGTCGTCAAATCGTCGGGATAAATTATTTATAGAATAAATTGCATTTTATTATTTTAAAAGATGCCCAGATCAACGGATAAATATATCAAAATTTTTGCACATACTTTTCCATCTATGTCAATGACTCACTTCTTAAATATCTTATACCAAATATTAAAATATTCATACAAACTTAAATAAAGATGAATTTTCCTTTGAAGAAATGAATAATTCTACTTTCGCTTAATTTGAATAATAACTGTTTTGTAGTACTTTTAATATATAATTTATTTTGATTATAACACCTTTGTAGGACCGTATATTTAGGTTCGCAGTGCCTAGGAGATTTGTACTTCCGTGTGGCGTAATTCTAACTGCTGTATTAATTATACGAATCAACGTTATTATGCGCTGAGCCGAAACAGCAAAGTAACCAATGGTAATATTATACCATTTAATTATGTTATGTCAGTACCTCAGATTTGCGCTTGGGTGGTTGGACAGTTTATATTAAAACGTCATTAGAACATTACATCATAGTGTTAATTTATTACAACATTATCAATGACATTTTTTTTTATTTTTTTTTATGTCAGGTATTGACAGACGAGCATGAGATTCATTTCCCACAGGATATCAATCAATAATGAGCTGTCGACATATTATTATATGAATACTAATAGTAGTCAACCCATTTTTTCATTCATTAATTTCATTATTACAAGAAGATGTATTATTTAACTATTATTATTTCACACAGCAATGCCAATCCTTTAAAATTTCACATTCAAACGGTTTATCGTTGCGATATGAAATGAAAAAAATTACATAAATCGTCATGATCGTAGAACAACGACGGTTCTGATTTTTTACGATTTTAGTTTTATTGTAGAAAAATCTTTAAAAAAATGTCAATTCTCAACAGAACAAAAAAAAATTTGAGTTTGATAAAAACAATCAAGTTATTGCCTAAAATACCAGCGGTTCTGCTTTTTCAACTTGGTACAAAAACGCGGTACCTTCATTGTACTACGTCGTCCCATCAGACTCCCCTCACGGTAATCAGTATAAAACTAATATTAAAAAGACACCAAACATAATATTGCCGAGTTTAAACCCGAATAGATTAGCCGTGTTTTAATTATGCATAAAAAACGACTTATCAAACTTTAAAACGCTCTCCTGTAAAGTAGCCGTTTTGCAGATCCGCCGTTGTTCTACGATCATGACGAAATATTTTATATCGTAGATATCCGTACTTAAGAAATTTAAAAAAGGGTAATACGATAAATGTATGGTTTTGATTTCGAATTTCGCGAACGCCATACATATATCATATTACGATAATGCAAGAAACGCGAAGAATTTAGGTTATTTCTCAAATGATTCAGCAATAGACAGTAAAAGTGAGTTAGGTACAACACCTCCAGCGGTGCTAATCAGTAATTTCATACTGAGTAATTTGTATACCGTTTCTTAGCTATTTAACCTGACTTGGGATTTATTGACTTCAATTACTTTAGCTTAGACTAGCTGATGCCCGCGACTTCGTTCGCGTGGGGTTCACTCTTCGATCAACAATATACTATGTCAATGGGTTCACTTTAAATTTTATTTTTTTATAAATTTTATTAGTGGGGAAGATACTGTATCCACCTCGATATTTATTTCATTTAATTGATCATTTTCATTTTCGGAATATTTTTAAAATTCCCTTTTCTCGGGATTCCTGCCGGGTCAGTCAGAAGCAATAAAAGCAATGTCGAATAATTTTCTATTGTTATAATATAGTTTTTGTAAAAATAAATAAATAAATACAAAAAAATATTTCATAAAGTTCAACTCCAGGTTCGAACTCGCATCTTCAGATACGCAATGGGACTGCATATCCACTATTCTACGGATACATATCGAAAATTGCGAAATCATCAAACTATTTCATTTACATATCAAACTGTGATTGACATCTGACAATTCGAAAAAGTTCAACGCGAGTCTGTTTTCATTGCAATTTGTTGAAATGGTGGCTTTAAAATAATATTTAAATGATGATAACTTTTTTTTCCGACAACCGATTTCGATAAAACAAAGCCTATATGTTGCCCCGGACTTTGATTAATATATTTGTATAAATTACACGAAAATCGGTTCAGTATCTTCGGAGATTAGCGTGAACAAACAGACAGACAGACAGACAGACAGACAAGAATCTTAAAAATTGCATTTATGCATTCTGCTACCCTTCTTTTATCACCCCTCTTAATTTCTGGTAAAAATATTTAGTGAAGCGTAATTTCGGTCCTACTCTTTTATTATATGTAATAATAATAATAATAATAGATAAGTGGTTTTAATGCTAGCTTGTTTTTAATATCGAGTTAGACATTTATCTTCACATACTAATTATATTTGAAAGTGATATTAGACCTTGGTTGGCTAAAAGGACTGGTTAAATGGTCTTGGGTCCGTTTACATTTAAAACGTCAACAAAATGTCTAGTATTGTAGGGACGATTAACCTTACCTTACTATAAATATTATAACCCGTTTTAAACAGTGGCGTAGTTAGGTGGACAAGGGCAAGTGCAGAGAAAAAAATCGCAATCCCCTACGGCTGAATTTCAGCAACTGCACAAAATTAATTATTTGCAAATTATTACTAATCAAGGGCGCTCGGAGCATCATATAAAATCTTGAAAAAATTAAATTCCTGCGAGATTTTTTCTAGCTTCAAGAGCTGCCTTCCCCTCTTTCCAAAGCTCAGAGGGCCCTCTCTGCTTCAGGGCCCTGGTGCACTGCACCACTTTGCCCTATGATAGCTACGCCACTGTTTAAAAAAGGCTTTCTACGTGTACCTTACTCCTTAAGTTATCTTACATCCTAGTATAAACTCCCACAAAAAGAAGAGTGACCGAGATGCATTAAGGGAAATCCTTTTTTTTAAAGGAAATTAAGTTAGGTAATCTTGGTATAGATTACTGAAAAATGAATAACTTTGGTACATATAAACTTTCGCTATCAACAAAAATGTAAAAAAAAAAAACAGAAAAAAATCATCTAACATTGCAAAGATCACCTAAAAGATTATCTATACCAATATTATAAAGATTTGTATTTTTGTATGTTATGAATAAACTCAAAAACTACTGGACCGATTTTTAAAATTATTTCACCAATAGAAAGGTACATTATCAGCAAGTATGATAGGCTATATTTTTGTGTATAGTACATCCACATTGCACCCGTGTGAAGCCGGGGCGGGTCGCTAGTTGGTTTATAAAGAGTAGATTTGTTTGTTATTTTAGTAATTTTTCACACGTGGCCGGCACAGGGTATTGTGTGAAGTAACTGTTGCGTGTCTGCCAATGCACTGCAGTGCTAATCTGTACCTTCGTTGAAATACGATGCAGTTGGAATACCTAAATACTCGAAAACTATGTACTTTCGTATATGAAATCATATGGTGCATTAACAGATGCGAGTTTGTGTCTGTTTCATTGATCGTTGACCGCCAACGTAGCTTAGTGGTTAGCTGATTAACTGGGTTCGAATCCCGGGGAAACAAATAAAAAAAATGTTTCGGTCAAGAGGGCATAGAAACCTACTTGGCTTTTTTAAGAAAAAAATTCAGTGAAACAGACACAGAAATGGGTCTACCCCATGCCCCACTAGGGGACTCGGGAATTCACTTAACTTGTGACTTTTTTCATTGATTGTTATTAATTCATGATGGTTATGTCTCTAATAGTTTATTCAATCCAGAACTGCGCGATTCCTTAATACTTTCTTCCTTCACACATCAACTCTGTGGAACCAGCTTCTGGGCGGTTTTTCTGAACCGACACGACTTAGGAACCTTCAAGAAACGAATGAATTTTTTTCCTTAAATGTCAGCGTTTAAGCTGCAAGCAAGTGTTGCAGTGGTGGCGGTAATCACTTACCATCAATTCAGTCACCTGCTGTTAGTCCCCTATTCATTATATAAAAAAACACTATTAATTGAGAAAGTATTGTAACTTTAAAAGGAGTGGTCAACCAGCTATTGAAGTTGTTATTAAACATACGTTTGATACATTTTAGCGTGATGATTGGCTTTGTATTTCGATAGGCCATGGGTTCTCATTCTATTCTCATCGATCTTACATTGAACGTTTCGGAAATACCACCATCGTTCAAACAATAATTATATACTTTGAAAAAGGTGTATCGTTGTATTTTGGGTTTCTCTACATCAATCACTTCAGGTATTTAATTTGAACAAGAATCTAAGACGTTATCTAGGCTAAGTACGTCTCAGCGGCTTGTCTTGAGTGCACAACGTTAGTTCCCAATGACTCAACCCCATTCCGTCGTATTAATGCTATAGTTTGGTCCACTTCTCTGAATACAGTTTATTTGTGATAGTGAATTTAATGTTTAGAAAACAGACTGATATCCTCAAGATGAAAAGGGTGCCTCACAAAATCAGATATTCTACCAGACATTTTTAGGTAGAGCTTAGATTAGAGAATAGATTTTCCCGAGTAAAATAGAGTTGAAATACAAAAGTATGTAAATATAAAGTATATCTACCTATAAGTAACATCGAAGGGTTACGGCCTATATGTCGTAACCGACATTTTTTAGCGAAAATGAGATAAATATACAGTTCAAATTAGAGTAACAAATTGTCATTTTGAATCTAATATATAAGTAGTTAGAAGTATTAATATGAAATTAAGAAGTAAAATTATGTGTTAATGGTAATTAAAAAATAAATCACCTAAGAGCAATGCATTTTAAACAGTCCTGTGATTGCCGGGCATTTGTGATAAGCAAGAAATGCTATGCAATCCGTCTCAAAGTAACATACATACATGTACATCTCGCCTTATTCCCATTGCGGTAGGCAGAGATCACGGAATTCCATATGCTCCGATCCTTACATACCACTTTCGCTTCTTCCACTTTCATTGCTTTCATACACACTCGATCTTTCAAGATAACGATTGCAGTTTAGAATCATAATAATATAATTAATATAATTTTCGCGTTTTTAAGAGAAATATAAGATTCGAATTTGACGCTGTGCTCTTATCTTTAGAGAGCCTGTCAAATACTGATAATATTGATAAGAAATTCCAAGACAATTCTCTTATCTATATATCCATATCTATACATATAATAAAAGAGTAGAATCGACTTTTATTCAATGAATATATTCGAAACCAGAAATTAAGAGGGGGTGATAAAAGGAGGGTAGCAAAATACATAAATACGACGCATATCACATCGATGTCTGGAAGTCCACATCTGCGCAATTCTTAAGACACTTCTTGCCTCATATTACCACTCTGTGGACCCTATACGACTTGGGAACCTTCAAGAGACGAGCCTACATCTTTCTTAAAGGCCGGCAACACACTGGCAACCCCTCTGGTGTTGCGGATGTCTATGGGCGGTGTGATCACCTCCCATCACGTGATTCAACAGCCCTACTTTCTATAAAAATCTGTATCTTGGTTCACGCCAATCTCCGAAGATACTGAACCGAATTTCATTTCAGTCCGTAGCAAAATATAGGCTTTATTTCATAGAAATCTGATGTCGAGAAGAAAAGTTCATTTCATTTATTCATTTAAAAATAAAATCTTTGTCGCCTGCTCACTATGCAAACAAGTTGCAATTTGATTTTCGTTCATAATAATAAAATATAAAGAGTATCATAAATTTGTGTTAAATCGCCAATATTTTAAAAAAGAAACGCATAACAGTTTCTTATTAATATAGTTATGCAGTTTGTTACGTTGTTGTGGTTGTCTTTTATCAATTGATTCGATTATTTTATTGATTGTGCATTTGACTACACAAACACGGTGAATATGAAAGTGACATATATTTAGCATACGAATTGGCTCATAATACTATTATTATAACGTTATGCCATCTAGAAAGTAAGACAAGTTACGTTATAATTGTATTATAATGTAGATTTGTGCTTCTCGTTAAGCAGAACACGCTCAATTCGATTAGAATTCATTCATCAGGTCATTACTTCAATCATTCATTCCTATTTACGAGCAAAACATCGCATCCAAGCGATTCTTTGTTTTGAAAAACAAACATTAATATTACAGGATATGGTCACACGAATGGTATGCTTGTTTCGTTCATTCGCTTGTTGATACCATTATTCATTATTTTCGTGTTCGTAGTGGTTTTGAACTTATAGATGTTATATTTCACGAAGTCCGATCTGGCTGTGAATGTTGTTAGGCGTGCACATATACATTGTTTGAGTGTGCGTAATAACGGGAGCGCACGCTAAACATTGCGCACACTAAAGAAATGTATATGTACACACTTGAAAACATTAATAGCTAAACGGACTTCGTGAGATAGAATCTCTACCAGGCTTTCTCAGGAGTACTACTTGAGGACCATGAGTTACGGGGTCTTGAAGTTCTCATAAATTTTCGAGAAAATTTTGAATATTTTGACGTGCATGTTAGGGAGTAGGGGGGGGGGGGTATACTCTCATAAAGTTTATAGGAAATGTCAGCCTTCCCCGATTTAATATTACTTATTATGATGCAACTTCATGGAGAAAAAAAAATTGCCATCGTTTTTCAGAAAAATAACCAAACTGCACAATTACCAAAACTTTTACATTATATACGAATAAAATGTTATTTCGCTCTCAATTACTATAAACTTAGTTTATGTAGGTAAATACTATATATCTTACAATAAAATTTCCTTCCCTTCCTTTTTTATAGATTAAAAATGTTTTGAAAGCAATAAAGTCAATAGCGGATTTGTGCTATGTAACGAAAAATTAATAATTATAATAAGAAGCCAACGTGAAACCTTAGAAGTTGGTTTATAATACGCAAAGCCGACATTGATCAAGTTACACTTACAACACGCCTGGAAATACCCATAAATATTATACATATTTAAAATCTTTCAACCAAATTGTATTATCTTATAAGCATCCAAATTATATTTAAGACTAGTAAGAAAAAAACTTTTGATACTCGCTGATAATGTAGCTATCTATTGGTGAAAGAATTTTTAAAATCGCAGTAGTTTTTGACTTAAATCGTAACAAACAAACAAAGAAACAAATATTACCTTCTTATTTTACACTAGCAATCCGCCCCGGCTTCGCACGGGTGCAATGTATCAGATCATGATAATAAAATCGGTCGAGTAGTTTTATATGAATAATTTTCCTCGTTTTTGCTACATTTTTCACTGATGCTTCGCTCCTATTGGTCGCAGCGTGTTATATAGCCTAAAGCCTTCCTCGATAATTGGACTATCTAATACAAAAATATTTTTTCAATTCGATTTAGTAGTTCCTGAGATTAGCGCGTTCAAACAAACAAACATTTCAGCTTTATAATATTAGTATATAGACTACAGTTCCTTAACAATACCTACTTTTTAGAAGTTTTTTAATATTTTATTGAACACCATACTAAAGAATATATACCTACACTCTCAATAAAAATGCCATGCGATATGGTTTCCAGAATACTGGTACCAAAGCCTCGCTAATGCTCAAAATAAAAAAGAAAGTCAACAGCACATCATTGATTGAAAGGGTGTGTCCCTCAGCTGTCTCGTCTGTTCGTAATTCGTATAACCTCGACAGTAAAATGCAATATGAGAAGCATAATACAGCCTCTAATATTACCCAATGATATTTTTTGTATGTTTTGGCTCGTTTCAATGCTGGAGTGTATTAGAGCGTGGCTGACGTATTATCTAGTACTAGCGATTCGCTGTGGCTTCGCACGGGTGCAATGTAGATGTACTATAATATACAAATGTGACTCGTTGATAATGTAGCTTTCTATTGTTGAAATAATTTTTAAAATCGGTCGAGTAGTTTTTGAGTAAAATCGTAACAAATAAACAAATCTTTCCTCTTTATAATATTAATATAGATTTATTTAGCGATTACCCTAGCGATATTAAATGAACACATCTATAAGGTTTTGTTTGATAAAATACCGCAGTATTCAACCGCGAACCATCTACAAAAAAACAAAATAGATTTTCTTCATACGTAACTAATTAATTCAAAACCCTTTTAAATCTTTAATAGTATGCCAGTACAAGGCTCGGAAACCAGTTAATTTACTATGGGAGCTTAACCGTAATAATAAAGGTTTTTGTTAATATTCTTATGTTTTTAGTTAGATTTACTGAAAAAATTAGTGTGTTTAGATTAGTGTGTATTACTCTTTAAAACTAATATCATGGTATCTCAGTCAGACACGTATTTTGGAAAATAAAAATTAACAGGTTCCGAGCCCTGTGCCAGTACACCGATATTCATTTTTTATTCGTCAATTGTATCTGTATTAAAAAGCTAGTAAAATTTAAGTCGCGTATTCAGAATATTTCTGTTCTCCTGTAAAATTTTGAAAAGGCATTTATTAGGGAACGATCACGCTCCCATCCTAGACTGCGTTCGCACTTACCAGGTGAAACACAGTCAAATGATTGTTCTTTATACGTTAAAAAAAATGTAGATACGTCGACCCGACTCTTACATAGGGAATACAATCCCGGGATCCCGGCCGTTTTCTGGTCCCGTAAATCCCGGGACTGTACTTGGCTAATCCCGGGATTTTCGGGATTGCCACAAACAGGTTTATTTTGCATTTCGTAGTCCGTTGCGCCTTGACTATAACCTTGCCTAGATTATATTAATAGCATTTATTACATAACGACAAAAACAACTCTTAGATACGCCGTACGATACATACATACCTACTACACAGGTGCCTACAGTCCTAATAATATTATGTTTGTCGTAGAACTTCATCTCGGAATACTTCAATATGATATTCTTTAGGTCATTACCCAACGGGCTAGCAGGGGAATCACCCGATCACCTCATATAATAATATTGTATATAACCTACGAAGCAGCCTTGGAAGTCAAACATTGGATGCTTTGATATTTTTGCGAATTTATTTTATGTATTTTAAAATTCTACATAGGTTTTTTATGTTCTTTTTGATTTCTTGCAAAAGTTTTCTTCTTGTTTTTAGTGTTTGGTCTATCTTATTTTCTTACTACTACTTTTTTTTAAAGAAATTACACATTATTTTTCATTTGAGACCAATTAGAAACCACATAATCTAATCCCGGGATAGTCCCGGGATCCCGGGATTACGCATCAAAAATTCCGAAATCCCGGGATTGAAATATATACTCGGGATTGTGTTCCCTACTTTTACACCACGATATATAAGAAAAGATAAATCATAGTCTCGTTAAGACTGGTATAGTGCTTTACCGTCTCAAAATTGAGTCTGCATTTTGCAGTTGTTAAAAATTCATTAACACTAATGTCTGGCAGGCATGACGGCCTAATAGCGTTGAGACGTTTTAGAGTTACAAAGTCGAATTAATCATAGATTTGAGACATTTTATTTGGAAACTGTATTTGAATACTACGATTTTACATTGTTTTAATATGAAAAATATCTCTCCCACTATACATATAATACTTAAACTTATCGCGTATTGGTTTTGATATCATGCGGTATGCATTAGAGATGTAATAAATCCCGATATCTCCTATATCGGTATAAAAATGTCTGTTTTATTGATATACTAAATAAAACAGACACAGTAGAGTATCTATACTAATATTATAAAGAGGAAAGATTTGTTGGTATGTTTATAACGATTAAACTCAGAAAGTACTAGACCGATTTTAAAAATTCATCAATAGAAAGCTAGTAACATAGGCTATTATTTTTTCATCTACATTGCACCAGTGCGAAGCCGGGGCGTGTTGCTACTATAAAGATTAAAAATGTAACGTAGTGAATTCCCGCGTAGTGAGGTAGCTGTAAGGCAGACATATTTATGTGTCTGCTCTATATATCGGCATTCCACTGATAATATTTCTTTACTGGCACCTAAATGTTCGGTCTTTTATGACCTGTACCAACAATTTTTAATTTTGCTTTCCAGGATTCGAACTCAGGACAAACGACTTCACAAATTAAGGCTAATACCAATTAGCCATAGGACCTTATTTAATTAGTATTCTCCCGAGTTAATTAATTTACATACAATTCGTGTCCTCGCGTTTTATTTGTATGGGTCGTAAATTAATCTGAATATATGGCTGCATAAAAAAATATTGATTTAATATATAACTTGTTTGTTTTTGTTGACCGTCCTCGTTGCTTAGTGGTAAACACCGGAGGTCCTGAGTTCGATTTCCAGGGCAACAAAATTAAAAAAAAAAAATTGTTACGGTTGGGCAGGCAGTTAAACAGACACAGAAATATGTCTTCCTCATGCCCCACTAGGGGACGGAGAATTCACTTTGTTTGATTTAAAGTTTGAATAAATCGATGTTTTAAATATTATTTTCTGTTACAGGTAATTTGAAATTCTCTACATATACCTAAATATTATGCTGACGTTCGGTAAGTAAAGAATTTAATGATTTGTATACTTAAAATTAAACGCAGTACTTTAAAATCTGTTATTTATTTATTATTATATAAGATTTTCAAAAATAAATGTTGTTTATAATTTAAAAAACAAATCAAACCAAATTAACGAACTGATCTAGCTGATCACCTACTTTGGGACCATCCATAATGTACGTCACACGTTAAGGGGGTGGGGGATCAACGAAGTGTGACATTGCGTAACAAGGGGTGGGAGGGGTCCTAAGTTTCGTGACGTCACATTTCAAAATCTTAGACATCTAAGTGTCAAAATAACAAATTTGAACTATTAACGAAAATGTTTCCTCTTTATTAGTATAGAGTTTTCGAGTTGAGGTCAATAAATAGAATTTACCAAATATGACGTAAAACTTAATGGCATGGCATTTTACTTTTACTTAAACTAAGGGCTGAACGGTCTATCTTCCATTGAGACTTGACAAAAGTATGAATCTATTATCGCGTATATTTACCGGTAGTTTGTGTAAAAAACAGGCAGGCGTCAGGAAGCTGTTGAAATGTCAGATCTGCACCTTGAGATCAGCTGAGTGCGGCTGACGCTTTCATTGTTATTTCTAAACATGTGTACAAGCTTAATAGGCACGCGTGCTCCACATTAAAAGGATGTGGCTTTTTAAAAAAAGACAAGTTTTATCTATACTTATATTATAGAGAGGAAAAATTTGTTTGTTACGATTTAACTCAAAAATTACTCGACTAATCTTAAAAATTCACCAATAGAAAGCTATATTTTTTTGTGTATTGTGTATCTACATTGCACCCGTGCGAAGCCGGGGTGTGTTACTATTACAAAATAAACACATGAGCATCCAAAAAAAATAATCTGGCTAACGAAAGTTGAGACTGGAAAAGCGCGATTTGATATTGATGTAATACCTGAAAATATAAAAAAATCAATTTATTTCAACAATGTACTTTTGAATGAAGAATATACATATTTTCGAGTTTCGTTATCGACTTTAATGCATGCTAAGTCGCATGACGTCCCATGAATTTGCCGTTAGCTTCGGGATTTCCATGATTTGTATCTTTGATTATTTGACATATATAAATAATCTAAGATTTGTATATAGATTCAGTCCAATTTATCTATATCTATACTTCTATTCTATAATTATGCTTATACTTATTACTTATAATATTATTTTTTATTTTATATATTATAATGAGAAAATATTTGTATGTTTGTATGTTATGCATAAACTCAAAAACTACTGGACCGATTTTAAAACTTTCACCAACAGGAATCTACATTACCAGCGAGTACATAGGCTATGTTGTGTATCTACATTGGACCCGTGTGAAGCCGGGGCGCGTTGCTATTTTTCCATTAACCTACTTAGGTAGGTTTTTTAATTTTGACTGTCTTGTTGGCGTTTTGGTCTGGCCTTGTTTGCGATGCTTCCTTAATAAACATGTTTTACCGCACATCTGACCATTTGTAGTATGGCCATGAAAACCCACCTAAGTTAATTATTTTTCTTTAAAAACGTCATTATATTTTGGCATCTCTAGGGTTGTTCCCCCACCGGATATCTCGAAGCGTATATTCAGTTATTAACAACTAAAAAAGCAAAATGTACCCTCATAAATTGAGGATGTAGGAAGTACAGGAAACTAGTTGAAGTGTTCCTTAAATAGAGATATTGAGATAAATGGTTGGTAAAAAATATTTTGTCCCGTCTATAAAAAGGAAGGGAAATAAACTAGCTTTTGCACGCAATTCTGTTTAGATATAACATATAATTTATTGTTTTATTTGTAATTTTCAGAATTCCTTGATTAATTTATTTATGACTAGCAACACGCTCCGGCTTCACACGGGTGTAATGTAGATGTATTATACACAAGAGATATATTTGTTATATATACTCCATATCTTATACTTGTAAAGATTAAGTAAAATAAAGTTTATTTATTATTAATGTCTGGCCCACCACTGCTTGTGTCACCAATATAGTGTTACGGAAGATCTTCAGTTTCAAGATAGGAAGTATAGGATTTCGTTTGCGGTTGACAATCACTCTCACTGTGTACTTGTGGCGAGGTTTTTGTGACAATTGTACAATAAAAAATTAAACCGGCTAAGTGTGAGTCGGACTAGCGCACTGTTAGTTCGTATATTTGCGGTTTTATAAAAAAAAAACTTTATTGCAAATAAACTATTTTAATATTAACTTCTTCACAAATATTAAGATGTGCCACTGATTACTTTTCGGACAGAATTACCGCGTCGCGAATTAGATTAGAGACTGACTCAAAAAGTATTGGAAACATTGGTATTTATAACCATATTTTGCTGATTATAACCACATATTGCTGGTTTACAAAATAATTAGGGTTCAGCAATATATGTATAGAAAACGGTATGTAACAGCACGAAGGTTTCTGTACATACGTAATCTATAAAAACGGAAAAAAAAACACGTTCGTTGTATGCGAGCCACCTTAAATATTTATTTTATTCTGTTTTTTAGTTTGTTGTTGTAGCGGCAACAGAAATACATCATCTGTGAAAATTTCAAGTGTCTTAACTAAAACTGTTCATGAGATGCAGCATTGAGATGCAACTAAAAAAAAATGGCGCTCATTTTTAATCAGAAAAAAATAACCTAGAATTTCAATGGTTTTTTAAACCTATAGTACGTCCGGTGCAGTGCTAAGCCTTATAAAGACAAGCTCGAATACCTAACAACATAGCACGCAAATCATATACTAGATGACCTAAATCTTATCAAGGCTAGCCTTAAAGTAAATACTGGGCTAGCCCAGTACTTACTTTCGAATACTATAAAAGGTTGGCGAATTTATTTCGAATTGGGAATGTGTGTACAATTGTTTTGATGTGGATGAAAAGGGGCAGGGAGATGGGCACATCAGTAGGGCTATTCACGATCATTCGAAATCGATCCGCCCGGAAAGCTACGCTCTCCCACTGAAAGTTGTTTCGTATTTACCGGATATGAAAATGGTATTCTCAATTCTCATAGGATTGAGCATCGGCATTCTTCGGGAGTTTCCGATTAGAATCTTAGTATAAAATGATAGAAAGCTTGATATATCGGTACGAAATCTTGTAATATCGGAACGGAAAGTTTTCGAATGATCGTGAATAACCCTACTGGTGGCTATAAACAAGTGCGAGTCGGACTCGCGCACGAAGGGTTCCGTACCATTATCTATACAAACGGCAAAAATATCACGTTCGTATAAGACCCAAAAATATTTCGTCGTGATCGTAGAACAACGACGGTTCTGATTTTTTACAATTATAGTTTTATTGCATAAAACTATCTGACTAATTATCAAATTCCTTTTTTTTATTTGTTCTGTTGATTAAGGGTTTTTAGACAGTTCTAAATTATACAATATAGAACTGTCAAGGAGTTTCATGTTATCACTAATACAATAGAACTAAAATCGTAAAAAAATCAGAACCGTCGTTGTTCTACGATCATGATGATATTTTATTCTGTTTTTTAGTTTTCTGTTTTTTATAGCTTTTATATGAAGGGACTTATATGTCTGAAAATAATAGTGGAATATAGAAATGTATTTTTACAATATTATAATACTAAAAAGCAATAAAAATATCGCGATTCGCGTCAATACTGTCTATAATAAATAAATGTCATTTGGACGAGAATCGGGACCCAGTTGGACGATTCGAATTTCGAAGCATAAACAAAATTTAATTACTGTGATTAAATTTAAATTCGAACAAATTCGATTTTCAAAAAACCGTTCGTTACCGACACTTTCGCCTGACCTGCTTCAGTCACGCTAACAAAAAAACAATGGAATTTCAATTTTATTACCTAGTATTCAGAGTTTATAATAGTTTACATAAACGATTCTATATAAATTCTATGATCGAGTTGATCAGGAAGGAGGTAAGTTATTTAAATAGACTAAATTCATAGATAGTTCATCACATCACAATTATTAATATCAGCGTAACTAATATTAGTGATATGATATTTGCTTTGTATATTAGGTAATTTTGTTAGCTATATATAGTTAATTTAGCACTCAACCCTCAATATATTTTATATCTACTAAATCATATAATATAGAGAATTACAAAATCAAACTCGTCCACGCTAGAGTATTTCGTAAGCTTTTGGGATTTTATTTTCAACGCAATGAGCAAGCAAGGCCGGATTACTGTCAAATACTTATTCCTAAAAAAATAATACAAAATATTATGAATCCTAACTTTATAGATACTCTAGGTCATCAGAACGAATTAAGTTTAGTTATTGAATTTTAAAATCTTGTCAAATATTTATAAAAAAATACATAATATTATGAATCCTAACTACACATATAGATACGCTACTCTTCAAAGGTCAAGAGGACGAATGTTATTGAATGTTAAAATCTTTAATTATCGTTTATTAGCTGCTTACATCACGCTATATTTTACAATACGTTAACATATTATGTGTTGACATACTATCTCATGTACATATTTCTAAACTGCAATAAAGTCTAAAAACGAAACTGGAGTAAGTTGTACGATTTTACCCGGTTTCTATTTTCAACTTACTAATGTAGATGGATTACCATAGTGTCCCAGTTCATATGTGAAAGGAGGCCATATTTTTTGATAAATACTCATTTTTTCTATAGTAATCCGTCACTTAAATATTTGGCGAATTCAAATTCTACCACAGACAATCAATTCAGGAGAGCGTCATATCTATATCCTCCATAAACGGAAACCATTACAATAAGTACCTACAGGATATGTCGCCATTTTTCATGTACATTATAATTAATTCTATAAATATTTATTTTATAACTGTAAATGTCAACACATTCATACGGCTGAATTAATTGCGATAAAGTTTTTATGCCATTACTTACCTTGTGAGTTTAAAAGGAAACGTGAACCACATCTTATTTATTAAAAAAACTAGCAAAACGCCCCGGCTTCGCACGGGTGCATTGTTGCTAAAAAAAATTTTTTACCCTCCGTAAAAATTTTTTTAAATAAAAAGTATCCTATGTCCTTTCTAATACCTAAGAATATGCGTACAAAGTTTCATGATAATCCGTTGAGTAGTTTTACTTTAACTTACATTCATATTTATATTAAGTAGGGTTGTGTAATCTGTATTCATATTTTGACATTGACAGTTTACATATTGACAGTTGACATTCGTTCGACTAGGCGCTCAAAACACCCGAATCAATGCAACAACCATCTAAATATCATTTAGCTAGTAGAATGACCTACGTGTTTTCTTATTGTCCAAACTAAATTCGGAATATGCGTCATTGTATAACGGCAAAATGGCGGTAATGTAAACTAGGTCAATAGAAATAAAGGCTTCATTCAGGTGTTCGGTAACCTTACCTCGTTTTCACACGTACCCGTATCATACCACGAACGTAGATAATTAATATATTTTAATAGTTTTCGAAGATATTTTTACAGATTAGCACCGTATAGACCGTAGTGGTGCACATAATATTGTATTTTATTGACGTCAGTAACACATTTAAATAAAATACTTTATATCGTCACGTCGGGATAAATAATAAATCGCGTTTTAATATAAAGTACTTTATTTAAACGGTAAAGACCTTAAGATTGACAGTGGTGTCTGTAATTCCATATACTTATATATGTAATTATAATATAATTATATATATAATTACGGAATTATCCATAAATGGAATTGCAGAACTAATAATTGTACATACGAATCTATTTAAGATATTTGTAATAGATAATATTATAATTAATAATAATAATGGGTCTGTTCTTTAGTTGTACAACTGGTTTTGAAAGTTAGGTATACGAATTTGAATTCTATTCCCTTGATTTTATTTGTCAAAATGACTATCGATTGGTGCTATATACTTTACTGAATTCGATAAAAATAGATATAAATTACTATTTAGGAGTAGTGTCTGACACGGTAAGCCTGTCTTTAAAATTGCTGACATGTTTTGACGGGCTCGTTGGCGCGTTCGGTAGAACACCTGCCGTTCGCATTGATGGGTCGTGGGTTCGAATCCCACCCGGGACAGCATGTTTATAGTTTTCTGTAAACATGTTTTCTCCACGTCTGGTAACTTCGGGCATTGATCGGGTGGGAGGAATATCGAAATTCCGACCGGGTAACGAACCACCGTTCATAGATGGAAAAACCGTGAAGTGCAGTCTATGTATTTCCGAATGCTCGAAGTAAAAATTTGGTCGACAGCGCATCGTTGACTGATGTTCTGTGGCTAAGGTATCAACTACCATCAAATGAACCTCATGCTCGTCTGTCGATATCTGACATAAAAAAAAAGTTTTTAATTAGTTGACAAAATATTAATGTAATGTCGATTGCTGAATGTCCTCAAACAGGCAGCTGCCTCACGTGATGGTAAATGTAGGGATACGCAAAAAGTATCGATACCTCAGGGTATCGATACTTTTGTTACGATACCAAGTATTTTTGGAATCGATACTTTTGTTCCAATACTTTTGAGGTATCGATACTTTGAGAAAGTATCGATACTTTCTTAAGTATGTAGATACTTTCTGAAAGTATTGATACTTTTCTACCCATTTCTGATAAATAAAAGGAAGAATTATGGTTAATCGATATTTTACACAAAATATTTGTCACATTACTACTAAACCTAAGATATGATTCGGGGATTAGTATTTAGTGACCTTGATTGCTAAGTCAGAGGTCGTGGGTTCGATTCCCACCCTGGACAAATATTGTGTGATGAGTACGGTCATCTGTTCTGTATTTGGTTGTAATTTATCTATAATATGGATGTATTTAAAAATATATAGGTATTTTAAAAGTTTATATTATATTATTAACACTCCATAAAGTTTTTATAAATGTATTAAAAAGTACTCGATACCTTGAGGTATCGATACTTTTGTTTCGATACTTAGTTGGTATCGATACTTTTGATACGATACTGGTATCGAGTAAAGTATCGATACTTTTGAAATTTTGCGTATCCCTAGGTAAATGACCACCGCCGCCCATAGATATCCGCAACACCAGAGGGCTTGCAGATTGCCACTTGTTATTCCATTTTGCAATGTCGCGGAGAGCTAGAATTCAAAATATTCGCAGTTTCCATTGAGATGTTCAGCAATCCGTGATGCGTGCTCTTCATATGTAAATTGTTGTTTAATGATTCGTTAATATTGATGATTTCTCTCTTTTGTACAAAAAAAATGTATACTATAAATAGCTGTCTGGCTGATCAGTCTGTATTCCCTTTCTTTTTTGAGTATTGACTTGCTTCAAATAAGTCTTTTCTATATATTGCGCGAGAGTAACACTGTTTTTGTATAAATAGTAAAAGCCCATTATTGGCCTTAAAGTATGTGTATATTTGTATGTTTAAATGACTTTGGAATAATAAATAGATAAATAAAAGTGTCAAGCTTAATATTATAACCTGAATTATAACCTCTGTGAATTTATGTTCCCCTAGTAGGACATGGGTGAAACACACCCTCTGTGTCAATTTAATTAATAATTTGTCTAGCAGGTACTTTTGCAACCTGCCGATCCATTTTTTTTAACAGGTGTCGAATCCACAATCTTGTCTATATCGCGTGATTTTTACATAAACAAACGTACAAACAGAAAATACATATAAACATACTAGCGACCCGCCCCGGCTTCGCACCGGTGCAATGCTGATACTAAATACACTACAGAAAAACTGTTATTATTATACATATAAACCTTCCTCTTCAATCACTCTATCTATTTAAAAAAACCGCATCAAAATCCGTTGCGTAGTTTCAAAGATTTAAGTATACAAAGGGACAGAGAAAGCGACTTTGTTTTATACTATGTAGTGATATCGCACTCTTAAAGACAACCCGTTGCTAAATAAACTATTAAATTATACAGCAAACATACACTATTCATCAAAATCGTTGTTTTTTTATATTAAAATAGCGTAAATACACGGTAATTTGATACAGCTTGATATTACGATAAATAGTACAGAAAAGCGTTATTTTTTAATTGAAACAATATTTATTTATGGCTCGATTCTTGAACAATTTCGTTTATGAAAAGTTTTTCTTTCCTGAAGATGATAGTATAGCTATGGGCTATTTTTTTTAAATCTGATAATGTATAGGCCTGTTTTTTTTTAATATGTGACAGATAATATATAACTGACCGCAAATGTATAATGTCAATGTCATGTTATGAGTCGAATGATTCGATATTACGAGTTCAATCCATGCAGCTGATCTCACCTGTGACTCAGTGTCAGCCCACGCAACCGGACTTGCCAGTTTTTCCGTAAAAGCCTTTGTTTATTTCTCATGGCATACTTATATTTAACTTTCAATATTAATATCGGATATCATAATATCCAAAAATGTGTTGATAGAGGTTCTATAAGGGATATGAACTGAATCATTCGACATCTTATGAGTATATTGTTGCCCGAACAACTTGTATGCAAAAATTATTTGTTTTCATACAAATGACAGATCGACGATACAAATACTTTCTCGCAAGTTATTTGTGCTAGGCATTTGGGAAATGGCAAAATTCCTTTGTCAAGGAGCATTGTGACTGTTTGTCTGCGTAAGTCACTAGATATCTGGGGGCACGGCAGTGTCCCCGCCAAGTCGACCAACAAGCGGCACAGCCGTACCATCCTTTTCTCGAAGTAGTTCAGGCCATTTTCGACCCCCTATAACTTCGTTGTGGATAAAACTACAAGCCTGAATTGTATAAACAATACCATTTGTTTTAAATATAAAAGATTTTTAAGTGGTATGGTCACTATAAGATGTTGTTAGGTTAGCTAATTACGTAATAATTTAAGACAGAAGGATCCGGAGAGACTAAATAAATTGACCGACTTGGTATTATATGGATCTCACGACTTTTTACGATAGAAGAACTGAGTTGCAAGACTTGTTTTTTTTTTTACAATTTATGTTTTTGCTGGCGTTATTAATTATAGACAGAGTGAGTGAACGGCAATGGATTAACTCTTTTCAAGGCCAGAAAGAAGTTTGGTTTGTTATGTATTCCTTTCATTTTTGTATATATTTTTTGATTGATATGCAAAAATTAATCTTTTTTTTCACATTTGAAGTCAGCGATGTTGTACGAGTAGAATGTAGAGGTTCGTGGTCAATATTATAAAATAGCAACGAAAATAACGATTAACTATTTAACTTAAAATAACTCTGAATAAATTCAATTTACATATATTTTGGAAAAAAAAGAAACGTTATTTTTTTTTCAAAAAAAGCATAGTGCGAAATGTTATTTAAAAGTGTTATAGTATAGGAAGAATAAGGTTATAGTGGACATTTAAATACAAATTTTATCAATACTGTTCTTGTATATTGTTTGTACTTAAGATGAGTACCTAATGGAAATTAATACTAACCACCACATTAATGTTTATATCGCCACAACGTTCATAAATCTATACTCATATTATAAAGAGGAAAGATTTGCATTTTTGTATGTTATGAATAAGCTCAAAAATTACTGGACCGATTTTGAAAATTCTTTCACCAATAGAAAGCTGCATTATCAGCGAGTAACATAAGCTATGTTTTGTGTATAGTACATCTACTTTGCACCCGTGTGAAGCCGGGGCGCTTTGCTAGTATATTATAAAATAACTTTTTTTTAAATATTGAAATAAATGCCCGCCCGCGCTGTTGTCTGCTCTGTAATAAACTAATATGTAGATAAAAGTTAATGTTTTTAAAAGGTTTTATTTCGTATTGATAACTAATAAGTAGTTTATCCATTTGCGAAGGCTTTCTCTCCCAGAGCACGCCATTGGTCTCTGTATAGACCAAGTAACAGTCTGTCCGTGACCACGTTTGCTGATACTCGAAACGTCTGGATAAAATATATAATGAACTAGCGGACCCGAACGTTGGCTTAAAAATGTAAAAAAAAAATATTCCTGGAAATCTAACGTAGAGCCATCTCCTGGGTTCAATACTGAATCTAAATGCCTGTATAGGCATCCACTCAAAAAATGTCACTATAAAAAATTCCTCAAAATCGGTCCAGCGTTTTAGGAGAAGCCATAGATGCGTGCAGAAGATAAATGGCGTTAATATTTTAAGTCTTTTAATTTACTAGTTCTATTTTTAAATTAGTTAATTAAGCATATAAAAAATACGTAAGCTCCGATAGTGAACACAAGATCAAGTTCAATTTCCATTTCAAGAAAATATATAATGAGCGTATCCGCCGGATGTAGGCGTTTGAAGCTTATATAGTTTTCTACATAATAACACTCATTACCGTTATTACTACGGACTTTATGGGTTTTTACATGGTATAAAACCATCGATCCTGTGTGTATATATAAGTATAGTCTACGGGTGTTTTTTGTTATGGAATTTTATCTTTTAACAATTTAAAGTATAATAATTATTCTAATTATTTTAGCGTTATATTATAATACCTACACCTATTCTGGTTCTTTAAATATATATGTTTATTTTTATTAAAGTTCACAAAAATTGATACACAGTACATTTGGGGCCCAAATGCAGCTTGTATCTTGGGCCCCCCAGTACAACAAAATACAGCACAAGATGTGTGCTAGCATGGTATATGTACTTACAACTAGGGAACAGTTATAAAAAAACGTTTATTTTTGTATACATATTTTTTTTAACCTTCAGAAAAAGAAGAAAACCTTTAGAAAAAGTTCTATCTTTTGATAGTTGGCCTATATTGATTGAAAAAATTATAATCTGTCCAATATCAATTTATTTAAATGTTTATGGTCAATCTTCAGGGCTGGATTTAGGGGAGGGCAGCAGCTCCGGGGTCTTTGGATCCCCACAATTTTTTTGGGTCCCCACAATAGGGACTTTGGAAAAAATCTTTCAAAATCAAACGAGTAAATACTAGTAAACAATTTTACCTACTGAACTTTGTACAAATGAGATAATATTGTTCTTAAATATTAAAAAAATCCTTGTATTTGGAAAATAATTTGGGGCCCGGGGGCCTCCACTGATTTGTTGCCCCAAGGCTTCCAGACCTCAAAAACTGACTGTGACAATTTTTTAAAGTGACCCTTTGTAAAAGAACTTGAAAAAAAACTTCGTCATCTAAAAAACGTTTACAGTTTATATCAAAAGGTCACAGATATTCCGAGTCACGTATTGGTGAAAAAAATGTCGGAATTTCGTTTCGCATCCCGAGAGCGTGTCTTCACTTCGTGAGAATATCTTGTCTACTAATGGTTATGTCATCTAAAGTAATATTATAAAGAAGAAAGATTGTTAGGATTTTACTCAATTTGTGTATAGTACATCTTCATTGCACCCGTGCGGAGCCGGGGCGTGTTGCTAGTCTACTATATAAAAATAAGTCGGGTTTTCCTTCCTGACGCTATAACTCCAGAACGCAAGAACCGATTTCCACGGTTTTGCATTCGTTGGAAAAATTTCAACAGAAAAGCGGGAAAAATCTTTTTTCTTTAAGAATAATTATATAATTTCGAAGCCAAAATTGTGGCAGAACAACGTCTGCGGGGTCCACTAGTATTAGTATAAAATACTTTTAAGGGAATAGTACTAGAAGAAGGAGACCATAGTTCAAATAATAAGCGACAATTCTCGAGGTGACCATAAAAAAGGATAACTGCATTACAATTTTTACAGGAAATGCTAAATAGGTTTTTATACTACTTTTAAGCCATTTTAATTTACTTTTTCTCGTACTCAGCATAAAAAGTACGATATGACAAAAAACAACTACAGTTTCGCATCCATTTATATCAACGGACCATCGAACTGAGAAATGGCGTCTTCAAAACAGCTTAAAACGCATTGAATTGTAATTAAATTTGCTCTATAGTTCTAGAAAAGTCGAGTCATAGACTTCTCGTTTGCTTTTTTAGGGTTCCGTACTCCGTACCAAAAACGGAACCCTTATCACTTCGTTGTCTGTCCGTCTGTCCATACCCTTTTTCTCAGGAACCCGTGGAAGTATCAGGTTGAATGTAATATCAAATACTAAGGTCTGCAATCCCTTGCATCATTGAAAAAATCAATCAATCTTCTAAAATTTTTTTGTTTCAAAAGTGTTGCGTCGAATCAAAAGATAAACCTTTTATACTCCATGTATTCCGCATATTTTGACACTCGCAAGACAATCAAAACCTATAGGGTACTTTCCGTTCCTAGAATCATGTAATTTGTCTTGAAGCAATGTCATGTAACTCAAGTAAAGGAAAAAAATCCGAAACCCGTTTTTTTTTTTTTTTTTGGGAAAATCTTAACTAAAAGTTTGTACGGAACCCTCGCGTCGGTGCGAGTCCGACTCGCACTTAGCTTGTTTTTTTTTATTTACTGGCCCTTTTTTTACTCTTATGAGTACAACAATTCTAAAACATTTCCTGTACGATAGAACAATATATTATGCTATTGTCGAACAAGTAGGAACAATGAACGGACATAATACCAGATTTTGCTAATCTAAATTGTCATTTTTAATAGATGTTAATGCACTTTGTTTTTCAACTATTTGTTTTTCTCTGTGAAAAAAATGAGTATAAAGAATTGGATCCTGGGTTCGAATACCAGGGAAACAAAATTGAATAGAAGAAGACTGAATAGAATAAGACTGACTATAAAAATATCAGTGAAACATAATGTTCTGTTCCAATTCTCACTAGAACGGAGAGACATTAAAAAACCGAATATATAGTGAAAATGGCAATTAACATGTCTGCTTCATACCCCTTTACTTGAGAATTCACACTACACTTAATTAATTTATCGGTTTACATTATCTAGCGCAATCTATACTAATATTATAAAGAGGAAAAATTTGTTTGTTTGTTTGTACAATTCGAATACTTTTTCGATAGTCGTTCGATAGGTTCTTCAGTGACAGAGTAAAGACACGCTGATCTAAGAAAATCCTATTCCGTTTAAATTCACCCAGATCATACCTTGTTAAATTAATGTCGCGACTGTACGCTGTATTATTATTGAAAATAATTAGACTATTCAATATGATATAACAAATCCCAGTGTAACAATGGTCCTAAGCAATCTCTGTGGCCGCAATCGTGATACACAGACATACGGAATGACTGCCATTGTTGCAGATACCATCAATTTGAAACGCTTCTAATATTAACCTACTCGTTTTTGATTGAGCAACTGAGTTTTACCGTTTCTGTAGCCAGGTACTGAGATATTGTAGCGACATGATCCGCTACAAGAATCAATACGAAGACGTCTAATCCTGAATCGCGCTATATAAATATTTCGGAGTGCTGAGTATATGTATATACAACATCTCGACATCAACCACTGGGGCCTTAGGCCCGGCCAGTCAGTGGTTCGACTGGTAGATGATCCTCCCTTTAGGTGGGAGGAAGACCACACCTCCCTTCCTTCACATTGGTGACCCCGACGTGATCTTCACCGTGCCGACGAGATCCCTTCCTCCACATTGGTGACCCCGTAGAAGAACACCTACTTCTGAACATCGAGCCTGACGTCATCACTCCTTCCTACAATATCAATCAGCAGCAATCAAGTCACAGCCAGTAGTAATAGTGCATAGCACGAGGTAGTAGCTCAATAATTAATTAGTCATATAAAATGGATACCTAGTATCTGTTTTATATGACTACTAGCAACACGCCCGGGGCTCACACGGGCAATGTAGATGTACTATACACATTAAAAAATATGCCTATGTTACGCTGATAATGTAGCTTTCTATTGGTGAAAGAATTTTTAAAATCGGTCGAGTAGTTTTTAAGTTAAATCGTAATAAACAAATTTTTCCTCTGTATTAGTATAGATTGAACCTGAAGCTCGGCTTCAATTGGATAACCACGCAACTACGTTAATTGTACGCCTGAGATTTAATAATAATGATGAAAGCTGCGATATACACAGCCGGGTCTCACACGTGATAAAAACTAACACAATCGCGTTACGACAAACACATTGCCGTAATTTTCCGGGTTTTCGCGTTTTTCTTTGATATATCGAGTTGAATTATGTTATATGGCAACTCTTACATAGCGGGGTTATCTAAAATATACTACTCTTTCTAATACTGAACATCAGTTCTGGCACAAAAAGCTTTACGTCACAAATTTACTGAGAACGCGTCTTATTCTTGCCACAGAAACTTTTACCGTATCTTATTGGTACAAACTAGTATATTATATAGTAAGAAAATCGTGACAAATTTTCAAGCTCAAAAAAATAAGCAGCACGGATATTATCGCAATCATTCGGAGCGACTACAAATTGGTCTCGAAAAAGCTTAGAGACGGTATTTTACGGACTGTTGCCTACAATTTTACAAGACACAAGTTCGGCCCATATGTAATACTGTTCTCATGTTTGGGCAGAGGCATCCCAATACCAGCTTCTTCCATTTGACCGTATTCAACGTAGAGAGTTGCTTAGAGATGTTGGATCACTGCACAATCTTTATGCGCAGTTTTCTTCCATGTACAAATTCTAAAAGATGTAGGGAAGAAACAATCCTATTTTGAATGTAAAGATTGAAAGAAACTACGAACTTAGCTTTGCCTGTTATGTTTGCATGGCTTCTAAGACAGTGATTAGATCTTAGTAAAAACAATCACGCATCGCATTAAAACATTCTTTTTTTGGTAATTAGTGAAGTTTTAAGGACTATTGACTGCTTTTTCTACAATTACTTTAATATAATACAGCGAAATAATATAGGTAATCCTTTGACCTATTAAAAAGACTTACTGCACTTTTATTATAATATTATTATGTTCATTTTGCAAATCCTCTTGGTTCCTGTTGATCCATTTAGCGCTGGGTTCACGACACCATGTAACCGGGTCGAGGATCGAACCCCGTATCAGTTACATGTCAAGCCCTAGTTGAACGAGGATTAAACCTGTAATTATTCTTATGAATATATGTAAAAATACGAAATTATTCGTCCGGCTCGTATAATCGGCCGATAACTACCTATACGTACGAGTATATGGTCCCCTAAGACGTGTATTTCCAATTGTATTGATGTAACTTCAGGCTAAAACTATTATATAAAGAAAAAAAGCGTGTAATAAACAAAGCACAATTTGATTGTTAGTGTTATCCCTTAGGTATACTCGTATAAGCACTGCTCGCTAATTGAACAATAAGTTTAAAAATATAGTAGGGATGTTACGGAAGTGGTTTTACCGGAACCGAATTCGAAACCGAAGTTTTAAAATTGGTTTATCGGAACCGGAATCGGAGGCAGACACAAAAGAGAGATGTGTACTAAAATAAAATTACAAACATTATTCATCAGTTTCATTCATATCAGTTCAAAAAAGTAAACACCTTCCTGGGTGTGATATATAAATAGACTAATTTTCTTAAATTTAAAACAGAAGTTAATTAAATCAAATGGCGTTGACCGCAGTCGCCTCTGTGCTTCGAACTTCGATTATCGATTCGATTTAAATTTATCGGAAACGAAATCGGAATCGGAAGTGCAAAACCAATCGGAAGTTCCGACTTTTCGGAATCGAAACCGAAGCTCCGTAACATCCCTGAAATATAGTTACGGTATCAAGCTTTTGCTTGCATATAGTCTGATTCAATCTCTTTCCCATTGGGGTAGGCAGAGATCACTGAATTCTATACGCTCCGATCCAAACCACAAATATATAATCTTGGCTTCCATCTTGACCTATTTTAATATGTTTAAAAAGGTAGTGTGTGCGCGCAAGGGCGATGCAAGGTTATTGCACCACAAAATGGCGGAGATGCGGGTTCGATGCTCAGAAGGAACTAAGGATAAAGAAAGAAGTAAGGAACGACCTACCTTGTACTCCTTCGTTCTCCTCCTCGCATGCGGATGCGGTGTGGACTGTATAATATGAAGCACGGCACACACTTAATAATGTTTGTAAAAATATGAATCGCGGCGGCGTCTTCGCTCAGAGGTTGAACGACGACCTCTTGTCTGTTGCGATGCGCCGGCGGCCCCCTCTCTCGAACCTTCCACTAGAGAGACGAAGATGGTCGTATATAGGGAAAGGAAGGCTTCGGAAAGAGAGGAACAGATATTGACAGGACGGCGGGTTTAGGATGTGTGGAGTGCCAATATTGTGGCGCGAACATGCCCCCGGCCTAAAAACCATTGGTTTTTAAGAAAACGCGGTAAAGTAAGAATATTAAAGTTTAAATTGAAAGCGGTTGAAAACTAAGAGCGGTTTAAACTAAGAGCGGTTGAAAACTAAGAGCGGTTTAAACTAAGAGCGGTTGAAAACTAAGAGCGGTTTAAACTAAGAGCGGTTGAAAACTAAGAGCGGTTTAAACTAAGAGCGGTTTAAAATATGTAAAATAAGAGCGGTTTAAATTATGTAAAATAAGAGCGGTTAAATTATTGCGAAGGCAGAGTACATAAACGAACAACAGGTCTCTTGTAGATACCAGTTGCGGTTTTAACTGAAGCTACTCTACAGATACCATCTTTGCCTGGATAGGTTTCCATGACGATACCAAGAGGCCACGAAAGAGGCGGTGTATTATCTGTCACAATAATTACGATTGATCCTACTGTAACAGGACTGGATTGAGTATTCCATTTGTTTCTGGATTGAAGCAAATGAAGGTACTCTAACTTCCAGCGTTTACTGAAAGACTGTATCATTTGATCCAACAACGCAAAACGCTTCAGTAAATGAACGGGTTCACTATCAATCTTACAGGCGGGTATATTCCTAACAGGCAAAGACATTAAAAAGTGTGCGGGCGTTAAAGCAGTGGGTTCCGAAGGATCCTCACTTAAAAGAGTAAGCGGGCGTGAATTTATAACGCATTCGATTTGCGTAAGTACAGTTAACATTTCCTCATAAGTAAGTAACTGATCACCTATTACCCGATGTAAGTGCGTCTTAAATGCTTTAACAAATATTTCAAAACAGCCACCAAAGTGTGGGCTTCGCGGTGGATTAAATTTCCATGATATACGGTTAGCGGAAAGCTCATTTGCAAAAGATTCATTGTATTGACTAGAGTTCACTAGCGAATAAATGTCTGATAATGCATTTTTAGCACCGATAAAGTTTTTGGCATTGTCCGAATATAAAACCGAAACTGTACCACGGCGTGCGATAAATCTTTTGAAAGCCGATAGAAATGAACTAGTGCTAAGATCGGTAGTAAGTTCCACGTGTACAGCGCGTACAACCATACAAACAAATATGCAAAGATATGCCTTTATTGAACGGACTCCACGCTTTTTATAAGGAATTATAGAAATGGGGCCAGCATAATCCACAGCGGTGTGGAAAAAAGCTTTAGATTCGTTAACACGACAGGCAGGTAACTCTCCCATTATCGGTATACTAGGTTTTGGGTTCGCTTTGAAACAAAAATTACACTTATGTATTACAGAGCGCACTATGTTACGGCAAGATAGTATCCAAAACCGTTGTCTAAGTATTGACATTAATGCAACTGGACCGGTATGACAGTTTTTGCGATGATAATAAGATATTATCAACTCAACTACTCGGTCTTTTCGCGGTAAGAGAATAGGATGTTGATGATCATACTCAAGATTGGCATTGACAAGTCTACCACCAACTCGAATGAGTCCGTCAGAATCCAAAAAAGGCCTAAGTCTTTGTATAGCACGTGAACAGCGGTTATTACATTTAAGATTTTTTATTATATCCGAAAAATATAAAATTTGTAAGGACTTTAGTATTTGTAATTCTGCAAAGGTAATGTCTTCGGCGGTATAAATATGATTAGAACGCGGGAGTTTTTTAATGAAGCGGAAAATTATGACAACTGTACGAAGAAGTAAAACCCAGGAAGAAACACGATGTGAAAGTTCTAGCAGCGGGCTAGAATATTCACACGCAGTAGTAGCGGAAAAAGAAATAATTTTCTTTACTTCTTGTAAGTCAGTGTCTGCGTTTGACGGCACGACTGATGTAACTGGCCATTCACTAGGGTGATCAGTCAACCAAGAGGGACCGGTAAACCATAGAGGGTGATTTAATAATGATGCGGGCGACAAACCACGTGACAAACAGTCACTAGGGTTTTGAGAACCAGAAACATGTCGGAATTTGTCAGCGGGTATAGCGGAAACGATTTTTGTTATGCGAGTAGCAACAAATGTTTTAAATCTATGTGGAGACGCGGTGATCCATTGTAAAGCAACCATGGAGTCAGTAAAACAATAAATATCCTCGATAGGATGACGTTTTTCATATGTATCAATTACGTTGCGTATCAATTTAGACATAAGCAAGCATGCACAGAGTTCTAATCTGGCAATTGAAATAGTTTTTAGTGGCGCAACCTTTGATTTTGCACAAATTAAACGTGTTACAGGTAACTGACTCGTACTATCGTATGCTCTTATATAAACAGCGGCACCGTATGCCTTTTCACTGGCATCAGCAAAAGCCACAATAGCAATTTTAGAATTTTCATTTACACTTAGATGACGTGGAAAACGTAATTTTTGAACACAAGGTAGTTCTTGAATATACTTTTGCCAAATATGTATAATTTCTGAAGGCGGTTGCGCATCCCATTCTAGTTTTAAAATATGTAAACTTTGTAAAATTAATTTGGCATATAAAATGACTGGTGCTATGAGACCAAGAACATCATATTGACGAGCGATAAGTGACAAAATACTGCGCTTAGTAGCGGGGCGGTTATCAATAGTTACAGAAAACATAAATTCATCACTAACGGGTGACCACTGCAAACCGAGAACCTTTATGTTCGAATCTGAATTTTCAAAGTTTATATTAGCTGTTTGCCTATCAGAAAGCGGTAAAGACTCAATGAGCTCGGGTGTGTTACTAGCCCATTTTACTAACTCAAAGCCCCCGGCCTTGAGCAACTCGCGGAGATCATCTCTGAGTTTCACCCCAGACGTAAAAGTTGGCACTGAATAGCAGACGTCATCCATGTAGGTATTATTTTTAATAACAGTTGTAGCGCGCTGAAAACGGGAAC
Source organism: Anthocharis cardamines (assembly GCA_905404175.1). Lineage (NCBI taxonomy): Eukaryota > Metazoa > Arthropoda > Insecta > Lepidoptera > Pieridae > Anthocharis > Anthocharis cardamines. The sequence goes on from FR989970.1 coordinate 2,209,997, forward strand.
ACTCATCAGAGCATAGCTGGCGAAGCACTCTCATTGCAAGGTAAGGACTACAACGTAAACCAAAACAAACGCGGTTAAATTGATATATATCAATTGGTGATGACGGATCAAAACGATATAAAAACTTTTGAAACTTACGATCATCTTCCCTGACTGAAATTTGAAGATACATTTGTTTAATATCAGACGTAAAAGCGAATTTATATAAGCGAAAATCTAGTAAAATAACAAAAAGATTATTTTGTAAGTTATTACCGACATATAAAATATCATTTAAAGATAAATCAGTAAGTTCTGTCTTTGCGCTGGCGTCCATAACCATGCGCCATCTAGTAGTAGTTTTATCCAACCTAGCAACTGCATGATGTGGAATATAATAACCAGTCAAGTGATCGTCATTGTTCACGACTGAAATATATCCCTTCGACAAATATTCCTTTATTATGGCGTCATACTCCATACGAAGATGGGATGAAGCGGTTAACTTACGTTCAAGATATAAGTAACGTTTCTTAGCAATGTTGTAAGAATTTCCAAGAACGTGAGCGGGTTCGTTTGAAAAGGGTAACGCTACAGTGTAACGCCCGGAGGAATCTCGTGAATAATTATTTTTAAAAAACATTTCGTTTTCTTCAGCGGCTGGACTCAAGGGTGTAGCGCATTGCACCTCTTCGAGCTGCCAGAATTGTTGAACTAGGTTATCTAAACGCGGGTTTTCAGCAAACGTACAAAGAGAAATAGCGGAATTATTATTATTAGAATCGTTGTTCGAATATGCGGTTAGAATAGGAGCGGTGCCGATTACAATATAACCGAATATTGTTTCAAACGCGGTGGGAGTACCAGGTTGACCAGTAAAGCGACCTGGCATTAATATATCCGAGTATATCGGGGCGCCTAAGAGAATGTCAATCTCAGAAGGCGAATAGAATTCTTCGTCAGCGAGAGGAAGACGGTTTAAATGCGTAAGAGAAGATACATCGACCTTTTGCGAAGGTAAATTATCGGTAATCTTGTCTATAGTAAAAGCATTAATTGAAATAAAATTATTATTTATACGCGACGATAAAACAGTTGACACTACCCCTTTAATCGGGTTAGATGACGAACCGATGCCCTTGACAATATGATTATGTGTTTTATTTATTTTTAAATTTAATTTTAAACAACAATTTGTCGTTATAAAATTACTTTGTGATGCACAATCAATTAAAGCGCGTACGGTATGAATTTTACCGTTAGAATCGGTAACATAAACCTGTACTGTACCTAATAAACAAGTAGTATAATCGCTGCCGAAAGACTTCAACGCATTTTGTGTATTACAAAGCGAAACCTCTTGTGAATGCGTCGCGGGTGAATGACAACAATGTAAGGGAGACGCGGGGGAGTTATTAACAGGTGAAGCGGGAGCGGCAGTCAGCTGTGCCGATAAGACATTTCTATTTGACTGAGCGCTCAGAGCCTGCGCACGCGGCGGCGGCGCGGCATTAGCGCGTGACTCATCACGAGGGGATGACTTGTTACGACATAACATTGAATGATGTTTTTTACCACAATATTTGCAATTAAATTTCGATTTACATTTATTTATCATATGCGAAATACTAAGACAGTTAAAACATCCTTTATTTTGTTTTATAAAGTTGAATTTGTCATTAGTAGAAAGATTATTGAATGAAGAACATTTATACAAAGTGTAATGATCAGCTTGTTTGCAAAACGGACACGTAGAACTCGCGGCGGCCGTAACAAACGAATGCATTGAAGAAACAGGTTTCTTATCATTGCGGTCGGGCCCAATTCGTTGCAATATTCTATGTTGCTCGCGAACATATGTAATTAAGTTTGTATAAGTAGGAATACATTTTTTATGCATATTATGCATTTCAAATGAACGAACTGTATTATAATCTAACTTTTTTAAAGATAAATGAAGTAATATAAAATCGGCTAAATTATCTATTTTTAAAGATTCCAAACTAGAAATAGCGGTGCAGTATTTGTCGAGAAATAACTGTAAATTTTTAGGTGAAGCGGTACTTAGTGATTTAAAATTAAAAATTTCATCCAAATAAGCTAATCCTAAACTACGTTTGTTTTCATATTTTGAAACAAGTATGTCCCAAATGAGAGAATAGTTCTCAGCATTAGGAACAATACCAGCACAAGCGGAAAGGGCGGGGCCTGATAGCTTATTAATTAAATATTGTACCCGTTCGTGGTCAGAAAGATCGGGATTTTCATGAATAATGCGTTTAAATGATTCAAAAAATATTGGCCATTGCATTGGATCCCCGTTAAACATCATTAAATCAAGTTCGGGTAATCGAAACGACTTGCGTTGCGGTTGACAAATGGAAACAGTTTTATTTAATTTTTCTTGAACATATTTACAATGACAATAAATATCCTCAAAGCTATTAATACTTTGAAAATTAACCAAAGAACTTGGATTTAAAGATAATTCAGTGACATTAATTTTGGCTATAATTTCATTAAATTCTGTGCGTATTCGATCTAAAGAAATCATTCCAGACAAAAATAGATCCTTGTCGGTGTCATTTGTAATCTTAAACGATCGATTATATATTGTTTGTAATCGTTCAAATAAATAGTCGCGTTTACCTACTAACGTTAAGTGTTGGATAGACCTAGAATCGAGAGGTTCATCTTGAGAAATATCTTCCATATTAGCTTTAGCGCGGGTATTCATTTTTATAAGTATGCGTAAGAAATAAAGTTAAATGCGCAGAAATTTTTAGAAATCGAAGCGGCGATCTAACTATCATATAGCGATGAAACGAACAGAGATATTATTTACCGTAATAGCGAAACAAATAAATTATATCATAAATAGCTTAAGCGATATAGAAAATCAATATAATAAGTTTAGGCGTTATTTTTTTTTTAAGAATTGCGGAAAGAAATTAAATGCGGTTTTTTTTTTAAAAGAATAGCGGAAATTAAATGCGGTTTTTGAACGAATATTAATTAGGTAAATATCCGTGGCTCGAAGTGACCAAAGAAAATGTGTGCGCGCAAGGGCGATGCAAGGTTATTGCACCACAAAATGGCGGAGATGCGGGTTCGATGCTCAGAAGGAACTAAGGATAAAGAAAGAAGTAAGGAACGACCTACCTTGTACTCCTTCGTTCTCCTCCTCGCATGCGGATGCGGTGTGGACTGTATAATATGAAGCACGGCACACACTTAATAATGTTTGTAAAAATATGAATCGCGGCGGCGTCTTCGCTCAGAGGTTGAACGACGACCTCTTGTCTGTTGCGATGCGCCGGCGGCCCCCTCTCTCGAACCTTCCACTAGAGAGACGAAGATGGTCGTATATAGGGAAAGGAAGGCTTCGGAAAGAGAGGAACAGATATTGACAGGACGGCGGGTTTAGGATGTGTGGAGTGCCAATATTGTGGCGCGAACAGGTAGCAACAAGGTAGCCTCCTACAATATCAGTAAAGTTGAGTTTGATATATTCAATAGAAAGTATGGATACTTTTTTAAAAGCTTTATTTCTATAATAACGAAACAAACCAGATACATTGTGCGATTATGAAAGTGACACGTTTCCGTGATCAAATTAAGGTGAAATGGATGTGAAAATATGATGAATTAGTCAGAGGTTCCCACTGCCAATAAAAACATAGGTATCGAATGTTGCAACAGAACAATGGACAGTTTTTACGGAAGACATTGCCCAAGCATTCGTGTGACCTTTGCGGTGTGGGATGAGGAACAAGTGACAGGCGATTTTTAAGTTTTGACATTTATAATGTCGCGGCGTTTTCCTACGAATGGAAATAATATTCACTAACTAAAAGTTATAGAGTGTAAAGATTTGTAGAATGTGTAAAAAAAAGGATAATAAAGTAGTTGAAGTGAAAAAAAATCACAAATCAATTTTAGCCTAGCATAGCCTTCAAATTGGCTATTTTTTATTATAATTTTCTCTGATAAATAAAGAATAATATAACAAAAAATGTTATCGTCTTATACCTATACAACCGCCAGAGCACACTAATAAATCGCCAAACATCAAATTATGCAAATTAATTTGCAAATACCTGTATTAAATTTTTATTTTATTGTATTGTTATAACAAAATTAAGTATGGCATTCATATATAAGATAGCGTTCTACATACTTATGTACTAAGGAAAAAATACGAGTACAGAATTAAAATTTTTTTCGACATTGAGAATATATGTATGTTCAGAATCAGTTAAAAAAGACGTATCGAATAGTACTTTTTTTTTCAATTTTTCAATGAAACGTTCTTGTTTATGCAGTAAATTATAAAATAAATAAATCAGCACAGATATGATCTTTTAACGCTGTTATCTTTTCACATGAAGTGTTCTCGCCTAATTGCATTGTCCGCGATTGCAATCAAAGTTAGCCTTAATTCTTGCTCACAGCTCAGATTTAACTCAAATGTAGGACGTGAATTGTTTCAAATGAAAGTATTTGCTATTTACATAGTGATAATTATACTTTGAACTATTGTGCTCTAAATATAGTTATAGAGTAAGATCTATTCAATTCAGAAAATAAGTTTTAGCAGCATCTACAATCGATTAGTGCAGAGCAATATGATATTTTGACGCTGATTATCAAGTTTTTTTTTTAAATTTTATATATAATCATCGTCTGTTGAGCATGAGGTTGTCTTGATGGTAGGTGAAACCTCAGCCACAGAACATCAGTCAGTGATGCGCTGTCGACCTACTTTTTACTTGGTGCATTTTTTTATTTTTAATATATTTAGTGCTCCCAAAGTGACTTGCTACTAGCTGACTAATGGCGAGTAAAAGCAAATAACACAAAAACCTTCTCCATGACAAAATACATCTATACCTACGTGCCGATTTTAATGGTGATAGGTAAAGCCGTTGAAAGTGTAGCGATTTCATTAACTATATATTATATAGATTAAAAGGAATATAAAATAAAAAAGAGAATCAAATATTCTAACACTATGAATAACAGATATTTAAAACTAAAAGAACAATAATAACTAATAAACCTATGGGATCATGAATTATTAAGAAATAATAAATATTGAAATTTAAAAAATGCACCCTAACTTCAATAGAGAAGATAGGTTGACTTTCCAACACCTGGGATCCGATACTTAAAAATCTAAAACCCCAAGTCAAACATACTAAAAAACAAGAGGACACTGTTAGCATATTGTCATAACTAATATTATAGAAAACACACACAGCAAAATCAACTCCTTACGAATAGATGGCGTTAGTAAGGCAACTTTGTGATAATTCATAGGTTGCTGAAAAGCATTCGAAACGTCGGTATAAATCGCGTTTTACTCCGGTAAAAGTTTGTTTAAATAATAAAACGAATAGAAGAGGTTCACATGATATTATATCATAAATACTATGTATTACGGCCATGACATTAAATTCATGATTCATAGTTCAGTCAATAACATTATCGATCAGGTTTCCATAAATAAATGCCATACTTAATGAGCTGTTCTACCCAGTGGCGTAGCTATCATAGGGCAAAGTGGTGCAGCACCAGGGCCCTGAAGCTGAGAGGCCCCCTGGGCATTGGAAAGAGCGGGAGGCAGCCCCTTGACCTATAAATTCGTTTGTTACGATTTAACTGATATTGCGATATTTTTTTCCTCCCTGCACCGGAGCCCTTGTCCACCTAGTTACGCCACTGGTTCTACGTCAACAAAAATCCTGTTAGCGACCCCTCTCACCCTACAAAATCATAAACCAGGTAAAAAAGCCTGCCTTCAATAAATAAAAAAAAATATATAGCATAATTTATATTCCTGAGGCATCGCAGTACCATCTATTGTTTCCAAGTGTGAATCTACACTATTCATTCAAATGCAGTCAATTTTATCAAAACTGGTCGAATGGTTTAGGTGGAGTTCAGTGACAATACAATAACAATTATATAAAGATATAATAATAATAATAAATTTATACGTGTTTCAGTACAATAATACAATAAGAAGTGACTCAGTAGGCCATTGCAATTAAAAACTAGCTTGGAATGTTTGCCCATATATATAATACTAGCGTCTGCCCGCGACTTCGTCAGCGTAGAATTAGTACTAAGGGTAGCTAATTTTTGAACCGAGCTGTTTTTTAATCAATCTCCGCGCTGCACTGAAGTCAATAATATCGTGATATTTTTTAAACCGTTCATCCAAATTACTTGGTGTAAAAGACAAAGTTTATCTATATTAAATACTGAAAGCGATAAATGTATCAATTTTGATAAGAATTAGCTAAATACTCTAAAAATGGCAATTGAAAAAATCAAATTTAAATGTATTTATGGCTCATAGTTTAGGGTATATTGGCTTCCACATAAAAGGTAGATATATGCTATCGCGGACTTTTATTTAGAACTATTTAAAACAAACAATCCCACCATACCTTTTTTTTCTTGTAACTCCAACGGTTAAGGCAGCGCACGCCAAGATAGCTCTCAGAAGGCAGGAATTTTTCCGGGTTACTTGATAGTTATCGTTATATTATGGCCAATATACAAAAACTGTTTATAAATTATAGCCTATGTGTTATTCTGATATATAAGCTATATTGCTGTAAAGTTTCATCGAAATCCGTTCGGTAGTTTTTGCGTGAAAGAGTAACAAACATCCATCCATCCATCCATCCTCACAAACTTTCGCATTTATAATATTAGTAAGATAATATTTATTAAAGTACAATTTCCTTTTAATAATACATAGTCGGTATTGTGCGTGATAAACGTTTAGTACGTATATAATATCTTATTAAAAGCACAAGACTGATTTTCTCTTTGTCCCATAGAAAATAGAAGTATCGTTTTCATACAGAATATCTGGTCTTTGTAATCTAAGCCTTTATGTGTGTGGTTTTCTGTCCACAACCACATGGACCAATGTATATTTTTGTGGAATATTCAATATCCATCTGTCTCTGTGGAAAAAATCTCGTTACATTCGGTCGTGAAAGGCAAAAAAAACGTTTTCACAAAACAATAGTTTAGAAACTGTAACTTGACGCTGCTGCAATGTGTTTTGTTTTTTATTTACTATGTATGTTGTATATGTATGTAGTAGCACTACGAAACCCTGCATACATCTCCCTAAACTGTCCTAAACCTGACTTGCTAAAAATTGAAATTGTAATTAAAATATTGATAGAAGGGTAATTCTGAATGAATAAAGTTTATTAAAAAAAATGTTTGACCCTCATTGTAATCACATGCATATACTCTACTAGCGACCCGCCCCGGCTTCGCTCGGGTCTAGATTTTTTGGCAAAAAAGCAGGGGTTTTATGTATTTTTTAATGCCACATTATAAAAAAATGAAAACAAAAAATTTCATCCAAAAATTAAAAAAAAAAATTAGGGGTGGATTACCCTTAACATTTAGGGGGATGAAAAATAGATGTTGTCCGATTCTCATACCTACCCAATATGCACACAAAATTTCATGAGAATCGGTCGAGCCGTTTCGGAGGAGTATGGCAACGAAAACTGTGACACGAGAATTTTATATATTAGATTATAAGAATCAGGACCCAAGAGTTTGTATGAATCAAGTCATAAATACAAATGAAGTGTGTGCGTAATAATTACATTTGTAGAGAAGAGTGAAAGCGAATCAGGGCGATAGTCGAGTGGTCATGTGTGCCGAGTATTAATATTCAGGGGCTGCGTGCGCGCAGCAACGGACTTATATTTTATTAATAATATTGACAGGATAGTTGGAACGTGTGAGGAGGCCCGGCGGATATGAAATTTCGATAGACTTTTTTTTTTTCATATAATAAAACAGCTGAATTAACTTTCTGTTTTAAAATTTGAGAGATGGGACGATTAAATAAGGGATTTACGAGATTATACGTACAAATTTTGATGGTTTTTGTCAGTCTGCTTGTCAGTTGTCACGCTAATCTCCGTTTTTTTCTGTACTTTTCATGTAGCTTTGACGTATAGATTGAACTTAGGCCCGTATTCCAAGACGTAACTTAAGTCGTAATCTATTCTTGAGAACTGTCAATATATCAAAATTCTATAGAGAAAAAATGGTTTGACAAGTCCTAAAACTAGATTCGAAACCTCAGTTCAGGCCCATATTCCAAGACGTGTCTCAACACGTCTTGGAATATGGGCCTTAGAGCAAGTTTCGATGAAACCCATGCGAAACGACTTGCATCAGTTAGTATTTTATATGTTTTATGCATTTAACAACATAAGACAACACCGACTGAACGTTTATAGTATACTGAAAAAAATCAACATATCCTTTTAATATGGAAAGCTTTGTATTCCAACCTTCCTTATTATGCATATTAAGACGTATTCAGTATTCGCTATGAAAAGTAGTTATATTGTTGACCTTGAAAAAGCTTGTTTTTAAAAAGGTTTTTTTTTATTTATCTTACTGTTCAGCCGGGCTAGCATGACCGCCACGAGATATGTCGCGGACGAGATAAGACAAACTAAGATGTAAGATATCTCGACATCGACAATTTTGATAGAAAATATCTCTCCTTCGACAAATATATCTATTTTTGATATTAAAAGTCGAATTTTAAGTGTAATTTTCATGTTAGACCCGAAAGAAATAAAGTGATAGTCGATTAAAACACGAGAAAACGGTAGACAAAATTTTGTCGCGCTTGTCATGCTAGGCCGGCTGATGTGTGATACAAAATAATACACAGTGTTTATTTACTTTTCTGTTTCATAGTTATTTAAACAAAATATGTAGTTAAGTCGATACGATATTTAATTATATTTTTGTAAATCCCTCCCTGTCTTACATTAGGTTGCCATAATCATAGAGACGGTTGCGCTCGTAAGTTGCGTCTGCGCATCCAAATCACTTGAATGGCATGCGTTGAATGCACTGTTCGTTATTGTAATACGTATTATGATTAAAAAAAAATTTTCATATTATCATACTAATTATAGAGAGGAAAGATTTGTTTGTTTGTTACGATTTAACTCAAAAACTACTCCACCGATTTTAAAATCCATTCGCTACATTATCAGCGAGTAACATTACATTGCACCCGTTCGAAGCCGGAGCGTGTTACTAGTAATATGAATATAGCTTTAATACTACTTTTGAGAGTATCATATTTTGATACTGTTACCTTTGATCCGATTTTAAAAATTCGTATTGTAAAATCAAAACATTTCAGTGGGAGGAGACTCTATACACCGATTCCTATCGGCTTCCCTTTATATATTTAACCTAATAACTAATCTACTAACAAACTAAAAACAGTGAAGGTGTTAGGAAAAGGTATACCTCGCACTATATGAAAGTTCAAAACGCAGCTTGGAACATGGTTTTACCACTGGAGCCACTTATCTTTTAAAACTTTCTTCCCTTCTTCCTGAAGCACTCATTAAATGCTTTATTATTTTTATTTTTTTAAAATTGACGGGCTCATTGGTGCGTTCGGTAGACGACCTGCTGTGTGCATCGATGGGTCGTGGGTTCAAATCCCACCGGGACGACATGATTATAATTTTCTATAAGCATGTCTTCCCCACGTCTGGTAACTTCGGGCATTGACCGAGTGGGAGGAATATCGAAACCTCGACCGCGTAACGAACCACCGTTCATAAATGGGAAAACCGTGAATTGCATATTGCGCGTTTCGGTTTCAGTCTATGGATTTCCGAATGCATCGTCGACAGCGCATCATTGATTTCTTCTGTGGCTGAGGTATAACCGACCATCAAGGGAACCTCATGCTCATCGATATCTAACATTAAAAAATCCTTTAAAATCATTCTTGGAAGTTCTGTAAAATGGCGACGACTTCTAACCGTCTCTTGTTGCTGAAGTATACCTACCATCAAGTGAGCCTCCAACTCTACCTCTTGCATCGTGAGTCGTGACTGAACCAAGTGCACTATGACTAATCCGAGGACATACATACAATTGGAGAGCGGACGTTAATCGAGTTTTGAGGACGGTTGTGACTTGTATGACTAATGACATCATTAGAGTAACGTGTTGAGGCATTTGAATAGTGTCTTACGAAATTCCAACTGCGAAGAAATAGGGATTATGTATTTTGTGAAGTTTTCGTCATATTATTCAGTGTGGCTGTGCTGCGCTCGAAACGTCAGAGTTTTCATTACAATAAATAAATAAATCCTTTTTTTTATCGGTCTGTATATGAAACCTCAGGAATTGGTGCGTTATGGAGCTATTTTTTAAAATAATCAAAAAAAAGCTGAATAGGGAGACACTCTAATCTCTTTTCATATCTTTTTTTATGTAAGATATCGACAGACGAGCAAAAGGTGCACTTGATGGTAGGTGATACCTTAGACACAGAATATCAGTCAATGATGCGCTGTCGACCAAATTTGTACTTCGAACATTCGGAAATCCATAGACTGAAACCGAAACGCGCAATGTGCACTTCACGGTTTCCCAATTATGAACGGTAGTTCGTTACCTGGTCGGAATTTCGATATTCCTCCCACTCGATCAATACCCGAAGTTACCAGACGTAGGGAAAACATGCTTACAGAACATGTCGTCCCGGTGAGATTCGAACCCACGACCCATCGATACGCACGGCAGGTGTTCTACCGAACGCGCCAACGAGCCTGTCAAAACTTACCAAATAAACATTAAAAAATTCATAAAAATAGGTCAAGGCGTTTCGGAGGAGGGCGACCACAAACATTGCGACACGAGATTTTTGTATATACTAATTATAAAATTTGTTTGTTTGTTACGATTTTACTAAATAACTAGTCGATCGCTTTTAAAATTTTCACCAGTAGAAACCTACATTATTAGCGAGTAACATTACATCTACATTGCACCCGTGCGAAGCCGGGGCGAGTTGCTAGTCTACTAATAAACTAAAAACTGTGGAGGTGTTGGATAGGTATCCATTCATAACATTGTGACACGAGATTTTTATATATTGATTATAGAATATAGATTAAATATCAACGAAGCCCGCAAGAAAGAAAGCTTACATATACGTACATTCGTTTGCGTCTTATAAAACACACTTCTATATCTTCAAGGGAATCAAACGGTGCATAGTAAATCTATGATCTTGAAACAGTAAATCGGCACTAGGAAAGCGTGTAATCAGGGGCAGTATTGTTCTCCGACCCAGTTGCTCTCATGGGAACCCTTGAACCATAACATCTCATATCTGGGACGTTTTCACATTGTCAAGAGAAAAACTACGTATTTCTTAATTACCTTGTGTGACTGTCACATCATGTAGCGACATCTATGATCTGCTACTAGGATCTATAGAAGGACGTCTAATCCTGAATCGCGCTATCAAACATTTTCCGAGCGCTGAGTATAGAACAGCTCGACATCAATCACTGGTCCTTAGGGCCGGCCAGCCAGTGGTTCGACTGGTCGAGGATCCTCCCTGAAGGTTGGAGGAAGACCACACCTCCCTTCCTTCACAATCATATTGGTTTTTTTTTTAAATTTTGTTTCCTTGGCAATCAAACTTGGCAAAATGCACTATTAAGCTATACATGTGGTCACTGTTATCGTATACATCGACTTATTGGTGACTCTCGTCTAGCTCAAAAACGGCTACTGCCTCTTCAACATCGTCGAATGGTCGCTAGTCTGTCGGTGTTCTACAGGTTGCACTTCGGTGAGTTCGCGGCTGAATTGCACGAACTTATCCCTGCAGCTCCTTTTCACCATCGGACGGCCAGACACAGAGTAGGGTTTCATCCTTTTATGGTTGATGTACCACATATACGTACGAATCGGTACGCTTCCTCTTTTATCCTCCGTACCGCCAAGGAATGGAATTCACTACCTGGGTCTGTCTTTCCCGATTCCTATAATCTTGATGTCTTCAAAGCCAGAGTGAATAGGCTTTTTCTAAGTAAGCATGCTCCCATTTAGATCGCATCCGCGCTTACCATCAGGCAGGATGGCGGTCAAATGCTTACTTATTCTTCATAAAAAAAAAAAAAAAAAAAACAAGTAATATGAATGAATACATACATATACATCACGCCTCTTTCCCATAGTAGGCAGAGATCACGGAATTCCATATGCTCCGATCCGTACATACCACTTTAGCTTCTTCCACTTTCATCAATGCTTATGAATTAATGTTTAAACAAAAGAAAGAATCATTCAAACTGTAGTCTGGAATACAACTCGAAGTAGATTGCTACTTTTTGGAAGCCAGTAAGAACACTGATGTGATTTAGTTAAGAGGTTTTACTGTGAAATATGTGTTGAAGGATTTAAAGGTCAACACTTAGGACTGTATCCACTTTAAGACGTATCTTGGGTTTGAATTTGTCCCTGAGGTATCCGATCGGTGTGTGATCCGAACATCACGACTGGTTCTTGCAAACTAATTTTTATTGTAAAACTAAATAAAACCAACTTAAAAATATAACAACAAAAAAAGTTTCTAAAAAAGAGGTTTTCTATTATTACTAGACGTCCTGCCAGAATATTGGCTACAAAAATAAAAATCTAGGAACTAGTTAATTGCAGTGGACATCAAGTATTACAAAAAAGCTATAATAAGCGTGCGTGACGTGAGCTGTCAATTGCGGAAGATGGCGGAGTTCCGACCTAATTTAATTTAAAATTAATTTTCTGCATATATTTTTTCCAGATTTTTTTCCAATATTTTAATAGTTATTCTGTTATTCGGGACAAATCCAACAAATAAGAGATCATTAAAATCGGTGTATCCGTTCTTGACTTACAAATAGTGTAACTAACACGACTTTGTTTTATATATACCTAATATTGTACAATCTAGAACTCTTTAAAAATTTGAAATTTTGACAGATCTCAAGAAATACGGATCTTAACAATAACATCTGCTTATTATCTGGTCATAGTGGTAACAACGTCTAATAGATTATTTCATTGAAGTGAAGGACAAGTAATTCTATTGTTTTTATATAATTATCAAACGAAAAGAAAAAGTGATTGGCGTTGTTAAAGGTCTCTCTAAACGAATTGTGTGTAATTCTTTCGTCACACAATATGAGTCTTAAACAAATCTAAGAAATCTTCACCGTCCAAAGCCAGGACTGAATACCATTTAATTTACTATGAGAGTTATACCGGTATAATAAAGGTTTTTGTTAATATTCTTTCGTTTTTATTCATATTTACTGAAAAAAATGACTGTGGTAAGTTTAGTGTGTAATACTCTTTTAAACTAATATCATGGCATCTCAGTCAGACACGTATTTTGAAAAATAAAAATTAACCGGTTTCAGTCCCTGGTCCAAAGCGTGAAGTATTATTAAAATATAATAGATTATCTTTTACTTAGCCGAAGATAGGTATTTTAATATAGATTACTAAAGAGATATACATAAGCACACCTTCAATGAAAAGACCACTGGACTCAGCACATTATATCAAGTTTTGGCGAACAAGCCACGCTGTTTTTTAGAAATGTCCTTACGGATGTTTACCCGAAAACTTCTGATAAGCAAAATAGGTTCTAAAAATTATCAACAAAAAAAAGGTAAAACATAGGCCGACCGCGCATCGTTGACTGGTGTTCTGTGCTGCGATATCAACTATCATTAAGTGAGTCTACTGTCGATATCAAACAAAAAAAAGAAGCTTTCTCTTACATTTAAATAAAAAAGAGAATTAAAGATAATATAAAATACTAGAAATGCGCCCCGGCTTCACACGGGTTCAATGTAGATGTACTATACACAAAAATGTAGCTTTCTATTGGTGAAATAATTTTTAAAATCGGCCCAGTAGTTTTTGAGTTTATTCATCATACAAAAAAACAAAAATTCAAAAATACAAATCTTTCCTCTTTATAATCTATATATACATATAATAAAAGAGTAGGATCGAAATTACGCTTCACTAAATATTTTTACCAGAAATTAAGAGGGGTGATAAAAGAAGGGTAGCAGAATGCATAAATGCAATTTTTAAGATTCTTGTCTGTCTGTCTGTCTGTCTGTCCGTCTGTCTGTCTGTCTGTCTGTTTGTTCACGCTAATCTCCGAAGATACTGAACGGATTTTCATGCAATTTAGACAAATATATTAAGTAAAGCCCGGGGCAACATATAGGCTTTGTTTTATCGAAATCGGTTCTCGGAAAGTAAAGTTATCATCATTTAAAAATAATTTTAAAGGCACCATATCACCAAATTGCAATGCAAACTGACTCGCGTTGAACTTTTTCGAATTGTCAGATGTCAATCACAGTTTGATATGTAAATGAAATACTTTGATTATTTCGCCATTTCCGATATATGTAATCGTAGAATAGTGGATATGCAGGCCCATTGCGTAACTTCAGATGCGAGTTCGAATCTGAAGTTGTACGGAAATATTTTTTTTTGTATTTATATTTATTTTTTTAAAGAACTATATTATAAAAATAGAAAATGTATTATTGAAATATTATATGAAAAAATATTTCTTATGAGATCGTTTATTTCACCTTTTCATCCTTCCTTTCTCTACAGAATTACGATTATTCGACATTGCTTTTATTGCTTCTTAAGGACTGTCTTCGTATCTTAGAGGTTTCCGCATTTAGCACCGGAAACCCGAGTAGGAATCCCGGGAAAAGGGAATTTAAAAAAAATGTCTCAAAATGAAAATGATCAATTAAATGAAATAAATATCGAGGTGGATATAGTATCTTCACCACTAATTTTTATAAAAAAAATAAGTAAATTTCTTTAAAGTCAGGTTCATTTTTTCAACAATGGTATTTTTATTGAATTTCAAATCATACTTCAAACCCCAATCTCAACCACCATTAAACGTGTCGATAATATGATGCAATATCAACCGTCAGTGACTTATTTGATAGCTCTTTCCCAAAAGAAATCACCAAGTACAGAGGATGGAGGATATGTCATTTGAAGAAAGCTTGCTCAAAAGCAAACCCCACGCGAACGAAGTCGCGGGCATCAGCTAGTATTAAATATAGAAGTAAAGATATAGATAGTATAGATTAGAGGACACATTGAGGCATTGACTTTTTTAGTTTATAAAATGTCGACTATATCTCGTCCCGAATTAATGATTTTTCGTTGAAATTAAATCAACATTAATTTCAAACAAAAGATAAGAAAATACGTTCATCAACGGAATTAAACTTAAACTGCAAACTCAACAATAATTTAATAATTTTGTATTCATTATTTACTCAAACGCACCGTATTCGTTGACGCAATACTCTTTTGTATCAAGTATATTTGCGCAGTCTGGCATTCTGTTGTTTTCTACAATCCTCAGTAAATTAATTATATTATTTTGTGAATTAAATATGTATTCTTGAAGAACAAAATATAGAAATAATACCTGAAATTAAAACTATAATTCCAAAGTTCAAATTTTTTTTTAGTAAATAATCCAAACTAGAAATTGTATAAGGAAAATTACTAGTTTTACAATTATTGTAAAAAAGGAGTCCCCTGCGCAGCGCCGCGGCCGCCTTGCGCGTAGTACTATGTACGTATTGTAATAATAATTATATTTTTTTATGATCCTATAGTTCGCATGTGTCACCTTTTTAACGACCTTTCGATATAATAAAAACCGTTTTTATATTATCTTTGAACCGAATAAATTTTAATATTGCCATCTTATCTTACGCCATCTTAATGTAATTAAAAAAATATTTTATATATATTATGTGAATTGTTTGTTGTTGTTATTGTTTTTTATGTGTTATGTAATGAGGTAGATGTTTGTGATATATGTAGGTGGATGTATTTAATTTGAAAGAGCCTAAATATTCGCTTCAAAAATTATTCGACCGATTTTAACAATTCTTTCACCAATAGAAAGCTACATTATCAGCGAAAAATGGATTTTTTGTGTATAGTACATCTACATTGAACCCGTGCGAAGCCGGGCCGCGTAATTTTAAATAAAATTAAAACACGAGGAGGAATATTAAAAAAAAAACGATAATCAATGTTCATGCAATTAAAATACAATTGTTGATAACGTAAAGATTGAGCACGCAATAAGCGATGTAAGAACACGTAGCGACTGCCAACAACTGCCAAGTGCCAAAGTATGAGATATACATTTTTTTTTAATAATTTTCCGTACAATTAAAATGCTTTTGATATTTTTTTATGATTTACAACGCTATTTATTCAGAATTTTTTGATAAACTATCGTCTTCGCACTTACAGAATTAAAGAAGCGTATATAAATGAAATTACTTTTATTGGATGAAAATGCCATTTTTAATTATATCCTGAAGCTTCGAATGCGTTTCATTAAGCATGGTCCATAGATTTTATTTTTTTTAATTTTAGTCAGATACACGCATGAACGACTTCCGACAGTGTTGCTTACTTCTGATAAGATGCCCCCAGCAACATGTCGAAATACCCCATTTTCCCGATGCCGCAAACTTAAGATTACCCTACTTCAATTAAATTCTCATTCCAAATAGGCATCCTGTTTCAAAGATGAATTGGAAAAAAAATCGAAACTACACCCTTACATAGTGAATGGAAATAGGTTGCCCCACAAAATACCCCTTAAAAAATTGCCCCTAAAACCACCCCTTTTCGTCTTACCGCCAAATTTAGGGGGCATACTTCCAAGAAGGCAATGCTGACTTCCGAGAAAGTATTGGTATCGTCAATCTGTCAGTTGTATGGTAAATTAGTATACCTACACCTTAACATTTACAAATAAATAAAAGTAAATTTATAACACAGAATTTATTCTATCCTTTAAAATATTTAATCTTTTTGAATAAATTATATCGATGATATGCTGCAAATCAGCGGCATTCACTGCTATGCGGACGACAGCACTGTAGATGCCTCATACTCCGGCCGCGCTAAAATTTCTCGTGAAAACGTCGACGAGTGCCGAAACAAAGTTGTGTCTGAAGTCGAGTCTTTATAAGCCAAAGTCTCGGAGTGGGGCCGACTAAACTTAGTCCATTTTAACCCCAAGAAGATACAAGTTTGCGCGTTTACCACAAAAAAGTCACCCTTTGTCGTATCTCCTCGTTTTGAGAACACTTCCCTGACTGCCTCAGCCAGTATTGGAATCCTTGGCGTTGACATATCGAGCGACGTTCAGTTTCGTGGTCACTTGGAAGGGAAGGCTAAATTAGCCTCTAAGAAGCCTGGTGTGCTCAATAGGGCGAAACAATATTTCATGCCAGCCCATCGCCTGCAACTTTATAAGGCGCAAATTCGGCCACACATGGAGTATTGTTCTCACCTCTGGGCGGGGGCTCCCCAGTACCAGCTCCTTCCATTTGACCGCATTCAACGTAGAGCGGCTCGAATCGTTGACGACCTGGCTCTCTCCAATCGGCTCGACTCTTTGGCATTGCGTAGAGATGTTGGATCACTCTGCATCTTCTATCGCATATATCATGGGGAGTGTTCCGAGGAATTGTTCGGTTTAATTCCTGCCGCTGAATTCCACCATCGAACATCGCGACTAAATTCCAAATTTCATCCTCACCACCTCGATGCTTGGAAATCCACAACCGTGCGTTTTCTAAGAAATTTTCTGCCTCGCATACTTACTCTATGGAACCAGTTGTCGCCAGCGGTATTTCCGAACCGATACGACTTGGACACCTTCAAAAAAAGAGCCAACTCATTTCTTAAAGGCCGGCAACGCAGCTGCAAAAATTGTAATTTGGAAGGACTCATTCTTAATATTATCATCTCTTTTCCTCCTCAGGAGTTGGAGCAGGAGAAGCACCTTCTACGACGGCGTCTGGACACCAACCAAGGGGAGTACGAAGCGAGGATCCTCGAACTGCAGAATGATATCAAGGAGCTGAGTACAAAGATCGACTCCAGAGATAATTCTGTTAAACAGGTACGCTTTAATTTACTTATAATAGCGGTAGTACAGACATGGATGGTTTGATGAATACATGGATAGCTTGTTCTATTCCCGTCGTATAAAACAATTAAATAATTTAAATATTTGTATTGCCTCACTGATTAGAAAGATCCCCCTATTATTTTCAACCTGAATAAAAGCTATAATTTCTAATATAGTAATAATAAAATAATCAAATAAAATGTTTATACGGAATCCACAGTGCGCGAATCAGACACGCACTTTACCGGCTTACTCACAAGAAATTATAAATAACATTCCAAACCTAGCCAGTAGCTTTAAAATAATAATATAATATATAATCCAAAATACTTTTATTTCAATTAAGTTATTTTTGGTAGACTGAAAGGAAAAATATAAAATGCAGTACGTTTTTCGTCAATTTTACTTACTATGTTATGATATATTAGATTAGTTAACATAATAACTATGCAATGATTCATCATAATGATAATGTTTTGTATCGCTATTAATGCAAAGATAAAATAACACGAACTTAGATAGTCATCTTGGTACGTTATTTTGATGGAATACTCGTGTATTAGCTTATTTAATAAATACGTTTATGTTTAAAATCATTTCGTCTAGAAGTCAATTTTTTTTATTATTTTTGCTTTATATATAATTTAATCTGTGGTTCCCTATCAATTTTATTTTTTTTTCCAAATCGGGAATCGAACCCAAGTGACAGAAAGGTTCAATCATTGGCTAAACGTACCTGACCGAGTGGTACACAGAACAGCGAAAAGTAAGTCTTGTTCTGTGGAGTGGTAGTACATTTGACAGTTAACATTGGATGTTCGAAAAATCGCGGGAAGTGTCAACTGTCATTGGTAATATGGGAATGTCACAGAACAGGGAAAATTCTTCTGTTCTGTGGGGAATATTATCAGCCGAAGGATAGCAATAAAATAGTATGTTGTTCTGTTTTTGAAGAATAATTTTATTTGAATAATAGATCAGTTTAATTCATAAAAAGCAAGAATTAGCAAATAATTAATCTTTCAATAGTATAATTTAATCTTTTAATTATAACATTTTGATTATTTAGTATATTGTCGTAAGTCTTTTTACTAATCCTTGTTTAATTCGAGAGGCCTAACGTCGAATGACGTCAAACCTTCATGCTTAGAATCTCTTTACTCAATCACCGATTAATTCACGCTAAGTACCATTGACCTTTAATTGGAGCTATTGTTGGTAAAAACCATGTTTCTTTGGTAACGTTGGAGACTGGCGTCGGTGACTATTTAAGCCAAGGTCTCACCACTGTGATGATTGCAATGAATTGTTTATGAAGACGTCGCATGCTGATTAAACTAGAAATTATTTAGAAGATTACTTCGCGACTTTGGCTTCGGGTTTTAGCTCAGCCTAGCATAGGGGTCACTGTATCCACTTTGTTATGTACTTAGTTATAAAGCTCATAAATAAACACATTATTATTATTATTAAATATTGATGTTGGGCCATCTTCTGCCACACTGGGGGACTATTGAAAATCAGCGTCAGAGCTTATGCTTTGCTTTATTCTATATTTCTAGTTTCTGTGTATTTTTTCAAATTGTTATTATTATTGTTGGTACTTACATATATTTATTTATGTGCCGTCCCGACTAAATGTATTTGGCGGGCTCGTT
The DNA here is from genome assembly GCA_905404175.1 of Anthocharis cardamines. Lineage (NCBI taxonomy): Eukaryota > Metazoa > Arthropoda > Insecta > Lepidoptera > Pieridae > Anthocharis > Anthocharis cardamines. The sequence continues at coordinate 2,229,536 of FR989970.1, forward strand.
GGCGCGTTCGGTAGAACACCTGCCATGCGCATCGATGGGTCGTGGGTTCGAATCCCACCGGGACAACATGTTCATAATTTTCTATAAGCATATTTTCCCCACGTCTGGTGACTTCGGGCATTGATCGGGTTGCAGGAATATCGAAATTCCGACCAGGTAAAGAACCACCGTTCATAGATGGAAAAACTGTGAAGTGCATATTGCGCAGTGCGGTTTCAGTCTATGTATTTCCGAATACTCGAAGAAAAAAATAGGTCGACAGCACATCATTGACAGATGTACTGTGGCTGAGGAATCTACCATCAAGTGAACCTCATGCTCGTCTATGATATCTAACATTAAAAAAATATCATTTCATAAATACTGGTTTGTGATTTCTTAATATGATTTAATTTTATCTTGTTCTCGTTGATTAACGATATCTAGTTAATAATAACCTTTATTATTGACTTAATATTTTTGATTCAATTTATTGCTCTTTATTTCTTACTTTTCTATTATGATGATCTCCTTCTTCCTTCTGCTTTGTTATCTTATTTATTTGAGGTCCGTGCAGTACCTATGTTCCCTTTTTTTCTCTTCTTTCACTCGCTATATCATCATACCTCTCAAACACGTATCATTTTTCACACAAATTTTCTTTATTCGAGTATTATGATATGTATACTAATAAAATATATTGGGAACCGATGCATATAAGCAATATAATATAATGTATTATAATAGATGAGATTGAAGGGCTTCTCTAAAGCTGTTATAGTATAGTTAAGAGTTAAGACGAAGGTGTCACGTAAACAAAGGTTTAGATTTACAGTTGTTTGTTGCATAATATTGTCTTTTATTAACGCGAGTATCACTCATTTAAATAAAATACTGTATACCGGATTAAAGCGCGATTTATTATTTATATTGTTTAAATTATTTATCCCGACGTTTCGGATGCTTTTCAGCAACCGTGGTCGCGGGGAGACAGCGAATATATATATAAATAATTGAAACAATATAAATAATAAATCGCGTTTTAATCCGGTATACAGTATTTTATTTAAATTGTTTGTTGCAGTTTTATTCAATATTTTCTAATAGGTATATAAAAAACAAAAATTAAATGCGAAATATAACATAAGAGTCTCGAGCCTGCTTTTGATGAAAACTAAATCCGCATCACTGAATTTTTGTAAAATCAATATTTCTAGCCAGGAATCGAACCCGTTGAATTTTGAAAAAAAAAACACGTACTGTATTATTTCACACGTATTTGTTAATTCATTCATTCATACAGTCCCACAGCCCGGGGGTATAAAATATGTTTCTATTTCACTGTGACAATCTGTAACAGACGTCACAAGCTTTTTCCTTTTCTCGCATAGGTTAGTTAGAACGAGACCGACAACGCATCTGAGACTTTTAAGTCGCGGATGTATGGGCGTTGGTGATTACTAACCATCAGGTAACCCACCTACTCGGTTGTCCGCTTTGTTATAAAAAAAAGAAAAAAGAGAAGTGCCTATGTGTATGAGTCTATATACATAGGCACTTCTCTTTTTTCTATGGAACAATAAACTGTTATTTTTATGGAACAGGTACAGACGGAAAAGATAAGAGATTTTGGCTGTTAAAACACACTCCTAATAGTTATCGTCTTAAGGATTAATGACTTAGAATACCCTGTAAGACGATACGTGACTCAACCTCTATCGGGCTTCTTAAATGGTTGAGGGATAACGAATTCGAGACTTAAGACGATTATCTAAATTAAATAAGCAAATTTTTTGTAGCCGTTGTTAAAAGCAGACGACCGGTGAGAATCGGACATTGATTTTTTTTCTACAGCCGAAAGTAATCAGCTGAAATCAACGCGAGTTAGTTTTAATCTCAACATATAAAAACAGTAGAATAAAAAATTCAAAGCAAAGTATTATCAGTAATGGTGAGGGACGATTAAAGAGTATACATAAAAATCGTCTGTCTGTCTGTCTTTATATTTGTTCTACTAAACTATTTACTGAACAGCTGATTCTCATATGCATCATTAAAACTTTGTTTCATTGAAATCGGATGGCTGGAATAAAAGATATCTCCATTTAAATAATTTGATTAGAAGCTCAGCTCAGACGAAGCCCACGAGAATGAAGTCAGGGGCAACAGCTAAACAAACATAAAACATAATAACCAAATATCAAAATTTTGGTCATCTCCTTGTATAATAACACGCCCCGCACGGGTGAAATATAGGTACTTCACAAAATGCCTTTGATGATGTAGCTTTCAAAGAGGGTGCAAGATTTTTTTAAATCGGTTCAGTAGTTTTTGAGTTAAAACGTAACAAACAAACAAATATTTCCTCTTTATAATATTAGTATAGATCATCTGACTGATTTCAAAACGTAGGTATAGCATATAAACCATGAATAAATATGAAAATATGATACATATACTATGTGTCAATTTCCATGGTGATCGGTAAAACCTCTTTGGAGTTTAGCGGTATACAAACATCCATTTTTATGTACTGTACTAATCAATCAATAATTGGCTTAATCAGCCGTGTTAATCTTTATAAATAAAAATCAATGTATGTTTGTTATCTACGCACTCCTTAACTATACATCCGATTATGATGAAACTTTGTCAAGTTGTTCTGCATACGCCCGCGAGGGTTTCTACAAAAACACTACTTGGCATTGCTATTACATATATAGTTATTAAAGAAATAAATAGTATCGTATGTCTGACTCGAATACTCATTATAAAATATAGATTGTGACAGATATTTTCTTTGTAGTAGCTGCATATTAAATTGGTATCGATTAGACAGTAAATATGAACATCAATAACAGTTGCCTTGACGTCAAACTATACACAAACTTTCATTATATTTGAAGGCTTTCACTTGACCTTTTCAAGGACTGAACTACGCCTGAATATTAGGCAATTCGTTTAATTAATTGCTGGAACCTTTAAAGAGGCCTTAGGGCTTTGTTTTAAAACAATAGAATAGCTAATTAGCTAATTTGATGGACCCGCTGTGCTGGTGCTGTGATTTATAATGACTCTAGCTTCCATGAGTCGCAGATTCGATTCGCTTAGGAAATAAATTTGACGGGCTCGTTGGCGCGTTTGGTAGAACACCTGCCGTGCGCATCGATGGGTCGTGGGTTCGATTCCCACCGGGAGCACATGCTTATAATTTTCTGTAAGCATGTTTTCCCCACGTCTGGTAACTTCGGGCATTGATCGGGTGGGAGGAATATCTAAATTCCGACCGGGTAACGAACCACCGTTCATAGATGGAAAAGCCGTGAAGTGCATATTGCGCGTTTCGGTTTCAGTCTATGGATTTCCGAATGCTCGAAGTAAAAAATTAGGTCGACAGCGCATCATTGACTGATGTTCTGTGGCTGAGGTATCACCTACCACCACGTGAACCTCATGCTCGTCTGTCGATATCTGACATAAAAAAAAAAAAAAAAAAAAAAAAATGTTAATTTTACAAAACATAATTGGCATAGATAAAAATAAGCATTTGCTTTGTAATAACTTCTTATTGTTAACTGATGTGTTGCCATATTTCTTTAATTTTAAGTCAGATATTAACTGAGGAGCATGAATGAGACCATTTGATGGTAGGGTATTATCAATTAGGTATGCGATATCGACCTATTTTATACTTCAAACATTTAGAAACTCAGAATTCAATGCCCGAAATGACCAAACGTAGGATATGGTATGCTTAGAGAAAATTATAAACCTATCAGTCGGCCTAGCAACCGCGACAAAATTTTGTCGACCGTTTTCTCGTGTTTTAATCGATTATCTCTTTTTTCTTCCGGGTCTAACATGACAATTACACTTAAAACTCGACTTTTAATATCCAAAATAGATATATTTGTCGATCGAGATATCTTTTCTATCAAAATTAACTTAAATTAACTGTATCATATAGAAATAGGCATTGGTATAAATGCCTTGGATATAAATTCATATTTTCAAGTAAGTTTTGACATCAAAACGCTACCTCAAATTCTGTGTTTGGCATCAATGTTGATAGTTTCAAGAGTTTTTGATTAGATAGTATAGTAATCATAAACATTGATTTGATTAACAGTAGAACTACCAACATTTGTTGTATACCTTTTTTTATAGGTATTCGTTATAGGTGAGAGGGAATAAAGAAATATATTGTGTTATTGAATACATAATACATTTAGAAAAAGTCATGACATATTCAAAAAATAATAAGTAAGGTTTTAAGTAAAAATCTTGTGAAGAATTTTTGAATTTTTTGGTCATATTGACCGGTTGGTAGATCAAGTGTTAACATTGATAGTACGCTAAGGATATATCCTTAGAAAACCTTATTAAATGGTGCGTAATTAATACAATAACAGAATAATCCAAAGACGAACATTTAACACCGTTCACTATTGCAACAGTCATTGTCGCGTGTCCTTCCGAAGCCGGACAAAAACCTATGCAACTTCCTTCAATTTGAACCATATCTCATGGAAAATAGGGTGCTAATTCCTATAGCAGATTCCAATTAACTGCAGATTAGATGGATTAAACACGGTACCGTTCAGCTTGTGAATAAGACTGTTTTTTGGAGCTTCTAAATACACAGACTGTTTTCATGCTAATTACCACGAAAGATCTTAATACACAGCGAAGGGTGAAAATTGTAATAAACAATGCTGTGGTTGCTGCGATATTTTGAACTTTCATACAATGCTCGTAGGCTGTTGGATCGCAAAGAACTGATTCTGATCTGAGCCGTTGACAAAATGAACTGGTTCGTTCGATCTGTTCAATCAATTAATTGGTTCAATTTCAAATGAACGAACACAGCAAAGCAATCTGTGATCACTGTTCGTTCGTTTCTCTACTCTACCTCGGATCGTCGCGACCATGCCTGACTGTAATAGATCGAACGAATCATTAAAGTGACCCATTCGATTGCGCAGATTTGAAGGTCTGGTTCTTTTGGATCGTTCAATCGATCGATCGACAAATACTTAAATGATAGTAAAGCTAATAATTTCGAAAGTAAAGCGAAGACTATAACTATTAATAGTTTTCTTTCACCGATATTACTCGAGAATCTTCAGCAAACGAGCTTATTCATTCCTTTAAGCTCGGCAAGGATGCATGCCTTTTGGTGTTCCATCGGAATTCTCGGCGAGTTAGTAATTTAGTCTAACCGAAAAAACGAACTAGTTATGGAAAAAATGGCTGACTTTTGAAGGAGCACAGCTTTATAATAAAACTAGCCGTCCCCGCCCGCCCGCTTCGCTGGGCAAATTGTAAAGGATAGACGAATATGAACTATCCACATAAATTTGAAAAAAAATGGTAAAGGGTTGATGGAATTCAAAAAATGAATAGCCTAAAACCTTCTACAATTAATTCCGCGTCGAATGGTCATGGTATCATGCCGATCGGTCCAGTAGTTTTCAAGTTTATCGATAACAAAAAAAAAAAGTTGCTTATATATATATAGATATCTGCTGCCCGCAACTTTGTTCGCGTGGATATCACTTTTTCTTCTTATTCAAGTCTCAACTAAGGTACATACTTGAATGTTAATGTTTAACGGGGGGTTTTGAATGCATTGAGTGATGGTTGTGGATCACGGGTATGACGATTAAAAATAAGTCCTGTTAAATTCTTATGTAAATGATTATTTTAATTCTTTTTTGAGAAAAAAAACATCTTTAAACCTTATTTTAATTTATTAAATATAAAAAAAAGAATATACAGTTTTTTAAACTCTTATCAATTGAAAAATTCAATTGGGTCTTACATAATTCATTCATAATTTGAAAACATACATACATATATATACACTAGCTGATGCCCGCGACTTCGTTCGCGTGGGGTTCACTTTAAATTTTATTTTTTAATAAATTTGATTAGTGGGGAAGATACTGTATCCACCTCGATATATATTTCATTTAATTGATTATTTTCATTTACGGAATATTTTTTAAATTCCCTTTTCTCAGGATTCCTACCCGGCAGTCAGAAGCAATAAAAGCAATGTCGAATAATCGTGTTTAAGAGAAAGGATTGATGAAAAGATAAAATAAACGATCTCATTAGAAATACTTTTTCTATTGTTATAATATAGTTTTTGTAAAAAATAAATAAATAAATACAAAAAAATATTTCATAAAGTTCAACTCCAGGTTCGAACTCGCATCTTCAGTTACGCATTTGGACTGCATATCCACTATTCTACGGATACATACCGAAAACGGCGAAATCATCAAACTATTTCATTTACATATCAAACTGTGATTGGCATCTGACAATTCGAAAAAATTCAACGCGAGTCAGTTTTCATTGCAATTTGTTGAAATGGTGCCTTTAAAATAATATTTAAATGATGATTACTTTTTTTTCCGACAACCGATTTTGATGAAACAAAGCCTATATGTTGCCCCGGACTTTGCTGAATATATTTGTATAAATTACACGAAAATTGGTTCAGTATCTTCGGAGATTAGCGTGAACAAACAGACAGACAGACAGACAGACGGACAGACAGACAGACAGACAAGAATCTTAAAAATTGCATTTATGCATTCTGCTACCCTTCTTTTATCACCCCTCTTAATTTCTGGTAAAAATATTTAGTGAAGCGTAATTTCGATCCTACTCTTTTATTATATGTATAGATTACGCCTCTTTCCCATTAGGTTAGGCAGAGATCACGGAATTTCATATGCTCCGAAACTTACATACCACTTTCGTATATAATATATATGAGGAGTAAGATTAAACTTTGTTGCCACAATGAAGAGGGAAAGTTTATCCGCACAGAGAATAAATTAGCTGTCGATTGTTTTCGATAAAATCTCAATTAATTTTCTATCGACTGTAATATATTTTCCTTCGTTTTGCGCTTTTACTGCAGATAACTTTTATATCTTCCTTTATGAAAGTTTATGTAAAGATGTACGCATCGCAGAAGATAAAGAAAATAATTTTAATTAAAGACTTTTAAAGATCTTGCTTACCGCCTGATCACTCCTCTGGAAACTGAAGAGCTGCCAGATTCTGAGCTTAAGCATACGGGAGGAAATACTGCTAGCATTTTTGGTACGATACCAGTTATGTAGGTATGTGAACAAGGACCCCGGCGCATAGAGAAAAAATGACAATCCTTCCCGGCTAAATTTCTTCAGCGACTGCACCAAATCTGGGGGCACGGTAGTGCCCCCGCCAAGTCGAGCAAAAAGCGGCACGGCCGTACTATCCTTTTCTCGAAGTAGTTCGGGCCATTTTCGACCCCCTATAACTTCGTTGTGGATAAAAGTAGAATCCTGAATTTTCAGTCACTAAGCAGGCATTGTATAAACTCGGTATATTTCAAATATCATTCTGTTTGAACCAGTAGTTTAAGAATAAATTATAGACTAAACACTAATTGTATTCTAAATTTCAATAATATAATATAATATATATGTATTACTTGTGAGATACATTATGTTTTTAATAAAATAAAAAAAGATACATTGTGATTTCATGCGATAGCCGAGCCAATCTATTTATTTTAAACATCAAAGATTTTTAATATTGGCATTGATATGATCACTATAAGATATTGTTAGGTTAGCTTATTATGTAATTACTTAAGACAGAAGGATCCTTCAGTAGAGACTGAATAAATTGACCGACTTGGTAGGTATTATATGGATCTCACAACTTTTTACGATAGAAGAACTGAGTTGCAAGACTTGGCTTTTTTACAATTTATGTTTTTGATGGCATTAATTATTTCCAAATTATTACTAATTAAGAACGCTCTCCGTTTCTATTGTTATATATAATAACATCTTGAAAAATGAAAACGCTTGTGAGCAGGTTTTCTAACCGATGTTTTCTTTCCAAAGCCTTTAATTATTTTAATTTAATTTAATTTAGGGCTTTAATGCCTCACTTTGACATTATGACAAATGCTCCACTGCACAAAACTGCTGTAGGCAAAGTATTTAGATATTATACTTTTAAGTTTTGGTGTACTTTATTTCTCAATAAGTTTTTTTTTAATATTTATATGAACCTAATATATTATGTCAAAATATATTAAAGAATGCAATAGAAACGTTAGACGGAGTTAATACTTGTTGTAATTTTCTATATTATGGCAATGCTGGCTAGCAGTGTCCTCTTGTTTTTAGTATGTTTTACTAGTAACAAGCAATTATACTCTATAGAAAAAGTTGTTTTATTTAAATCTATTACTGTGTTTGATTTATGTTTCATATAGTTTCGTAAATATTAACAGCTCTATATACCGTATTATATTTGCAATACTTAGGATGATAGAGATACTGAAGTAAGATGATCATTTACTAACCTAATATTTCCTTTGTTGCAGCGAGATGAGGAGAAAGCCAACCTGATTTCGGAACTGACAGCGCAGAATTCGCGGCTCACAGCGCAGCTGAAGGAGTCCTCTGCAACGGAAGCCCAGTTACTGGCGCAGCTGGATGGACTCAAAGATCAATGTTCTGTACGGATGACCAGTTTAAAGGTAAGCCCTAATTCATTTTCCCATAGTAGAGAAACACTTCTGAGTTAATTTTACTGATTACCTAATTGAAGTTTTTTTTGTTCGATCTCAAACTGTATCTTAGTGAATTGCCGAGTTTCCGACGCATTTCTGTGTAACTCATCAATATTTTTTACAAGAAATTCCAAGGTGGTCAGGTTCAAGCCTGATATTCAAATCCAGGACCTCTGGTGCTAATCGCAACGGACATACCATTGAGCATAGGCAAAAAAAAAGTGAAGTCTTGAATACATAAGCTACGTACTAAAAAACATAGAGGGCGTCCATGCGTCGGGTTGTCTCTCTCCCTAAAATATGGCGAGGGGGTCGATGGCTGGCCATGCGTCATACTCGTGAACGGGTGCTACTTGTGGTGACTGGTCGAACTTGAATTCGTGTATGCGGTGATATTAGTTATTTCGTCTATGTATTTGCGTGTTGTTCCCACGAGAATGTAAGTGAGTGCTCCTATTTCACCATACATTCTGCTGATAGAGGACAAATCTTTGTTTTTATTTATTTTTATTTTTTCGATTATTATAGTTAAATACTTAAAGATGTCATGTGGAACATGGTGTAATGGTTGCAGCTCCTTACAAAAAAATTGTAAAACAATAACTTGGCGATTAAAAAAGAGTGGCGGCGAGTTTCTTGCCAGTTCTTCTCGTCCGCTCTACGCCCTTGATTTGAGAACTGGCAGTAAATGTAAAATTAGAAGCATTTAATATGTATTTTTTATTGACGTTCATAAGTGTACATTGTGTTACCTAAATGAATAAATGATTTTTGAATTTGAATTTGACCTTAATGCCATACCATTTGCATTATACTGAGCTTCGTCTCAAGCAGAGACTGAATACGGGAGTTTAACCGGTATAATAAAGGTTTTTGTTAATATTCTTTCGTTTTTAGTCATATTTACTGAAAAAAATTACTGTGGTAAGATTAGTGTGTATTCAGTCAGTGTATTTCAATCAGACACGTATTTTGGAAAAAAAAATTAACCGGTTTCAGTCCCTGGTCTCAAGAAGTATGATAATTGGTATAAGTTGATTATCTTTAACTTCATCAGCGGCCATCTTCAAACCAGCAATACTACTGCGTGAATGCTTAATGTCTGGTTTCTTTTGTACACGAAAAATCATATAAGTAAATATTTTTTATCAGGATCACGTATCAAGTCTCGAATCACTGAAGTCAGAATTGGCTCTAGTGACAGACAAGAAGCTTGATCTTGAGAGACGACTCACGAGCTCGCTGCGTGATAAGGACAACTTGTCACAGCAAATAGAGGAGGCCAATGATAGAATTTCTGCACTTGAAAGACAGTTGAAAGAACAGGTAAGAATATATATGTAGTTTCTCGAAGCAGCAAATAGGTCCCCTTCAGAGTTTGGTAAAACACCCATATAAAGTTTTGGCCATATACGTAGAAGCTAGGGTAGTGGTTCAAAAATTTCAACCTATTCACCCGTGATAATATCGTTCATGTGTGTCGCTAAGACGACACAGCGCAAGCGCATTTTTCGTCGTATTTTTGTACCCTTATAATTTCGGTTTGGACTAGAAAGTCCAAATTTTCAGGATAATATGATAACAATAGAGTACTTATCAATTATGCCAGTGAGAATGCTCGAAGTAAAAAGTAGGTCGACCGCACATCATTGAATCTGTTCTGTGGCTGAAGTATCGCCTACCGTCAAATTAACCTCATACTCGTCGATTCGATGCTAAAGACAACTGAGAACAGGTACATAAAAGAGAGATATTCTTATCTCTCAACATTATCATTGATCATTTTGTAGGAGCACCTCTACCAGAACACTTTGAAGGAGTTAGAGCGACTCCAGCGCTCTCATGACACACTCGCGGAGAGAATCGGTGCTCCCGAACCCGTTGAGAACACAAAAATTGCCAGGTAAATCACGTTTAATTCACTCATGACAGACATAAAATTATGTCTATACCTACCTAATTGCTTCTTAATTAAACTTAAATCAAGAGAGTCAATAATAATTAAAAAATAAAAATAATCAATTTTAAAGGAAAATACTATTGATTTACTCTATTCCTATTTACTTTGAATTTTAGAAATGTAGTATTTTATCTACGTATATATGCCTATTACATAAACTCCAAGAATAGTTCAACCTAGGCTATTTTGTTAAATAGTTATTAAGAAACGTATTTGGTATCGTTACATTAAAAGTAAAAATACATATTTGTTTAGTTTGATAGAAGCGGACTCAGACGGATCAAATCATTTAATTCAATTTAGCACTCTTTCTGAAAATTTCAAATTCACTCATTGGTCAATTCTCCTGCGATCTACTCCACTCTGCGTTGGTGTTTTGTCTCCTCTCTTTCTCTCTTAATATTTTCATTTATTAACGCGAGTATCATTTAAGTAAAATACTTTTAAAACGCGATTTATTATTTATATTGTTTAACTTATTTTTGCCGACCGCGACGCTTCGGATGCTTTTCGTGCAATTTGCCGACATTGCGGATACTTTTCAGCAGCCATGGTCTGATTTGAAATATCACAAAGTTGCCATATTAACGCCATCTATTCCTACGGAGTTGATGTTTACTGTAATTGTCTATATTATGACATAAAGTTATAAAGTCTTTCTCTCTTCCTTAATTGGTCATAATGTGCTAGATCCCTTCACTCGGAGATGGAGACAGAGCCGGATGAGCAGGACGATGGCTGGCTTCGATCTGAGGCGGTCCAGGTGTTCAAGCAACTGCGGTCACTCGCTCTGCAACTTAACACAGGACACGACGATGACTCTGGTAAGTTTTTTTATTGTGTGATTAATTTACAGATCGACGCTAGAAAGCATAAACGTAGTACCAACAAATCCAAAATTGTTGACCTGCCGGCCGCCACGAGATATGTCGCGGACGACAGAAGACAAACTGAGATGTAAGATATCTCGATCGACAAATATATCTATTATTGATATTAAAAGTCGAGTTTTAAGTGTAATTGTCATGTTAGACCCGAAAGAAATAAAGCGATAGTCGATTAAAACACGAGAAAACGGTAGACAAAATTTTGTCGCGCTTGTCATGCTAGGCCGGCAGAGCAGAAAAACTTATATTTTTTTCAAATAAAAAAATTACTTCCGAATTTATCGACGTAGAGTTGTCATTTTTGGACACTATAGTTATATGTTTTGCTTTATAAATCTAATTCAGTATTCAGTTCAATACTTTCATTCTATTGATTTTATAGTTATAGTGTCATTTACCACGTTTTTGCTTTTCAGCGCCAATATGGATTCAGTTTGATACGGATTTCCGAAAGTTTACAGTCGATAAATATCATAAAAAAAAAACATTTTCTTATAGGACAAAAATATACGTAGTAAAAAGTTTATACTTTTATACGTTTTACCAAAAAAAAAAAAAATACGGGCTGTTCATCAAATCTTCAGATTTATATTAAGTAAATAAACGTGGACGTAACTATTTTGATAACAAGAACACATGTAAAGAACGCAAATCAAAGAAATTCCAACCAAAATAAACATTTTTATTTCCCGTTTTAACGTGCATTGCAAACATCGCGTGACAGTATTGTAGGTCAGAGAAATATGTTCGTGCTTCCCGCCATCAGTACAGCCCTTAGGTACGTATTACGTAGCTTTAGCGTAAAATATTGCTAGTCATTTTGTCACTACGTACGAGTCACACTAACTTGAGACTCTATACTCCATAGTAGGGATGTAACGGAGGTGGTTTTATCGGAACCGAATTCGGAATCGGAGTTTTTAAATTTGGTTTGTCGGAACCGGAATCGGAACCGTAACCGGAATCGGAACCGGAATCAGAATGGGAGGCAGAAGCAAAAAAGAATAAATCAGTTTCATTCATATCAGTTCAAAAAATAAAACACCTTCCTAGTTGTTGAAAATAAAACTAAGCAAATTGACTTAAATTTTATACCGTAGTAAATTAAATTAAATGGCGCTGATCACGGCCGCCGCCGCCGCCGCTGTGCTTCGACCTCCGGTTATAACCTCCGATTGAAATTTATCGGAACCGAAATCGGAATCGGAGGCGCAAAATGAATCGGAAGTTCCGACCTTTCGGAATCGGAATCGAAGCTCCGTAACATCCCTACTCCATAGTATAGATCTCGAGTGATACCAGAAAAGTTGCATAAAAATGACAATAAATGTTATAATATCAATAAAATATTTGTGTAATTACCCTCAAATCGACTATGTATTTTATTCTTATTCTCTTTTACGCGAGTATTTAAATAAAATACTTTATACCTGATTAAAACTCTATTTATTATTTAAGCCAACGTTTTGAGTGCTTTTCAGTAAACGTAGTCAGGTTGAAAGGTGACAGTTGACATAGCTAATTTGTGATGCAGTCACATTGACATAGTATTAGTCACCACAGTCAGAAAACTGTCTAAAAGATGCCTATAATAACCTTATTATTAGGTAATTATAGTTTATATCCTATGAAATTGTTTAGTGTTATGAAATCAGTCCATAGAGTTGTATTTAACTCGTTCGCTACTCGTCTCCCGGAGAAAACCCAAAACTTTTTTCATGATATTAAACCAATTGGAATAAATTTAACGTATGTGACTTTAGGACAATCTAAAAAAAATCATTCTCTCAAATTAACACAAATAAGTGACGCTGGACTGCTGGGTCACATAATATGTGTAACGGTTGGTAGCGAAAGTGTTAAAGCACAAGTAAGGTAAAGTACCAGAATTATCGAACCTTAACCATTTGGCCGCTATAATTATGATTATTTATGAAAGTGAAACTAATTTGATGTAACTAGGGTTAACGTAGATATCTCGACACAATGCTTATGTAACATGTTGGTATTTTGTATGCACACTGTACTACAAACTTCTAAGAACTGTAAATTATTAATTTTCAATTAGCATACAAAAATTACACTTTGACGGGCTCGTTGGCGCGTTCCGTAGAACACCTGCCGTGCGCATCGATGGGTCTTGGGTTCAAATCCCACCGGGACCACATGTTTATAATTTTCTGTAAGCATGTTTTCCCCACGTCTGGTAACTTCGGGCATTGATCGGATGGGAGGAATAACTAAATTCCGACCGGGTAACGAACTACCGTTTAGATGGAAAAACCGTGAAGTGCATATTGCGCGTTTCGGTTTCAGTCTATGGATTTCCGAATGCTCGAAGTAAAAAGTAGGTCGACAGCACATCATTGACTGATGTTCTGTGGCTGAGGTATCACCTACCATCAAGTGAATCCTATGCTCGTTTGTCGATATCTGACATAAAAAAAACAATCCCCTAATTAAATCCCACTGGGACATATTTATAAGTTTTTATTAACACTTTGCACACGAGGCTCTTAATGTAAAGGTATCTCGAGACATTTTGATAAAAAAGAGATAAAAGTTTGTATATTATTTGCAACCGCACACCTGTATAACCGAAACCATAACGAAATAGCCGCTAGGGTTAACATATCCTCCCTATGTCTGTTCATTTAGCTTGGAGAAATATTTAAGTTTCGAACGGATTTACGATCCAACGTTCATAGATGGAAAAACCACAGTACGTTTCGGTTTTAGTCTATGGATTTCCGAAGTCTGGAAATAAAAAGTTGGTCAACAGCGCATCATTGATTTTCTGTGGCTGTCATCTCCCATCAAGAACCTAATCCTCGTCTGTACAATATCTTACATAAAAAAAAATGTTTTTTTTTTCAAACATACCTTCTCTGAATATTATCGACACAGTTAATTGCACCATTACCACACGGAGAATTCTTCAAACTCCTATAAATAGTGTGAGTGACGCAGGTATCTACTTTTACCTATCCAGCGATCTCCTTGACCTTATGCGACACGACATTAACCTAACTCAACTTAGGCTTTCCTCTTCCTCACTTTCCTTCAACCTTTTCGTGCTTTATAAGGTACATTGTTTTCTGAATTTAATAATTATTTTATAAACCACTGATCCGCCTGAGTCTGATCGATCTGAGTTGAGAAGGATTAATACTGTATTCGTCTAAACTCTAAATAGATTTCCAATTACCACACGCACGTTACCATATTTTAGAAGATATAATGGGCATAGTAAGCTATTCTTAAAAGATACGCGGACTTTTTTGTAGATCTATAAAAGAGGAATATCCCACCATTGTTTTGTTATATTTCAAAGGGTTTATGCAGCGTTTTCGATGAAAGTTCCCAGGCGGCTTAACTTTTTCAAACACTTCCAACAATTATCGTTATAGTTCAGCCAATTTACACAAAACCTTGACAAATTATATACCCAAACCTTCCTTATGAATCACTCCTACTCCTACTCCGCATGAAAATCCGTTCAGTAGTTTTTGAGTTTATCGCGAACAGACAGACAGAAGCGGTGGAGGACTTTGTTTTATAATATGTAGTGATATATTTGTAAGGTATAACTTTAATGTATTATTTGTGGCGACATCTATAATCCGCTACAAGAATCAATACAAAGACGTCTAATCCTGAATCGCGCTATACAAATATTTCGGAGCGCTGAGTATATATACTATACAACATCTCGACATCAACCACATTCTGCGCTCGACGCTCGTTCCGTGCGGTCGTACGGTAATGCGCTCTCTCGCTGAATCACTCCTTGTTGAGTCATTCGGTGACCGACGCTTGTGCCGTGCGCACGCTCTGTCCGTCCGCTCGCTGAGCAGTGCTATTATTGTGCGCTGGGTTCGCCCACGCATTTGTTTCGTAAATCGAACTACGCGGGTTTACCTGCGGCCGCTCCGGTAGCCACCTAACGGTGTCAAACGGTTATCGGGCGGTTAACGCCTCCGGGCGGGAGTGTTTGTACGGGGTGCAAACGCCGCGCCTTTTTCAAGGCGCGTACAGCCCCGTCCGCTTCCTTCACGTCCCTGTGCGTGCCTGGTGTCCTCCTAGTAGGCACTGCCAAGGGGAGCAGGTACTCCAACTGCTCTCTAGCGACCAGGTGTAATCAGGGTCCACTGTTGGACGGGTCCCATCGCACATCTGTAGGGGTTCCCGCCAAGTTCCCCCCCTACGGGCCGGTTAGGTTGCGATACCTCACCTCTCGCTATCACCAGCGAGAGACACATTTACACACTACATTTTTACAGACTGTAGCTTAGGTACTCACACACTGTAGGTGTTAGGTACACAACCGCTCCTACTGGCTCCCAGTATGGAGTGGGAAAATACCCAAAAACCGTCGTCCATGGACAACGACTTTCGAAGGTTGCTGAGGATCATTGAACTTCGGCACCCTGAGACCTTTAAGGAGTTCGTAAACTCCTCTGACTCGCGTCCCGCGTCTCGACCGGCGTTACGTACGCCTCCGCGCTCGCCAACACCGTCGCGCAAATCATCGCGTTCGTCGTCTCGTTCGTCGTCGCGTTCGTCGGCCCGAGCCGACTCGCCGAATCCCGTGCCGCGTTCCGTCGCCGCAGTTATCGCGCCTCAAGCGCAATTAGAATCAATCGCCGCGCCGTCCACCGCGATCGCCGCCGTCTCACGCGAAAACGTCTCGCGCCCTCCTTCTCGTGCCGACTCCGAAATGTCGGCATACAGCGCGGCCTCAGAGGCACCTAATTCAGAGCCGGAGAGCTCAAGCGACGGTTTCGAAACCGTCACCGGACGCAAGAAGAAGCGTTCGGCGAAAGGCGGACCGCCCGCAAAACGCGCGCAAATAGACGCGGCCCCTCTAGTCAAAGAGCCCATTCCCACGGAAGTCATCCGTGAAATCCCCGCGGAGAAACCAAAAACTCCTCCCCCCGTTTACATTAGGGACAAGGCATGTTGGCCTGCCCTATCGAAGTTCTTGGACTCGAAGTCCATTCAGTTTAAAGCCCAAACAACAAGGGACAATATTAGGGTTCAAGTATACACCCCAGCCCATCACAGGCTACTTACAGCCCATCTCCGCGCCGAAAATATAGGCGGTCACTCTTTCCCGCTCCCGGACGAGCGCGTCCTTCGAGTTGTAATACGCGGCATCCCTAAGGAGCTCGAACCCGAGCTCGTTTTAACAGACCTCCGCGAACAGGATCTGCCTGTAAAAGAGGTCTTTAGAATGATCAATCGGACCAACAAACAGCCGTACGACATGGTTCTAGCGGTTTTAGAACTCTCCCCTAGAGGAAAGAAAGTTTTTAACTTGCGCGAGTGCTGCAAGCTCACTGGGCTCAAAATCGAGACCCCGAATAAACATTCGTTCACGAGACAGTGTCACCGCTGTCAATTGTACGGACACGCTGCGCGAAACTGTTTCGCGAAAGAAAGGTGCGTTAAGTGCCTAGGCGATCATGGGACCGCTGCCTGTGAAAGGCCTTCTCCCTGTGCCGAACCACCCGCTTGCGTGCTGTGCGGGGAAACTGGGCATCCCGCGAATTACCGCGGTTGTACCAGGGCCCCCAAACCACACAAGAGGCCGGTAAGGCGCGGGGGGGCGGCTCGTCCTGGGCAGCGTCCCAAGGTTGTCGAGGAAACTTTCATACCCGCACCTCCACCCACCCACAACGCTTGGAGTAAACCACTCCAAGCCACCAACAAACCCCCTATCCCAGAGGCATCTCAGCCTCCTTCCACCCAGACAATAGGTCCTCAGCCTCTAATGGCTACTCCGGTTTTACCACCGGTCCCCCTTCCGAGCCCTCCGGCTCAGCCTACGAAGGTAACTCGGCCTGTCCAGGCTAAACAGTTACCTACAAAACCAAACACGCCCCACGAGGGACTCGCGACGGACCTTTCCGCCGCGTTGTACCTCGTAAAAGACTTCATTCAGGTACTCAACGTGCCCGAACTTATCGCTTTCGCGCAAAAATTACGCGAAAGCGCTTCTGACCCCCAACTGCGAGTAAACGCAGCATTCGAGCACGCCAACCTAATCGCATCAATCTGGCAGTATCAATTACCCAACACAACGCAATAGATACAGCCACGTGTAGGCTCAAGACAAGATCTTTGTCCTTAGTGACATTCAACGCTAACGGCTTAAAACGACAGATTGACTTAATAAAGGACTTTGTGACGAGACACCCGGTCGATATCATGCTAGTGCAGGAAACTTTCCTCAAACCTAGCGTTCGAACTCCGCGACTAGCGAATTATAACACTGTAAGAAGTGACCGTGACGGCCGGCTCGGTGGCACGGTTATTTATTACAGACGCGCACTGCACTGCATGCCTATCGACCCGCCTACGCTTACTAACTTAGAATGCTCAGTAGTCAGGGTGGCTATGACCGGTCATCAGCCCGTCATAATCGCCTCGGTCTACCTCTCACCCACTAAGAGAGTTTTGGAGAGCGATCTCAGGGCCCTGTTTGCTATGGGAGACTCGGTCATTCTGGCCGGCGACTTCAATAGCAAACACTGGAACTGGAATAGCTCTGCCAACAACCTTAACGGTAACATACTAGACCGACTACAAGACGTACTTAATTTCCAAGTAATAGCTCCCCTTTATCCGACTCACTTCAGTAATATGAGCCTCTCCCGCGGAAACGTACTCGACGTGGCGATTCTAAGGAACGTTACTCTCCAGTTACGCTCTATAGAAACGTTACATGAACTTGACTCTGACCACCGACCCGTTCTTATAGAATTAGGCCCCCCCGACTGCTTACAAAGACGATACAAGACTATAGTTGACTGGCAAAAGTTAGATGAGGCCCTCAAGCCCATCGACTCGCCTGAGCTAGAGTCTATACCGGAACGACTTGACTCGACGGACCAAGCGTTAGCTGCGGTCTCCTCAGTCACCAGACATATCCAGTCCAAAGTTGAATGCGCGTCCAGGTTGATTCCCGATGATTTTAACCAACGTTGGGAACTTCCTCCGGACGCCAGACAACTACTGACTGAGAAGAACGCAGCTACTCGCGCCTATGACAACGCACCCTCAGACGACAACCGTAGAACGCTTCGTGCCTTACAACGAGAGGTTAAGGCACGTATGCGGGAACTACGTAACGAACGATGGGACCGTTTAACCAGCGAACTTTCACCCTCGCACACGGCCTATTGGTCGCTTGCGAGGAGTCTCAAATCAGAAACGGTCGCGATCATGCCTCCGCTCAAACGGCCCAATCAGACTGACGCTTTTGACGATGCCGACAAAGCCGAATGCTTAGCCCAAAAACTAGAGGAGCAATGCACTCCATATCTAGTTAACACTGACCCAGTTCACGTAGAAACGATCGACCGCGAAGTCGATCGTCGTATTGCACTCCCCGTTTCAGACGAGCCCTTACCACCCACCTCCGTAGACGAAGTGCAGGCTTTGATCAAGGCTTCCCTACCTAGGAAATCCCCAGGTCCTGACACCATCTCGAACAGGGTCCTCAGATCCCTTCCTCCCCAATTGATATGTCTACTTGTGACCATTTTCAATTCCCTCCTTGTCAACTGCGCCTTTCCGACACAGTGGAAGGAGGCAATTGTGATTGGTATCCACAAGCCGGGCAAACCCCGTAACGATCCCAATAGCTATCGACCCATAAGCCTTCTCAATACACTGTGTAAGTTGTATGAGAAGCTAATTAAAAAGCGTCTCTGGGACACTGTCGTCGACAAAGGCCTTCTGCCTGACGAACAGTTTGGTTTCAGACGAGCGCACTCCTGTGTCCATCAAGTCCACCGCATAACGGAACACATCCTTTCCGGCTTAAATAGAAATAGATCCATTCCTACGGGCGCCCTCTTCTTCGATATAGCGAAAGCGTTTGACAAGGTCTGGCACAACGGCTTAATTTTCAAGCTTTACCAACTTAACGTGCCAGACAGACTCGTGCGTATCATACACGATTTCTTGTCAAACCGCTCCTTTCGCTATCGCGTAGAAGGATCGCTCTCCTCTCCCCGTAGTATACGGGCCGGAGTCCCCCAGGGCTCTGTCCTGTCTCCCCTCCTGTTTTCGTTATTCACTAGCGATATTCCTAAAACGCCTAAAGTGCACATTGCGCTTTTCGCGGACGACACTGCCCTATTCACTTCCCACCGGGATAAAAGGATCATCACAGCGCTTCTCCAGACTGCAACCACCCGCCTCGGTGAGTGGTTCCAGAAATGGGGAATCCAAGTCAACCCGGAAAAGAGTGCGTCAGTACTCTTTGCTCGTGGTCCTCCCGGTAATCCCAGAAACCCATATACTAAGGCCAAATTCCTAATAGACCGAGAGATTCAACTCTACGGTAGATCCATTCCCTGGCAGAAATCAGCCAAATACCTAGGTGTTACCCTTGATCGTAGCCTGACCTTCAACAAACACGTTAGAATGGTCCGTAAAAAGGCCTCCTTTGTCCTATCCAGACTCCGTACCCTTTTAGACTCCAAAAATAAAATGTCCCTGAGGCATAAAGTGACACTCTATAAGGCATGCATTCGACCATGCATGACCTATTCGAGTGTTGCCTTTGCTCATATCGCCCCTTCCAATATCCACAAATTACAGTCGGTCCAGAACCGGTTCATTCGAATCGCTACTGGAGCACCGTATTATGTGCGAAATGTCGATCTCCACCACGATCTGGAGCTACCCACTATAGCCCAATGGATGAAGTTAGCGTCGAAACGTTACTTCGACAAGGCTATAAACCACCCCAACCCGTTGGTTCGCAATGCAATCAACTATTACCCCTATCCCGATAAGGCTCTCTGGAGAAGACCCAGACACGTTTTAGAGGATCCTGACGATCCTATCACAGTAGCCAATGCTAGATTAGACTCCGCCCGGGCGGACATTTCACCCCAGACCCGCGTACAGCGCCTTCGACGGCGAAGGCGAGGACCCTTGTTCCGCGCATCCCTCACACGGGTGAGCTACCGTCCAGCCCTTCAGGCTCCCTCCCCTCCTACGGCAGCCCAAGCCGAGGTACGTGTCTCGCAGGAGACGCCCTTAGGCGTGTCGTAGCAAAACCCCTAATTTCAAGGCTGAGCCACAGTGCTCGCCAATCTTGTCCGCGTTGAGCTGCCGAGGCCACTAGGGCCAGCAGCGAGATACCATACAAAAAAAAAAAAAAAAAAAGACATCAACCGCTGGGGCCTTAGGGCTATTCCTTATTATCCTCGTCCAGTCAGTGGTTCGACTGGTCGAGGATCCTCCCTTTAGGTTGGAGGAAGACCACACCTCCCTTCCTCCACAATTAGTTCAAAATATGCGCATTTCTTCCTTGTTAGCTCCGTGCTGTGGCAATGCGGTGTCTGTCTGTACAATCCGGAGTAATATGATGTCATTCCAATATTGCACATTACTAATGCGGTGATTTCATATTTGACCCTTAAAACTGAGAGTCAGGGTTTCTTTTATATACATTATACATATATCTCAATAGAGTTTGCAGACGGTGTCCTTTGCATGGAAAATTTACACATTTCCCAAGGACAAAAGGTACTTTTGGTCGTCTTATTTTTTATTAATTTGGACCACAACTTGATTTAAATTTCTTTAGCTTTACTATAATATTATAAAGAGGCAAGATTTGTATTTTTGTATGTTATGAATAAACTCAAAAACTACTGGTAAAAATTCTTTCACCAATATAAAGCTACATTATCAGCGGGTAACATAGGTTATTTTTAGTGTATAGTACATCTACATTGCACCCGTGTGGAGCCGGGCGCATTAATAGTAATTATTTATTAATACAATATTAAAAATACAGATTTCGATATCTCCCATGCCATAAAAGTTTGTTTTTCTGTGTTCGCATTTTTTTTTAAATAATTTTAAGACGATAAAGTCTCTATCTAATCGTAAGTAAAGAAGTTGCGTTTGCAGCCCTAATAAAAGTAGACACTACTCGCTAGATATCGATTTCACAAAAGAAACATTGAAATGTCGTGAGGTTGACCTAAATGAAAATATAACTTATTTTATAAGGAACTCAGATAACTTTGATGTAAAAGTTGAATGTATGATGTTGCGAACATTTTTAGGCCCTCTAAAGGCAATAGAATTTACCTTTTACTAAAGCCGTGATAATAACATAACGCAACCTGTTTTTTCTTTGAAGCATTTTACATTTGTACATTTGTCATCATAAGAACGCATATGTAGGTATGTTAGTCATCGTTATTTTGAAAAGCTTAATAAATGTAAGGTTTTTGGATATTAATATAAACAAATAAATGTGTATAGGTACTGTAGATAGCACACGGAAATAATACTGTTCGAAGATATTTTTTTTTATGTCAGATATCGACAGACGAGCATGAGGTTCACTAGATGGTACCTCAGCCACAGAACATTAGTCAATGACGCGCTGTCGACCTAATTTTTACTTCGAGCATTCGGAAATCCATACACTGAAACCGAAACGCGCAATATGCACTTCACGGTTTTTCGGAGATATTATGTCTATCAAAGTTGTGGATGTCGAGATATATCTAAGTTTGTCGTCACTCGTCCGCTAGATATCTCTTGATGGTCGTGCTAGGCGAGCTGCATTTTCTATCGTATTTATCATAGGGAATGCTCGGAGGAATTGTTTGGATTAATCCCGGTTGCTGAAATGCTAGATGTCTGGAAGTCCACTTCTGCGCGATTCCTAAAGCACGTCCTGCCTCGCACAACTACTATGTGGAACTTTCCGAACCGATACGACTTAGGAACCTTCAAGAGACGAGCCTACACTTTCCTTAAAGGATGGCAACGCATCTGCAAGCCCTCTGGTGGTCACTTACCATCACGTGAGACTCCAGGCCGTTTGTCTCCTATTGTATATAAATAAACTAGCAATCAGCCCCGGCTTCGCACGGGTGCAATGTATCAGATCATGATAAAAAAATCGGTCGAGTAGTTTTATATGGATAATTTTCCCCGTTTTTGCATCATTTTTCACTGATGCTGCGCTCCTATTGGTCTCAGCGTGATGTTATATAGCCTTAAGCCTTCCTCGATAATTGGACTATCCAACACAACAATAATTTTTCAATTCGAACCAGTAGTTCCTGAGTTTAGCGCGTTCAAACAAACAATTTAACTGCTTTATTCATTTTTTATTTTTATATTTTATTTTATTGCTTACTTGTTAAGTTTAGTTTTGTAAGTAATCTTTGTTAATTTGTTGTTGTTTGTGCAGTAAATAAACTCTCTCTCTCTCTCAATTATAGTATAGATGAATGGATTCCATTAAGCCTTTCCTACATGGCTATAGATTTCTCTGGGCCCTTTACCGAACCTTGAAGGCCCACAATACGCAATTTCCAACTTTGAGAAATTACGATCTACGACATTGATGAGAGAACCAACGGCGCGACATTGCGTTTTTCCCTAACTCGAACTTGACGCTTGACCAGTTCATAATTATCGTGTTTCATCACCGTTCCGTCAGTTACGGAGTTTCATAAAAACTTGCTCGATAATTCCACATAATCATGTACATCTGTCTGGTTTTTTTGTTATACAATGAGACTAACGGTTTGTGTACTTCGCACAGGTGGTATGTTAAACTAGATTGTGTAGTAGCGATGATATATACTTGCCAAATTCAATACCAGGGCTTTTAAGTACGAGTCCGTAAAAATACCAGAGTCGAATACCAGGTGTATTAAATACTTGAAAGTATTTATACTAAGAATATGCTATGCTATGTACTGGTTTTTCGGGTAAGTCCACCGAGCTCCGAGCAAGCCATCCAAAAAATACTTGCAAATACTATTGTGCTCTTTATTTTTAATCTAATACGGATTATGCAAGTATTTTCAATTGCACCCGAATAGCTGATACTTTCATACTTGCAAATTTTTCCACAAACACAGTAACAGGGTGCCTTACTTCCAAGCGAAGCCTTGTTTTTTAAACCTGGTAACGTAAATACGTCTCATCTTTACTATGTAGTAAGTTATCCCGAAAGGAGTATACCCTATCATACCATTACCTTGCTACGAAGATGTAAGGCAAAGGCTCAATGGTTAGCGTAACGCAACAACAAAGGGTTTTGGGTTCAAATCCTGGGGAAACGAGGAAAAAAAATGATCGTTCGGGAAGGGAACAGTAGGCTGATCACCTACTTGCCTGTAGAGAGAAATAGACACAGAAAAGGGTCTGCCTCGTGCCCCAAATGCCACGGGAATACACTGTTTTTAGTACGAGACTCTACCCACTAGACTCTTCCATCACTAACCAAGACCGTTGCGTGGGAGGAATTAGGCTGTGATAGCCAAATATTAGGACAAATTGCTAATAGTAGATACAGTTTTTCTATCGACACTCGAAAAATTATTAGTAAAAAATTTAATTGCAATACCA
This sequence comes from Anthocharis cardamines, assembly GCA_905404175.1. Classification (NCBI taxonomy): domain Eukaryota; kingdom Metazoa; phylum Arthropoda; class Insecta; order Lepidoptera; family Pieridae; genus Anthocharis; species Anthocharis cardamines. The sequence continues at coordinate 2,253,372 of FR989970.1, forward strand.
AATATAGTGACCTCAATTAACGATACATTAAGGCTACATTACAAGTTATCATTATTTGCATAATAGTTCGCAATAGTATGCTTATAACATGCAATAGCGCTCATTTCGAAATTCCTCTTTCTAATATCACCAGTGATGTATTGTGTTTGCAATTCTGATAGACTGACAGCTATATGATATTAAATATAAATTTCGGTAAGTACGACAAGAGATAAAAAGATAACATAATAGGTATATAAAAAAGGTAACTCAATTTAAAAAGTCTAAAATAAGAAAAGTTAAAAAGTTGTTTTGTTGTTGTTGTAAATAATTTGTTTCCCGTGACACGGTTGCTGAAAAGCATTCGAAATGTGGGTATAAATAATATAAATAATAAATCGCGTTTTAACACGGTATAGGTCAAATAATTTATTTAAATGTGTGATACTCGAATGTTCCAAAAAAATTATTACAATTTAAAAATATATGCATTAAAAATGCCTGACACTTTCGTATTTCGGCCGAATCCCTGACAAATGGCCAAAATTTCTGACGTCTGGTAACCCTATCTGACGCTGATTTTCTGGCAGAAGACAGTAGTGGAACAGAGAAGAAAAAGGAATATAAACTTCCTATTGAGATATACATTTCCCCGCCATTTTAACCCGGAACCTGGCGAACACTGCGTCACTAATTAATGTTTGATTTGGCGAAACTGCGTTTTCCGTAATAGTAACGTTTAAAGTATTCACTAGAAAAAGTCAAAAAGTTGCATTTTTTTTTTTATTAATTCCCAAATTGTGGGTGGTACAGTCAGGAAGCCTCAAAATACAGAAAATAGACTTTTTTTGTTAATTTGCATCAGTGTTAAGACTTGTCAAGAATGATGAATTATTATTGACTGAGTTCTGGAGGCCGATCGCGGTAAATTGTTTAGTTCCAACTAGAGCTTAGATAATGCTGAGATCATGCTCTGACTGTGATCGAGTTAAGATCCAACTTTGCGCAATTTGGTATCGCGCTAAAGTTCGAGCCTCTACCAAAGTTGAAACTAAACTGGATCTTTACCATATCATAATCTCTAGGGATGCTCCAGTTTTCCATGTTACCGATTAACGATTGTCTATTTTTTACAAGAAAATAATAAATATATTTGACAGTTTACATAGAAAATGGAGGCAAAATTTAAACTATACCACAACAAGTTGCTTATAATAATTATTGTAAACATTACTATGTTTATTTGGCGGCTAAATAGAAATAAGAAACCCAATTCAAACATTTTTAACTATCGAAGTTGATTAATTATAAAGTGAAGACTCAGTCATAACGTATTCTTTGTGCTGTGTAGTGATGATAAATATTGGATTTAGTGTTAAATAAAACAGTCTATTTGCTTGAACTCTTATTATGTATATTCAAAGTAAATGGAAGAGCGCCGTCGATATACTATTGTCCGCCAACTTGAGCTTTTGAGTTAAAGAGTTCCTTGAAAATCATCGAGAATCCGCCCTGGGTCGGGTGAAATCCAGAGAAGCTTGTGCTTGTTTCAGCACAATTATGGTGGGAATGTGCCGAAATTCTGAATGCGGAAGGTCCAGCAAGAACATGGAAGGTATGTACCAAGGTTTTATTCACAAAATAATATAGCAAAGTATTCTTACAATTTCAGGTGTGGACTAATTTGAAATGTCTGTAACTATGAGGTTTAGCAATGTAAGTATATATCAATGACTAATTATTGGTTATTTAAATCTTAAATTTTGTGAGTTATCATTGTCATAATTACCTATAATCTAGTAGAAATACCTATGCTGTTCCATAACCTTTTTTCTTATAATTTAATCATGTTATGCAAATCAATTTTAATTGACATCTTAATAGAATATGCAATAAAAACACATTTTAAATAAAGTGATTTAATCATCTAAGTTATACAATATGTTAATCTTGGTGTGTTTGTTATTAAATATCTCCTAATCATAACATATTGACTTATATGAACACTAAAAATATTTCAGGATGATATACAAAAGTAAATTTTGTGCAAGAAAGCATTAAATATACATATTATGCGGGGAACTCACAAACAACTGATTCACAACCAATAATGAAACTATAAATAATTGGTTTTGAGCATTAACATTATCATATGATATAATGTAATAAAATAAAAGTAATATGATAATTTAAAGATTTTAATATTTCTATTCTATTATTACAGATGCCATATCAATGAAGAATATATTGTGAGGCCACTCCACACTTCTACCTTAAAGGAGACTCCACATTATCCAAGTTTATCAAGACAGATCCCATCCCATCGTAGTGAACTCATAAAATTGTTTAATAGATTAATATTGTAAGATTGGTTAAATAAATTTCAATAATTCATTTATTTTTATTTATTTTATACTACACTCAACCACATTTCTTGCATTTAAGTGATGACTGGTTATAATTATATGCTTCAGGGGAGTTAGGCTTATTGTTCTCAAAGAATACCCATCCTCTATAGCTTGCATCCACACACAATAATATCCATATCTGAAAATAATAATTCTTGTAAATTTATAATATGAACACAGAACAACATTACTTACTATTTAAACATTTAAAGAATAATAGACTTTTCTATTGAAATCCTCATTTTTCTGTAGGAGAAACAATAGCCATATGTGTTACATCTATACATCCTATTAAGTCCGGCATTTATTTGTATTGTTAATAAAATGTAAATTATAGATTCCTATTTTAATAAATTCAGTTACATAATAAACATAAAACATTTATATAAAGATATGAAATATTCACTTTCTCTTAACACATTCCTTCTCAAGTTGTAAAGACGGAAAGGCTATAATATAAGAATATATTTACTTATAAGAATGGATGCTTTTTAAAGCATCAGATACTTACTGAATTGATTTAGTAACTCTGGCTTGTGACACAATATTTTCGACAATCTCCCACAATGGTCTGATATGATCCAGAATGTCAATGCAATTGAAACCTACAAAAATTTAAAATGTATTTAGTTTATGTAATTTATTAACAGCAAGGCACTTGAATGTAATTAAATTTAAACAATTTTGAGTGTATTCATGTTATTATATTCACCTATGCATCATTTAGTAAGGTTATAAGTTTCTTACCTTTGTTATAAACGTAACATTTGAAACGTAATGAAGGCGGCTTGTGTTGTTAATTCATCAATCAATTTATTTGTAAGCTCCTTCGACAACCGATACTCAGTGTTTATGTCTAAGAAATGTCGGTCGGTCGACGGGCATCCTGAAAGGGTTATTCCTTTATCTCGCACTTAAATTTTTGTTTTTAGCTCGAGAATGCGACTCCTCCATATCAAACCCGTAAGCCGTTTTCATATAAATACTTTTAGAGTGATATTTCAATGAAATAAACAATGAAAAATAGGCAAAGATCGAACTTGGATCGTGAAAAAGTAGATTTGTTTGAACTTTTCATTTGACAAAGATTCAGATAAGGTTTAGATCCAACTTAGATCCAACTAAGTGTCAACGTGCTGTCAAACTATTAGCGCGATACGAAATTCGTTAAAAGATCGTGATTAGTTCCAGTTTAGTTCCAATCGAGATTGGATTATTTAGCGCGATTGGGCTCCTGAGGTCCTAGCACGAACAACTTGCGGAAAAGTATTCTTATCGTCGAGCTATCATTCGTATGAAATTTCAAATGATTTCTCATACAACTGACAGATCGACGATTCGAATACTTTTCGATAGTCGTTCGTGCTAGGCTCTCAGTGTATAACTTACTTATTAAATTATTTAATTCTGACAATTCTAAAACATCACAGTGCGTTATATAATACGTTACATTGTTTTATAAATTGTACGAGTATGTGTCGTGAGGATATTAAACTTTCTCTGTTGAATTATCGACACTTTCCATATCCGATCAAGTGTGCATTATCAACACCACATTAAGAATTCAGTTGTCATTTTCTAGTTGTATAGGGTGTCCTGAGACTTGTCCCTCAAGTCTCAAGCCTTCAAAGAATAACACAATAATTGACAATTTAAAGTTAAATAGCTATCTATATCTATACAAATACTAGCTGACCCGGCAAACGTTGATTTGCCATGTAAATAATTTCTAAAAAGCAGGGGTTGGTGATAAAAAAGTAAAAATTTAGGGTTATATGTATTTTTAATGCCACATAAAAAAATAAAAACAAAAAAATTCATCCAAAAATTTAAAAAAAAAATTTAAGGGTGAAAAAAGAGGAAATATTTGTTTGCTTGTTAGGATTTAACTCAAAAACTATTCGACCGATTTTAAAAATTATTTCACCAATAGAAAGCTACATTATTAGCAAACATAGGCATTGCTTTGTTGTGTATAGTACATCTGTCATCTACATTGCACCCGTGTGAAACCAGGGCTCGCTCGCTTGCTAGTTATATATATAAAAATCGCTTTTTAATCCGGTAAAACTTTATTTTTTTAATGTAGGTACATGCTAAATGACAAGATTGAAAAAGTAGGTACCTAAGCTTAGAGAAAATTCGTGTCCATGGACTCGACAGTTATTTTCTGTGATTTGTGATATTCGTGACAAAGAGGTTGGTTACCTGGCTGAGGTCAATACCCCACGAATGTTGAACTGCATGCTTTATACAGTAACTTAGTACTTTCTGATCACCAACGCCCTAATATGAATGACTTGCGAGAAAGTATTCGTAACGTCATCTGTAAGTTGTATGAGAAATTATTTGAAAATGCATAAAAATTATAGATTGACGGTCCCTCTGTACTAAAATAAATACGATAGTGACCTCTACAATCTGCGGCTACAATCAGTACGAAGACGTTAATAATCCTGAATCGCGCTATCAAAGTGTTTTTGAGCGCTGGGTATACATATTTATCTTTATTCAAGTTATACAAGTATTTTTATCGTAAATTTTTCGGTTAACGATTCGGTAATTCGAACCGGTTTGGAATGTTGCTTCTATCTAGATCCGACAAAAAACTCGATAAAAATTAAAAAGCTAATTTTTTTATAGAAATGTGTTAAAAATATTTTTTTATCTCCTAAGTACTCATTAAGCGAGCTATTAAGCTATTTCCAAAATATAGATAGAGGATTTACACAGATTTTGGGGGTTTTTATTAAAAAGATGAACCTGAACCTTTTAATTGAATTTTGATATAAAATAATTATTTTTTTAAAGTATAGGGGGCAAACGGGCAGGCGGTTCACGTGATGGTAAGTGATCTCCGCCGCCCATAGACATCCGCAACACCAGAGGGCTTGCAGGTGCGTTGCCGGCCTTTGAGAAAGATGTAGGCTCGCTTCTTGAAGGTTTCCAAGTCGTATCGGTTCGGAAAAACCGTCTAAAAATTATGACTGTGTCAATTCTTATTCTATAACGGACTTAGTACAAAAGAGAGTATAAAATAGTTTTAACACTTGTTTAGTTTTAGTGTTTAGTTATTTTAACACTTTTTAAAACCTTGTTTAAGTTCCCTTACTTACTTTTAAACAATTGCTACACATATATTTTTTAATACCGATAAAAATCCAAAGCATTTTGGACAGATATCTGATATATTCAGAATTCGAATATGTCATGTGAACTTATGTAAAATAAGCGTCCAAAACATTTCTAACCAAAAACAACCATGAAACATTGTTTTATGTTAGATATCGACAGACGATCATGAGGTTCACTTGATGGTAGGTGATACCTCAGCCACAGAACATCAGTCAATGCGCTGTCGAAGTATTCGGAAATCCATAGACTGAAAACGAAACGCGCAATAAGCTCTTCATGGTTTTTCCATCTATAAACGATAGTTCGTTATCTGGTCGGAATTTCGTAACAATATCAGTTATAATATAAACGTATTGTGTTTTTAAGATTTTTGTAGTAAGACCGCCAGGGTTTAGGTTATTATGTACGCGTAATTTATTTCAGTGTTTTTATCCCGTTGCCTAGCAACGAAAGTTACATTGATTTAGCCTAAAACAAGGTTAATGTTTTGCACCAAAATTTTCGTGACTATGCTATCTAGAACTTTCTATTAGAGCATATGCAATATAGAAAGGTTATGACTATAATATTCAAAGACTAAAATTTTTGTTATATGTATATATAAAATTTATTTTAAGTAAATTTTTATTTAAAAATCTGCGAATATATATACGTTTTGTATATAATGTGTTAATTTTGGCAGAATGAGTTCTCAGACCTGTTATTTGCTGATCACGGGGGAGATAGTGTTACTTAAAAAACTTTTCAGAGTAGTTTATTACTAAAACTTGATATTTTATATAATTAATGCGAAATACGATTAAAGAAGCGAAGATGTACTTTACGTTTTAACGATTCTTATTTTATGATAGATATGGACAGACGAGCATGAGGTTCACTTGATGGTAGGTGATACCTCAGCCACAGAACATCAGTCAAGGATGCGCTGTTGACCTACTTTTTACTTCAAGCATACAAAAATTCCTAAACTGAAACCGAAATGCGCAATATGCACTTCACAGTTTTTCCATCTATGAACGGTGGTTCGTTACCCGGTCGGAATTTCGAAATTCCTCCCACCCAATCAATGCTCGAAGTTACCAGACGTATGGAAGACATGATTATAAACATGTCATCCCGGTGGGATTCGAACCCACGACCCATCGATGCGCACGACAGTTGCTCTACCGAAAGCGCCAACGAGTCCGTCATATGATACGACCACAGAACAGTTCTTCTGTTCTGTGGATACGATAGCTACGCCATTAATTAAAGCGTTGCTTTCTATTACTTATAGCATTTTTGACCTTAAAAAACAAACATAACTTTATTACTTAGAGAGTAATATAACACTGTAATTAAATTAGCGCAAATATGTCACATTAAGAAATATCATAAACCTTTAAGTATTATAATCGGCACCAATTTATCAAATACGTAATGCATTGAACATTGAACGTAATACACAGCCTTCGGATCGGAGTGCACGAGAAACTGACCCCGTTTCAACTTTTAATGCCGATCTTAACTAATTTTACTTCCACGTATTTGGTCGCTTCTACTTGACGTAATTGGTCGAGAAATAATTGTCCACATCAAAATCTGTTTTATTGATCATTTTTCTGTAAGTAAAGACAGTAAAATTAAAATTATAGAGTTACAAAGGATCCAACCCACAATTTTGCTCAAAATGACTTAATGCCTTAATATATATCTATACGTCTATACTCTATACTTCTATATCTTCTATACTAATATTATAAAGACGAAAGATTTGTATTTTTGAATTTTTGTATGTTATGAATAAACTCTAAAACTACTGGACCAGTTTTAAAAATTATTTCACCAATAGAAAGCTATATTATCAGCGAGTAACATAGGCTATGTTTTGTGTATAGTACATCTACATTTCACCCGTGTGAAGCCGGGGCGCGTTGCTAGTGTCTATCACGAAAACAGCCTAAGCAAAATGTAAAAGCCAAGTGTTTTTTTCTGCATTGGGTACCATCCCACTTGCTTGACAGAATATTGTAATGATATTTAATTTATACAACTTGAATATCAAAAAACGGCTTTATTCATAAACGTACTATAAGTTTGATATCGTTAAAGTATGTTTTGTCTCCCTCTATCGAATGTAAAAAGACTACAGAACGAGAAACAAATCATATTTTAACTATATCAGGCATATAATACGTTTATGAATACGGCCGTAACAGTGTGGTCTGGATCCATTTCATGGATACACGTCCAATTTCTCTTAAGCATACGATTATAGCTGCCATAACATCTATAAGGATTAATTTATTAAAGCTTATTGTGGTGTATAAAGGGTGAAACGTCGAAAAAAACATTCATAAATAACTTGTAGCTAAATTTGCACAGCTACGGCCTTCTAAATGTTTGCCTTGAAATATGAAAATGTTAATTTAATGTGGTATACATGTACTCAGATATTACGCAAAGCGGAATCGTTGGAAAGATGACTCATTTTGTATCACGACTGTCACGATCCGTGTTGAAATATTACTCTTTTTTCCCAACGTTTTATTTATTTTTATCGTTATGAGATTACTATCCCACTAACTTAACAAATTACTTAGAAGCCTTTCGAAAATCGGTAACATAAAACTAAATTCCTCTGTTTCACCAAAAGAATGCTCCTTTCCGTTCCTTTATCATTTTTATTTTATTTATTTTCTTAATACTTTTACATTATAAAACTTAACCTACCGAATAAGGGCGCGTTCCCACTATGTCGTGACGGCAGATTGTCGTGTCGTTTTAAGTGTCGTGGCTTATATATTTAAAAGGAGGTGTTCACATAAAGAACGACACGATGAACTGTCGTCTACTACTTTTTTTGCGGTGACGACAATTGTCGTGACAAGTGGGAACGACAGTCGTGAAACGATAAAAAATCGTCACGACTAAATGGTGGCAAATCATGGGTCGTTATTGCGATTATCTATATCATCAATCTATAAAAATATCATTTTAACCCTGACACGTGTATTCCTTCCCCCCTTGAAACACATGATGTACTCGGGAACATTGGATGTACCCAAATCTTTCTTTTCTTTGCTTGTCGTGTTCCAATGGGAACAGCTACATACGACAGTCGCTAAACGATAAAAAATGTTGACGACAAACAGTCGTTATAATGGGAACAGCTAGAGACGATAGTCGTCCGACGATAAATTAATCGTCACGGCATAGTGGGAACGCGCCCTTAATCAGAAAGTACAGTAAGGCGGCCTTATTGCTCTAAGCAATTTCTTCCAGGATATCTGGATAGAAAGGAATTGATACCTGAGATATAATATGTATAAAAATATAAAAGTATACAATTAATAATAGACTAATTAAGTACACATAATATAATCACAATAAAAAAAAACAAAATTTACAATGAAAAGTTACTATGTTGGAAAATAGAGATCTTTCAGTATTCGTTTGAAAATAGGAAGAGATTGAGCTTTTAGAAATAGAAAGAGGTATCGTGGTCATTCCTCTAATGACCGTAATAACGTCTCAACAAAACCTTATGAAAAGAATGCAATGTTAAGTAGTTAAAGCATATCTAAAATTTAGTTTGTCTACTTCCAGGGCTCCATTCAGACCTGTCTATATCATCATTGGACGGTGATGAAGGGGAGACGCTCCGACGAGGCGCGCTCGCCGCGGCCTGCGCGGATGCAGTGGCGGCCTATGCCACGCTGGAGGGCTCCAGGGTGCGCGACTCGATAGCAGCGCACGCGCGTCGGGCGATGGAGCGAGAGAGACAGATCGATGAGAAGAACGAGATCATTGCCGATCTGTCATCTAAGGTTTGTTTCGTTGGGAATATTAATTATTTTCAGAGTGTCGCGTGGATCAGATGCATTTCTGTGTCTGTTTCGCACACGCTTTACGGACATTGATCATTCTTATTTGCCGCTCTCGATTTTTTTATATTTTCTCCCAGGATTCGAACCAAGGATCTCCGGTGCTAAATGCTATCAAATTAACTGTAGTGTATCATACCAGTACAATTTGGATTTATTTTCGTAGCTTCAAAATTAACTAAGATATGTCGCTTTGGAAAAAGTCGTCTCCGAACACTTTTTTAATAAGAAGAATAAGAGTTAATCTGTTAGGCATCATACATACAATAAAAAACAATACAATATCATTAAACTAGTTTGTATAGCGAGCTGATGGGATTACTCAGCTTGTGCTATGTTAATATGCTTGGCATAGCGCTGGTGTTCAGAATCTCACCAATTTCAAATACCTCCTCAATTAGCAATGATATCTGCTCCAAAAAATGCTATTCAAAATAACCTCTAGAATATAACTCAGATTACGAGCAGAGCCGGATTTAGGGGAGGGCATCTGGGGCCACAGCCTCGGGGCTTCCACAAAAGAGGGGCCCCTCAATAGACTTCGAAAAAAATCCAAATCCAAATCAAATTCCGACGAGTAAACAATTTTTCTTCTGTCATTTTCGCTGTGTTCCTTTTACCTAAAATTTTTTTTGGAAAATTATTTGGGGCCTCTACTCCGTTGTTGCCTTAAGGCCTTCAGACCTATAAATCCCACCCTTATTACGGTTCGGTTCTTAGTTTCGTAATGGAATATTGCTGTTATCAAATCACTTCAGTGGTGAAAAGATAAACTGAGTTACTTTCGTATTTAAGTATAGATTACTTTACATCGAAATACTAGGCGTACGCACCTCGATCAGATCGGGGACGTTCTGCAAAAGGGCCAGGTCAAAAGTACTCGAAACCGACGAGTGTGTATGAAAGCATTGATGAAAGTAGAAGCATATGGAATTCCGTGATCTCTGCCTACCCCAATGGGAAAGAGGCGTGATGTATAATATATAATATACATATTATGTATGTGTGTAAGTACTTTACATCAGATCCACTTTGTACATTAAATACTTTTTAAAATTAAAAACCTCAAATTAATTACGGAATTATGTTGAGGATTATTAATCTTTCATATGTAGTTAAGTTAATTATTACCTAAGTAATGACAAAATGTTTGTGTCGCGATTTTAATGGTGTCTTACCGAAACGTAACTTAAAATTCTAGGTCATTTACTGAAAGGCATTAAGGATGTAACTTGCATAATCTTATTTTTATGAGTGGCAATATCATGACCTACTGAACTGTTCACACCAAAAAATTTAATCGTTACTTCTTATGAATAATTATGGCGTTGTTTTTCATCTATATATTGCACGCTCAGATTAAATAAGAAATGATTGCATGTGTAACTATGTGTATGTAGATTTAAATAGCTGTCAATATAACTTAAAAAAAACAACATACAGTTCACGTTTCGGACATTAAAATAGTTTTCATTTAAATGAAATCTCGTTATAATAAAAGACAACACTTAGAATGATAAGTCGGGATTTAATTATTTTTTTAAAAACACAAAGATAAACACCTTAACCTAACCTTTTCTATTATATCTAGTTTTCAATTCATTCATTAGCCTATTAGATCAATAGCCTAAATTGACCCGATTTCTCAACATTTTAACTTCCTCTGTATTGACCACATACGGATATGATGGTCAATGGCATCAAACAATAACTGTCAGCTATTGGATACAACGGTTTTTGAATAGCTTGGATCACTGTTCGCCGTTATAGCACAATAATTTGTCTTTTTTTATGGTAGGTACTAGGTATCGACAGACGAGCATGAGGTTCACTTGATGTTAGGTGATACCTCAGTCACAGAACATCAGTCAATGATGCGCTGTCGACCCACATTTTATTTCGAGCATTCGGAAATCCATAGACTGAAACCGAAACGCGCAATCTGCACTTCACGGTTTTTTCAATCTATGTACGGTGGTTCGTTACCAGGGTCGAAATTTTGATATTCCTCCCACCTGAAAAAATGCCCGAAGATACCAGACGTGGGGAAAACATGCTTACAGAAAATAATAAACATGTCCCGGTGGGAGTCAAACCCACGACCCAACGATGCGCACGGCAGGTGTTCTACCGAACGTGCCAACGAACCCATCAAAATCTGTTGTCTGTATCAATGTTTGTGTAAATGACACTATTTTTTAGAGATTCGAGAAAGAGAGAGAGAGAGAGAGGGTGCAATAGGTGTGACACTTCTTCATATGCCAATTTTCTATTAATACAAAGAGACAAGGATTCATACTGTGAGCTTAAATATAATAAAAGTATTGATGTAAAAGTTAAAAAAATAAAATCATTTCAAAAGTAAGGGTAACACAAAGTAAAACAGATTGAATACTTTTAGGGATCATAGAATTGGAATCACCAATCAGGTCAGGATTATTAACGCAATATTATATCAACACTACGTACAATACAACAAAAGGTGCCAATACACCCAATATTGTCATTAAAATTAATGGGACATTTCAATGTCTGCGTCCTTTCCGATTTTTTTTTTTTAATATCGGTTAATCGGAATTCGACCCCAGGACCGAAGCGCAACGCGCATACCCGATATTATTCTACCATGGCTTTGATTACCGTGACGGTAGATAGTAATCACACGCTTAGACATTCGTTCGATTGAAATAAATCGATTTGTGGCGACGATTTCACGAATAACTGGGTGAACTGTTCGACAGAGACAGATATATAGTTTTGTTTGATCATAACTCGATATGCCTCCGTGGCTAAGTGGTAAACTTGCTCTTAGCATCGGAATCTTTGGGTTCAAATCCCAGTAAAACACGATTTAAAAAAAGTTTCGGTCAAAATAGCCCAGAGATTGATTACTTACTTCGCTAGACACAGAAATATTTCTGTCCTATGCGTTTTGGAGATTTATTTAACTAAAGGGTGTTTTATTGAAATTTCGAATTTTACTCGGGACTATAAATAATACTCTATCCCTAAAGTGTTTCTAAGCTGAAAATTAAGTTGATCAATTATTCAGTTTTTACGCGAGAAAGAGAAATCAACAAAAAAGAAATAAATATTATTGTAATAAAGTAAGATAATACCACACCATTTCAGCGAACAATATGTTAAAATACGATTGCCTAAAATATTAATAAAAACCTATTTCCTAACTCAAAAGTTAGTGAAATGTAATTTACAAAATATCATCATTACTTGAAATACCATACAAATCGACGATTCGAATGCTTTCTCTAACAAGGAGAGTCTCAAACATGGGAATCACAGATTCCCATCACTTTTATATATATTGTAGGGCAGGGTCCCCTCCATAAATATATAAAGCGGCAAGACGCCATTCGTTTTTATTATTGAGAAATTTCAACTCAAATTTCTATATATAACTTAAGTAGAAGGAACCTTTTTACCGGTTGCAGCAATGGTGGCGTAGTGGTAACGCTCTTGCTTACTGAGCGACCGGATGGTTTTTCAAGTCCCAGTTGAGTTGAGAAAAACGAATGGCGTCTTGCCGCTTTATATATTTATTGAGGGGACTATGCCCTACAATATATATAAAAGTGATGGGAATCATAGATTCCTTGTAAGTCTTACGTGCTAGGGCCTTGATTGAACGTATTTTGTACGTGAATTAGGTTAAAAAAATCCTTATATCCAAATTATGATCTCACTATCAAATATGGCAACCATCATAAAATGCACCTACGTATCTCCCACGCGGTCTTATAAGGACTAAACACAAAAACTGCTTGTCCATTTTAAATGTAATGGTCATTTTTTTTTGTAATCAAAACATTTTGTAGCCGCGAAGGCCATTGTGACCAATGTCGTATTATGTATCGAACCAGTAAAGGTTTCTCCCGTTTGTAATCCAAAATGATTAGATGTAGGGAGAACATGTTTACATATCGTCGCGTCGTCGGTTCAAAGATAAAACTCACTAGTTTGAATAAAATAAATTTTTCTACTATAGCTTATTTTGAGTGTACATCTACGATTTGAATAAATTACTAAGTGCGTATTGCGCTTTATAGTTATGGATATGTTTTTATTCAAAATTACACTTAGTGAGTTTTACCTTGGAACCGATGATATCGTTGGTGCAAAGCTAAAACTCAATAAGACACATTTTAAATAAATGCTACTATTACTCATTTTAAGAGTAAACCTACGGTTAGAATGAAGAACTACGTATTCTGGTCCATAACTAAACTATAAAGTGCAATACACACTTATTAATTTGTTCTTATCGTAAATTTAAAAAAAAATTAAAAAAAAAAAGCATGCACTACACTACAACTAATATATTTAAATATAAACCACGTCATCCCACATCTCATAGTTTGTTATTGTACTGGGGGTCCAAGATACAAGCTTGCTTAGTTTGGGCCCCAAATCTATTGTATAAATAACTTGTAATTGTAAATATGATAAATAAATAAATGTACGCTTAAAATAAGAAAATTGCACTTAGTGAGTTTTACCTTCGAAACAACGATATGTAAAGCTGAAGAACTAGTGCCAAGATGGCAGTAACTTACAAGTGACAGAATTAATTAATAAAATTGCTCATATATTTGCATTAATTGTAGATCCTGATATTTCATGTTTTCAATGTCTTATTTGTGAAAGTACCCGACCTTGCCAGTCCTCCAGTACGTTGTGAAGGCCGCATTCAGGTGTAATAAGCGCTATTTACGTTAAGTTATAAAAAATACCCATTCTTGGTACATATTTAAATGATTAACACAAAAATGTTCATTGGTTAGGTAGGTACTTACTGCGATAAAAAGTGACCCGACGAATAAATAATTTTTATAAAATTATATTCCTACTTAACTAGTTATTGATGAATATGTTTTTAAACACAAACAATAAGAATAAATTTTTAGGCTTCTATTTAATACTAGCTGATGCCCGCGACTTCGTTCGCGTGGGGTTCACTTTAAGCTGAGCTTTTGACCAAGCTTTCTTCAAATGACATATCCTCCTCCACCCTCTGTACTTGGTGATTTCTTTTGGGAAAGAGCTATCAAATTAGTCATTGACGGTTGCTTTTGCATCATGTTATCGACATGTTTAATGGTGGTTGAGATTGAGGTTCGAAGGATGATTTGAAATTCAATAGTTGAAATAATTAACCTGACTTTTAAGAAACTTTAGGGAGATTCATATTAATTAAATTTTACGTGAAGAGTGAAGAGTTCAATAGAAGATTGGATTCAATGCATTTTCTGTCTTAAATAGATGCGTGCGTTCATTTAATTGGTCATTTTCATTTTCGGACATTTTTTTTAAATTCCCGGGATTCCTGCCCGGGTTTCCGGTGCTAAATGCGGAAACCTCTAAGATACGGAAGCAAAAAAGCAATGTCGAATAATCGTAATTCTGTTTAAGAGAAAAGATTGATGAAAATGTGAAATAAATGATCTCATAAGAAATACTTTTTCATATAATATTTCAATAATACATTTTCTATTTTTGTTATAATATAGTTCTTTCAAAAAATAAATAAAGAAATACAAAAAAAAAATTCTTTCATTTCAACTTCAGATTCGAACTCGCATCAGAAGCTACGCTATGGGACTGCATATCCACTATTCTACGAATACATATATTGGAAATAGCGAAATAATCAAACTATTTCATTTACATATCAGACTGTGATTGACATCTGACAATTCGAAAAAGTTCAACGCGAGTCAGTTTTCATTGAAATTTGGTGATATGGTGCCTTTAAAATAATATTTAAATGATGATAACTTTTCTTTCCGATAACCGATTTCGATAAAACAAAGCCTATATGTTGCCCCGGGCTTTCCTTAATATATTTGTGTAAATTGCACGATAATCGGTTCAGTATCTTCGGAGATTAGCGTGAACAAACAGACAGACAGACAGACAGACGGACAGACAGACAGACAGACAAGAATCTTAAAAATTGCATTTATGCATTCTGCTACCCTACTTTTATCACCCCTCTTAATTTCTGGTAAAAATATTTAGTGAAGCGTAATTTCGATCCTACTCTTTTATTATATGTATATAGACTACCCTACTTTTATCACCCCTCTTAATTTCTGGTAAAAATATTTAGTGAAGCGTAATTTCGATCCTACTCTTTTATTATATGTATATAGATAATAGATAGATGACGTTCCATCCATGCTAGAAAATGACTTATGAAAGTATTGCGTATGAAATCTAATCTTGGGCGACTCTCGTAGATCTGTCAGGAAAGATCTGGAAGGTATTCTGTACGAATTCTCTCAACATTATTCAGATTTTATTATATGCAGAAATACTTATACGATAAAAAGAATTTTTCTTTAAACAATAAAAACTGCCATTATCCAATAGCCAAATACCACTCAAAACATCTGCGTCGCGCGATTTATTCAGTATTTTTTATTAATAGTGTATGTTTGTGTGTTTTCAGCTGTCTGTAGCGGAAGTAGAATTGCAAGCTGCGGCTGAAGAACGTGACAAGTTGTTGAATGATGCCAACTACAACAGTCTACAGAACGATGAGGCAGTCTCGCGCGCTAGGCAGGAGAGAGACGAAGCGATAGAGAGAAAGAAAGCGGCTGAAGTGAGTGTACTTCTACTGATAACTTCGATCAACAATATACGATAATGATGCTCATTTGTTATTATGCAAAAGTCAACTGCGTTTACAATATATTCTTTTAACTAGTGGTCCGCCTTGGAAGGACCTTTATTCTTTGCTAAATAAATTATTTCTATTAATAAAGGATCATAATATTTTAACAGTAAAATGGCAAAAACACTTCGCTAATGTTGATGACGTGACAATAATTTGAAATAATTTGATACCACATGGATCACGGTTTGCTCCCACTTTACATTAAAACAGTCGTGGATGTTGACGATCGCCCCCGAGTCTGGAAATGTAGCCGAGATATTCAGTCGTGTTACCTCTTTATACTGGAGAAAATCATATTCAGGCATTAGGATCGTTTAAATATTCATTTATATTATAATAGGCCTTAGCAAGTAGCTTTACTTTAACGTACGATTTGAATTTATTTCATAATATCTAAAGCAGTTTAAAAATAAATTTTCGGACTTGTTGCGATATACGATACGCCTATAAGCAATAAGTACAGGTCAATGATGCTGGAATCACATTTCCAGGTATCCCTTGCGAAGACTCGAGTAGAGCTGATGCAGGCGAACAGCCAGCTGTACGAAGCTGTGCGACAGAAGATCGATCTTGGCCAGCAGCTGGAACAGTGGCAGGTATGTACATTGTACACAGGAGAGCAGTATGTTCTTTTTTGAAAATTAAGTATTAGTTAATTTTAAAACTGTTAGATTTGTATTTCTTCCTGGGATCTCCTATTTTCTGTTCAATTTTAGTGTTATAAACTATATTCTTGAATAAATATTTTCTGTTGTATTCAATTCTATGTTTAGATCAAAATAATAATAAATAAATAAAATAAAAAAAGGACATTTATTTCAAAAAATATATTGTTATATTATGTGTTGTTATGTTGTGTGCTATTTATATTTAGTTTAAGTTTGATATTCATATTATATTATGTATATGTTTACTATAACTTCAGTCCAAATTTTAAATAATAAAATATTATACACTGACTTACTGAGCTCACTTAAAATGTTTCTATGTCATAGTAGTAGTAGTAGTGATCTATAGATCATAAATTTGTATGTTTTTATTTCATACATAATTTTAAGTCTTTTTCTACTAACAATTGTAAGTAATTGAAACTTTTAAATAAAAATTTTTTTTTTTAAATTCAGATGGATATGCAAGAGCTGATAGAAGAACAGATGAAGCATAAGCTGACGTCAGAAAAGCGACGCAAGGTCCCGCAGCCCATCGCACCGACGCGCGCTTCTCGAATCCTTGGATTTTTTCACCGGTGATCTGCTGTACCCCACTCTTGGTCACTCACACGTACACGACGGTCCTCTACGTACACACTGACGACACACACACACTCGCAGCCGCGCTGAGCGCGCTGTTATTATTTCAAAACGATCTGACAGCTGTCATCCTCGCGGCCGCCATCTTGTTGAGCGATGCGCGCGCGTTTGCCGCGTTTTTATTTTATTTCACGATTTTAACGTTCAAACCGTGCGATGTGTACACATTTGCAGTGATACTTAGTGTTTTAGTTAGATTGTTTATTGTTACATTTAATTTGTGTCTAAACGTCTTACGTTTAATTTTATGATCACACTTTTTTAGTAGTTTTAGACAATTTGTGCAATAGCACGTCTTAGTGTCAATTAAGTTAATGGTTTTGCGAAATATCGGACCGGTTAGGATGACAATAGGCCCTATGTTGTATCTTTTTAACTACATCAAATAGATAATACATACGTGAGTATTTGGAAAATGGAAAATTTGTATTTTGTTGTATGTAAACTGATACCACATGGGATCTATAGTACAACAGATTAAAAATCCAAGAGTTCACGAATGTAAATAAAAACGAACGAAATATTTTCATTCACCATTCTATGGCGGCCATTTTGTTAACCGTGTCACTAACCTGTCCATTTCATGTAAATAACACCTAGAATTATAATTTAAAAATATTAATTGCACCTAATAGATGTACTTGTAATTTAATGTAGAAATGTTAACGCTCAACGATACAGTCTTTTATTTGATATTATCCATTCAAATGTTATTTTTATTTGAAAGGTTAATCTAAATCATTAAGAAAGGATCTCTGTAATCAAAATGTTCACTTAAAGGGATGTAATACAACGCGATTTGACTTCAAGTAAAAGTCGTTTAAGAAAGCTAAAAATATGATGTCTGAAGTTGAATAAAAACCTCATAAATATGAAGAAACCATCTAAAAACTTATGGAACTCAAAACATGTTCGAGTCAAATTTCCTCGATAAAAAACATCATGAAAATAAGTCAATTTGCTGGAATGAGGCTTGCACCAGTGGTAATTAAATCAATACCATTCATAAAATATGTAAATATCAATGAAAATTACATATTGGAATACTCAAGGAAATTTCACAGACAACTATGGAAGCTCGTTTTCGTCGTAACTAACTCGTCGTAACTAAGCTCGTTTTAAAAAGATTTTTTGCTGAAGTAAAACATCCCGTTGAAGACGGAATACTAAAACGGATATCAGTAGGGCTATTCACGATCATTCGAAATCGATCCGCCCGGAAAGCTACGCTCTCCCACTGAAATTTTTTCATATTTACCGGATATGAAAATGGTATTCACAATTCCCATAGGATTGAGCATCGGCATTCTTCGGGAGTTTCCGATTAGAATCTTAGTATAAAATGATAGAAAGCTTGATATATCGGTACGAAATCTTGTAATATCGGAACGGAATGTTTTCGAATGATCGTGAATAACCCTACAGGATTGGAATCTTCGTGTCTTTCATATTACGTATATAAATGAAAGAGACAGAAATACTGGCCGAATCTGTATGGTCCAATTTGTATTTTTTTTTAATTTTGACAGTTATTCTATGCAAAATCTATCGAATGTCAATATTATTATTTAGAAAAAAAGGAAGAACCAGTCCTTATACAAATAAAAGTCTGTATCGGTAGTTTAATTCAATATTTTAATAGCCATATTATTATTATTAATAACGATCTGCTACAATTCATAAATTACAGAACTCAGTTCAACGAATTACGTAAGTATTTTATAAAGAAAACAGGCAGTCCTCAGGGGAATTTACCTCAGGTTATCTTTCATAGATTTTATATTTAGGACGTCATCATTTTTCGCGTTCAGAAGTAAAACCCATCTAAAATGTGAACTTTGCATGTATTTTCTCGTTTAAAATATATAATTTACTTTGCTACAATAATAATTATACAAAAGTTAAACTTATTGATAAATTCCTTAAAAATTAATATTATTACCAACTTCAGGTGCTACAAATAGAACAATTAATAAGTTGGTAGCACTGTTAATATAACTACAATACACAGATTAAATACGCTCATGTCAAAAGATTAAAATCGTGGTCACAGAGACAATAAATATTATGATAATACAATAATACAAAACCAAGAAAGATTGAAAAAGTTAATCAATATATAAGCATAAAACCAATATAAAAAAAATCCTCTTAATAATATATAAGTAGACCCTTGAATAAAGATTAGTTAATTTTGAAAGTAACGAGGACTGTCTGCCTACAACGTGCCTTAATCGAGAAAGAATTAATAAAAATAGATATTTAATGAATTCGTTATCAAGCCTTTTGTGTGCCTTAGTTTTACACACTCACTTACTCATCGTACACAGGGTACTTTAGGCCATCGCTTTTCTGAAACTCAATGCAATGAACTCCATGGAGTTATTGCAAGATCTAAGGGTTGATATCGATGCCAAAATATCGTTTGTTCGGTGAGACTTATTGTAGCTTATTTCATGTAAGTAATTATAATTTAATTGTAGTAATATCATTTTACAAAAATGTACTTAAGTCGTAGAATATTTCTTCATCGCGAATAGAAGTACCGAAACAGTAAAACGACAACGCGTTGTATTTCTTCGCAAACAAAATTTGATAGCACGGATATTATATACTCATTCATTCAGCATTCAGTCTCATTTCTTTTGGAATAGTATAAGAAACACTATTTCGAGATTAATTTATAAAAACTTAATATTATTTTTACGAAATTCCATCCATTTTTGGGATCAATGTTTACACCTATTTTGAGTAATAAGTCCCTTTATACTATTTTACATTATATTCAAAACAAAAATATCGCTCTATTTTTGTGAAAACAAAAGTGTAAGTTAGCGATATTTAATGTTTATACATTGTGAATGTTTTGAATTATTTACTCAGTTTAAATTATTGACATTATGTACTTTTATGTGTACTAAATTCGTTATTTTCTTCCTTTTGTATCCTTATTATCTCCATCTTACGCTTACAGTTCGCTACAAGCACAAGAGCCAAGCACGAACAACTTGCGAGAAAGTATAAAGGCTCATTTACACAATGCCATTTTCTTGTACATACAAGAGCAATAATTGAAGCGCAATAATTGACATCCAAGAACTGTAAGCAACTGTTTACACTCGGATATTATGAGCTGCTTACACTAAGAAAGGTATTGAAACAAATGTTTGCGCTAGGCCCTCTGATGTGTTTTTAATACGATTATAAAAATAGCAACTGTTTTTTTCGGATTGACATCTTTTTCTCATCTTTCCCTTTAGTTACACCGGCTGTCGTATGCTGGTAATCTATTAACATTCCAAGTTTGTTTTCTGTAACTTTAATTTATAATATAATTGTACTTAATTTTACTATTAATAATGTTTAGTATATTTTTTATAATTTAAGACTGAATTTTAAACAGGTCTAACGTCCGATGCAATAATAATAATTTATTATAATGTTATATGTACATTTACCTTTTTATATGTTTAGCACAAATATGTGTTTCATTTCACAGTCATTCCGTTTCTTTTAAGGTTTATTTTGCTATAATTTTATCTATTAAGCTTACATTTCACAGAAGTCGCTTATATGTATAACAAATGACTCTAAATTATATAATTAATAATTATTATTCGTGAATATTAATTAATATAAATAAAAAATTTAATGTATTATTTATTTAATAATATACTCATTAAAAACATTGACATATAATTAAATAGTATGTCAATGATAAAAATGGTAATTTGAAATAATTTCGAACATTCATATTCCAATCTCTTCAGCGCCATCTAGTTTGTTTACTTTCAAATGTATGACAGTTAAAATCTACCTATAATTGAAATACACTACAATTAAGCGATTTTTGTGAATGCGTTTTTAATTTGATTGTTATTTATGGCCATATCTTGCCTTCAGGCAATATTTGGCATTAAACAACCTGGCGAGGAGAAGATTTGAAAAATAAATTTTCTCCTTAGCCAAGTAAGTAGTCAAGAGAGATTTTAGCTGATAAATCTTAAAAAAAAAATCATACTAACATTGTACTTAATAAGCAAATAAGTACTTAATATAGTGACTAATTTTATTTACAATACATATGTGAAATCATGAATAAAGAATGAATTTGATTCGGGGTGTTTTATTTGTTTTAATTTTTAAAGGCTATGCAGAAATTAATATTTCAGGTTTCTGTACATATGTGTGCTATACGAAATGTACCACACAATTCAGTTTTGAGGGTAAAATCACCTGAATATAAAAATGGTACACGCATCGAATAAAAGGATTAGTTGTGAAAAATATGAATATAATTATTATTTTTGACATTAATGAAATTTTAGGATATAATGTTGTCTTTTATTAACGCGAGTATCACACATTTAAATAAAATACTGTATACCGAATTAAAACGCGATTTATTATTTATATTAAACCCCCTTATTTAGGGGTGACCCCCGCGACCACGGTTGCTGAAAAGCATCCGAAACGTCGGGATTAATAATTTAAACAATATAAATAGTAAACAATATTTGAACATATTTCCTTATCTTTCGAATGTTTAAAAGGGGCCATCTAGCCAGATGTTCTTTTTCTTGGTGTCTAATGGTAAAAAGTGTTGTGTCATCTGAATACACCACACATAGCTAGCTAATAACTGCCCAAATTAACTAACATCACTAAAGGGCAGTATTATTACCACCTTAGTTGATAAGAGAACGTCACAGTCCGATATATCGTATATAGCTTTGTCTCGTTCTATCGTCTTCGATACATGCACTTATATTGCTTTAAAGATGGCGGTGCTGTGATCTTGTCTTTGCAGAATAAGCTTTGGACAATTTATAGCTCTTAAGGCAGCGCTTTTCCCGTCTCCCCGTTATTTGACAAAAAGGAGAACACTAAAACCTCTTTGTTATTAATGACAGAATTACAAAACAGAGTATAATAAGAAGAATTAAACCGCCAAAGTCAAAGTTTTGATACTTCTAATATTTTTCTTACGTTTAATAATCCTAAAAACAAGTAGAAATAATGCCAGCTCAAGTGGAACAGAAAACTGTGGACCCGGAGGCGGAACTCAGCAATGTTCAAAGAACAGTAAGTTGAAACATATTCTATAGTAGAAGAAGGAGCCAATTATATAGGTTACACCAAAGAACATAGATGTACATAGAAGAACAGGCCCATACAAACTTTTGGCACAAAAAATGTAGAGCGCACGGTAATGTATCGGTGTGACACACACATCTAAGCAGTCCGTTGACTCCTCCCCTCGCGTTGCCTCGCTTGGTCTTACGAGTGAACGGCAATAACACTCTTAGAGTGGCTGGGTGCGAGAGAGTGCCCGCAATGACTCCAGCGTCAGAGTGTGCGTTAGTACGGATACTAGCAGCGCCGCGGTGGCTGGGGTAAGAACTACTCTTACCCCAGAGAAACCATACCAAGCGCGCCTATAAGGCCTGTGCTTCTTTGTACATATATATACTTTGGTAATACTTATAGCTGTGGCGGATTTGACGCCCTTTCTCATACAGTACCATGAAATGGAAGAGGGAAATGTCATCGGCAAGTGAGAATCATTTTGATATACCTATAAAAGACCTCTTAATCCTTCTCATTGCCACCCTTAAACTCAGCCTTCTGGTAATTTACCAGTGGTGAGTCTTAGGGCAAAGATTTGTCTGATCACGTCAAGAAATGGACAAGAAAGATATCTGACGATAACTTTGATATTTTCTCATATCAAGGAAGACTGCCTTTATGAAATTATTGAACAATATTAAAAAACAGATCCGAGTACAGTCCTTATCTCCTAGTTCTCCAATATGTGGAGTATACCGGCAGTCTAGCTCTTACTAAGTATTTCTGACCTCGTCTCATTGCAATGTTCTATCTAGTTTCAAAAGTTCGCGCCGATGTGCAGCGTGGAGAAGCGAGCTGGTGGTATACCGCAGCTGGCGCCGCAGGAGAAACAAATGGGCATCCTTGCTAATGAGCTGAAAGAGACTCTACTATGCATCAATGTAAGATTTCATACAACAATAATCGAACCGATTTTCTGAAGTATAGAATATCCTAAAATTGAAGAGGTTGACAATGCACCATTCAACTTTCACGGTCCTATTATGACATACTTGTTGCTTGATATACATATCTACTAGTAGGTGTATAGAAAATATATTCATAAAAAAAAAATATATTTAAACTTATTGAATACCTAATTTATGTGACACACAGAACTTTTCCATCCATAGGATTGAGTGACAATTACCTACGCGTTACAAAGATTAATCTCAAGGCGAGTGTAAAAATATAACTGTCATCAAATGGCTGAATATCTGCATTTGAACTTATCAGAGAACTTCTACGGTTTTAGCCTAGAAAATTCGTATCCTTGCACTAATTATATTTACTTAATTCTTAAGAGGAAATAAATTACTATTAAAACGTTCCTTTCTTCAGCTCGCTAAAAAGGGTCAGCATGCTCTTCGCGACAATCTAATTAAGAGTGGGACAAATAAATCGATAGTGGAGTATGAGCAACTGGAGGGTGTACTCCGAGACGAACGAGCCCAACAAGCAGAGCTGGACTGCCTCAACTACCTGGCACAGAAGCAGCTGGTTGATCTTCTGAAAAAAGTGCCTACCGAGGCCGACGTTAGTACAGATCAAAATTAAATAATAAATTATTGTACAATAAAACAAATAAAGGACTATAAAAATACTCTATTGCTTTTGTTATCCTAAAATTCTCTAACTTATACATAACGCACTTGATATTCATTTGATGACAATCAGGGAATAATAATGTAGAACTTGTTGTAATTCCCTGGTAGTTCTACATAACTACAGTATTTCCGAACCGAGAGGACTCGGAGACGTTCAACAAAAGAGTAAGTTGGCAGGCTCTGTGTGTGTACTTACATAAATGATCGCTGGAAATTCATGCTTGTTTACTCCTTTTTCATAATTTGACATACCAGCTACAAATACGAAAGTTTCCGTTCCGTACACAGGAATTAGCCATGATAGAGAACGCGAACAATCGTCTTCGTCGAATGGAGAATAGACTTGATTTAGCCACGAAGCGGTTCTGCCTCGTCAACACTGACAACAAGCGGGTACGCGAGGAAATAGACAGGCTGCTGGTAGAAAGGTGAAATATTACGAAATATATTGAACCCCTTTTACTCTTTATGACATATAACTGTTCAGCCACGGTAGTATTAAATCAGGATTAAGTTCGTAAGAATCTAGAAAAATAGTCTCCTCGCCTTAAAGCCCGCAACGCATCCCCAAGACCTCTGGCGTTGCGGATATTTATATATTACACTGTCATCAATGCGTTCATATACGCTCGTCGGTAAAAGTAATAATTATACTACTTATTAATGAAATCCCTACTGAAGCTGACAATCAAAATATAGAATATAGTATTATGTATTTAGAATGCGATGATAACCTACCAATCAATTTAGAAGGTCAGAAGTAGTTTTTTTTTTCATTATTTTAAGAAAAAATTAGGGTGATTAATACTTTTGGCCAAGGCTGTATAATCAACTAATATTTAAATTTTAACACAACGATTTTCAGAAACGACTTCAATATCCAGTGGAACCATACGATCGGTAAGCTGGTGAAGGGAAAGGAGTATCTGATGGACATCCTAGAGATAGCGACCAACGCGTTCGGCGACAGGGACGAGTGCTGTCGAAAAGTCGAGGCTTTGAAGTGGAAAGGACTATTTCAGTTAAACAGGGATATATCGGTAGGGCTTTAGAATTTTCATACACATTCTTAATTACGAGAACATCACTGTATTCACTTTATTCTTAAGCTCTCAAAAATACATAAATTATTATTATTACAATACTTTGTGGAATTAAAAGTTTCGTATTAAACTTAATACTCTGAGCATTTAAACTACACGAACACTTTTGCTTTATCGTGTGTTATATATAGAAAATGTAGGTAAATAATATAACTGATATTGTAAGATGTATCTATTATCTTAATATTAAAAATATTTAAATGACTACCATGTGGAATTTTTGAGAAAGTAAGTAAATCTACTTTCCTATAGTCTCTCATAATAACTTTTTACAGACAGTAAGGTGATATAATTTTTGTACCATAATGTACTGAACCCATCAGGTAAACAAGGCTTCAATGATATATTATGAACTTGATGATGAAAGCTCTTGAATTTTTAGGAAATGCAATCCTACGAAGGTGAACTAAACCACCTAGCGAAGCTGGAGGAGTTTCTCCGAGTGAAAGGTTCAAGGAGAATCTGCGAAGCTGATGAAATAGAAGAAGCCAAGAGGCAGGAGGAAGTTCAGAGATGCGAGCAAGAGATAGCTAGACATGATTCGCTTTTGGAAGAAATTTTTGTAAGTATTAGACGTCAAAGTCGAATGGTAATATTATGATGTGATAATTGGTTTTGGACTTACCTAGCGTACAATGGGTTGCGGATTTGACCCCAGCTAACTAACATCTTGATAATCTACGACTGCACTATACAATAAAGGTGTGGAGTTTATTTGTAATCTTCAGAACTGTATTTGTAAAGTTTTTCAATAAATTTTAGTGCGAAATTAAAAAAAACATAACGGGCGCTGCACATTATTGATGATTTGCCGGGGCTAAAAATCCAACATCAAAAAGGTCATTAAAGAAGATAAATAACACTTATTTTCTGTTTTTTTTTGTTTTTAGACAATACATATTTGTTTTCCAGCAATACGCAGGATCAGAGAGGATTATTACAGTAATAAACCACTTCCGGGCAACGGAAATTCAGAACTTTTCTATATTTGTCTTGCTTTGTGAAGTGCTGCAGGAGTCTATATTTGTAAGGAAGGAGCTAGAGATGCTGAGACAACGAATTTGTTAGTATTTTTAAATAAAAGGAGTCAGCTCTCTATCGAAGATAAAAATAATGAGTAATTCAAATAAACGAGTAAGTCCTAAAATCGGTTTAGCATCTCGCCCAGATATTTAAGAAGATAATAGGCCAGTCTAACACAATTCATATAGTGTAAGTCTGGCCAAATAGGAAGATAGGAACGTTTACCTATCTGCATTTAAAAATTGGACAAATCCAACTTGTTCGTTCGGAAATTAGATTTAATAGTATTCCTTCTCCTATTCACTTTTCATCCTGTCTTTGTGATAAATAACGCTTAGGTATTATTACGATTATCAGTAAAAAAAAAAGTTGCTGGAGTCCTGCTCTGTCAATTCAAAAAGTATATAAATATATGTATAGTGGACCAACGAGACATGAATGAGGCGCGTGAAGAAAAGGAGGACAAACGGCTCGCAGAACTTCGGCTAGAGTTGGAGAAGAAGAGAGAGCACACCGCCGCGATACTAGAAGCTAACAATCACGCTGAGGCAACCATTACAAAGGTCTTGAAGGGAATCGATGACTTGGTCAGGTTGGTTGACTATTCAGCATTCTTGACAGAAGTGAAATCCCGAAGCCCCGAAAGTGAGGAATGAGATAGACACATATCTTTTAGTGCGATTCTGCGTATGGAAATATGTTTTTCAAATTAAAATCTGTGATTATTTGTAAAACAATATCGAGTCCAAACTCGATACTGTTTTCGTTTCTATAGCCAGTTCATAACCTCGCTTCTGCATTAAAATACATTGTTATTCGACTTTCGCATGCAAAATTTCAACTTTACTAATTTTGGCAAAAATTCCAAGGCATATTATTGTAGGTTAGCAAAATGTGATGTTACACCACTGCTGTCTTTGCTCGGAAACCACAAGGAGGTTACCAAGTGGAACGTTCGCAAGTTCCTGAGAATATTGGAGTCTGAAGTGAAGAGTCTGATTGAGGTTGCATATGGGGCTGTAAAGGTAAGTGAAATATCTAAGCGTGATCACGGACATGCCATCAATGTCAAACTTTTGTTACATGATAACTCCGCAAGTTATGGATGGATTTGGATGATTCTTTTTTATGGTAGGGGATAATTCAGAGGTGGTCCCATATAATTTTTATCGAAATTGGTTTGGTACTTTTTTAGAAAATCAACAATAACAAAAAATTATTTATACGTAGATGATGTTATAGTTTGTGGTTCCTTTTACGGCGCTGCACTGTCTCATTTGAGCAGCACGACTAATGGTAGGTCTACTAAATTATTATGTAAGGATTTATGAACTTAAAAAATACGCATCCTACAAAAAATTAAAAATAAAATTATTTTTAAGCAAAACCAAAAGCCAAATTCTAGAAGTCCTATTTGTAAAACCCTTAATCATGGGAAATAGAGTACTAACACAACGCAACCTTTACTTACAATAAATTCAACTGCTTTATTTCCCAGCCTCCAGCACCAACTCCCAAAGCCCGCAAAGGTCCAGCGCCGCCAGCCACGAAGCTGGTTGCTGATCCGTACGTGGAGACATTACGACCAAACAAGATTGAGAAACTGGTACCTTACCAGCCGTGTGCATAGTACGTACCTGCTTTAAGCCCTAATCTCACTTCTTGGCCATTTATAATCCTAAACTATCCTTAAATCTTATAACAAAGGTCATGAAATCAGTGTTCATTGTATAAAATATCTCGATCTGGAAGGAAGCAGATAGAGAGGAAGTTAGTTTATTTGCTCATGTAAACTATCAAATATGTCAAATATTTATTGATATATAAATAATTAATTCAAAGAAGACTGATATGTATAAATTATAGTTATTTTTTTTACTTTTTTAGGAGACAATATCTGCTAAAAAAAGCCAAAAAAATAATCTGCTCATCATGTCAATGGTCACGAGAATTTAAAACCATGTCTGAGCGGTTGCTGATGGTTTCAAAGTTGAATGTAATTGTATTTAGTGAAGGTTTTCACTCTACCCTCGTTCTTCATTCACCTAAAACTTTTCTTATCTAATACTATCCTCACTAAGGGCCTGTACTCGAAACTGTGATGTGATATCGCATGGTAAAAATCTACCAGCTCGGACGACGCTACACAATATATTATATCATATAAATATAGTTCTCATCAGCATTCATAATAGCAATAAATGGATGAATCCAAAATCTTCTTTGTTTCTTCTCTTTTTTCGATTACTTACAGTACCATGGTCGAAGGAACCCGAACGTGGAAGGTCGAAGGAAACCTTGCCGCACAAAATCGCATTTCATCAATTTGCGATCTGCGTCATGAATTCGCATCGCACCGATTCGCAGTTTTGTGTGCAGGCTACAGTACTAAGAACGTATACAATGTTCTTCCGTGCCCCTACATATATATTATATATTACAGCTGTGTAGAAGACTACATAATGAACCTAGTGTTCGAGACGCCAGCTGTCCCAGCTGATAAGGAGTATGTGGAAGGCATTTTCCAATTGGAGGACGTGAACACTAAATTTGGAATATTCACTTTGACTATTCCTACGTAAGTATAATAATATCATCCTCGATAATCCTTTCTAAACTACTAACGATCGTCTCCGACCGGTGTTATTTTAGTGGAAATCTGTAGTTATGGGATGAAAATGTTAACGGATCAAAGTTATTAATCCAACTAGATGTATAATAAGAACATAAATTTACAAACTTGGCATGGTTTCTCTGGAATAAGAGTAGTTCGAGTAGTCCCCAGCCACCGCGGCGCTGCTATGTATCCGTGTGAAAGCACACTCTCTCGCACCCAGCCGCTTTTCCGTGTTTAGGGTAACGGTGCGTTCTCACTCGCTCTCACACGTTTGGCAATGCTCGGATGCTTCGGGTCCGATGCCGCAGCAGCTGACTGCTCAGATGTGTGTCACACAGATAATATATTGCCACGCGCTCTATAGTCCAAAAGCAGAACTACTTTTTCTATTCCAAAGTTAGTATGGGCCTGTGCTTGTAAATCTATCTTCTTTGATACCTCCTACAGTGGACAACATTGATATTACAATATTCACATAGTTCTTTTTTTTTTCAGCAAACGCCATCCTTATCGTGGACCGAAAAAGGATTAATTATATAAAATATTATCTCAGTCTTTGAGATCTATAGTAATTTTTTACTATTTATTTTATATATTCATTATAAAAAAAATATTTATTAAAGGCCAAATTTATTAAATTATCAATTTCACATTTTTATACCGATCAACATATTATTATGGATAACACGCTTCAGCGTAACACGGGTGTAAATGTACCGTTCACAAAAATACATAGCTTATGTTACTCGCTGATAATGTAGCTTTCTATAATTGGACAAAGAATTTTTAAAATCGGTTCAGTAGATCCAGAGGTTACCCCATTATACTTACTTACTTATTACAATGCAACCTGACAAACTTTACCTCTTTATATAGAAGTAAAGATAGATGATTCTATGTAAAGTTGAAATAAAATTCTGCAAAAAACGCTGGAAAGTATATTAATATTCTCGCTTTCTTGAGAGTTTCACCTCGACGCGATGCTAAGCACTATATTATATATTTTTTAGTATAAGGTCACACTGATGATGTGGTTTTGTCATTGTCATTTGTCACTGTCAATTCTCAATTTGTTTCTGTCTTCATTCTTGAATCTTGTAGTTGACGTAAGACGTTGTTTGTGTGAGTGATGTTCCCGATCCGCCATTGTATTGAAATTCGTATAACAGAGAATTGAAATAGGTGGTACAATTTTAAATCGGTGAAAATCTAATCGATCGTTTAAAGTTACTTAATTATATTTAGTCATATTACGTGCACAAACATTATATCCAATGGCTGACAGAGATACAGATGAATTAAACATTGATAACGTAATAAAAAAACTGTTAAAAGGTAAACTATTGTTGTAAATGTTCATGAAATAATTTCGCGGTTGTTAAAGAAATTATTAATGTTTTATGGTTGTTTTTAGTCCGGGGCGAAAAGCCTGGTATGAATGTACAGTTAACGGAAGTTGAGATAAAAGGGCTATGCTTGAAATCTCGGGAAATATTCCTCTCCCAACCAATATTGCTTGAATTGGAAGCTCCTCTTAAAATATGTGGTAAGTTTATTTTCGTTACGTTTCATAGACCTGATACAATTTCTTTGTTTTCCAATTGTGTTCGAAAGTAATTTCGAAACGGTTGCGAAATCAATTTCTTATTTCCATTACCAAAAAAGTTACTGCCACTAAGATTGTGTATGTATTACATTTGATCTGGCAATGTAAGAAAATGCTAAGTAAAATTAGACACACCTTTCCTTTAACCATTATTATTTCTCCTATATTTGAGAATCAAATATCAAATATAACAAGTTTTTACATTTATCTTAAACAGTATATATTTATTTTGATATGCAGTTTTTACATTTTTAAATTTCTAAGACAGAGAAATAAGTCTCAATTTTATGCCAGCTAAGCAATACAGGAATTTATTGAACTAAGAGAAGTCCATATGTTAATTACATTATCAATATCAAAAGAAACCATAATAAATTATATGTAATTAAGTATAAATAAACAATGTTGCATTGATAATCTACCTAAAGTAATGCAAGTGACAGTAATAAGTTGATCAATAATAATAAAACAATAATCTTGTTAAATACATAGTTACAATAAAATATCAAATTTTGAATAAACATTTCATAACGCATATTATGATGCAGATACATTAATTACAATTCAATCAATGATAACAAACTAACTAAATAACATATTTCTTTGTAATAATGAACACAAGTGTAAGAAACTTAAAAGTGTGGATGTCTTGTCCATTAATTATCTTACATTACAAAATGATTATAACATATTAATATTAATTATTCATTGAAATATTGTTATTATCCTGCTACTATTCTCTTATTTAACAATTTCTTAAACTTTATATATGTACAATGCTTGTGTAAATATAAGACAAAATAAGTTACTTTTGCTTGTAGTAACACTACCTCCATTTCAGGTGACATTCATGGACAGTACTATGATCTCTTGAGACTGTTTGAATATGGAGGCTTCCCTCCAGAATCTAATTACTTGTTCCTCGGTGACTATGTGGACCGTGGCAAGCAATCCTTGGAGACAATATGCCTCTTGCTTGCATATAAGATTAAGTACCCTGAGAACTTTTTCTTGTTGAGAGGAAATCATGAGTGTGCCAGTATCAATAGGATTTATGGGTGAGTTTTGAGAGCCTATTACCAATTTTCACAGTCTCACAGATTTTTATATCAGAGTTAATATAAATATATCAACATCGGCAATGAACTCTACACTAACTTGAAAATGATTTAAATGTAAAAGTTATCACAATTTTTCTTTAAACTGCTTTTGGTGTAAAATATACTTTTTAACAAGTGAACGCCCAGATAATAATATGTCTTCGCCCCATGGATCATGGCCGAAACATATGCATAACAATGGCTCGGTTCCATCGGGCTGCAGCAGACATGGTTTGACTGCCAGTACGATCAGTAGTAAGATTAGATTATGCCCATTTTTCATACATATAAACCAGAAACCATACAAGCAAAATTTTGACAGATTTTTAATATTTCATCGGATCCATTGAGAATTATATATACTAGCAGACATATAGTATCTGCCATGGCGTTCAATGCGTTAAGTTCGCATAGTGTTCATTGCGGGTTGTTGATATAAGACTGGTAAAAATTTCAAATTACTGAAAAATCATATAGTATAGAGTTTGTTTATAAATAATGTGGTCTCTAAATAGTGCCCTGCATCAAGCCAATATCAATATTATTATAGAACATGAGTCATTCCTGTGATTCATTTGAAGGCCTAACAAGTTTGTTTGAACATTTATATGGTTGGATTTAACTCTTTAGATTAAGTGGCATTGAAATCTTGATTATTTTAACAAGAGAAACTGACCTACAACTCACTTGCTCGGCTTACAAACTTGGAAATTTGATACTACCTCTTATACTGTCAAGAAGAAAGTAACTATACATTACATTAGTTTCTCAGTTGAATTTTCGATAATTTCCTAGTTGTATGTATTTTTAATGCCACATTATAAAAAAATAAAAACAAAAAAATTCGTTCAAAAATTAAGGTTGACCCTTATCACTTAGGGATATGAAAAATAGATAGTAGCCGATTCTCAGACCTACTGAATACGCATATAAAATTTGGTAAAAATCGGTAAAGCCGTTTTGGAGGAGTACGGTAACTAACATTGTGACATGGATATTTTATATATTAGACTATAGACTTTTAATTTCAAAAACACACTGTCGTAAATAATGGTTTATGTAGTATTTCTCTGGAGAATAAGGTTGAGTGTAAAGTGGATTTTATGCAGAAGTAACTTTGTTGGACAGATAGGTTGTTGTTAGTTTTTTATGTAAATATTTAAAATTTACCCAAATAACTGGTCCTATCTTTAATTTATAAAAACAGTAACAAATAAATAAATATGTAGATCGTAGTTATTTGACTTTACTCAAAATAAACATCAATACATACACAAGTTGACTTGTTTTGTATCAGCCTACACTTTGTACCAGCCTAAGGTCATTAACACCAATATCATGTGACTTAGGCACAATTCATTCTAATGTCTTTAATTTTGGTAAAGAAAGTATGGAGTTTGTGTGTGGATTTCATGATGATTTTATTTATAAACTTGCGTTCTATACACATCACACATAATAAATAATTAGGATTTTTCATCTCGTTTGGAAAACTATGTAAGGTCCCCTGTAGGAAGATGAGAATCATTTAAATCTAACATAATATAAAGCGGAAAGATTTGTATTTTGTATGCTATGAATAAACTCAAAAACTACTGGACCGATTTTAAAAATTATTTTACCTATAGAAAGCTACATTATCAGCGAATAACATAAGCTATTTTTGGGTATGGTACAATATATCTACAATGTACCCGTGTGAAGCCGGGGTGCGTTGCTAGTATTATATACTTGCGGATCCGATAAATATGCTATTTTCCCACTTCTTATCATAGATTAAGTGCGTGAGCTGTCAAT
The DNA here is from genome assembly GCA_905404175.1 of Anthocharis cardamines. NCBI lineage: Eukaryota > Metazoa > Arthropoda > Insecta > Lepidoptera > Pieridae > Anthocharis > Anthocharis cardamines. Next base: position 2,286,732 of record FR989970.1, read on the forward strand.
TGCCGAAGATGACGGAGTTCCGAACCTATTATTTTTTTAAATTAACTTTTTGCATATTTTTATTCCTGAAATTTTCCGATATTTGAATAGTTATTCTGTTATTCGGGACAAAGACGAATCCAAAAAATAAGATATCATTTAAATCGATGCAGCCATTCTTGAGTTATAAATGGTGTAACTAACACGACTTGGTTTTATATAGATTTATGTGATGTTATACATATCATAAAACTTAATTTATGTCTGTTTACTTTGGGCGATGATGTCATAGGTGTGCTCTGCGATAAGATTAAAACAACCAAGGTTTATTGACATTCCATGATCTAGACATTGATCGCGATTTCGTTTTGATCAATAATTTGCTGTTTTATCAGTGAATTTCCAACAAATTCCAATTCTTTGAAAGAAAAAATATCCTATTTTACTTAATTAGGACAATGTGGATATCAATTACTGAAAAATGATTATGAATCTGGATTTCGTGTCTTATAAATTATGGTTTCTAGTTAAAAGTAAAATTAAATAATACATAGTAATGTAACTGTCAACGAGTGTGTATGAAAGCATTGATGAAAGTTGAAGAAGCGAAAGTTGTATGTAAGGATCGGAGCATATGGAATTCCGTGATCTCTGCCTACCCCAATGGGCGTTATGTATGTATGTATGTAACTGTCAATAATTCAATGCTAACACAAAAAAGAACCAATACATTATGTACATTGCATTAGTATGAGATTCGTGTCGAAACTTTTCCTTATTCTAAGCTCAAAAATATCTTTAAAATGTATCACATCCATTTATGATTCTTATTTGTTATAAAAATGTTTGTTTCCAATCAGGCATTTATCTTAAGATAATCATATCTTCAGATAAAATACGACGAGTCATTTATTTTGCTTCCGCGGTTCCGCCATTGAAAGTATTGTTATAATTATGATATAAACAGCAATTATATTGTGCAAAATGCATTAACGAGCGTTAAATCGTTTGTATTGTTTTATTATTCAATTAATTATAAGTAGAATGTATTGTTTTTCTATAATGGTTCCTTATCATGCTAATATTTTGGTATAGACAATGACTTTGAGCGCATAAAGTATTGAGACTTACGGTCTCATAATCGTATATAAGCTTGAAATAGTTAAAGTATGTTTTGTCTCGCTCCATCATGTACTAAAATACATTAGAACAAGAGACAAATAGAGTTTTACTATTCTAATTCCATTCCTTATACCGAATGAATAAATTAGGACCTTACCTTTTTGTTTAGATTCTAAATATTGAAATATCTACATCCATATACGTTTTATGTTTGTATATTATATTATTAGCTCTAGAATTATAAAATCAACTTTAATAATAACACTTAGGAGAAATTATTTTATCACTAGTTAATAGGTTATGATTTATTTTGATACCAGCAACACGCCCCGGCTTCCCATGGATGCAATGTAGATACACAAAAAATAGCCTATGTTACTCGCTGATAATGTCAGAAATTTTAAAATCGGTAGAGTAGTTTGTGAGTTAAATCGTAACAAACAAACAAATATTTCCTCTTTATCATATTTATTTCGATACAAATAAATTTCAGAAATTTGCAATTGGCCAGTCAGACTTGGTTTTTAAGTTTTAATAAAACAATATTTAAATTTTTTGTACTCACATTTTAGTCAATTCTATCTATTGTACTTGTCTTTGTATTTTATATTGTACAGAGGGGTGAGCACGAACGACTATCGAGAAAGACGTATTCGTATCGTCTATCTGTCAGTTGTATGAGAAATCATTTGAAATTTCATACAAATGACAGTTCGACGTTACGAATACTTTTTCGATAGTTGTTCGTGCTCAACCCTCAGTATCCTACGAGTGGTGACGAGACTTTTCGTTTCGACTGGTGGATGACTTGTATTAACCGACTAAAATTTCCACAGATTTTACGACGAGTGTAAAAGGAGGTACAACATTAAGTTATGGAAGACATTCACAGATTGTTTCAACTGTTTACCCGTTGCGGCGATAGGTGAGTTATTTTGAAGATTTTATTATATTATTTTTATAACACATAATTGATGGTAACGAGACCTTTAAGCCAAGTCTTATTTTCAGGCAATATTTTACACTTTTTCATTTTTCACTACGTATTTCACATGTTTTCCCACCTCCATACTAGCTATCCACGCGAACTTCGTTCCGCCTAAAAAACATTATCTTACTTGTGATGAATAACATATTTATTTAGACATTTTTCATTGATACTATTTTCTCTTAAACGCAAAAAAATCTAAAAAAAATCACTCGACTTTTTTTGAATCATTTCTATCCCGAGCAGCGTTTAAAGTTATATTTTTTTTTTTCAAATTTGGATGTATGTCGGAAAATATTATTATTAAAGGTAAAACTGCAAGTAAAATATTGACGCCGACTCCAGTGTTGCAGATGTTATTGAATGAATTGTCTGTCTGAGCGTAAACACTGTTTAACCGATCGCATGATTATCTATAACAATTTGCACTTTGTTAAAAAGGGCATTATTTTATTCGAATAAAATAAATTTTACCGGACTAAAACGCGATTTATTTATTATATTATTTGTCGTTTCGAGTGCTTTTCGGCAAGTGTGGTACACTGATGAAAGTGGAAGAAGCGAAAGTGGTATGCAAGGATCGGAGCATATGGAATTCCGTGATCTCTGCCTATCCCAATGGGAAAGAGGCGTGATGTATATGTAATATATATGTACTAAATGACAATGCATCATCTTAGGTATCACACCTTCCAATTAGCCTCTTGAAGCTACGCGCTTGAAGATATAAAAAAAACTTTCGTGTACTCTAGAGGACATGGGGCAGACACATTTCTGTGTCTGTTTCATTGATAGTTTTTATTTACAGCCATGTTGGTGATCAGTCTTCTATCCCCTGCCCGACTGAATTTTTTTATCATGTGTCAAATTCTGGGACTTCCGGTGCTAAATGCTTCGCGTATTCCACTGGGCTAGAAGATATAGGACAAAGTATTTATCACGGATCCCCATCCATATAATCACCGCGCGATACGATGCTTAACTGACATATTATAACTACGTCATGTAGACAGTCGATATCTAAAGAGCAGGAGGTACCGCTTATAATTTCAATACATAAACATAACATACTGTTCGCAACAGCGGTCGCTGACCCCAACTCATTTCCATATGACTTTTTGCAATAACTACGTTCTCGTAATTGCATTAATGAGACTTCAATGAAACAAAAGGCATTAATTTTCATCGATTTGGCAAGGGTGCATTGTCTTCTGACCTAGTTTTGAGAATTGTAAAAACGTTCTTTTTTAAAATTAAAAATGTTAATTTGACAAATATCATTGTGGCTTGTTTCCAAATTCGAATTATTTTACGCTGCTACAACTGAGGGGCTAGCAAGAACAACTTTGGAAAAAATATTCGTATCGTCGAACTGTCATTTGTATGAAATTTCAAATGATATCTCATACAATGACAGTTTGAAAATTCGAATACTTTCTAGTTAACAGTTCGTGCCCTCAGCAGAGACCCCAGCATCAACAACTTGCGAGAAAATATTCGAAATTTGATTGTATTTGAAACTGATTTCTCATACGGCTGACGGAACGAATGCTAGTTAAGTTTTTGGTGATTAGGTCTTATTTTCACCAGCAGAATTCATTTAAAACAAAAAGAGTAAAGATATGTTTGTTTGTTACGATTTAACTCAAAAATTACTGGACCGATTTTAAATATATTTCACCAATACAAAGCTGATAATGTAGCAGCGAGTAACATAATAATATATACAGAATATGTCTGCAACATGCCCCACTAGAGTAGGTGTGTATCACTAAGCATTTCGTCGATTATCGAAATAGCTCCAACAACAGCTTATAGCGTTCACTAAGTGATATATCTATATTACCTAGGTAGGAATTCTCACTGTTCGAAAGTCAGATTATGCAAGTATCGGTTGCTCACGTATAAGTTCTCGTTCGTTGAACTAGATGAAGTTGAAATCAATATGGAATACAAAAGCAAAAGTTATATAAAAAAACAAAACATTAGTATTAAAAGCTTACAACGTTGACGTGACATGGTTCTTTCTGTTATTTTGAAACATTTCTTCCAAAAATAACCAAAACAATTTTAATCCTAAAATTGATAAAATTCTGAAAAGTTTTATCTAAATACTTTGAGTGGTAAGGAGATCTGAAGATGTAAATGATATCTAGAGCAATATTAAAATGTATCCAGTACTCCCAAATTATTTTAAAAGCTATAAGTGAAATAGTATAAAAAGCCTTGTGGTCCTTGATAATAAATAGGTCGCAGCATCCCTGCTCCCTTATCGATCCTCTTCCAAGGACGTAGATATAAAAGGAAAAGCGAGATAAACAATTAAAACTTAAAATACAAAGTAAAAGACGAGAAATAGCTTCTAGTGTATAATTACGTAATCGTAATAAATCGTAACAATGAGTACTATATGAGATGTTCTCTGCACAAATAAAAATCCATCGAATTTATTAATAGTAGAAGTTAATGTAATTATATATTAATTGTATCAGTAAGTCGCTGCTAAATTCAAAATGAACATATAATATTTTTTCTATAAACACTACTTGAAACTGATTCCAAAACTCCTTCGCCTCCTTTAACGTGAGATGAGAGTTATCATCCAAAATGAATGTATGCTGACTCATTAAATGAAGTATCGATCGGCAAAAGCGGGAACGAAGTCAGGAACAGCTGACAATCGTCAACCCATCGTCATTCGTTAGTTATATGGCTTATCTGATCACTCCTAGGTTATCATAAGCTGTAGAGGGTTCACAGCTTATAGCCTACCGTGTCAGCACTTTTGAAAATTGAGAATAAACATACATACATAATATTGTTTTAGAGATTTAGTAGAATATGGTTATCGTATCGCCATTCGGTAACGTGGCCCCAAATTAGCTGCCTGAAATAAGTTAAAAATAGCAGACAATCGCTTACTTACCTATTCTATAATTAAAAAAAATTATTTTCCAAAAATGTCTGATTTTATACAAATACATACATACAAGTACAACATACGAATTGTATTGAAACTTCTTGCTCAAGAAACAATCTCTACATCAAATTCAACTCATGCCTGTATTAAGGAAGCAACAATTAGTTCTCAAATTAACCTCGGAGCTGATTCTTAAACAAATATTTCACTTAAGACTAGTTCACACATACGTCCATAGTGTAAACATAAATAAAACGTGTGATAATGAGGCGCCGTCTGAGGAAGTTACATCGTGGGCCTTGCTTTGTGCAATTTCCTCCTGCGAGATTGCGAATTAATCGATTGAATCTGTTTTATAGATATAAAGTATAGAACCAAGAATAGATGTAAGTTTAGGAATGTCTATGTAGTAAATGGAATTGAGGAGTAAATAAGTCACGTTTAAAAAAAGTGTTTGGTATAGTATGTACAATAGATTGGTTAAATACGCACTCTTAAACCATCTCATGTTTACTTAAAGCTTAAATATAATAATATAACGGTCCTATACGGTATAGGCTATAGCCCACCCACCGAAAATATGCGTCTCGTAGACATAAGATGATTGTAGCATATCTTGGTAATAGCAAGATTAAAAATGTAGAGCAGTGCCAAATATACACACCGCCATGGTACCATCTTGCAGTAATGGCGTTTTATCTCATTAAAATTAAATAGATAATTACCGTCGCACTTCGTTGATAATCGCGAGAGTAGTATTTCGTTTAATAATAACTAATAGTCCACGCTAATCATAATATTTTTACTACGTATAGTATAAAGGTCAAGGCTATACGCCAATGGACACGGTCTATTTATCGTCAACACGATGGACACTCCCTTGAAAGTTACGTGGTGCTGTCGTTATAAGTTGAAGTTGCCATAATATCGAGAAAGCGACTCACGTCACATGAACGACTATATATATTGTATATAGTACACCTTGGTCAGTACAAAATTTCACACGAAAAATGTGAATGCTCAGATGCACAAAAATATTTGTCACAAGCAACGCACGCGATCCGATTGTTCGAGGTTTTTGACTTATCGTTTTTAAACGTGGATGCTTTGGCTTAACACCAGGCATATAACATGTTCTGTAACCGAAAATTTACCTCATATTTTCTTCCTCTAATCACGCGAAACGTATGATGAGCAGCGTGACATACGTCGACGAAATGTGCTTAGCGAATGAGGCCTTGGACATTTTTGCGAAAATATTTGCACGGAAAGATGCTTTCAACACTCGGCGCAAATATTATGTACTGATCTGCAGATATAGAATACGAGCTTTCGAAGCTCACCACGCTTCCAATGATAATATTGTGTATAAAAAGATAAGACTTGCAATGATGTGTCACGTGTATTTTTGTTTAGAAATAAACATATTCAATGTTTGTACAAGACTTCATACATATTAAGGCTCTTAATGCCTGTTTTCAGTATCATTCCCTAATCCAGGACTAAAAATAAGTACGTATCTTTTAAATCTTCCATTTAAAATTAATCGTTATCTAATAGTTTAGGCTCAAACGTTGACGAAGACGAATTCACTCGATTACAGACAAAACAGGGGTCGAAACTGCATTAAGTGTTCCTTAACCTTAAAGGTTTATTGGTGCAAATCGGTATAAATTAATTTATGTCTAAGATTAACATCAGTGGAGCAAACTCACACGAAGGGCGAGGGTAATCAGAATTTAAATTTGGCAGACTGCCAGCAGCCAGACTACGTATCGCTGAGCTGTCATTCCGACGGTTATTACACAGACTAGACTTACCTAAGCACTCTGGTTGAATGACGCGATTAGTTTACGGTTCAGTGAATACTGAACTTGGAATGCTTTTGAAAGTTTATTGGATACTTAGTTGACTGAAGTTTTGTTTATACTGGGATTTAAGATATTCCACATATAAATTTTCAAATAGAGAATATATACTTAGTGAATTCAAGTAACTTTTGTCAGCAGAATCCAAAGGTCTGCGAGATACGATGACTTTTCATATGACTATTTGTTTTATCTTTGTACTATAAGATGTTGTTAGGTTAGCTAATTACGTAACAGAAGCTTCCTTAAGTAGGGACTGAATAAATTGACGACTTGGTATTATATGGATCTCACTACGATTACGATAGAAGGACTGAGTTGCAAGACTTATTTTTACAATTTATGTTTTTGATGGCATCTATACTGTCTCAGCCAATCTGATCACCGACTATCATACGTGCCTCACGCTCATATGTTATACAAAAACCAGTTGCTGGTTCACTGTGACGTTAAGATTCAATTAAAATTACTTGAAATCTTCATTGTGATTGTATTAACAATGAAAGCACAAAAGTTCCTACCTTAGTTATATTCAAAGCTGAAAGACGTAAGTAACAAACTTTGCTGCTATTTCCTGCGAAGGGCACGGTTCTAATATTAGACTTAGACGTGTTACTATAAACGATGGAGGTCTTAATTCATAATACAAGTTCATCATGCGGTTAGGCAACTCATCATATTCAAACAGCTTAAGCATTAAGCTATTGTTACAATAATTCATCAATAATTTTTTTGAGAAATAAAATTGAGTGACCCTAGCGTGAGTGCGTTCGTTCACACGGAAACTAGCAGCGCCGCGGTGGTTGGGCTAATAACTACCCTTACCCCAGAGAATCCTTACTACTAGGGGGCTGCTACGTAGGGGTGCTCTGTACTTTCATATATGTATATTCAAAAGAATAAAAAATTACAAATAAACGCTGAAATTGTTGAAAACAATTGGCTTAAACTTTTTCAATTAGAGGCCTTTATAGTCCGGGAGCCAGGTGCAAATTTGGTTAATTATTTCCTCTCGAGAGATAATTCGTCAGACGCATCAGAGTATAGTATTATAAAGCCTCGTGAACGTCAGCTGGCGCTCGGGTGGGGGGATGAGCAGTTGTAGAAAAAAATACATTCATTCATTTCCTCTCAGCTAAAAATTTGTCAAATTGTAGTTAATCCAATATTTCAACGAAAAAAAATAATCAGCTGGTTACAACATGGTGTATTATACGTCAGCTGGTGTCTCGAACATGAAAAAAAAATAAATATTTTCCGTGATTTCCTCTCAAACAAAAATTTACCTGATGATAGCTTATATGTAACTGTGGATAAATATATAGATCAGCTGGCTGTATCTTGGTGGAAAAACCGTCAGCTGATACTTTGAAAGTTATTTTTTTTTTTTTTTTGGTATAAATTTAAATATTTGAGGCCTATTTATTTATCGAGTAACTAATTCATTTATACTAAGCTAATTGATTATTTAATTATTTAAATATATAAAATTATTTGATTACATACTTATTCGTTTCAAAAATATTGATACTGAATGTTTATTTCAACTCAACTCTCATATTGAAGCGCAATATCGAATAATTAAAGATACGTCATTTCCTCTCAGATGAAAATTTGTGAGCTGATTGTTAATATACTGATGCGATAAATAAAAAAAATCAGCTAGCAATAAGTCGAGGAAAACCTAGTCAGCTGATGCATATAAATTGGCAGTAGATGCTTCTGCCAAACTCCTATGTAATAACTTTCAAAGTATCAGCTGACGGTTTTTCCACCAAGATACAGCCAGCTGATCTATATATTTATCCACAGTTACATATAAGCTATCATCAGGTAAATTTTTGTTTGAGAGGAAATCACGGAAAATATTTTTTTTTTTCATGTTCGAGACACCAGCTGACGTATAATACACCATGTTGTAACCAGCTGATTATTTTTTTTCGTTGAAATATTGGATTAACTACAATTTGACAAATTTTTAGCTGAGAGGAAATGAATGAATGTATTTTTTTTTCCTTCGTGCGTGGGAGGCTACAACCGCTCATCCCCCCACCCGAGCGCCAGCTGACGTTCACGAAGATTCATAAGGCATATTAACAATATACCAAACTATCCGACTGATGGCGAGTTACACCAAATTAAATGTCATGAAAACCATGAAAATATCCTGCCAATTTTAATCAGGATCGGTCAAACGCCGTTGGAGTTATCGATTCCATATATACAAACATCCATTATTATATGTATATACAGATTACAGAACGTAACCGAATTCCGAGCACTCACCGCAAACAGTGCCTCGTAACAACATTACGTCAGCAATAAATTACTACAGTTTGGAATTGCTGTTCTTGCAATGAAGTACTCGTACGTGCTTGTGGAATTTGAAATCGCTAACGGCGTTTAACCGATAACCTACTATGAAAATTGACACGTATATGTATTCTTTCATGGAGAAGATATTTATGATATTACAGCTGGTTTGGCATAAAAATTGCTGATATGCCCAATTAATGTTTGACTCAGAATAAAACAAGCCTATGTTAATCTAAATGCCTTAGCTATATTTATTAAAAACACTACGGACAAAGCTATTGCGTGAAAAAAGAAAAAACATTCGCATATTATAGAAAATTCCTCCTAAATTATAACATAATATGTATCGACGCCCTAGACTCATTTGTTATGTTATTATCTTTGTAAATCATGATTTAATAATCATAATCATAGATAATTCTAGGTTAGCATATATATTTTTATATATGTTTAATGCGCAATTATGATATATGTTAGATTTATGAAGATAAATATGAACTAGATTTTTAAAATGCGTCGTTATTATTGTTGTTTTATTATGCCAGATGTCAGCAGAGGAGCGTGAGGCTCACTTGGTGGTATCCTCGGCCACAGGGCGTCAGTGATGCGCTGTCGACCTATTTTTTATTAGATCCTTTTCATGTTAGACTCGACGGGACGACTCGCGTACTACCTAGCGCGTCAACGACCCCGTCAAAATACTTATCTAAAATAGTTTGTTTATTGGATCTTGTATTGTTGTTCGCTCTTATCTCGAATGTCACCTGTCACTGATAGCCGTTTTGTATTGGTGGAAGAATTTTTAAAATCGGTCGAGTAGTTTTTGAGTAAAATCGTAACAAACAAATCTTTCCTCTTTATAATATTAGTATTGATTCGCGGTGAAAACAATCTTGTGTTTCTAACAAGTCTGCCGGCCTAGCATGACCGCCACGAGATATGTCGCGGACGAGAGAAGACAAACTAAGATGTAAGATACATATTACTAGCAAAACGCCCCGACTTCGCACGGGTGCAATGTAGATGAAAAAAATGCAAAGCCTATTTTACTCGCTGATAATATACGACGCGGTGTATTTTTTGTTTGTATTGACATTTTTAATTTCGTAATATCTTTTGAATGGAATGTCCGATTTCAATAATTCAATTGGGTTGGTTTTATTAGGAATTTCTTAGGATCTCTATTTTTTTCTTGTAATCAATAAAGCCTATGTTACTCAGCGATTATGTAGCTTTCTTTTGGTGAAAGAATTTTTGAAATCGGTCCAGTAGTTTTTATGTTTATTCGATACATACAAAAATACATATATCGACATCGACAATTTTGATAGAAAAGATATCTCGATCGACAAATATATCTATTTTTGATATAAAAAGTCGAGTATTGAGTGTAATTGTCATGTTAGACCCGGAAGAAAAAAGGAGATAATCGATTAAAACACGAGAAAACGGTCAACAAAATTTTGTCGCGGTTGTCATGCTAGGCCGGCTGCACCGCGAATCTGAGTAGTCACTCTATCTTCTGCTTATCTCACCCGACCATCGACCCCCCGCCCTCCGGTTATCGCAAGACTTGTGGCGCCAATGCTGACATAATTTGTTTTTGTTTTGATACATTACAATTAGCGCGAGGCTGTCATCATTGTTCTTCAACAATTAAAAAGTTTTCATCCACGCCATACTAACGCTACCTTATTGGCTTTATGCTTTCCCTCTTGCATATCGATGGCTCCTTGTAACCTCATATGACAAGGGAAATATTAAAAACGACGTACATAAATATACTCATCATATATTATATGGATGTCGCGCTAATATACACAAAAAAGAGTATGTTTCTATTGGTGAAAGAATTTTTAAAATCAGTAGTAGATCCAGAGATTACCCCCTTCAACCTCATAAACTTTACCTCCTTATAATATTAGAATAGATAAAATATTGAACATTTAAATTTCTGATTATTTTATTATTATATTGTTCAATCAATAAGTGTGATATCGATGGATATCAGCCTATTATCTATACTAATATTATAAAGAGGAAAGATTTGTATTTTTGTATGTATTGAATAAACTTAAAAACTACTGGACCGATTTCAAAAATTCTTTCACCAATAGAAAGCTACATTATCGCTGAGTAACATAGGCTATATTTATTACTAGAAAAAAAATAGAGATCCTTAGAATTTCCTACTAAAACCAACCCGAGGTGTAAAAAAAATTGCCAAAAAATGTTGTTCGTCGCATGCGCTGCGAAAAGTATTGATGATAGAACAAAATAAAGTTCTACAATATTATAGAACATATAAATATCTACAAAAAACTTCGCGAGACCATATGTCTAACTATTGTAGTTATGTTACTATAACTACTTTTGTACATTTTAAAAGTTGATAGAAATGCCGATCAAAATCAGACCCTGCTATCCATACCTCTGTATTAATTCTTATCCAAATAAATTGTTTCATATTTAAGACTGTTTCAATACCTGTTGAAATACTGAAATCGGACATTCCATTCAAAAGATATTACGAAATTAAAAATAGCAATGTAAACAAAAAATACAGGCCGTCCGCTTCGCACCGCTGTGGCTCCACGCAGGGCATCGAACAATACGGCGAGGGGTAGTACTATGTCATTTTGTTCAATTTGTGGGGTTTTGTTACGATTTTACTCAAAAACTACTGGACCGATTTTAAAAATTCTTTCACTAATAGAAAGCTATATTATCAGCGAGTAACATAGGCTTTGCTTTTTTTTCATCTATTTGCACCCGTGCGAAGCCGGGGCGTTTTGCTAGTTATATTATATAGCCAGTTTGTCATTCTGAATCGAACTCATTTTCGTTAAAAATGTCGGTTACGACATATAGGCGGTTACCTTAATTATTATGTTTCTTGTTAGTTTAATTTTGTATCTATGACTGTAATGTACTTACGGTCGTGTTAAATTAAATAAAACTAGCAACGCGCCCCGGCTTCACATGGGTGCAATGTAGATGTGCTATACACAAAAAATAGTCCAGTAGTTTTTGAGTTGATTCATAACATACAATTAATCTTTCCACTTTATAATATTAGTATCTTCGATCAACAATATACTAGATATCGGGTCGACGCAAAAAATCCGTGCCGGTAAATATCGGCTCACTTGAAATGTGAGAGTCTATTTTGTTTAGTTTTCTTCAAGCACGGCCAATATTAAGACGTTTCACAATGACACAGTTTGTCTTCAAAAATTGCGAAAATAATTCCCGAAAAAACAATTTTACGGACGGAGTCTTATTTTTGGTTAGTACATATAAAATAAGATATATTTTAAGCTTTCAAACTAACAAATAATTGAAAATTTGAACAAAATTATCTGTTTTAAATGAACGCTTCAAATGTTTGGCCAAGGTTTTGGCCAACACATGCGCTAACTATTGTGTAACAGAATAGTGGATGCATGGAGTAGATTAGTACTAAAATAATTCTTACTATCTAAGGATAAGCATCCGTAGTAATATTATAAATGCGAAAGTGATTTTTTTTGTTTGTTACGGTTTCACGCTAAAACGGAAAAGAAAATATTCCAATCTGTATATATTCGGAACATTTTGCGGATATTATTATTTAACATACGAATTACTATTTATATAAAACATTATATTATTGTTTATCAAATATATTATAGTTTTTGTACCCTACTAGATACATGATAATTTACACATTGGTGTTTCATAAACTATACTAATAATACCAAAGTCTTCGAAGTTAGTCAAGTGTGTATGTATAATACATAGATATGTATATATATATATATATTTTGGTAACTAATAAAATCATATTTCAACTTCACTCTTTTCTTTGTTCCCATTGAGCAGTGTCATTTTTTCAAAATTTGACAAGGAACGAGGCTTAAATAATCGGTACACTTTTTTCGTGAATTTTGTATGCGACCTGAAGTCTATTTAATACTATGTCAATGATTAGTATAGACTAGCTGATGCCAGCGACTTCGCTTGGGCTTCATCTTAAGCTGAGCTTTTGAGCAAAAAAGTGGCGAAATAATCAAACTATTTCGACGCGAGTCCGTTTGCATTACAATTTGTTGATATGGTGCCTTTAAAATAATCTTTAAATGGTGATAACTTTTCTTTCCGACAACCGATTTCGATGAAACAATATATATGTTGCCCCGAGTTTTGCTGAATATATTTGTGTAAATTGCATGAAAATCGGTTCAGTATCTTCGGAGATTAGCCCGTACAAACAAACAGACAGAGAAACAAAAAATTAAAAAAAAATCCGGGTTTGTTCTATTTCTCTTCTTATATCCCCCTGACTCAGTTTTTAGCATTTTTTTTCTATGTACAGAAACTTGATCTCTACAGTTTTATTATATGTATGGATAAATAAATAAAAATCCTCGATCTATTACAGTTGACGAGAAAATCTTCTGCTGCCACGGCGGGCTGTCGCCGGATCTCCAGGCGATGGAGCAGATCCGCAGAATCATGCGGCCCACAGACGTGCCCGACCAGGGGCTGCTGTGCGACCTGCTGTGGTCCGACCCCGACAAGGACGTGACCGGCTGGGGCGAGAACGACCGCGGGGTCAGCTTCACCTTCGGCACAGAGGTGAGACTGATTTATGGGGCGTTTGTCCCACAGACGTCCGAGACGACAGACTCGGTACACAGCTGTGACTAGTAGCGCCAAAAATTATATTTTCAGCCGCTGGAGGATACAAAAAAAAACAATCTTCTTAACACACTGATCGCCAAAAAATATGCATTTTCCCGTTCAGGCCCCATCGGTCAGTGCAGTGACGTTTACAAGTCAACTTTAAATAGTAAATAAATAATGACTTTAGTTTACTTTTATTAATAAAAACATAAATTTGGACATTAGATGTGTAAATTTGGATAGAACTGTGATTTTTGCTTGGCCCAAAGGGATAGTTTACCGTCGGTCAGCACGTTGTTGTTCAACGTGTTAATATTAGTTTAATTATAAAAAACTTATATTTAATTACAGTACTGTTCTAGCTCGATGTTGATATAGTAATTTACAATATGAATAAAGTAATGGGAAGCAATAGTCTCACGGTGGTGTACGATATCAGCAGCGTCAACACAAAAAGGCAATTATTTGAAATAGGGATATCCTACAGGCTTACAGATTCATATATGTATATACTGGGTTGGCATATATTTTTTAAAAATTAATAATTTACCTATTTGAAATGCAATTGAAATGAACATTTATATATTTCGACATAAAAAACATACCACACGTTAAAAACAATATTTATCCTTTTTTAATACTAAATTTTCGTACGAAACGGTACGCTTCCTCTTCTATCTTCCGAACCGCCAACGAATGGAATTCTCTTCCTGGGTCTGTCTTTCCCCATCTCTACAATCTCGATATCTTCAAAGCTAAAGTGAATAAATAAGCATGCTCCCATTTCGACCGCACCCGCGCTTACAGGCAGGATTGCAGTCAAATGCTTTTAAAATCGGTCCAGTCCAAATATTTCGTCTTTATAATATTAATATAGAAAGTTATGTCTTATACGGCCTACTAAATCCCAACTTCTTATGGTAATCGAAGCCAGGACCTCCCAAATTCTGATCCGCATAGCTACAGTCTGGCCTACTACAAGCAAGCGTTGTTATATTGTTTGTTATGAAGCGCCCGTGTTATCTGATCACGTGGATAATGTAATCGCTTACGGAAATGTGTGAAAGTGACGCGGATGTTTACTCGGCTCGAGATACACAGTTTATTGCTGGCGGAAACTTTTTCACGGCCGATACACTTGATATATATGTCCCGAGTATGAGCCGTGTTAAATCAAAGATGGCTATCTATACTTAAGGTTAGTTTCGACAAAGATGAAAATTATTTCCAAATATATTGGTAAAAGATTTAGTCCCCAAAAGATATATATATGTATGAAATATAAATGAATCCCTATTCCCCTTGATCTCGGAATCACGCGTGAACACAATTTCGCTAATTATTTTTTGTTGTGTTGGTTATTGTCAGGAGAAGGAGCTTATGAAAGAAAAAAAAAAGAAAATTGCTTGGAAAATTTGAAAATTTAAGAATACTTAACCACCATATTAAATTATTTCTCATGTAACCATGTATTTGGACTTATGTCCGTTTTAATTAAATAAATATATAAATAAATAGCGCTTTTACAATTCAATCTTTTGATGTATCCTTATGGCGTTTGACATAACATTCACAGAATGCGTGCTGCAAATTCGATATTCCTCCCACCCGATCAAAGCCCGAAGTTACCAGACGTGAGGAAAACATGCATACAGCAAAATTATAAACGTGTGGTCCCGGTGGGATTCGAACCCACGACCCATCGATGCGCATGGCATGTGTTGTACCGAACGCGCCAACGAGCCCGTCGAAAATAATTTTAAGTTAGAACTGTTCTCACATTGAACATAGCAAATAGTTTTAAATGTAATATTTTTAATTAAAAAGTAATAAGTTAAATTGCATTTTATATTCAATCCTCCGGCTGCAGTTAACGTAATCGTGTCAAATAATAGTGTTATCGTTATTGTATTGCAGATAGTGGGCAAGTTCCTGTCGAAGCACGAGTTCGACCTGATCTGCCGCGCGCACCAGGTGGTGGAGGACGGCTACGAGTTCTTCGCGAAGCGGCAGCTGGTCACGCTGTTCTCCGCGCCCAACTACTGCGGAGAGTTCGATAACGCAGGTCAGTTTTTTTTTACCTAGAATTAGACCAGTGTTCACCACTATTACACTATTTGGACTACGAAGCCAGGGATACACTAGGAGACACGTCACCTGACGACGGGTGAAGTGGTGCGACGTTGCCGGACTTCGCTCGACATGTCTGGCAACATCGCGCGACACGTGTCGTCAACGACATGAAATGGCGCGACGTTGCCAGACTTCGCTCGACATGACAGACGTCTTGGGAAACACAATTTTGTCATGTCGCCAGATAGGTCAGACGAAGTATCGCGAAATCGTACAACTTCGCCTGACTACGGACATAAGTGGCGAATGTCGCCAGAAATGTCAAGCGAAATCGTCCGGCTTCGCTTGAAATGTCATGGGACATTTCGCGGTATAAGAAACTGATGAACGTATCTACAAAAATAGTTTTTGTTCATACGTAACTAAATAATTCTTAATTTTTTCAAACCTATAGTATGACAATATACTGATATAAAAATTGTATTCGTCAATTGTACTGTCTGTATTATAAAGCTGGTGTTTGGTTCAATTGTGTAGTCTGTACAGTAGTTTGAGGTTGTCACTTTGACAATTATACTGGATGTCAATTTGATTAGTAAAAGTAAAATGTCATTGTTTTTCCGTTGAGATTAAAAATTAGAAGCATACGAGTATTACAAAATTTTATTGCAATCCTTATAATATTATAAGCAACTAATCATCGCATCAGCTGGTAAAATTTTAAGTGGCGAATTGTCACAGTATTTTCGCTCTCCTGTAAAATTGATAAAATGACTTACGCGCTCAGAAGTAAGAAAATGGGTTACTCGAGTTAATAAAAGACAATATAACCTAATATTATTTATTAATTTTATTTTGAATATGCATTATCCAGGTGCGCTGATGTCGGTGGACGAGACGCTCATGTGCTCGTTCCAGATCCTGAAGCCGGCCGACAAGCGCAAGCTGTACTCGGGCCTCAACATGGGCCGCCCCAACACGCCGCCGCGCGCGCAGCCCAAGAACAAGAAGAAGTGAGTATGCGCGCCCGCCCCATACGCACTGCACGGTATTTATTGGCGCTGATTTAAGATCTGGAGAAAGTGACAGGTAGAAAAAATTGTATCACAGTTTTTATTAATTTATTTAATACTCGCTTGTGCACGCGACTGTATCTATGTTCGCAAAGTTTAGAAAGTTTTAGGTATTGGATTATGCTTTAAAAAGAAAAACTTAAGGAATACTAGATGATGTCCGCTACTTACGGTGATAACATTAATTCTTCACGACGTCTTATTTTGATATTTGTTTTATTTAGCACAATAAAATTCTTAAAAATAACTTAGATGTAAAATGTGCGCTTGTAACTTTATTGAAATTTATCTTGCTCCAAAAATCCCTATTAAGCAATTAATAAATCTTGTTTTAAGCATTTTTAAGAATTATTTTTTAAATTTCAGTGTGTGATATGTTTTCTGTACCTGTCACTCTCTACTGTGATTAAATAAAATGAGACAGCAACTTAACAAAGTTGATTGTTGCAAATATGGCCATTATATGGCTTAGGACATTGGTTAAGGCTAGAACAACTTTTTCGTTTATTTTTTGTAACTAGCTTTTGTTTCGTTAATCTTTACAAATGGCGGACTTTTATGATAACACAAGAGTAATGTACACAACACACAGCACATGAACCCAAGCAAAGAGCTATAACCCGTTGTCTCCGATATATACGGCCTTATTAACGTAGTTATAAGCTTGATATAGTGAAAATATGTTTTGTCTCGTTTTAATTAAATCAAAATGAAAGAAACAAAACATACTTTAACTATATCAAACTTATATTACGTTTATGAATAATACCGTTTGAATTTACTGTAGCTATCAATAAAAAATACCCATTCAGGTAACACTATTATGGCAAGACCAGGCTTGGACTTTATGAATTGCAATTACCGATATTTTTACTCGACCTAGACCTCACCTTAGGTTATTTTTCAGCTGGAACATGTATAAGTGTTGAAGCAAGTAATATTTTCTATAACCCGTTCTTATTAACCTTTTCACTGTTCCCACTCGGTTCTCTAACAGAAAAGATTAAGGTACAGTCAGCAATAGCAGTGGGTAAAGAACTGATTATCGTTGAGTAATTATTTCAAAATTCACTATTTTTAAATATTAAAATAAATAAAATAGCTAATTTTGTCGCTGACTGTACCTACTTGTGAGCTTAGCGCGGTACATCCAGTGACTGAGAAATATCTAATATATCTCCTAGACAACTGGGAAATGAACCCCTCAATAGATAAAAATTAAGAAGTAAGCTATTTAAAACATCTTACCACTTTATAACTTCTACTTGTCTTGTACAATTTTTACCTGGGAAACCGTGCTAATGCTAGTTATAAACGATGAAATATTTCAAAGTATCGGAGCTTACCCGATCAATGAGATTTTATCTATTTTAAAACCAATTAATGCCCTGGTTAGGTCTTTAAAGTTTCCTGAATCCAAATTATATGCACGTCCCCTTACAGTATCACTCAGGGACTGAAACCGGTTAATTTTTATTTTTCAAAATACGTGTCTGACTGAGATACCATGATATTAGTTTTAAAGAGTACACACTAAACTTACCACAGTAAATATGAATAAAAACGAAAGAATATTAACAAAAACCTTTATTATACCGGTAAAACTCCCATAGTAAATTACCCATAGATGGAAAAACCGTGAAGTGCATATTGAAATTTTCGGTTTCAGTCTATGGATTTCCGAATGCTCGAAGTAAAAATTAGGTCGACAGCGCATCATTGACTGATGTTCTGTGGCTGAGGTATCACCTACCATCAAGTGAACCTCATGCTCGTCTGTCGATATCTGACATAAAAAAAACCTGTATTCAGTCCCTGGTATCAGTATTTCTATATCTTTAACGATAACGAACTTCGACTCGAATGACTGACAGTCGGGACCGCTTATTCTCTCTCCCCCTTGTGTATCACCTGTTCTGGTCTACAGTCTGCTCGACCGATTAGTTGTAACACATGTACTCATTGTACTCATGTCGGTTCGTTTGTCCTTCCCCAGCTAGCCCCTGACCGAGAGCATCGAACTCTACCCGCATGGATTCCCGCTACACTAAGCTTACACGCGAACTAATTTATTGATAGCTTTCGAAAGATACAAAAATCCTATACGCGATAGGATGAATCGGTTTTCTGTTCGATTGAATTTTGTTTGCTACTCAATAGATGGCGCTGATTTGCATTTGACAGTTGTCAATACCAATGGCGAGCGCACACAGGCTATCTTTAGTGTGGTTTTGATCAGTTACTAGTATTGAGATTCAGTCCCGTGAACGAAATAAAATCCGCCTAAATTCTTCATACTGTGTAATAATTGGACGCACAAGCGGCTATTTTCCCGCGTAATTTTGTAAGAAATATCGAAACGGTTACATTGCTATGATGGGCAACTTCAAAAAGCGGCAAAAAAATGGGATGATTAACATCAATTGAGACGTAAATCATTAGAAATGGGACTCTTAAATCAACTTTAGATGTTAGTATTACGTGTTTTTACATTTAATGGATGTGGTTACATTTTTAATGGTTATTTTTCATAGCCTAGTTATATTACTTTCTAGGTACTAATGAGGCTAATATTCAAACTCAAAAATATCTTAAACCAAATAAGCTAATTGAGTCATCATTTTATAAGGTCATACAAAGATTTGTCACTGTTTTGCCTTCATTTTGTCGCCCGTACGGACTGGACCTACCGCACATAGGTCACTTCACTTGTGAGTCGTCTTAGATAGTGTTTGCTTTACAATCTGGTTTTGTAACGCAAAATAGTTTCCTCATCCCGCTATGGCTCGATTGATTCGCGATACGGGAACTAAAAAGGCTAGAAACTTCTGTTGCTTAAAGTGTCGTTTGTATGGTTGGCTGAAAGACATTTCCGAAGAAATTGTCTGTCACTAGGGAGTAGGTTTCCTGAGCTATCAATAAATAGTTCGCTTATTTATATGGACTTAAATTTTACATAATTTGTAATCTTAAAGTAATCGCGCGCTCTCTCGTTGTGTCTAGTGCGTTTCAACAATTGCTGGACAATTGTGTTCAGTGAGACCTGCCGCCCGCTGTCTGTGCACGACAGTGCTTTATCAGTTTTTGAAATACTCGTTATTATTCATGTCCGGGTTTCTTGAACACGCTGTATATGCGTATTACGGTTTTTATCTCGGCGACCTTGGTTTTAGGAAACGAGCCTATATATTTTTAAAAGGCCAACAACGCATCTAAGACGTCATATCAATGGAAAAATCTTCCAGTTTTTAAAGACTGATAAAGCACTTTGTACACTTTCTTACAGTCAAAATTGTACTAGACTAATTAACATTTAAGAGGCTATGAACGTGGAATAACAGACGAACAACGGAAAGTCATGAAATTTTTTATTAAAATATAATAAAAAAATAATTGTAATCTGAAGCCACCTGTGAAGCGAAAATGTTTTCGTTCAAATGACTTGTCTCTTAACATTCCCATAAACCACAGAATCGAGCACTAAAATGCTGTTAATAATAAACAATTTTGACTGTAGTCTGTGGATGTGACAAAAACTCTATGGTTTGAGTGGGCTGAATGTGCACAGACAGTAGACGCGAGTAACATCGATATAAAGTACCGAAGGTATCAATCCCTATAACGGTGAATTTCGTTGATAATAATGATTAAAGATGTATCTTTTGTGAGAAGACATGGTGATTACTTTTTTCACAGATATAGGGAATATTAATAGTTATCCCGTTTACAAAGTAATATATTACTATTCGCGGGAGACGATTCTTATCAAGAAGCCTAAAAAGGCACATATTCCATATCGGCTGTTACTCTTGAAAACTCATTCAAAAGGTGACACTTCAATATAAGGTGTTAGTTCGTCACATCTTGAAATATGGGCTATTTGAATAACATCTAATTTAAAAAAAAGAAGGAGGTTATATTTATAAACGAGGTATACGCTTGGAATACAGTATGTTTTGTCTCGCTCTATCGAATATTAAATAACTTTAGAACGAAAGAAACAAAACAGTGTTTAACTATTCCAAGCTTATACCACGTTTATATGGGTCACAGACTATAAATCTTCTTAATCGGTGTTTCGGCGGGTTATGCTTAGTACTTTGTATCGATGACGCAGAGGATACGATATGTTAGTCTCAGAAGCTGCCAGTGTTGCATGTAAAAATAATTTTATTTTTTTAATTTCGCGCCGGGGATAATAACCTCGTTGGGGACTATGAATGGTGTGTGTATGCGTGTAAGTTCGTATGTTTGTCTGTACGCTTGTGTATCATTAAATATCCGAATAAATTTAAGCAGTAGTGCGATTTTAACACTGGCAACCATCAGTATTTGAATCGCACAGATTATATAATTATAAATAAAAGTTATGTTAGTAGTAAGTGAAAATGTTGCGGTGGAAAATATTGACACCGCCCCTTGTAACATTGGCGGTTGTTTAGCGATCATGTAGACTATGGAAATAATAATTTAATTCGTAATTTAAATTTCATCACATTATTTATCTGTATTATCGATGGCGAATTCCATTTTTGAAATTATATTGTCTTTTCCACCGTTTGTATTGAGATAGAAAATATGATGGTTTTATTTTATAAAATCAGACTGAAAGCGTACACTGATGTGGCCGGCGGCTGACAACTTTAATCGATTATTATTGTATGAACAAGGATATTGTATATTAATTTCGTAAATAAAAATACTTTTTGAACAGACATTTTGTTTATTTCATCTATTTCCCCGTTTCCTTCTTGTAAATAACACACACTATAATAACTTTTTCGTTGGATTCCAAAGTTCTCAACTATATCTAAGACGGGAATTTTACTAGAAAACTATCGCACACTTAAAACTGTTCTTACTTCGGTTTTGAAAATATTTCACTTTAAATCCTTCTTTTCATTCACGTTTACTAAAAGCGTGTAGTATGAAAAAGATGTTTTAATTATCTGAAAAAAATATTTTACAAGTAATATATTGTACTCCTGTTATTATAATAATAAAAATTTACTCTCATTTGGTGCGTTTTAATTCTTATAAGAAATAACCATAATCAATGGGATGAATGATAATATAAATTACAAAATTATAGGCACCTAGCATTATCTGATCCGCTAAGGATGCGTATTGTCCTTTTTTGGGGCAATTAAAAATAATAATATAAATAAGTTTTATGTTTCATTTGTGAAGAGGGCAACTAAATTGTGGTTGTAACCCTATACTGACCAAAATAATGTGTTGTTAAATAGGAAGTACAAGAATATTTTTGATTTCACACTGATATAAAGGTTACGCTTGCTTTCGTTAAAATACCACATTTTAATGGCATATTTCTCGCTATACTTATTTTGGCATTTTTAGGCGAAATATGTAAACTTACCAAAACAAAAGTATGCAGGTTCATAGGCAGGAACCGACCAGCGCGCACCACAACCGGTCTCCTGTTGGCTAGGAGCACGTTCAGCAAGAGGCGACGAGGCGCAACACCCATACTGTCCCAGGCACTTTGGTAAGCTGCTGTCGATACACGATCTGCCTATGACAGGGGAAAACATTGAGAAGCCTACAAGACAAATAAAATGATTATAATACTCGGGTTCGTTGGCGCGTTCGGTAGAACTCCTGCCGTGCACACCCTCGGGGTTGTGGGTTCGAATCCAACCGGGACGGCATATTGCGCGTTTCGGTTTCAGTCTATCGATTTCCGAAGTTAAAAGTAGGTCGACAGCGCAACATTGACTGATGTTCTGTGGCTGAGGTATCACCTACCATCAAGTGAACCTCATGCTCGTCTGTCGTTATCTAACAAAAAAAAATGGATATACTGAGGTAAAATCATAAGGTTATGTGTGTGACAGCAAGTAAATGTTTGATAAAAATAGGGACTCCCAATTAAATTATGCTGATATCTGTGGATTTTCTGCTTCCCTCTATTTGAGGGAGTGCTCACATAAATTAAGAAATTATATTACATATAAATTATCTTACACGTCATATGTTTCATATAATTATAGTTCAATAAATGTACATATTATATATCTACCTGTAAAATTATTTGATTTCCAAAGTAGCAATACACGAATATGTCTAAAGCGACAGCTCCGAGGTACTCCACTGTTACCATGTCGAATTTCTGAGACAGTAAATAAATACGTTAATAATAATTAAAAGTTATAGAATACTAGCAATTGCCCCCGCAACCCCCCTTGTGGGTTGAATTTCGTAAAATCCGTTCTTAGCTGACCTCTACTCGGCGAAAGGAATATTCCTACCATATTTCAAGTCGCTACGCCTTATGGTTCCAGAGATATCGTGATGAGTCAATATATAGGTGGGAATCTCTTTTATTTATATAGATGTGTAGTGAAGGCGCTTAAACTACGTTAAAATGTATGTTTAAAAATTTAGGACACTCCCGCAACCAAACCATGGTCAGAATCCATTCATTACAGATGGAAACAACCATTTTAAATAAAAAAATATAAGCTAGAATCAATATATTTCTGAAATTATCCAATTTACTTAACTATTCTTTCAATAAGAACCTTCTACAAAGTATTAGAAAACTAAAAGTATCTAGATGAATGAAATCGTAGTCGTCCTCAAGTTATGACCTGAGTCCTGACCAAGGGAAACGGGGAGTCCTTTTTATATGTATAGATTAATATTACTAACTTCTCCAATTTGTCGGGCAGGGCGTCTAAACCAGGGACTGAATACCGGTTAATTTACTATGGGAGTTTAACCGAAATAATAAAAGTTTTTGTTAAAATCCTTTCGTTTTTAGTCATATTTACTGAAAAAATTAGTGTAGTAAGTTTAGTGTGTCTCTTTAAAACTAATATCATGTTATCTCAGTCTGACACGTATTTGGAAAATAAAAATTAACTGGTTTCAATCTCTGGTTCAAATACATGATGTTGATATTTACTTACCAAAGTAGCTGCATAGAGTAGAGTGCAAAGGTAAATTGTTACTTGCACCACTCGTAGCGCGAGCAACGGCGAAACGAAACTCTCGAATCGGTTCTTATATTCCTTCATCGCTAAACAGACGCGTGCGCAGTCCTGTATCGCACACGAGGTTTGATCGTCGTGTCTTTCGCTGTAGATGTCTAAAATTCAGTTAGTAAATTTGAGGAGAGATTATTTCTAAAAAGTATGTATAGTGTGTATGGTAGGTAGGAAGTATGGATCCCTTCTCAAGTAAATCTCCATTCTATTCCAAGACGATATTTTTATATTTACT
Source organism: Anthocharis cardamines (assembly GCA_905404175.1). Classification (NCBI taxonomy): domain Eukaryota; kingdom Metazoa; phylum Arthropoda; class Insecta; order Lepidoptera; family Pieridae; genus Anthocharis; species Anthocharis cardamines. The sequence continues at coordinate 2,310,987 of FR989970.1, forward strand.
AATATTAATATACTAGTGGTGTGTGTCCATCCGTAGAATGCTTTGGTCAAAATGTCCTGTCAGATTTTTTAAAACGTTCCTTATCAATGAAATCTTTCGTTTTTTGATAAGAAACTCAATATACCTTATTTATGGTTGCAAGTAATTAAATAATAAAATTTATAATTTACCAAAATGGATCTTCTTCCTTCGCCGACAAACCTGAAATAAAAAGTCTTAAAAATTAACTCAATTAACTGACTTAAGAATAATAAGTAAGTACATAGTGACTAAATATATTGGTATCTGTTGCACATTTTTAATAGACTTCCAATAAATTACATATTCAGCGACTAAAATAGGATTTTTTTTGTATAGTACATCTACATCGCACCCGTGGGAAGCCGGGGCGAATCGCTATCATTCATATATCATCAAAACTTCATAGGTAAATCCTAAAATAACTGACCTCATCGTCATAATGATAACGTGACTCCTCAACGCTCGCGGTATTGTACAAGTAGCTATGCTGTTCATCTTTCACAATGCTGTAACCTTGGTACCTCAGGGCATCGTGGGCGATATCATTCTGGATAAGCGCAGTGTACCTCACGTTGCGCAGTGAACAACACAGCAAGTCTATCTGACCACAGAGTAGAATGGAGTTACAAGCGAAGAATACACCTAAAATACATTTGGTGGAAGTTAACTGTTGACTGTATGTTTCATTATATATTTAAAGTATCATGGTCAATTGATATTTCAATTACTCAAATTTGTATAACTTGACAGTTCTTGAATGAAAACGGTATTCGTTAGGTACCAAAATCAATCTGGTCCTTCGTGAACCGCCTCGCCTTCGAATTCGAGCCTTATGCAATATCTAGCTCGCCATCGAGTATACAGCGAATAGTTACGTTAAAATATAACAACATCGCTTCAAAATAGTAGAACTTTAAGTTTTCGTAGGTGACCAAAATCACTCAAACAGACCAAATATTTTCTACTTTAATATTTCATGAGGAAAACAAACATAAAATGCTGGGATCCAGACGAGAATGATCGCAGAGTTTGATTACTGTTAGTCTGTTTTTTTCAGAATAATGTGTATATCAAAATATGTTGAATAAGCAAGAACACCATGGCTAAGCATGGTACTCAGATACTTCGTTATTGTTAAAGGATAGCGGTAGTGGGTCTCCAACAGAACAGCGGCATAGTTGGACCTGGTCAGTTAAAATATATTTCTCACCAATTACAGTTGAACAGCCTTACCCAATTGTCCCACAGCCAACGCTACAAATCCTTGCGCGACACATTGTCGCAGAAATATAAAACTGATGACTGCGCTGTCAGTTACATCCTTGTATATCCACGGGAGGGGGGTATTGAACCATACTGAAAGGATTAATAAATAGAACCATGTAAATTCTCAAGTTATTGAAGCATTTGTGTATGTTTACCAGTTCATTATTCTTTACAGGCATGAAAAGGATTAATCTTTCTATGTCCTTTGCGAAACAATTTTTATATTTTGTCTTCTCAGATTTCGAACCCAAGATCACTGATGCTATTAAAAACCTTGCCTGTGTATCATACATTTGAATTAAATATATTTTATTTTATTAAAATTGAATCATAGACAAATTTAAACGCTGCGCTGCAGACATGACGTGATTTTTTTTTTAATATAGAGTTAATTTACCCAATTTCCATTTACTTACAGTATCCAACTACAGGTAGCACAACATACATAGCAACACTGAAAATTGTGCAAGCCGTATAGAAGTAAGCGAAATTTCTAGCTGTTGTATAACTCCCTTGCATCGTCATGTTAGTCAGACCTCTCGCTGAATGCCACTTGAAATTTCCATTCATATACTCGGTCAATACATACAAATCCTTTTTGTGAATCGCAAAATAGGCGACGATCGCTACAGACACGAAAAGCGGCAACCCATCGGCAATTTTGTCCAAATTCGACATTATACCGGTCCATTCTGAGTACAAATGTACAAGTAAAGACAACGGTAGATTGGTAAGAACAAATAAGACCCAGCTCAAGTAAAAATTATTGATGAAAATCTGCATATGGTTCTTGGGATTCGGATACCAATCCCAGCACCCAACAATTTTTAAAGGTAGTAACATAAAACGCGTATAGAGGACTTTTGTATTTGGGATAGGTTTTATACCCGACATCGTCAGTTTATGAAATCTGATAATGGTTGTTATAAATTAGGATACTTATATACTTGGCCAACAATTAACGGTATGTTTTATTAAAATTGTAAAGCTTTATCCACAATAACTAATCTACTACTCAGAGAGCAGGAATTTTTCCGACTTACATGATACTTATCGTAATATTATTATGGCCAAATTATAGAAAATCTTTATAAACTATAGCCTATGTGTTATTCTGATATATAAGCTATATTACTATAAAGTTTCATCAAAAGCCGTTAGGTAGTTTTTGCGTGAAAGAGTAACAAACATCCATTCATCCATCCTCACAAATAGTATACTATAGTATACTAGCGACCCGCCCCGGCTTCGCACGGGTCTAGATTTTTTGACAAAAAAAGCAGGGTTTGTATGTATTTCTTAATGCCACATTATAAAAAAATAAAAACAAAAAATTTCGTCTAAAAAATAAAAAATAAAATTTAGGGGTGGACTACCCCTAACATTTAGGGGGATGAAAAATAGATGTTGGCCGATTCTCATAGATACCGGATAAGCACAAAAAATTTCATCAAAATCGGTCAAGCCGTTTCGGAGGAGTATGGCAACGAAAACTGTGACACGAGAATTTTATATATTAGATTAAGTAGGAAGGATATAGGGGATGCTACAATAAGTATTTTAAAAGAAATAAGCACTTATTTGGGGAACTTGGTATAAACAACATAACATGTTTCTATATTTTTGGAACGTATCTACAACATTTATTATTTTTTGTATATTATATGATTCGTTCTTTCCGGGTGAATATCTTTAACATACATAAGTATATCTGACTTAATAAGGTCAGAATCCATTGTGTAGAGAGAATTACAATAATTAACCCTTCTTTACAAAGTTTGTTAAATTTTAAACTAATTATCTACTTGAAACAAATTGATCAAGTTCTATCATTGTATATGCTTTTAATTACCCGCAATTATAAACTTTAACCCAGTGGCGGATTTACACATTTTCGGCGTATAGGCTATCAAAATTTTGCCGCCCTAGCCTCTATAAATGTAAGTTCCTAAATTTTCTAAAATACAATGATAGGAATTGTCTTGTAAGTACAATTCTCAGTAAGTCTTACTTTTAGACTATACTCTGTAAGGTACAGAAGACTGTCTTAAAAGTAAGAAAAGTAAGACTTGATTTCTATAAGATAGCTAAAAGTATCCTCAAATTTGCCGCCCCTAAAATCTGCCGCCCTAGGCTGAAGCCTACTCAGCCTGCTGGTAAATCCACCACTGCTTTAACCCATACATGCATGCACGTCAACCACAAGATTACCTACACGGTGAAATCATAAAAAATATCACTAGTATTTAGAACTTAGTTAATTGTTCATTTTGTTTTTATTAACATTTAAAATCTAAACTAACTTGCAAGATTTGACTTAAACCATCCAACAAAACACTGCAAGCCGGGGATTTAGAGATGTGGAGGCCCCCTGGCCCCAAATTATTTGAAATCTATTGTGGGGCCTCTTTTGTGGAGGCCCCGGGCAGTTGCCCCGGATGCCTTCCCCTGAACCCGGCCCTGCTGCAAGCTAAGCCCCTTACAAAAATGGTTTCGCATTTTGTTCGAGCAATGCGAGTACGTAAGTTCTACCCTGATCTCACAAAGATCAATTTGTCGAAGCTACAGAGTCATGATTTCCAATACTTTCAACAGTTTATTATCAATCGTTTTCGTCCGTGACTTCTGAGATTTATGTGTCTTCGTATACCAAGGTTACTGATTCTGATTCTCTACTTACCAGTTAAAATATTAATTGACGCCCTTTACTAGGTCTAGATTCTAGGAAATCATAAGAACAGTCCACTTATATCGTTATATCACCAGCGATAGTGGATTTTTAATTAAATATTTCATTAAAATGAAGTTTCTCGTCGTCAATACTACGAAATTGGGATATTTCCCGGGATATAGAAGATAATCTCCAAACTAAGTTGTATTATTCATTCAGTAATTAACGGAGTTAATTTTAATGTTTTATACGCAAGAATTAAAAGAAAAACACTATTTTTGTTAGATACACCAAAATATAATGAAATATTGCACACAATGTATTTGTATATAACTTATTTAAAATATACATAAAAGATTTATTATAAAATTTCCAGACACTATGCGGTTTGCATCGATTCTGCATCCCTGAAAAATAAATATACGAGTTCAATAACACCTATTGATGAATCAATGCTACGTAATTATAACATTATGTTAGTTACATCTCTCCTGCACCAAAATGTGCCCGCCTGGCGTGACTATCTGACTACGTGACAAGAGATATCTCGCGGACGAGTGAACAAGACTTGGGCATGTTATGAGGAGAGATGAAGGGCTGATAGGGGAAGAGAGGGGCCAAAAAAAACATGGATTGACTGTGTGAAGAATCATATGTGTAATGTGTTTGAGAGGGGTGACTATATGGCGAGTGAAAGGAGAGAATGGAAAAAAAAACATACTGCGACGAACCCAAATAAAAAAAAGGGAACAGGGCAGGAAGAAGTCTTCTCTTACTCACTTCTCCTTGGAGCGTCGCTGGGCAATCCTGTAGATCCTGCGCAGTACCAGCAGCGCCCGCATCACCACCACCAGCTCCTGGGAGACTACTCACTTCTCCTTGGAGCGTCGCTGGGCAATCCTGTAGATCCTGCGCAGTTCCAGCAGCGCCCGCATCACCACCACGAGCTGCTGCTCGAAGTCCCCGGGCGCCACGTCCAGCGGCAGCCCCTTCTGCTTGCTGATCTTCACGTACAGCCCCCAGATGGCGTCCCGCACGTGACACAGCTCCACGTGACGGCGCGCCGCCGTCTCCTTGAGACGGTTCAAGGCCAACTCCCATTTTATCACCCGATTTCGGACTTGGTCGTATCGCCACTGTGGACATAACGTATTATTGCAATTTTCAAAGCTAAAGTTAAAAGTTTAGGCATCAGAAAAAAGAGTTAATTCTCATGAGGGGCATGAGGCAGACACATTTCTGTGTCTTTAAGACAAGTAGATGATCGAGTATTCTATACCCAAAATAAGGCAACTAATTATCAAGCTTTTCATGATATCTCTGCCCCCTGTCTCCTAATAGGGCACATTCCTTTGTCTGTTTTATTGATCAATATTTATTTGCAGTCAAGTAAGTCAAATAAATAAGTAAACCTATAGTAATTATATACCTAAGTACAAAGTACAAGTAAAATCAAACTTTTATGCACATTTTTCAGAACTTCATCTTATGGTAGAATAAGGAACATGCCATTTCCCGTTTGAATACGAAAATAAGAAGTTATAACACGAAAAGTATAAACTATATTATAGTCTCCATAGAGCAGATTCGCATAATCCTATATTTTGAAGGAAATATGAACTAAACAGATAGGCTTTCGTTACTAATGTTAGAGAGGTACCCTCAAATCAGCAAGCGTGTTGTTGAGGCCCATAATGAACAGCTTCTTCTCCTCGGTGAGTGCTGCGATCTCCTGACGAGCGCTCTCCAGCATTTCCAGGTCTCGTTCTTGACGATCAGCGAGGGTACTTTTCGCAGCAGCTGGATAGGAAATTAATTTTTAAACATGGTCCTGGATGTAAGTAGCCAATCCATACTAATATACTAATATTAAGTATAAAGCTGAAGAGTTTTTTTGTTTTAACTAATCTCAGGAACTAATGGTTCGAATCGAATTGTGAACCGTAAATCGCTCGAACCGTGTGAAGTCCGCCCCAGCTTCGCACGGGTGAAATGTAGATGTACCTACTATACAAAAAAAGCTTTCTACTGGTAAAAGAATTTTTAAAATCGGAAGAGTAGTTTTTGAGTTAAATCGTAACAAACAAACACATCTTTCCTCTTTATAATATTAGTATAGATACATGATTTTGGAACTTTAGACCACCAAGTGTGGAAATATTGGGCATATACCAAGTGTGGATTTTTTCTTTATTGAACCTCACTTCTTTTAGAGAACAGATTATGATTTTATGAAGCAGTTGTTGTAGCAAAATTTAAAGGATAAACTTACCCAAAGCTTCGTATCTGTTGAGCACATCTAGCGGCTGCTTGAACTCAGGGTAGTCGTGCACCACGGACATCAGATAATCCTGTAGTAAAACCAAATCGTAGTGCTAAGTGTTTTGTTTCTTTATGTCTTCCGGATCTAGGATGATACTAACTCGACTTCTAATGTCAATGTCATGTAGATATATTTGTTGATCGAGATATCTATCAAAGTTATCGATGTCGAGATATACATACATATACATCACGCCTCTTTCCCATTGCGGTAGAATGGAAATCCATATGCTCCGATCCTTACATACCACTTTCGCTTCTTCTACATTCATCAATGCTTTCATACACACTCGTCGGTTACGAGTACTTTTGACCTGGCGAGATATCTCTTGATGGTCATGCTAGGTGGGCTGAGTTTTTACTCCATATATCTCCCTAACATGTAGTATTCATACACAACGTTAATAAAAACTAGACTCAGCTAGAAATGATTTTATATGACTTTTGGCCTTTAAGCCTCGTGCATATACCTCATACACCGTGTAGGCCTTGACCTGCTTCTCCATGAGGTCCCTCACTTCCTCCATCTCCACAACCCTCTGCCTCATGGCCTCGGTCTCTCTGGTCTTCCGCTCCAAAACCTCGAGATCTGCTTCCATTTTACGCTCAGCACGCTCGCGTTTTTCTTGGTTTTCTCTTATGAACTAATATTAAAACCTCTGTTAATTTTAATACCGTGTAAAACTGCCTTACATATTTGCTTTCTTATATTATTATTGGTCAGTGCTGGTATATATTGTAATTTTGTAATTATTGTTATTAATAATGATATTATATTAGCAACTTTAACTTCGTGAAGAGATTGGTTTCGTTCAAACTTGAAAGTGCTCCTCAAAAATTGGCAGTATCTAATAAAATTAATTATTAGCTGTAGTTTTTACAGCTGTGTTGTATGTCGCAAATTTATTTTGTTTACAATATTTTAATTTTTTTTATTGTAGGTACCACAATTTTTATAAATATTCATCTCTTGACGTAACTTTCGGTAATACCTGAAAACTAGCGTATCTTTTTTAACCTTATTGAAACTAATGAAGGATTCTTTCAGCAGCATCTCCTTTTCTCGAAGATCGCGCCACTTGGCATCCATGGTCTCCCTATTAATTCTCTCCTCTTCTCGTTTATGCGCCAGTTTCTCATCAGCCTCCATGAGGTCTCGGCGAGCTTGCTCCATCAGTACTTGAGGAGTTGGACGAGCTACGTCCCATACTGGATATTTCCTGTTATGACGCTGAATTAAAGCAAAACTCTACCTGCTATATATAATATTTAACCTAAGCAACAAAAGTCAGCAAGACACAACTAAGGCTTCTCAGGTTGCAGGTGTTTGTGAGCTGGAGCGGTGATCGCTTTCCATTCCCGCACATGTGCTGTATATTTTTCAAATATTATCTATAATAAAGTTACTAATTATTCTGTTGCTTTTTATAAAGTATTTACACTGTGTTGCAGAGCCACGCAAAAATTAAGGAAAATGTTTCGTAGCTCAACACACTGGGGTTCATTTTGACCTCAGTTGCTGACAAGTTAAATTTAAAAAAACATTCGTTTCTGTAGTAAATGATTTCATAATTAATGAGGGTAGATACTTTTGGGCGGTATCGATGATGATGCGGAAGAATTATTATATTTAAGTTATATAAAAAAACGTCTCTTCTACTGATCCTTTATAACTTTTGCTAAGTTGTTCTAACGATTGAATATTGCTTACTTGACCATACGAGCACTTTCCATTAGCGACTTATAGTATTCCGAAGTACATTCCACGGGAGGGCCATGCGGAAGCGCAATCGGCGCCAGGTCTTTTGTGCTTTTCTTCATTGTAGTTGTATTTAAAATATGACTCTAATAAGAAAATATAAAGAAATCAAAACGTGATTTACATTCAAACAAAAAACCGTTGCTAAGCAATAGATTTCAAATCTGTCTTAAATGTCCATTTTCAAAAAAAATTTAATGGCAAAGTCCGTATCCGTAATTTGACACTGACAGTTGTCAGTTAATTGAAGTTTGAAGACTTTGAAGTATGCTCAATGTTATTTAGGTTATAACTAGAATACGTACTTTTAAACTATTTAAAAATAAAATAACTGCATAAATCTAATATATTTTTTTAAAAGTAGACCTTAATTGAACAAATACTTTTGACAACTGCCATCATTAATTCCTCCGCGAAGAAAATGGACTATACATCTTTCGTTACGGGGTTAGGATGCGGTATTTGTATAGGAATGTCTTTATTCGCTCTAAAACACTATTTTGGAGCAGTTAAGGAGACCGCTAATACGATTAAAAAGGCAAGTTGTGTAATTGTTTTTTTATTCCAACGGAAACTACCAATTGAAATTTTCTATTTTATTCAACTCAAAAAAGGTATTAATTTCTGTAGCCATTGCAATAGCTTACAGTTCATATTTCTTTTTCAGTTTGCTTCGAACGCTGAATACAAATTAGTTCTAGTTGTCAGAACAGATTTGGGTATGAGCAAAGGAAAAATAGCAGCTCAGTGCGGACATGCAGCGGTTGGAGCTTATGAGAAAGCTTTAAAAAAGGACCCAGAGGGTTTAAGATCTTGGCAAATGACTGGTCAAGCAAAAGTAGCCGTTAAAACAGACTCTGTTGATGAAATTAAACAAATAGCTGATAACGCTAAGAAGATGGGTTTAGTAATATCAATGATAAGAGATGCTGGGAGGACTCAGATTGCTCCAAATTCTATAACAGTGCTTGGTGTTGGACCAGCGCCTAAAGATGTTGTTGATAAAGTGACTGGACATTTAAAATTATTGTAGCTTTTGAGTACTCAAATAAAACTTCACAATGGTTCTCTAATGGTATGCTGAAGCACAGGCTTGTGTTATAAAGTGAACATATAAACATTAAAATACAAGACAATAACTTAATCTTTATTTCATCTTATTGTTTTGCATAAGTGTATACATTATTGTATTGTATATCAAATGTAAATGTAAATAATATTGACTTTTATTAACATAAGTATCTATTAGTATAATGACTTTTCATATGGGGCTAAATAATATAATAGATGAGTTGTATTTTAATCTGGTAAAAGTTCAAATGTAGATATTTTTTTATGATTTTTTGGTAAATAGACAAGAGGTTCTTTTGACAATAAGTGATCACAACCTGTGGAAATATGCAATATGCATGGGCATAAACATGGGTTTAGTGGATAAAAAGGTTCATTTAAAGGTCCCAAGATTAATTTTTGTTTACTGTGAAATACCAAAGTGAAAACTAATTCCATAGAGGTAGTGTAACTTGTTAGTTACAGTAGTACTTTAGTAGGGTTATTCACAATCATTTGAAATCGTTCTGTCCGGAAAGCTACACTCCCACTGAAGGTGTTTTGTATCCTACCGGATATAAAAATGGTATTCACCATTCTGATAGGATTGAGCATCGGCATTCTTTGGGAGTTTCTGATTAGAATCTTAGTATACAATGATAGAAAGCTTGATATATTGGTAAAGAAAGTTTTCGAATGATCATGAATAACCCTACAGGTATGCACTTATCAATATTTCTTCATTAGAAGAACCAAATTTAAAGATGCTTAAGGACTTAATTAAACCACAGCTTACATACAATATTTTAATTATTGTTGGGTACAAAAGCCACACTTATACTACCATGAATGAAAATTTATAAATTACAATTATTTATGTCCTCTATTCATTCATAAAAGGATTTTTTGTGATTATCAAGTTAATTATTTCAATATACTGCTATTTTCATTGGTTAGCTTTGGGAATAACTGAATTTTTCCATAGTACTTTGGTAACCAGTTAAGTAAAAAGTTTTCCTGATACTACATTAATCATATCTGTTAAGATTAAACGGTGGGAATGTAGACATTAGGTAACTTGTAATAATTGGAACAATTATTTTTACATCTACAATTATGAAGTGTGCCTCAATGTAAAAAAATGAATAATAACAAAAAATATTAATATGTAGTTGAACAAATATTGGTTCCAATAGAATTCTAGCACAGTACTATTAACAGATTGATATTAATCAGCAAAAATATGAAGAAAAACATTTTTCAGCTAAATGTCTTGCTTATTTCAATTTTCTTCCCGTTTTCACTGGGATATATTTTTCATACTAGTTTCACCATTAAAATATTTTTTAAGTGATAGATCTAAGTCTTTGAATTTATTGTGTACTTACGCAATTATTTATTTAATATGAATTATCACTTAATTTTATAGTAAGGCACTTTAATCTTATACTTAAACAATAATTATTCAAACATAATAAAATTAAATTAAAAAATAAATCTAACTTAAAAATGCAGTATTAACATAATCTTACTTAAAATTAGTCAGTTATTCTTAATATTAATAATACACTGGAACTCAAATAACAAAGTAGACACAGGATTGAGAATTGAGATGTTAAGAATCAAAACGTATACAATTAAGTCGCTGACTGTCAGGTTAAAAAGATTTTTCATCGTATAAATAAATTAACAAAATTGAGTTCAATTAAAATGTTAATATTTGAGTATATTTCTTTAGACTTTGCTACAATATAAAGGTAACCCTATATTATCTATGCTGGATAACTTACACTTATATAATTTTTTTTCACTTTGTCATAAGTAAGGTAAAAAGTAGTAGACGCATATAGTATCGATATTAGATATCTCGACAAAAATCACTTTCTTGTTGGTTTTACAACAATTAGTAATGAACTGAGCATGGAAATTTAAAAAAAAAATATTTTTGGACATAGTCTCAAGATGTCACTTAAGTTTGAGGCCGCAATCAAAAAATATACTCAAATAAATCTCGTTTTGTCTAAATGTTGTATACACATTTAGACTAATTTTTAGAATACTCGTTTTTTTTTAACTTTCTTTGTACACAAAAGACATTATTATTTGTACTTAAATATTTGTTAAGTTCAGCGGCGAGATACGAACGTGTCCGATAATTGTTTACGTTTTAAGTAGAGCACGTATAAAAAAAAATAAAAGAGGCGGACATTCCTTAAAAAAACGCATGATAGTTTAAACGGTTCCTAAACATAATAATTCTAAAATAAAACATAAAAATCTATAACTAGAAGTCTCAAGTCACTTCACTTACATACAAAAAAAATCTACCTTCTAAAGTAGGCAGTCTTCAGGAAGACAAGATCTATTTTCTCTTACAGATAAACTATATAAAAATTAAATGGCGTAAATGCCATTCAAAATAATATTAACCTTCTTATGAACTTGAGCAAGACACATTTGTTACACAATTAAGTTTAACCAGTAAAGAAGTTTAATACTGAAGTTTCCCAAAGTTTAAATAAAATACTGGATTAAAACGCGATTTATTATTTATGCCCACGTTTTGGATGCTTTTCAGCAAATATGGTCACGGGCAGACTTAAAGGTGACAGCTGACTGATTTGAAATATCACGGATGGCGTTAGTATGGCAACTTTGTGATATTTCAAATCAGACAACTGTCACCTTTCAGTCTGCCCGTGACCATATTTACTGAAAAGCATCCGAAACGGCAATAATATAATGAATCGCGTTTTAATCCGGTATTAAGTATTTTATTTAAATGTGTGATAAAAGACAATATTTCCCAAAGTTGGTGATAATGCTCCCCCTGAAGACCTGTGTTCACAAGAGGGCTATCGAATGGGTTAAGTGTTGAGCCCTTCGATCAACAATATACTAGATATCGGGTCGACGCAAAAAATCCGTGCCGGTAAATATCGGCTCACTTGAAATGTGAGAGTCTATTTTGTTTAGTTCTCTTCAAACACGGCCAATGTCAACACGTTTCACAATGCCGCAATGTGTCTTCAAAAGTTGCAAAAATAATGCCCGAAAAAACAATTTAACGAACGGAGTATCTTATTTTCGGTAAGTACATATAGAATAAAATATATTTTAAGCTTTAAAACTAACAAATAATTAAAAATTTGAACAAAATGATCTATTTTAAACCAACGCTACAAATATTTGGCCAAGGTTGGCCAACACATGCACAAACTATTGTGTAACAGAATAGTGGATGCATGGAGTAGATTTGTACTGAAATAATCCTTACTATCTTTACTTCTTTACTAACATTATAAATGCGAAAGTGAGTTTGTTTGTTTGTTACGCTTTCTCCCTAAAACGGCTTAACCGATTGAGATGAAATTTGGCACGAAGGTAAGTGGTACCCTGGAGACGGAGATACTTTTTATAGTATTTGATCCTTTTGATCCGGGTTATGGACGTAGTCCTCTAGGGATGCGACTAAAACTGCGGGAAACAGCTGTCACGTTAATATATATATATATAATAACGAAAGTTATATAGAAATCTAATATTTAATATAATCTGTGGCTGTGGCGTTAACATTGGTTATGCTACTCTTGTGTTTGTATTTTAGACTCTCAATGGATACTCAGATTTTTTTTGTTTTATTTTAGCTTTCCTAGCAATCCTTTATTTTCCTTTTTGTTTATATTTTTTCTTGTGTACTTACAATAAATAATTTATCTATCTAACTTGTATTATGAAGATTGTAAATATGTATAAAGATGTGGAATGAAGTGTTTTTTTTTAATTGTGGTCCTGGCCAGCCCTACATATATTAAACCCCTGATATAATACTTTATATTATATTCATATAGGCTGGAAATAATAAGTACAGGTTTCCCGCGGTTTTGCCTGTCACCCGAGGGAATACACGTATAACAGTAGCCTATAGCATTCCTCGATAAATGGGTTACCTAACACTGAAATTATTTTTTAAATTCCTATTTGAAAAAAAAATTGTTCCTCAGATAGCGCGTTCAAACAAACAAACTCTTCGGCATTATAATATTATAAGTATAGAAGATGTATGTATAATATATATTGGTAACTTATAAAATCATATTTCCACTTCACTCTTTTCTTTGTTCCCATTGATTAGTGTCACTTTTTCAAAATTTGACATGAGGCTTGAGTCATAAATTTGACATAACTTACTGGAACATTTTTTTCATAAATTTTGTATGCGACCTGAAGTCTATTTATACTATGTCAATGGTTGAGCCTTTAGCTCTTCAGACCGCTTCAATGGCTTTAATATTCGCTGGGCCTTAGTGAACTCTGGAGGTCCATAAGTTATTTCACACTTTGAGAAACTTCAATTTATACTGATACAAAGGAATTAAAGACATTGGTCCTAATATCATAAGGTTGCCCCATCTATTTCCATGTTTTTGACAAATTGTGGTAACCATCTTAGTTAACCTTTTTTTTTTAAGTATACCATCTGTTTTCATTTATTTTCTGTGTTTGCAATAGAAAAAAAACATTTTTATATACTTTATATATAAAGTTCTATCATTATAAAAATATGTAGTTTTATATAGTATAAATAAATAATAAAAGAAAACGGACTATAGTTTAAAAAAATATAACAACAACAAGGTTACCACAACTAACATGGGAGGCTTTGATTAACATCCATATAATAATATAGCAAAAATATTAGCAACTAGCTAATTGACTCATAATCTCTAAGCTTAATGATCTTATTCATAAACGTAGTATAAGCTATAGTTAAAACTAGCGACCCGCCCCGGCTTCGCACCGGTGCAATGCTGATACTAAATACACTACAGAAAAACTGTTATTATTATACATATAAACCTTCCTCTTCAATCACTCTATCTATTTAAAAAAACCGCATCAAAATCCGTTGCGTAGTTTCAAAGATTTAAGCATACAAAGGGACAGAGAAAGCGACTTTGTTTTATACTATGTAGTGATGTTTTGTCTCGCTCTATCAAATATAAAAAGCCTGTAGAACGAAAGAAACAAAACATATTTTAACTATATCAAGCTTCTAATATGTTTATGAAGAAGACCGTTAAACTTTACGCCCTAAACATTAGTTAATATTCTGTCATACTGACCAAGTTCTAAATAATAGACAGCACCAAAAATATTGCTGTCTTTCTTAAAACATACTAAATGTAAGGGACAGGAACATGGTAGACATGGAAAACTCAGCGTTATTGCGTTAAGAGGGCCCTTCCCGGTTCGTCTATCGTCAACGCGAGCATAGTTGAAAAGCTTTTTGTTTCATGCAGCGCATACCTCTACCGCTAACGAGTGAGTGAGAACGCGATAACATTGAACGAAAAATAGTGTGCGGAAATTTCATAAAACTTGTTCTAGGAAATACGTGTTTTTCAGTAGTCTTTACAAGTTTATGAAATATTTTTTTGTAATTTAGAATCTCCATTATAATCATAACAAAAAAATTACTTTCACAATTTATGAGTACATTATGAACGCCCAAAGTTCAGGTATTTTTTTTGCAAAAAAGCTGATTTTTGGAGGCTTATACTGATTTTTTTTCTGAAAATTTTGAGATTTTGTTTCGATAGAAACCTAGATATAGTGCACGAGATACCTATTAGTTCAAAAGTTTCAAAGAAAAATCGGTTACAACGCCATAATCACGTACGAGCTTTTGTATGGAAAGTAAGACGGGTTGGGCCCACTTAACTCATTAACTCAGGCGCAGTGTGCTGCGTCGGCTCTGTGTTAACTCATCTTTGCGCCGTAACTCAACAAAATGAGAAAAGGAAGATTTTTAAATGCCCACCTAGCATTACCATCAAGAGATATCTCGCGGACGAGTGAAGACAAACTTAAATATAAGATATCGAGATATATCTCGACAATAAATTTCGATCGACAAATATCTCTACTTATGTCAGTAGAAGTCGAGTTTTAAGTGTAAGCATCATGTTAGAAATAAATCGATTAAAACTCGAGAAAACGCAATGTGCACTTCACGGTTGTTCAATCTTCCATAGACGATGGTGGTTCGTTACCCGGTCAGAATTTCGATATTCCTCCCACCCGATCAATGAAAATTACCGTGACAGACGTGGGGAAAACATGCTTATGCTTACAGAAAATTATAAACACGTCCCGGTGGAATTCGAACACACGACCCATCGATACGCACGGGGCGTGTTCTACCGTACACGCCAATGAGCCCGTCGAAAGAGTCGAGTGAGGTGACTCACCCAGCGCAGTGAAGTGAGTTGACGCAATGCGCAGCGCAAAGTTACACATGTCTAGAACACGGCCATTCCTTATTCTCCCAAGTAGGAATATTTTCCTACTTTTTTAGATTGGTGATAAGTTTTTTTAGATTCGCTATGTGAGCGTCTAGCGTGTCCGTGGGCTGCTTAGCGGCCAGCTTCACCTCCCTGGACTGCTCCATCATGTTGAGCATCACCTCTAGACCTATTCGCGCCGTCCTTTCCCCGACCACTTCGATCTGTGAACACAAATATCCATATTTTAATATTCTAAATGCTAGTACAATCTGTGTTGCCGACCTTTTTTTGATATACTTTTTGTTTTTATATTTCTCTGCTCAGCCCATTGCACTCCATCGCTATCAATCTGTTATGATTTGTTTTTTTTTTATGTTAGATATCGACAGACAAGCTTGAGGTTCACTTGATGGTAAGTGATACCTCAGCCACAGAATATCAGACAATGATGCGCTGTCGACCTAATTTTTAATTCGAGAATTCGGAAATCGGACTCAAACGCGCAATGTGCACTTCACGGTTTTTCCATCTATGAACGGCGGTTTCCCGGTCACTCGGTAGGAATTACGATATTCCCCGATATTTAATGCCCGAAGTGATCAGACGTGGGGAAAGCATGACGTGGACATGTTTATAATTTCTATATGGTTATATTAACTATATTATAGAAAATTATAAACCTGTCGTCCCAGCGGGATTCTAACCCGCGACCCATCAGTGAGCAAGCTAGGTGTTCTACTAAAAGCACCTACGAGTTCGTCAAAATTGTTAATTCATATATAAAAATATGGGTTGAAAAAATTGTAAATTTGTTCGTAATTTTCCGCTTATAAATTAACACAAATGAGAACGTTAAATTGCAAGATTTATTGTCTATATAAATATTATTGAGCGATTATAATTTAACGCGGGAAATTATAAATGAATTAAAATTTGTTTTGAATTATGGTTATTCATACTATTTCTATACTACAAGCTGTATTTATTGGAAAAATTAAAAAAAATGCGAAGTTGGAGAAAATCAGATTTTTAATGTTAACTTCCGGTTAACTATACGAAAAAAATGCCATTTCAAAATTTAATTAATTTCTGATAAAAACAATTAATATTCTCAAATAAAAACTATTTACGTATTATTCAATACATTTGATTAACTGTATTATTAGAACTTGAAAAATCTGTTCGTCATTTTTTTTTCAATTCTTCGAAGTCGCCTAAATTGTTAACTAAGCAAAAAAAAAACATGTACATTCTAGTCCCATAGAAGTACAATTAACCAAATTATGAACAAAATCCAAGACTTGACATTTTTGACTTTTTTGTTATACTGATCCAGGATCCTCTCTTCGTATTAGAGAAAGAGCACGGAGGTGTGGCAGTGCCTCCTTCCACAGTATGAACACTCACCGACGGCAAAGTGATAACAGCATCGTCTTTCTCGCCGGTCTCCAGCCGTATCTTCTTGGTGCGCGGGCTGGCCGCGGCCGCCATGGGCCGCTTGCCGCTCGGCAGTTTCTCGGCCTTCTCGTCGCGCTCTATGTCCCGCCGCGGGCACGAGCACACGCGCGCCCCCACGCACTGACGCCCGTATACCTTGCCCCTGAACCACACAAGTTGACGATTTTAGATTAAATAATAATAGAGGGCAAAACAAAAATGAGGTCTTTACCCCATTTTTATTTGTACAATTGTGTGTCCAAACTTACGTAGCATCCTCCAGCGTGAAGATAATATCAATGGGCCGCCGATTGATGCCCGACGAGCAGGAGCTCTTGCACAAGAACAGGTAGGCCAGCTCAGTGGGGCCCGGCGTGCGCACCACCACCGAGTACCACGAGTCGGCCAGCTCGGGCAGCCCGCAGTAGTGCACGTCGGGCGTGCCGTGCGCGCGCGCCGACCGGAGCACGTTCATTATCACCGCGCGGGACACACCTGATACAGTGATGCCAACTCCTACTAAATGTTCCCCCTAGGACCAACTTCATATACCCCTAAATATCACTAAATAATAAATATTTAGTAAATATCGATTAAATACCCCTAAATTTTTTGTTATACACTTGGTTTGTGAGGTAAATTCAAAAATGAATTAAATAAAAATACATTCAACTAGTACAAAATAGCTATTACTTCTAATACATTCTAGCAAGTTGTTCGTGGTAGGGCCGAGGTCCTATCACTCGTGTTGCCAACCTCTGGGAAGCTCAACAACCCCATTACCACTTCAAAATCCCCCCCTGGCCGAAGACGTCAACATGAGATCAACCTAGATTTTCCTAAAATTCTAGATCCAAAAAGGCTTGAGAGAGGAGATGAAAAAAAGAAAATACACACATAGTTAAATGGAGAAAATACTTTTAAAAATATTCCCCCACAAAATACCCCTTTTCATCTGACATTTTTTACCTCCAAATTTAGGGGGAAACCCCACAAGTTGGCAACACTATACTCACCGCTAGTGTTGGAGGCCTCGTGCGAGTGCTGGTAGCAGCGCTCGACGCGCTTTTCCGCCTGCGCAGTGTCCGCGAACACGGTGGTAGCGCGCACGTACGCGTCGCCGGGGAAACGGCTCGCGTCCCAGCGGAAACCCACCGAGAAGTTCTCATTCATGTCCACGTAAATGCGGTTCAGACGGTGGGAGTACTGGTCAACATTAATATTATATATTACTAGCGATCCGCCCCGGCTTCGCAAGGGTCTAGATTTTCTGACAAAAAAAAAGCAGGGGTTGTTAATAGAAGAGTGAAAATATAGGGTTGTGTGAATTTAAAAAACAAAAGAATGGCGTGGACACCCCTTATCACTTAGGGGTTTGAAAGATAGTAGCTGATTCTCAGACTTACTGAATATGTATAAAAAAAATTCATAAGAATTGGTCGAGCCGTTTCGGAGGAGTAAGGGAAATGAACATTGTGACACAAGAATTTTATATATTAGACTAGCTGCCAGACACGGCTATACTAATGAAGAAAGAAAGCTATACAAATGAGGCCAATCCCCCCTTAACATTTTTATTAATGAAAATCAAACTCGCAAAGTTCAAATCTGGTTTTTTTTTTGCAGAATATCGGATAAATAAATGATATGTCAACTTACCAAGTATTTCTTTTTCTTTGTGTGAGCACTGTCAATTTCCACAATGAAATTAACATCACCTGCAAAGTTTTTTCTCTCAGGTGGACCTCGGGGTGAAATCTATCAGAATTCTTTAATTTTACTGTCAGAGTGTACATATATAACCAATTTGAAAATTTTGAGTCTTTCAAAGAAAATTGGCAAAGAAAACAGATGAACAGACATAGACATACACATAAACAAATGTATGACGATAAAATGATCCTGGTTATCAAAGGCAGGATTAAACTGTCCTTCTTGGCTAGCACCGAATCCAAAAATAACTGTTAATAAAAAAATGGAAAGGCCTGGCTTGTTAAAGTTGGATCTTGCGAATAATTTTTCCCTTGTATGTGCTCTGATATTGTTTTGACATTATTTTGTAGATGTTTTTTTATTCTTGATTCACTTTTTTTAATTTAAATATGCATGTGAACATCTGGAAGGTGACTAGGCTACGGCTGATAAACTGCATGGTAAGTTAGCCTAAATCTTGCCACACCTGACTCCAGTAGCCTTTCCATCAAAGGTGGTTATATACTTCAAATATTTTAGTTAGTTCACTTAATAAACATATTCTATTCTATTTAAAAAAGTCATATACTTACAGGTACAATTTCATATGCTGGAAACTTTGTCTGAACATCCATTGTATCATCACAAAACTGGGGGTCTGACACTTCTATCAATAAGTCACCGGCTTGAGATAAATATGTGTTCAGAATCTGCGAGTCTATCAGTCCTTCGCCAAATGAACTGAAAACAATGGTCAATGTAGAAGCACAACAGCTATTACTTAATGGCTATCTTAAAGTGAATTCTTAACTACTCAAGTAGTGATAGAGCAGACCTATTTCTTTGTCTGTTTCAGTGATCATTTTTCTTTATTGGCAAGTAGGTGATCAGCCTTCTATAACCTGTCCGACCAAAACAATATTTTTTTTATGGCTATCTTACAATATGAAAACAATTGACAATATCATAAACTAGATTGTTTGCATTGGGCTTTGCCCACAAGAAAATCCAAGCTCACCATTTTTTCACACTCGATGGAATATTAATATAGCTTATTTTCATATACAAATTCAAATGTACCCTTTACAATTTTTATATTTGACTAAAACATGATACATGGAAATAATATACCAAAAGACACACACATTTACACAGCAGAAACATAATGATACTAATATTATTATTGGTAAGTTAGTGGGAACAAATAATCTGAACAAAATCAACTACTGCTGATTACTTACGATAAATCATCTCCTTCACCTGGAAGTCCATGGTCAGACTCAAACTTAAACATGATTATTTTAAATACTGCAACAAAATACATGATTACATCATCAATTAATTGACATAAGAATTAATAAGATATAATTTGCTGTCTATCATCAAATAGCGAATTCCCAGTAAAGGGACTTCCCATTACTTCACTTCCCTAAAAAATGATCAGCCTTTTATAGCTTGCCTCACCAAACTAATTTAATTTTTAATCTTGTTTTTTCAAGATTGATTGAAAACTTTGTTAAAAGTGGATTTCACAGCATATCTGGTGATTGATTTGCTGGGGCCATGGTTAATGTATAATGTTTAATCATTACCATGAGCCCTATCTGGGCAAGACCGACAGGTTTTAATGGGTATTGCTCACCCAGCTCTTTGACTAGCAGAAGGTTTGTTCGGAGTTGATGCGAGTCACCCCCCGACACCCAAAATTACACATGTTAAAAAAAGTATGTTGATTGATAGGCTACATATTATTTTACAGAAAGATAAACCTTCAAAAATATGTGAGGAATCACTGTTCGAAGCTGGATTTTTAAAAAAATATATAAGTTGTGAATGTACAAAACTAATTTCACAGTATTCCTCAAAATTACAAACTTATTTTTATTGATCAATTTGCTTTAGTTCTACTATTTAACAACAAGATACTTATATAATTGACATAGAAACTGTGCATACGATATCCTTCCAATAATTTTAAGAACTTGAATAAAATATTTGATAGATGACTCAAGATTTTAAGTAAACTTTTTTGTCACAACTTCGTACGATGGAGATAAAAAGGGCTAAATGTAAAAGTTATATGAGACTTATTAATTTAATAAAATAACAGTTTTTTTTAAATTTAAACGGTAATATTAATAAAATAAAATACCAACCAAGGCATAAAAATAATTCTAGAAAATCATGCAATCACTGCATTTGTGGTATATACGTTATAAAAACAAAAGCACCATCAATTATAATTAATTTAGTTATCAATTAATATTTCAATGCAAGTAAACTATTGAAAATTTATAGGCACAATTCACAAGCATATTATTAAACGAAACCGCTGAGTAGATGATAGTTATCACAAGACACAAATTGGCAATCGCACATAAAAATGTACTCTGTGAATCGCACGTTGTTTTCGGAAGTTGATAACTTAATTTTGAATTTTGATTGTCTTTCTAGTTTACTTTTTTTATAGATTTCAGAATCAGAAAAGAAAATGTTCTATAATCTGTATTGCGGATATAACATATTAAACTATTTAGCCTATGTTATTTATATAATCTATAAAATATAGGACAATAAATTATTTTTCTATTAAAAATGTGAATTTTTTGTAATATCGACATTTATAAATAATAGCAAAAAACAATATTTACTTCTATTACATACTAAACATTAAACATCAGCTATCGATTATAATGAAATATGAATTCATAAGGTTTTCTATGCTTAGAATAAGCCAGATTGTAGGTGTCGCTACAAACTAATGAGACTTTTAATTCATTTTAATAGTGAACATATTTTTCAATATTTTTAAATCTATTTATAGTTTTTAATATCTCTTGACCAAGATAAAATACAATATTTTGGTTTTATACAGTATAATAATATAAATTTACTCTGTGTTTGGTATTACCATATAGTAAAAAAAATCAAAGGATGAAGGAAAAAAATACACCAACTCCGCTTCATTTGTGTTTTTTTCTAATTTCACTGTCATTAAAGTGATTATTTAGTGCATATTTTCATAGCAACTGATATTTTGACTCAATATTGTGTTCGATTATGTACCAATACATAGTGAAGAAGATTGCGAGTGGCTGTATTAACTAAAATCAATAACAATCAGTGACCAACAAAGGTACGCTATGTTTGCTTTTGCGGAGCGCATAACCTGTGTCCTGTGTTTAGTGATAGCGTCCGGTTGGCGTCTGTCATAGTTAATACAAAACTACTAAATAAACGCGTATTCCGTTATAATGAAATAATAAAGAATACCATGTTGTGTTAATAAATGGATCTTCAGTAATAGACTTTTGTTTCTAGCGACAAAGATGAATTATGAAGCGGAGAGGGCTATGAATCAGAAACGGTTAAGGATGGAGGGTGAGCCGGGACACGGCGTTGTCCAGGGTAACGGGTTACCGCTCAATTATTTAGGTATGTCGAAAAATATGATTTTTGCGCGGGAAATTCTTATAGAAGTCGTATTAATATATTGTTTTGATTTATAGATAATGGTCACCAAATCCCATATCAGCCGTATGCCGGCGCTTATAATACGCATTATCCGCCGCCGGACGCCTTTGCCGCATATGGCCCACCACCACCTGGGGGCTATGCTCCTCAGAATTTGTCATATGCACCACCAGCACATCAGAATTATGCACATCATCAGAGTTTTCCACAGCAGCAGGCACAACTTCATATGGCACAATCGCATATGGGTGAGTTGCATTTCTGTGTTTATATTCACATCTGTAATAACCATTCATCCTACCTTGATATGATTAATAATTAATATGCAGGCCATATAGTAAATAAAGCCTGTGTTGCAATATAAAAGGAAATGTCAAGGATCCTACTGGAAAGGGTCTAAAAGAATAAAAATAATGCTGTGTTGGATCTTAATATACAAATTAAAAAATATACTTTCACTTTGGACATTTGAATACATAATAAAAAAATATTAAAGGTTACTACAATAATTACAAGACCTCTTATTTTAGTTTTAAATCCAAAACTTAGTGTTTCATTATTTGCTCTTCTGTTACTTCTACTACTGATATATAGTTTGTTGCAACTAAATTTATACAAAAGAATAACTTAATAATAATTATTAGGTATGTTGTTTAAACCCGCAGTACAAGGCTATGCCCCGGATGTGGGCATCCACAAATCAGCCTGGCCACCACAGCCGCACCTATTACCACCCCTTGATACCCAGAAACCCCTTGATATCAAACATCTCAAGCCAGAAATCAAATTAGAACCCTCCGATTCTCAGAAGAGACCACATCCTGAAGCTGAAATGATTGTGAGTATTTTAATAGTATACTAAGTTTTACTTGCTCTTAAAAGGAAGCTTGCGTTACCATTCTTCTACAAACTGGGTCATAATATTTTATTTTTTTATTTTGTTAATAATATATTGTTTTTGTAGTTCACCTCAAAGTAACCATCATAAATAACATTAAGTGTTGAGTATGCGTATAGGGGAATTTTTCCTGTCTAGCATATTATGCAACGTATTCTGAAAATTTAAATTTAAAATAGGTTTTTCAAAAATTCAAGCTCAAAATCTTTATTCAAATAAACATACAGTGTGTGTTTATTCCAAATTGCCTTTCATTTAAGAGAAATCTCTGCTCGAGACCTCTACAAAGTAAAAAACTTGAATTGTCAATTGTAAATATTATTTCTTCAATTAAGTTTGGTTTATCTAAAATAGTGATTAATATTTTCTAGCAACCCGGAGATTTGGAGCAGCCGAAAATTAAAATAAAGACAGACATTTTCAAACCAGATGATGTACGGACGGATGACAAGCCGAGAGGAGGTATAAAGTTGTTTATTAAAATTACCACTGAATGATGACCGCCTCCGTGGCACATTGGTAAGCGTGATGCATTTAGCATCGGAGGTCCTGGGTTCAATTCCCGGGTAAACAATATTAACAAAAAAAATTGTTTCGGTCAGGCAGAGAACAGAAGGCTGATCACCTACTTGCCTGTAAAGAAAAATGATCAGGGAAACAGACCCCCCCCAAACATTGGTTTTTTTTAACTGTTATGAGTAAACATTTGGCTGCCTTTTTTTCAGGTAGGTAAAAGTATAAAAGGCTGATCACTTTTTTGCCTGTAGTGAAAAATCAATAAAACAGACACAGAAATATGTCTGCACCATAATAATAATTAACAATATCTGTTTATTAAAACTTTTGAGTTGTATAGAATTAATAACAAATAATATACTATAGGGCCCAGTAAAAAGTACTCGCACTGACGAGTGTGTATGAAAGTATTGATGAAAGTGGATGAAGCGAAAGTGGTATGTAAGGATCGGAGCATATGGAATTCCGTGATCTCTGCCTACCCCAGTGGGAAAGAGGCGTGATGTATGTTCTTCTCGTCCGTTCTACGCCCTTGATTTGAGAACTGGCAGTAAATGTAAAATTAGAAGCATTTAATATGTATTTTTTTATTGACGTTCATAAGTGTACATTATGTTACCTAAATGAATAAATGATTTTGAATTTTATGTATATTCTCCACAGATTTATCATTGAAGCCACAAGAAATTTCAAAACCGCCGGATCAATTAACTAAAGGTAATAAATAATTTCATATTTTTATTATTTACAATGGACTAATAGTCTTTATTGTACATTTTAAATGGACGAAAGTGATACTTACTAGTATAAGAATAATTTATTTAACACATAAGAATGAAAAATAAAATAAAAAAATATAAGGATAATTATGGTCATTTATTTTTTAGAAATGTTACTATTGCTTTATGCTAGGTTATAGTTCGGCTACAGAACATCAATCAATTACGCGCTATCGACTTTTTTATATATTTTACTGCTCGTTGGCGCGTTCGGTAGAACACCTGCCGTGCGCATCGATGGGTCGTGGGTTCGAATCCCACCGGGACGACATGTTTATAATTTTCTGTAAGCATGTTTTACCCACGTCTGGTAACATCGAGCATTGATCGGGTGGGAGGAATATCGAAATTCCGACCGGGTAACGAACCAACGTTCATAGATGGACCGTGAAGTGCATATTGCGCGTTTCGGTTTCAGTCTATGGATTTCCGAATGTTCCAAGTAAAAATTAGGTCGATAGCGCATCATTGACTGATGTTCTGTGGCTGAGGTATCACCTACCTAAAAGTGAGCCTCATGCTCGTCTGTCCATATCTAACTTTAAAAAATCATAAATCTATAGACAGATACCGAAACGCTACGGCGACACCATTTGCACATCACGGCTTTTCTATCAAGAATCAAAATTTCCCAAAATAGATCGGCAGCACATTATCAAATAAAACTCGCTATCGACATCAGAAGCCAAGGACAAATAAGTTGCGAGACAATATTAAGGCCCATTTACACAATGCAAGTTTCTTGCCTGTTGCATACAATTAAGCAATAAATGACTTGCATGGTCTCAACAACACGTAACATTCTCGATATGTCATACAAGTTTTGTTTCAATACTTTTTTTGGTGTAAACAGCACATAATATCCGCGTGTAAACAGTTGCTTACAATTCTTGGATATCAATTATTGCTCTTGTATGTAAAAGAAAATGGCATCGTGTAAATGGGCCTAAAGTATCGTCATTTGTATGTAATCTATACTATTATTATAAACTCAAAAACTACTCGACCGATTTTAAAAATTCTTTCACAAATAGAAAGCTACATTATCAGCGAGTAACATAGGTTTTTATTGTACTGTACATCTACATTGCACCCGTGCGAAGCCGGGGCGGATCGCTATTTTATATAATTTCTCATACAAATGACAGATTGACGATATTAAAACTTTCTTGCAAGTCATCCGTGCAATAAAGTATTTTGCAAGTAAATGATTAAAATAATACTGAAGTCCATATTTCAAGATTTAACTCAAGTCGATCTATTCTTGAGAACAGTTCTCAAATTCAAGTTCCATAGATAAAAAATGGTTTGAAAAGGATTAAAACTAAATTCAAACTTGAGTAATGTATTGGGATTCGGGCCTTAGAATTCGTATTGAGACTGATGGTTTGATACTTTTTTTGTAGATGATAGTCAACCCAGAGCAGAAGGAGAGAAGCCAACAGGTAATAAATCTTATATCAACTTACTGGTGAATATTAAATGTATTATTAAATAATGTATTTGGTTTAGATTAGGTTTATCAACCTTTTTAGTGAGATGTATTTCTTTAAGGTGCGATGATTCATTATTCGCCTTAGCATTAGCCGCCTGCCAGTGCGGACGTAGTCTTATGTGCAACTAAATAAATCCTCAAAAAGTACAATTACAGACAAAAATAGCTTTATCCAGTCTGGAAGGAATTGCTATATAATAAGCAATCATATAGTTTAAACATATGTTTTCTCGCTCTTTCGAATATAAAAAGATTACAGAACGAAAGAAACAAAACATATTTTAACTATATTAAGCTTATATAAGGCCATTAGTGTTTATAATTTCAGTTTGTCCCACTATTTCTTATGTTTTTTTGAAGAGCCGAAGGTAGATATCGACGTATCCCAAGAACTAAGTCGGATATGATTATGATATTAAGTCGTATTTGTAAGGCTAAACTGATCTGTATAATTTATTAGTATAATCAAAATTTTAAAAAAATGTTATCAAAGATAGGAGTCGAATAATGGTTCATAAAGTTAATTTCTCCAAAGAATAAGGTCAAGTGTAAAGAAGAGCGTCATACAAAGTAACGTTGTTCTATGCCCGTCTCGTCGATACGTGCCCAAAATGGAAACAATACAGTGTCAACCCACAAAATTACAAAAATGTAAATTTTGATACCAATCGCTTCCTTATGAGCTGGAGGACATATTTCAAAATAGATATGTATCATTTAAACCGTTTTAATAGCAAAAATATTGAATAAACAAGCGAGCACGAAAACTTAAAATGTTTAAAATATTTAATAATAATGAATTAAATTCAATTACTTTGATTGCTATCATGAAAAGCGACATATATTTAGTCTAATAATAATAATTACAAAAAAATATATTATTTCAGTTATTTTTTAAAAGAAATGTTATAAAACCTGATTAAAACTTCAAACTCAATTTTCTCAAAATGGCAACCGTGTAGGTTGACACTGTATTGCTTAACAGCGTCCAAATAAGTGTTGAATATCCTGGTTTCAAAGTCCATTAATGAAGTAACAATGTTTGTTTTTGTGCAGAAGCGGTGAGCGAGTTGGGTGTCGAACCGCGACCCATCGAAGCCGGCGGAACTCCGATCACCAAACCGTTAGTACTATACACAATAATCACGAGTTTGTTTGTATGCAGAGGGTTATCAGAGAACAGCTGATTATTTTCTATTATGTCTATCTAAATGGATACACATAAATAGAAGTTTTATTTTATTGGGTTACAGTTATATTTCAATAAAATCACGTTAGATTTCAACGAACACGAATATATTTTAAGAGCACACATGAGATGACAAACTTGTACATCGAAAGAGAAAGGAAACAGCGCCACAAATGTCAACCATAGATTATACTCTTCAGCATAAATCTATTAATTATCTATCTTATAAATTTATATTAATTATTCAACATATTTACTCTACTTTAGACTTTTATAACTAATATTAGGACATGTGAATTCCATAATTACCACCTTTTTTTGAGAAAATTATAACCTCAGCGGAAAATACGATTGCCGGACTCTTATTTATAGAAGTCAAATTCAACTCGTTCAGCAATCACTCACTCTACCCGCCTCAATAATAGTGTACAAACATATTGTGTAAAGAAATATTATGGTATGTTTCAGGGAAGAAGAGAGAAAACCATTCAACAGTCCAGAACTGGCTCGACCCGGTGCGACTCCAGGGAAGATCACTCCCGGCTTGGAGGTAAATGTTTGTACACGTGTGTTAGGTTTGTTGATCAAATGTACCTATGATTGTTTCTCTTTTCGCTCGATTGTTCCTCTTTTAGTTCAGACTTGGAGTACATTTTAAGTATTGTCAGTGAAAAGGAAAAATTGCTAAAGCGCCAATTTGTAAATAAGGAATATATAATATACTAGCAACAAACCCAGGCTTTCACTGGGTCTAATGTATATTTCTTTTGGTGATAGATTTCTTAAAAATTGGTCCAGTAGTTTTTGAGTTTATTCCAAATTACAAAAAAATTACAAACATAAACAAATCTTTTCTCTTTATAATGTTAGTGTAGATTTAAGGTTTTTGTTAATATTCTTTTGTTTTTAGTCATTTTTACTATAAAACTAATATGTAAAAAATTAATAATATAATGGTATGTCAGACAGACACGTATTTTGTGAAATAAAAAATAAACGGTTCCGAGCCCTGCCTTTAATATACAGTATTTTGGCGCTTTAGCCGTTTTGCCTTTCCACTGACGATATATGACTTTAACATAAAAAAAAATGATTTTCGTCAGCCGAAGAAGCGCGGTCGCCCCAAAGGCTCGACGAACAAGCCGAAGCCGCCGGGCACCCCGGGCAAGGTGTCGCCGGGCGCCCCGGGCGCGGCCACCGCGCTGCCCGCCGTGCGCCCGCCGCCCGCGCCCGGGGCGCGCGCCGTGCTGCCCGCGGGCCGGCCGCGCGCCGTGCCCTACCCGTACACCGCGCGGCCCTTCAGGAAGGACTTCTCCGGGATACAGTTTAGGAGGTGAGGCGCGGGGGGTATAAGTACATCTCTGTCTCTGTTCATTGAATAGATGTGGACAGGGACAGGTGTATTATATATAGACGTCGTTATCGCGCGGGCACGAATCATTTGTAGATTATGTAAACAGAGTGGACAAATTACATAAAGTTTTTTGAGAGTACCTAACCTATATCTACATTGGTATTTTTTGCAGCGTTTCTGCATCAATTCATTTCATTTCAATAACAAGGCCAAGGAGGTAAAATACCAATAGGAGAAGGCCATGAAATTAACATCTCTAAGAAAATTATAATTTTCTGTAATCATGTTAACTCCGGGCATTAATCGAGTGGGAAGTATATCGATATTCCGACCGCGTAATATACGTCGAAAAACCGTGAAGTGCACATTGCGCGTTTTGGTTTCGGTCTATGGATTTCCGAATGCTCGAAGTAAAAAGTAGGTCGAGTAAGTTTATATTTACAATAAAGCCTTGGCATGGCAGTTCCAACTACTACTACAATACAATTTAAGAAATTATGGATCAAACAAATCATAATAATTAAATTTCGAATTAGCCAGTAAGTAGATTTCGCCGACATAAATTCTTTGAATGTGTAAAAAGACATTTTGTAAGTAAAAAGACGAAGATGTCCTATGACGTCCTATGTAATAGAAACTGACTATTAGTATTTGATAAAGGTGATGTTTAACCAACAACTATTTGTGTTAAAAAAATTCAAACATATCGCCGTAGACTTTTTTAAAGCAATCTTGCCGGTACAAGGTTTTTACGTAATTTCAACTATTTTATTAGATCACGTCGATAAATTCCCACTTCGTTCACAAGTAAACAAAAAAATATGTAGAATAATCTCGCATAATCTCAAAATGTATCTGTCTTACATTATTCCTATGTTAATGAAAGAGACAACAATACTTTTAGGTACAATTCTGTTGTGTATTCATCCATTCGATGATTAGTAAATGTGTTGTGATTAAACAGGCGGTGGAGCGACGACTGCCTGGACTCGTCGCACATCCCCAACGAGGTGTACTTCGGCGATGTGCCGGTGCCCCTTTCGGTGCTGTACAACTACTACGACGCGAACGCCGAGCGCGAGCGGCTCGCGAGCCAGGCGGCGCACATCGCCGCTCAGAAGGCGGCTGCGGCCAAGCTCGCCGCGGCCAAGTTGCGAGGGGTGGTCTCCAGCGAGGTGGGTGCAAACATACATATATACATAGCGAGGTGTGTTGAAACATACATACATACATAGCGAGATGAGTGCAAACATACATATATGTATATAGCGAGGTGAGTGCAAACATACATACATAGCAAGGTGAGTGCAAACATACATACATACATAGTGAGGCGAATGCAAACATACATATATAGCGAGGTGTGTGCAAACATACATACATAGTGAGGTGGATGCTAACATACATATATAGCGAGGTGTGTGCAAATATACTACATACATAGCGAGGTGAGTGCAAACACCAAATGAACACATGAATGAGTTCACTTGATGGTAGGTCCACAGAACATCACTCAATGATGCGCTGTCAACCTAATTTTAACTGTGAGCATTCGGAAATCGAACTACTGAGACCGAAACGCGCAATGTGCATCTATAAACGGACCATCGATTATATAACGTACAAACGTTACCCGGCCAGAATTTCGATAGACCCTCCCACCTCTACAATGCTCGGGCATTCGGAGTGTCGGGAAGACATACTTATAGAAAATTATAAACATGTCGTCCCACGGGATTCGAAACCGCGACCCATAGCTGCGCAAGGTAGGTGTTCTATCAAACGACCTCTAACCAAAACATGAGCTACTGTAAATTTTAGCGAAATCTATGATGAGGAGCAGACGCCCTCTCGTTAGTACACTTATGTCGTACTTAATTTGGAATTTTTATGGACAACTCTAAATAATATTTGCAGGTGACGACAGTGGACTCTTCATCAGACGACGACTCGTCAGGGTCATCAGGCAGCGGCTCCGAGGAGAGTGATGATGTGAGTTCATAGTCCTTTATTTTGACCTATCTTAAGAACAAGTTTTTCTTTAGCTTAAGATTTGTATGTTAACTGGAAAAATAATATATAACTCTCATTTGAATTACAACTTGTATCTAAAGACTGATATAGTTTGACAGATCACACAACAATAAAATATTAAATATTTAGGGTAGGTAGTTTTATACATACAAAATAATAATAATAAAAATTACCAAAAAAAAGAAAGAAAGTACAATTACTTACAAAGCTTGGAAGTCCGGTGTAAATGTATGTAGTAGAGACTTTTCTGTAAATCAGTTTTTTTTTAAATCAAGAACTTCGCACACGCATATATCTGATAAAATTTAAAATCTCTATATCCATAACAGAATCCGATGTCATTATATCGCTTATCTAACGAACTTGATATGAATATCAAATGGACGCTGTTAAACAATACAGTGTCAAGCCACATTTCGAGAAAATTGAGTTTAAGTTTTAATTAGGTTTTATTAAATTTCTTTAAAAAAATAACATAAGTAATAGATTTTTCGTAATTATTATTATTACAAATCATTCAAAGTAATAGAATTAAGTGCAATATTGTTAAATATTATAAACATTTTATGGTTTCGAGCCCACTAGTTTTATCAATATTTTTGCTATAAAATCGATTTAAATGATATATTATATCTCTTTTGAAATATGTACTCCAGCTCATAAGGAAGCGATTGGTATCAAAATTTACATTATTATCATTTTGTGGGCTGACACTGTATTGCTTAACAGCGTCCAAATATGCTCTGCGGTTGAATCTCTGTATCGTTAAAAATAATCAGGATCAACCTCTAAAGCGTGGGCCGGGCCGGCCGAAGGGGTCGCGCAACTCCACGCCCAGGACCCCCGCGACTCCCGGCACCCCTGGAACCCCCGGGACCCCGGGGTCGGGGAGGCGCGGGCGACCCCCGGTGCCGCCCGAGCTGCGCCAGCCCGGCATCACGGACATGAAGAAATTCTGCAAGGCGGCTGGGATACGGTTCGACTATAAGAAGCTGGTTGAAGGTGAATACTCTATCTGTTGAAATTGGATCAGAATCAGTCCAAAGATTCGATTCAGTGAAATGGTTCATTGGAATCATTCGCATCTGTGATCAGTGACTCTCGCGTAACACTATTGAACGAATGCGACCCGAGTTTGCCTGAAGCGCTCCGAACAACCGGATCATTCGCTCGCATGAATCACAGCAAGCGACGCGTGCCGATTGAGTGAAATCGAGTTCGAGATGCAATTGATTCAAATGATTCATTTTTATTTGTGTTACGTATTTGAATCAGTTGAACAATTAAATGAAACGACTCGGTGAGTCGTTTCGATTTCATTTTGTTTATTGAAGCTATATACATTATCTTCACTTCAAAAGGTGTTTAAAATATCCAAGCGGAATTAGCTTCAGTGTTAGCTTTTCTTTTTCCTGAAATTATCCGCTATTTTAATAGTTATTCTGTTATACAAATCCAACAAATAAGATATCATTAAAATCGGTGCCGCGATTATTGACTTATAAATGGTCTAACACATCGTTTTTTTTGTTACTAAATATAATAGTATTTTTATAAATTCCAGGTTGCACAAAGAACAAAGAGAGAGTGGCAAAAATGCAAGATTTGCTAGTAGCGGCCGGGCTGGAAGGGAAACCCACGCTGGAGAAGTGCAGAGCGATCAAGCAGGCCAAGATGGATAAGAAGGAGCAAGAGAAGCAGGCCAAGCGGGAAGCCAAGACCAAGAGCAAAGAGGAGGATGGTTCGTATACGACATTCGATAGTCTTAAATTGATTTGAATATACATATGTATGTTTTGAAGGAAGGAAGGTGAGCTCTTGCTCCAACCTCGACCAGTCGAACCACTGACTGACCGTTAGCGCTCGGAAACACTTTAATAGCGCGAGTCAGGATCATTGACGTGACTATGACTCCAGCGTCAGAGTGTGCGTTCACACGGATACTAAAAGCGCCGCGGTGGCTGGAGTTAGAACTACACATACCCAGAGAAACCGTGCCAAACGCGCCTATATGACCTGTTCTTCTGTGTACAACAAACAAATATTTTTGCTCCATTTAATATGATTTATATCTAATAAACTAACCTAATTACTAATTGTGTGGCAGGCAGTTACACTCATTTATATCATATCTAATATATAAAATTCTCGTGTCACGGTGTGCGGGACCGAACTCCTCCGAAACGGCTCGACCGATTTTCGTGATCCTTAGCGTGCATATCGGCCAGGGTGGATATTCGATCAACATCAATTTTTTATCCCCCTAAATGTTAAGGGTAATCCACCCCTAAATGTTTTTTTTTTATTTTTGGACGAATTTTTTATTTTTTTATAATGTGGCATTAAAAAAAATCATACAACCCCTGCTTTTTTTTAGTCAAAAAATCTAGATCCGTGCGAAGCCGGGGTGGGTTGCTAGTACACTTATAAACATTGATATTTATAATAATGAATTTGAAATATAACAATATGAAGTTATAATGTTATGATTAATAAATTTAATATACGAAAACAATAAACAATAAAATTAATGTATTCCGACGAATAGAGTTAATGTGTCTATATTCTATGATAATATGTGCGGTGTTGCGCAGGCGCGGAGGGCGTGGCGCGGCGCATGACGCGCGGCGCGACGGGCGTGAAGCCGCGCCAGCGCATCGTGATCTCGTCGGACGAGGAGGACGGCACGCCGGCCGCGCGCCGCACGCTCTCCAAGCTGCGCTCCAGCGTCAACGACGACTCCGACTCGCAGTGAGTGCACGACAAACTAGTAGTAAAGGCGGTATGGTCGAGAACTTTGTCACCCCTAGGCGAATTAAAAAAAAACTTATTGCGATCTAAAGCGGTATGCTCGAGACCTTAGCCTCTCCAGCCGGCATGTCAACCACGACAAAATTTTGTCTTTATGTCTTCCAGGTCATGACACACTTAAGGATGTATGTAAGATCAATTCCGCAGTACATCTATTTATTTTGTAAGGTTAATTCTTATGTCAAATTACCAACGCCGAATCATTTCTGTTTGCATTTCATAATATTTAATGAAAAAAAACTATGTCGTTTTGAATCTAAATTATTATGATTTTTATTAAAATTAATGTCCAATTTGATTTGCATATTCAATATGGCGGAAGTACTAAGCTGAACAGCAGTTCACAGAACGTATTTTTTACACAGGACAGGCTATATAAGCTTTCGATTATTCCTCTGCAAGCAATAAGTTTTTTTAATTCGTCGAGTGGACAGACTAAAGACTCGAACATACGGACTTTTCTCGCATTTTTTTTAATTCGTCTATTTGCCAGGCTAAAATCTATCGATCATACTTTTTTTAAATATGATTTCTCTATCTCATGTCCGAAACGTAAATTATTGCTGTGATGTTTATTCGTGTGTGATATTAAAATTCTATTGTATTTTAAATTACAGATAATCCACCATTCCAGTAGGAAACGTACGGACAATATTGGTACAGTGAGTGTAAGACCTTCTAGAAAGTGCTTCGACGGAGGTCTGACTTGGGACGGGGTGATCTTGTGAACTCTAGGCCTAGAAGCAAATCCAGTAGAATTATTCAAAATTATAATTTGTGCGCCATTTAATAGGAATTTAAACGTTTATTAATAGTTTGAAAAAGTTCAAATTTAACATTTGATTGAAAACTCGTGTTAACACTTTGACTGCTAGTCCCAAAAATACTATTTTACAGTCGTGCGACTAAAAACATGTAAGCGTGGTTTTAGCACCCAAGGAAAGTTTTACGACTATGCGGTAAAACACACATACGTGTTACGATTGGAACTCGCCAAATATGCTGCCTCCGTGTTAAATACGCATCGATTCGGCCGTAAAAACACATACGTTGTGTTTCAACAGTCAAAGTGTTAAGGGGTTTACAAGATAATGTAATCAAGGTGATTATATAGCCGCGGAATACTGAAACGATAATCAAAATTTGAGGGCTTCTTAAAATGTTTCTGTCTTTCATTTTACCTTCGTAATGAAAGGGTTAGATATACTTTTAAGTACACCTCAATGTTGATAAGCGTTCGAGAATTCGGCCGTAAGTCGTATAAAATGAGAGGCGGCTATTTCAATTTGACCAAAATGAGTTAGTGTAAATATTTGAGTTTTTTCCTTGCTTTTGTTACGTATAAATACGTAAACCTATATTATATTAACACATCCAGTATGGATTATCGATTTGAAATTGATGGTCATAAATATTTAGCTCAATAAAAAAATAATAAGAAATAGGCAATTTAAAGTCTCAGATAATATGTTTGAGCAAGAGAATCAAAAGCAAGAAATGGTTTTTGCCGTTCTGATTTTCACAAAGTCTGCATATTTACAAAAATAAAAGGTGCCAATGTTTATGTTGATGATAGGGAATTGTTATGTTAACCTTCAATTTGACTGCTAAATACGAAATAGTCAATGTTTTAAAACTTAATAGGCACTAGTGTGACCGCTTGAAAAAAAAGGGGTTTGGAAATTTTTAAAAAAACTACTGCATGAAATGTTTAATGCACTTGATATATTAATTAGTATGCTAAATTATTTTACGTTTTTTTTTTCATAATTTCACATTAGTGATGCCCCCTTAACTTCAATGCCAAAAGCATATTGGGAAAGAATGCAGCTTCTTTTTTTTTGTTTGTTTGTCTTCTATCAATTTGTCAAAAGTAAGGTAGAATGTAAATAGCCCTCTGATTTTATACGACTCATATTTAATAATAATAATTTGTCTCTAGAAACCTATGGAAATGTTCAGAACGGTTGTTCATATAGTTGACGAACTATGACAAAAATAGGATTATTATACCAATTGTATAGAACACTGAAGAAGATAGTTTTCAAGCAAATAAATCTATCCTTAGAACAAAGTAAGGTAGGATTATGATACGAAGGGTAAGACTACACGGACCTATATAAAGTTTCATATTGCATGTAATATCGGAACTTAAAAAAAACACTTTTTGAAGATAGCTTTTGAATGGTATGTAGAGTTCATTTCTCTAAAAAATAAGGTCGAGTGTAAAGTAGAAAGAACTAACTTTGTTCTATGGATAGGTCTTATTTGAAATAGTACTCAGCAGATAGTCAATCTATAGTATTGTAAAGGTCTAAAGCCTTACTGCCATCTCATAAAGCAATAAAACAAAGCTCTGTCTCTTTCTAGCTTGACTATAGAAAGAGACACAGCTATACGATGTATCTATCACGTTCTCTCGTAAAAGCAGATAGCAATAATACTCTAAAGGCGGAATACTGAAACGGCTATCAGTTGAGAGCTACTTGTAATGTTCCTGTCTCTCTTACAATGTATGTTAATGAAAGGGACAGCAATACTTTTTTAAGTATAACTCAATTTTGATAGTGTTTGAGTATTCGGTTGACGGTTTTCCGAAACTTGACTCAGATTCGAGTCTTGTTGAACTTGTCAAATAATCTTTGACATTTCAATAGTTCTCAAGAATGGATTTCGCTCTTGGAATATCTAACCTACTGCTACTAGAACATTATATTTTTGTTTTATTTAATTATATATGAAAATAGGGGAAAAGTCAGCCACCTAAGCGCTGTGGGTCAGAGCGAATCGGTCGCTGGAAAAATTTCCTATTAATATTAGGTCGAAATTTAAAACGATTGCGAATGGATTAGAGATATTCGGTGAAGTTTCAGGGGTGATGAACCATTGGTGATGGAGTAAATTTTTAATGAACTAAAATTAATTTCTCGGGTTTAGTTAGTTTTTGTGTAAATAGGTAGAAGTGAGTTAATATTTGCGTGCGAATTTATAAATTTTAAGGATTTTGTCTGTGATTTTTTTGTTACCTTTGTATGATAAATTGTGTTTTAAATTTTACAATTTTAGCTTTGGTAAAAGGTGATGCCTATTTACACAATCTTTAGAAAGATATCTTGAAAATTAAATTTACAACATTTAAATAAAATACATTATGATTTATATTGTTTAAATGATTTATCCCGACGTTTCGGATGCTTTTCAGCAACCGTGGTCACGGGCAGACTCATCAAAGTATCCAAAATGTCGGAAAAAATAAACAATATAAATAATAAATCGCGTTTTAATCGGTATAAAGTATTTTATTTAAATGTGTGATACTCGCGTTAATAAAAGACAAAAATAATTTACAACATGACATAATTAGAGAAGCTAGTCAGTATTAAAAGAAGATTCCATATTGAAAGAAATTAAAAATTACCAAATGTTCGTCACCCCTGTCGTTAAGTGGGGGATAATTCGTAACGACATAGTTCTTTATAAATATTATGTTATTTAACATATATTATTATATTATTTTTATTACCATATTAATGCGAAATGAATAGACGAATATTTTGACCATATTTACTTATATGTATTTTGGTTTACGCAGTTATTTGTGCAGTTTAAGGGGGTGATGTAGCTTTAATTTTTTTAGGTATATCGTTAGTATTTAGTGTTTTGGTAAAATAATAAGAGCTCAGTGGTAAGCGAGATGCGTTTAGCACTGGAGGTACTGGGTTCGAATCCCGGGGAAACAATATTTAAAAAAAAGTTTCGCTCAGGCTGAGCCCAGAAGGCTGTGCTACTGACCTGTAAAAATGATCAGTGAAACAGTTGAAGTAAAATACTCTAGAAAGAAGAACACCAATTTCCTTGAAAATACGATAATTAATATGTTATATATACATTGACTTGTAAAATATAGATATTTTGGTTTTTCAACTTTTATTCAGAATTACATCAAAAAAATTACCGTTTTTTTGCCGAAAATAAATTAAAAATTACTTCACAATCACCCCCCTAAGTTTGTTTTGGTGCTTCTTTAATATCACGTAAGCTATAGGCTTTCTGATTTCCACTAGGCGGCTGGATATCGGCAATATTTAATTATTATCTTCACTTTGGTTATATCTACTAGCTATGCGCAGAATGTGTCACTGAAAAGAAAAAATACGTATGCATCTTTTCGTCACCAGGGCTCGGAAACCGATTAATTTACTCTGGGAGCTTAACCGAAATAATAGATGTTTTTGTTAATATTCTTTAGTTTTTGGTCATATTTACTGAAAAAAATTACTGTGGTAAATTTAGTGTGCATTACTCTTTAAAACTAATATCATCTCAGTCAATCATGTAATAAATAAAAATTAACCGGATTCTGGGCATGTTCGTCACCGAGAAGTACATCTTTCTTTTACTTCAGTAGTTCAGTCTAGTTCAGTTGCTCACTGTATTGAGATGTCATCCTAATGAGTGAGTGAGTGAGTGAGTGAAATAGAAAATAATTTCCGTACAACGGAACGTGATAAGCGATCATAACATACGATAACAGTATGTGCGTACTGATTTGTATTTCGTCGGGAAAATTCGCCTCCACTCGTTCTGAATCGTTCGCAGTGTAAGTGGACTGAATGAACTACTGAAGTATATGAATTGTAACTGAACTAGAGATAGAAGTATTAGACATAAACTAGTTCAATTGAATGATTCATTCGTGAACGACACCGCTAATTTCTACAAATATCTTGATTAGACTTCTAAGCTCGGAAACTTGTGTCCGTCAATTGTTTCAATGTCGAAAGAGTTTTGATGATGTTGTTGCCTTTATCATAGGTTTATTGAAATCAGAGGGCCTAACATGAACGACTATCGAAAACGTATTCGAATCGTCCATCTGTCAGTTGTATGAGAAGTCATTTGAAATATCATACAAATGACAACGCGACGATACGAATACTTTCTCGCAAGTTGTTCGTGTCCAAGGTATCGTGAATTTGACATTTGTATGAAATTTTAACTGATTTGAATTTCTTAGGCCTCAATCCGTTTGTCGATGCCATTATAATATGAGTCGTATAGAATCAAAGGCGGCTATCTGACTTATGGCTGAATGTTAGCAATTTAAAAAAGAAAACGTTTTTCTCCTTTATTTTTGTATTAGGTATCATTCATTGCATGTTTAAGGTAAATATTAACAATTAAAGATAAAACCAAATATATAAAAAAACATAACAGTCTAAACGACAATAACTTTTTTGTAGATTGCCGGACCAAAAATTTCAGATAGCCGCCTTTGATTCTATATGACTCATATGCAACGTGTTTTTAAGGAGTGGTGTCGGTTTTAGAACCTGCTTCCGCAAGTAGTTTATTGATTTAAATCCCACCGGTGTCTAGTACGATGCGGTGGTGCTAGACCCCTTCGAAAGGAACCACCCACTAAGTGGTAGAACTCATCAAGGTTTCTTAACCCATTAGATGCCATGATCCCCAT
Source organism: Anthocharis cardamines (assembly GCA_905404175.1). Lineage (NCBI taxonomy): Eukaryota > Metazoa > Arthropoda > Insecta > Lepidoptera > Pieridae > Anthocharis > Anthocharis cardamines. The sequence continues at coordinate 2,349,521 of FR989970.1, forward strand.
TGATCCCCTATCAAATATTTTCAAGACAAAACCATTTAAATAGTTTGTGCATGCAACCTTTGTTCATATACATAACTAAACTAGCGATCCGCCCCGGCTTCGGACGGGTGCAATGTAGTACTATACGCTATTACTCGCTGATAATGTAGCTTTCTGTTGGTGAAAGAGTTTTGAAAATCGGTCGAGTAGTTTTTGAGTTAAATCGTAACAAACGTTTCCTCTTTATAATTTTAGTATAGAGAAAAGGGCAGGCAATGGGTAAAACAGAGCATAATAAATCAAATGTATTTATTAAGTGAATAATTTATTTTATATTTAAAATCGTCTAATGTAGGAATGTAATCCCTCGCTCATACGGTTAGTTGGTAGATGGCTTGGCACCCAGTAAAGTTCGTTTGTGCCTATAAAACAATAATTACGATAAATGTACGTGTGTGTGTGTGAAGTATTTTTTCATTTAATAGCAGTATATATCGTTTATTCAAAGGTAAAACTCACTAAGTGTCATTTTGAATAAAAAAAATTTCACTATTGCTTATTTTAAGCGTAAAACACACAAACAAAGCACGAATTACGTAGTCCATAACTAAACTATGAAGCGCAATACACAATTATTTGTTCTTAAGGTTGCGGTCCGCCCCGGGCGGCACTTTGGCGGGGGCGGCATTTCACAAATAACGGTAAAAAATGTCCATCAACGATTTTTTTTTTATTTTTTTGTTACTCCTTCACCGTAATAACAGTTTCTCTTTAGGTTAGTGTTATTCAATAAGAGCCCCAATTTTTAATAATCAATTGCAAAAATAAGGGGGCGGCAAATATGGGATCCGCACCGGGTGCTAGTTACCTATGCTACGCCACTGAGTAGCAACATTAATTTTTATTTAAAATTACACTTAGTGAGTTTGGCCTTTGAACCAATATATTCTAATTGAGTGATTTATAGAATTTTTATACATTAGCGTTTAAAAGATGACTATTGAAGTAACACCAAGTCGTTGGACATTAGTGACTATTAGGTATTTAGTGTACATAGTTTAGTGTTATTCTAAGATATCGTGTGAGTCCTATTCATTTTGTACAGTTGTGTTTTATAAATTTAGCTTTGTATATAGGTGCTGTAGGAAAAATGGCTAGAGAAATTGGTTTTAAGCAAAAAAACTGATCCAAAATGACTTCAGAAGAATGAATCCATTTGTTTCAGGCTGAACTCGGATTAGATTTTTAAGAAATCTATCATAAAATATAATACAAACGTAGTTTTTAATGTTCAACTAATTATTTTGTTACGTGAATAGCATTTATCTTAGTTTTCCTATAAGAGAGCATATTATTATAGATATTAATTTTGTATCACCCGGTTATATTGCCATTTTGTATCGATTTTATTGTATGTGAATCTCATGGGTGAGTTTGGAGTCTAAAGGTGTGCCTCCACTGATGCGAAGCGATTGCGGAACGTTCTGCTAGAGCCAATATAGCATTAAGTTTGAAATGATTGCTTAAAATAATCTGATGTGTAGAAATTCTGGGTCATTTTAAGGTTGAGTTTATGTTTGTTACAAAAAAAGAATCCTTTCACAATAGCGATACAATATATTTTGTGAGATCGTATTTTGAAAATCATGTTGCTTTTTTTTGAGAGTTCATGCTGAAAATATTGAGCTTGTAGCTTGTTGGTAATAATAAAAAAATAAATAAAATTTGCTAGGTCATTGTAGAATCATTTCGAATTTGAAATGAAGAAGAATCCGTTCGCTTTTAAAAACCTTGTCTAGATGTTGGCATTGAGGTGTTTAGATGGTGGTTCGTTGTTTTATAAGAATAAAATATTCAATAATAGGTAGTTGTCATTCGGATAAATATAAACGCAATGTTATAAGTGTGCCTAAATATATATCTTCTGCTTACTTTCAATTTATATCGGTGATTTATCGTTAATATACAGTATATGCAAAAAGTGTCTCTGCAAAATTAACAAAACAAACAAAAACACTATTTTGAACACCACGCGAGAAAATAAAAATAAAAATTCAAAAGTTTGAAATGAGTAGCGTACAAAAGGCGGCCTTATCGCTGAGAAACGATCTCTTCCAGGCAACCAGAGAAATTAAAAGGATAATAAAAACATAACATAGATTACGGTAGTGCTCTTGTAAAATTAATATTTGAATAAACTCATTCAGCTACCCATCTAAGTAAAAACGGTTCCTACATTATTTTTTTAATTTATTTCAATACTCACGTGATACTTATATGTATGTCAACAAGTTTTTCAGTATAAGGAAACTTTGTAGATGTTTACCAATCCAATTATTAGGATCCGTTTTCACTCGATACGAAGGGGAGTCAGACCAATCCGTTTGAAATGTTGTTTGGAATTTGATTGGCTTATTTCTGCATATCTCTGCTCCGCATTGGTGGAACAACACCCTTAGAAAATAGCTCCGTAAAATAGCTTAGCAGTCAATGTAATCATTTTAAAGTAGAACAGATACTTTTATTTCACCCATGACCCAAGTGTAAGAATTACACTCATAATGTAAGAGTGTGATGCGCGTTCGATTTAAAATATGTTTTATAAATAAGAAATATTTTAACTCAATTGCAATGTCTTTTAAATCGAATGAGCACATAAAACGCGCACACGAAGCGACAGACTATGTACGAAAACAATATCATGAAAATAAATTTGTACATAAAAGAGTAAGATAGTTTAAGTAGATTATGTAAATGTAAGATAGATGTTCTAGCGTACGGTCGTAACTGGCTAGTTTCGAAGCATTTTATAGGCCGTAGAGATCGGTATATTTAGTCAAGTATATATTTTAAAAATATAATATTTTAGTGAATAAGAAAAGACGCTATACACTGAGTTTTGTGTGTTATTTCTTGACCTACCCTCGTTTAGTATAGTTTTGGTATGACTAAGGGACCATCAAAAAAGAGCCTACTCATTTCTCAAAGGCCGGCAACGCACCTGCAAGTCCTCTGCTGTTGCAGATGTCAATGGGCGCGGATAATCATAGCCAGTTTGCATCCTATTCCTTAAAATGAAATTGGCACTATTATAATTATGTTAGGTTAGCGTTGTTGCCATCTTACGTTACGAGATAATGAGTGTGATATTATATAATACAAGCCGTCCCCGCCCGCCCGCTTCGCTGGGCGAATTGTAAAGGATAGACGAATATGAACTATCCACATAAATTGGAAAAAAGATGAATAGCCTTAACCTTCTACAATTAATTCCGCGTCGAATGGTCATGGTATCATGCCGATCGGTCCAGTAGTTTTCAAGATTATCGATAACAAAAGTTGCTTATATACATATATATAGAAAATATAGCATTGTCTCGTATATAATTACGGATATAAGATCATCATTGTGATAACATTAATATTTACATTCAAAAAAAATATATGAAAAAAGCTCCTTGAGTTTATAGGAATAAGTTGCAAAAATAAATAAATGTGGAGCTGGACCATTAGAAAACTGTCGACTTTTATTCAAACTTATAAATCTAAAAATGATATAGGGACAGAGAAAGCGACTTTATTTTATACTATGTAGTGACTAGTAACACGCCCGGCTTTACAAGATTGCAATGTAGATATACTATATACACTACGTTACTCGCTGATAATGTAGCTTTCTATTGGCGAAATAATTTTTAAAATCGGTCCAGTAGTTTTTGAGTTTATTCATAGCAAACAAAAATACAAATCTTTCCTCATTATAATATTATTATAGAAAAGAGTTTTTAGGCACACTCCGATATTTGTCAAACAAAATCAAAGTATGCTTGCTACTGGCAATACCTACATGCGATCGCTTCATTGTATTTTATTTAATTTTACCATGTTTTTTAAAAAACTTATTAAATACATTGGAACCTTAATTTTCCGCCAAGTATATAAGACTAAAATTATCTAATTAATAACTATAATTGAAATATATATTTTTTAGAAAATTAATTTAAACTGTATAATATTATGTTTAAATTAATGAAATTCACAACATTATTAAAAAACAGTTAAAGGTACTATAACACTTATCACTAAGTATTTTTTTTAACAATTTTAAAGGCATACATTTTTAAAATTGTTGATGGTAATTTGATATAGCGCTTGGAATTACCCCAAAATTTCATTAGTTGTAGATACCAGACAATATAATGAAATATTTATTAGATTACAATTATAATAGTAAAAAGAAAAAGGATACACAACTTAAAACTAGGTAGGTAATATTAAAATTAGCAAAATATTGTATGTAGGTATAGTTCGCTGTTGACAAAGTCGAGTCAGCATGCGTGGCGTTCTAACGAACTACTCGTACATCATTGATGTAAGAGGATAATATGTTGAGAAAAATGCGGTTTTTCTATTACGTGTAACTTGTTCAGGCTGTGGATTATTGATATGAAATTTTGGAATTTGTTTTTTGACTATATTTTGTAGTGTCGCTCAAAAGGAAAACATGTTTCAATGAAATTTTCTCGATAGAAAAAAAATGTGAAGTTATGTCTATTTTTACACTTTATTGGATCCCAAGGCATAACGGCAAAGACATATTTAATTTAATTTATTTTAAAGTATGTAGAATAAATGTCTTTAAGATTGCTCAAAACCGTTTTTTAATCAAATAAAGAATTGTAAAGTTATGAAATGAATTAGTTTTGGCACATACGTTGTTTTATTCCGAGCGCTTTCAAGCTACAGCTATTTCTTTTTTTTACATGTCTCAAGTAATTATTTCAATCTCGCTCGCTCACATTGAATAGAACGATTTGTCGGCCTGCGAGCCTCATGGACATAGGCCCTTAATAATAATACCTAAAGAGTTGATAAGGTATATACATTACAAATGAAAACGGAAAAACACTGAAAATGTTTTTATCTAACTAAAAGCGATATCAAAATTTCCAATAATCCATTATGATCGCTCAAATGTCATCTGAGATCTTCTCAGTGAATCTACCTTAGATTAAAAAGACACATACTATCTAAAATAATGTCTAATCATCTGTCATCTATCAATACTTAAGTTTCAAAATAAATGATTCTTCGAGATTTTTTGAGATCCCGATAAAGTTTTCAAGTGGATGGAAAAATCCAAAATTATAGGAAACTAGTTGACCCCGCAGACGTTGTTCTGCGAAAATATTGGCTTCGAAATTATACAATTATTCTTAGATTGGAATATACCCATTTTCCCACCGCTGTATGTGAAAAAAGATTTTCCCGCTTTTCTGTTGAAATTTTTCCTGAATTTTCTAATGCTATAAACATCACGGAGCCCGAGACCTTTCCAACGAATGCAAAACCGTGGAAATCGGTTCGTGCGTTCTGGAGTTATAGCGTCAGGAAGGAAAACCTGACTTATTTTTATATAACATAGTAGATAGTAAGTAGATAATGAAAATTGCTTAACCCTCCTTTGCGTAAAATAATTTCCATTATATTTTTTTTTTATGTTAGTCATCGACAAACGAGCATGATGTTCACTTGATGGTAGGTGATAGAACCCTCAGCCATAGAACATCAGTCAATGATGCGCGAACGACCTACTTTTTACTTCGAGCATTCGGAAAACATAAAAAAAAAAGAATTTCTAGATCAGCATGCAGCGTGTTCCATCTAAGATTGCTTCACCACTTACCACCATATTATGGCCATATGGGATAGTCAAACGCCTGCCTATCATAAAATAAAATAAAGTGCAATTTAAACAGGTCTTTCAATAGTCTTCAATTCAAAATATAATTGTTTTTTATACAATGGGGGGGCATGATAGCGAAAGTGAACACCAATGCCCATGCACATCCGCATCTTCAAAGGACTTGCAGATGCGTTGCCGGCCTTTAAAATTATGTTGTAAATGGGAAGGTAATGCGGACGGTTGCTGGTTCATGATTTTCTGAAAATCAAACTTAACCGTAAAAGCATAAAACATTCGTAAAAACGTTCATTCAAAATTGTAATAAAAAGTCTAAACTATTTTTTTAACTATATTCTAATATGGTATTACTATAAAATTATCTGGTATTGCCTATTAAATTGTAAATGATTTTTTATTAGTATCCTTCCTCTTTGTTTTTCCTTTATCTACACTAATATTATACAGATGAAAGATTTTTCTTTTGTATGTTTGTAACGAAAAATCTCAATTTAAAAATTCTTTCACCAATAGAAAGCTACATTATCAGCGAGTAACATAGGTATTTTGTGTATACCTAGTAGGTAAATCATTGCTCGTGTGAAGCCGGGGTGTATTACTAGTTACGCTACGAAATAGCTTGTATCAGTTTCATGTATTATTCGATATTAATAACTAATTAGGAAAGCACTGAAATTACCCACTAAGATAATAATTTATGAGGAATGTTTCAATCAGCGTTATATCATTTAATGAATGGTTTTTAATGATTTTATCTTTCAGATAGATATTTAAATAAGTATAATAATATATGAATTCGATCGGCTTGATTGTACAGTGGTAAAACCCTTGCCTTGCAACCGATGGGTTTCTATTTTGAATCCCGATGAGTCTAATGTTGATGTTTTTTATAAACTAACAACGCGCCCCGTCTTCATACGGGTGCAATGTAGATGTACTGTACACAAAAAACTTTCTATGAAATAATTTTTAAAATCGGTCCAGTAGTTTAAAAGTTTATTCATAACAAAAAAATACAAATCTTTCCTTTTTATTATATTAGTATAGATATATGTAGATGTAGGTATATGCCAATTTCGAGCAACAAATGAATGGAGTATCAAGTGCAGATTACGCGCTTCGATTTCAGTCTATGGGTTTCCAAATGCTCGCCTAAAATTAAATAGGTCAACAGCACATGGTTGATTATGTTTGTAGCTGAGGTGTCTCACAGACTACTAATTAAGTACTATGTGAGCATCATACATAACCTTTTTTAAATCATCGGCGAGTGGCGACAGTCATCTCTAAAAAAAGTTTTGAATATATCTATTATGTATCTTTAATCTTTATATACAAAAATAATAAAATACTCAATAAAGTACCATATTAAAATAAGCTAGCTTAAAATAAAAAACACATTCGTAGGGGATGGATTAGAAGTTCATGATGGATACATGTGCCTGGTTCCAATAAATCTAATAACAGAGTATTTATATTATGAATTTTAATCTAAAATAGATTAATGGAATTAAATTTCAGATCTGTATACAATATTATATGGTAATACCAATTTATTTTTCTTGCATCTCATATACCTACTTGCATGTAATGTTTGCGAAGTATTAGAATAATGTGTTGCCTGAGTATTCATGTAACTGTCGCCTGACGCCATAATGTATTGAATTATTGATCGAATTTCAGCGCAATAATTTCTTCAATGACGTGACGTTTGCAAAGAAAACCGGTTATGCTGAGAAAATCTAACCTATCGTGTGCCTCAATAGAGACACACCTCCGCATTTAAAATGAGAACGCTGCGCGCGCAATCTGGAAATGCGCTATTGAGCGATTTTACTTATATGTCACTGTCAACGAGTTTTCAAAATTCAGTTGTCAATTGTCAGCCAAGCGGGGCGGACGTGTGTGAAATCTAGTGATCAGTGCGCGGAGCTTTTAAACATGGCTCTGCTACGTAGGCTGGCAGTGAACGCTCCTCGCGGGATTCGAGTGCTTTCTACTCCATCCCAGGCCCGCGACGACCTAGATCTAACATTTAACAACCCGAAAGACGCGTTCAAAAGTAAAAAGACCAGCGAACTCATCCGGGCATACCTCGTCTACCAAATATGCTCCATCAATTGGATTGTCGAGAACAACGACATGGTAAGTAAATCGATGAACAGCTGATCTCTTATGTAACTTGCTAACAATGTGCCGGCATCTTTTTCTTTCGTAACGTGGCTAAAATTAACTGAGACACGGTCCTTGAATTTGATCCGCCGGTACTGAGTGACGGCGAATGAAGTTTTTGTATTTTCATGTGGATTTTTGTGTTTGAACACGTTTCGCATTCCGGTTCTGCGGTATAAATGGGGTTATTATTCTCGGTTCAAACAGGGTTCAAAGGAATCTGGCTAGCCTGTTACGTCACGGTTCTAAGCAGTGTAGCGGTAATTTGAGCAATTTAAACTTAATGGGGCCGGTGGAATAGGCAGGAACAGCTACACAGCTATAGGTTCCTGTGTGGAATTTAGTGGTAGAAGATTTGAATGAAAAATGGATTTTCGATGTAAAAATGCATCGCGCATGCGTCTTGGTCCGCTGGCTAGACATGAATGTAGACCAAACCGGCCGTGGAACTGCCGTCTGCAAGTTAAGTTACGTAGACTGAATTCCATAAACGGCGAAAATGCTAATTAGCGATGGAACCTGTCATTTCGATATCTATCTATCTGAAAATGCTAATTTCATCAACCGTGTACCAGTTTTTCGTTAAAAAATGTTTCTAATTCTACTTGCCGATAAGCGATATCTTAATCGAAGTTTATTCCATGTGGATATTTTCGTAATTAATTAATTAGATATTTTCAAAAATCAAAATAAGGTTTTACCGTAGGGTGTTTTTATAGCCGTATACTTGTGTATGTTATCACGGCTCGACAGTGCAAACATAATATTATGAATGAAAACCAATACTCGCAAATGCATTTTATACAGAAAAAAATCGATATTATGTGTTCTAAAAGTACCTTTACCTGCATTGCGCTTCTAATTTAAATAGGATGGATGGAGGAATAGGAACGAGGAACAATTAATGTCGTACATATATCTAATCTAATAATATAAACGATAGCGATTTAATTTTGGATTTTTATGTAATATTATTATGTATTCGTTTTTTGCAAAATTAAATTATAGCAGGTAGGTAGGTACCTACTTATTATTTATTGCTTAAAAGACAATCATCGTATCAAAATCCTTTTACGCAAAATACCTACCCAATTAGTGAACTAAATTAACTAGTTTTTTTAAATACTTGGTGGATATGTTAATTTTAAACCCATTTAATTCTAAACAATGATTCCCATTTCCATTAAATATTATTGGCCAGTTGTAATTTTGCCTGTATGTGTTTCTATGTTTGTATAGTATTTCTGTATTTCAAGTGCAATAAAGTTTGAAATAAATAAAATACTTATCTATACTCTAACTATTTTAAACTTTTCGGAGGCTGTCACAACTCACAATGCGTCATTTAGCCAGCAGTAATCGGGTAAAAAGTATATAGGTAATAGGTATCAAACCTAGGACAGAGGCCCATGGCCATGACATTTTATGTCACAACTGATAGATTGACGATATAAATAATTAATGGTTCGTGGTTGTTACATAGGACCGAATTGGCCATACGGACAAATCCGATCCCTTTTTCAAAAATCTATGCCAGTAGAGCAATTAGTGTTATTAGATACCTACTTTAAGCACAAAACATATCGATGGGTCCTATGAATAAGGGCCAAAATTCAAAATTCAAAAATCATTTATTCATTTAGGTAACACAATGTACACTTATGAACGTATATAAAATTTCCATGTCACAATGTTAGTTACCGTACTCCTCAGAAACGGCTTTACCGATTTTTGAAAAACATTGCAAACTATCTGTTATCTATGAACATCTGTCGTTGGCAGCCGTCAGCGCCCAGCTGTCAAATGGCGCAAAAAGCAGGCCACGCTCTCGCAGGTAAATGACCCAGAACAGTAAATAGCAAAGACTAATACTTTTTTTTATTGGAAAAGACCAAAGACAAAGTGTCACCCGCGCACACTGTGAAAACTTTGTGCCGTAAATATCAAATCTAGGTTAATTGCGTCTAGGTAAAACTATGTAAAAGTTTTACTTATACGTCAAGATGACCGTATGTTGGGCATTTCATAGCAAAGCAACGCTTCCGAACTGTTTTACAAAGTTTAAATTTGGTAGGAAAAGCGACGGTATATCGAAATAAACTATATAGGTACTGTACGAATTGGGGATAGATAAATAACTTTCTATCAGTGAAAGATTTTTTTTAAATCGTCTTACTAATTCCATAAAATTTTAGCATTAGGAATAGCAAGCAGCAAGCAAATTCTATAGACCGGCTCGTTGGCGCGTTGTGTAGAACACCTGTCGTGGGTTCGAATCCCACCGGGACGACATGTTTAAAATTTTCTGTAAGCATGTTTTCCCCACGTCTGGTAACTTCGGGCATTGATCGTGTGTGAGGAATATCTAAATTCCGACCGGCTTACGAACCACCGTTCGTAGATGGAAAAACCCTGAAGTGCACATTCGCGTTTCGGTTTCAGTCTATGGATTTCCGAATGGTCGAAGTAAAAATTTGGTAGATCATTGATTTATGTTCTGTGGCTGAGGTATTACCTTCCATCAAGTGAACCTCATGCTCGTCTGTCGATATCTGACACAAAAAAAAGTTATTCAATTGTCAAAAAAGTATTCTTCTGTTAGTTTACAATGTATGGTTATCTGTTTCCGGGCTCGAGTTAAAGAAACCGGAATTAAAATGTAACGACTGATAAGGCTATAAAAATCGGTCTTGATAATCCGACGATGTTTCTGGGCTATACAAGGTTATATGGCATTTAGCTCAGGGTAAGAATCTTGAGTACTTTAACCGGCCTAGCATGACAACCACGACAAAATTTTGTCGACCGTTTTCTCGTGTTTTAATCGATTATCTCATATATTTTCCGGGTCTCACAAGACACACTTAAAAATCGACATCTAATGTCAAAAGTAGAGATATTTGTAGATCGAGATATCTTGTCTATCAAAGTTGTCGATGTCGAGATATAATATATCTCCATATCTTAGTTTGTCTTCACTCGTCCGCGAGATATCTCTTGATGGTTAATTTGTGTGGTCATGCTAGGCGGTCTTAGTTCTTACTTATACCAGGGTGAATCAAAAAGTTCTTAGAAGTGCATATATATGAAACCTTTTTGGATCAAGTTCGATATTCAAATTAAAGAGTGTCTATCACACTATATTTATGCAGACTGTCACTTGTTTTTGTCAGTTCGTTCGCATGTAATAAATTTTTTTGTGCAACGAGTTGCTAAAAAGTCAAAATTATGGATAAAAGTGAGTTACGTGCGGTGATAAAAAATCTCAGTTTGAAAAAAATGTCTACGAAGGAAATTTTTTTGGACATTCAGCAGACATTAGGGGGTGATGCTGTACCCTATTCTACGGTTGCGTATTGGGTGGCTGAATTTAAAAGAGGTAGATCAAGCTGTAAAGATGACCCGCGTTCTGGGCGGCCTTCAACCTCCGTTACAGAAGAACATGTCAAAAAGGTTGAGAATCTGGTTTTGGAAGACAGAAGAATGACTATAAAACATATAGCTGAGATCCTAAAGATATCTTTTGGTAGCGTTCAATGCATTTTAATTGATTCACTGGGGTTCAAAAAAGTGTCTGCAAGATGGGTGCCACGAATGTTAACCGACGAAAACAAAAAGCGACGTTTGGAAATTTCCAAGCGTACTCTCGAAATGTTCCAGCGTGATTCGGATAATTTTTGCCGTCGTCTTGTCACCATGGATGAAACGTGGGTCCACCATTTTGATCCTGAAACTAAAAGTCAAAGCATGTCTTGGAAACGACCATCCTCTCCATCCATCAAGAAATTTCGAGTTGCTCCTACCGCTGGCAAAGTTATGGCCTCTGTATTCTGGGATAGTGAAGGAATCCTTTTTATTGATTACATGCCAAAAGGCCAGACGATTACTGGACCCTATTATGCAAATTTAATCCCGAAAGTGCGTGAAGCGATTAAAGAAAAACGTCGTGGAAAACTGTCGTTGGGCGTGTTGTTCCTTCAAGATAACGCTCCTGCTCATCGATCGGAAGTTGCGCTCAATCTTCAATCTTCAATCTCCTTGACCACCCACCATATTCTCCGGACTTAGCCCCAAGTGATTTTCACTTATTTCCAAAATTAAAAGAGGAAATTCGTGGAACAAAATTTCACGATAATGACGCGGTTATAGCTGCCGTAGAGGACTTTTTCGAGAGTCAAGAAAATAATTTTTTTTCACAAGGAATAAGGAAGTTAGAAACGCGTTATTCTAAATGCATTGCATTGGAGGCAGATTATGTAGAAAAATAAAATATTATTATTTAAATCTTTGCATTTTTTAATATTGATTCCAAGAATTTTTTGATTCACCCTCGTATGTAAACAAAATGATCAGTGAAGCAGACATATAATTGTGTCTGTCCTTAATCCAATCGGGACATGGGAATTCTCATCCTCAACCTTTTGTTACTTTTTCAAAGATTTGATTATTTTCGAACCGACATTTCTGATGTTTCTACCCGTACTTACCTCTTAGCCTACGCGCAGACTAGAGCCACTGGTGGCTGCCACTAGAAGCGGCCACCGGTGGCCGCGTTTCAGCCACTGGTAAATGTATGAAATATCGCGCCCGCACGTTGTGGTGGCCACCGGTGGCTAGAAGCCCGGTGGCGGCCACTCGAGCGCCGTGTTTGCGCGGATGCCCTAAAATGTATGAAATATCACGCCCGTAGCTTGTGGCGGCCACCGGTGGCTATGCTGTGGTCGCCACTAGTGGCTCTAGTCTGCGCGTAGGCAGTATTACAGCTAAGTAAATTAAACACATATGTTTTCGTTATGAGACATGGGTATATTCCAAATACGTCTTTATTGAGTGCATGAGGACAATTGTAGCGGTAGATATGACAACCGCATGAAATAGTTCATTTCAATATTCAACCAAGAAGGCGGAAATTGCATTATTGGCAACTCATCATTACATATTATAATAATATATGAGAACGTCAAAACCAACGTTTTCCCTAAGGAAATCAGGTTTTGTCTGCAGACATCGTAAAAGCACGACTTATTTTTGCATCTATAGATGTTCTATAATCTTTATTATGTTAGTATGGTTTGATGGCTGAAAGGTCCAGTAGTTTTTAAGTTTATTCGTTACTAGCAATGGGCCCCGGCTTCACACGGGGGCAATGTAGATGTACTATACACAAAACATAGAAAGAATTTTCAAAATCGGTCCAGTAGTTTTTGAGTTTATTCATAACATACAAAAATACAAAAATTCAAAAATACAAATCTTTTCTCTTTATAATATTATAGTATAGACTAGTATATACATACAAAAATACAAATCTTTTCTCTTTATAAAATATAAAATAAGTATATATCGTCGTGATCGTAGAACAACGACGGTTCTGATTTTTAACAGTTTTACATACAAAAATACAAATCATTCCTTTCTATAATATTAGGGTAAATAAAAATTAGAAAAAATTAACACCTCCCCACCCCGGATCAGCCCTTGAAATTGACATGGAATGGTATTCGATGTTCAATTTGGGGCCCGAGAAAATCGTTATTAGTTTCTCCACAAATTACAACTATGCTGGCTTAGCACCGCCACGAGATATGTCGCGGACGAGAGACAACAAACTAAGATGTAAGACAGGGACTGAAACCGGTTAATTTTGATTTTCCAAAATACGTGTCTGACTGAGATACCATTATATTAGTTTTAAAGAGTAATACACACTCAACTTACCACAGTATTTTTTTTCACTAAATATGAATAAAAACGAAATAATATTAACAAAAACCTTTATTATACCGGTATAACTCCCATAGTAAATTATCCGGTATTCAGTCCTTGATGTAAGATAATATGGAGATATATTATATCTCGACATCGACAATTTTGATAGAAATGATATCTTGATCGACAAATTTATATCTATTTTTGATATTTAAAGTCGAGTTTTTAGTGTAATTGTCATGTAAGAAATAGAGCGATAATCTATTTAAACACGAGAAAACGGTCGACAAATTTTTTTCGCGGTTGTCATGCTAGGCCGGCTGAAGTCCTTTTAAACTGTCAGTTAACAGCTCTCGTATCTCAAAATACCTTACGAAAAATTCATAAAGGTTTATCAAGATTTTATAACATTACTAAGATAAACGTAATCCCGTACAAATTAGTTAACGCTTAATCACACTGTTTGAACTGGCCTTTATTTTTTTAGAGCTAAAGCCATATAAGGGGCCGTCCATTAATCACGTGAGGTCGTTTTTCTCATTTTTTGACCCCCCCCTCCCCCCTGATGATATTTGGTGAGGTTTGGGACCACTCCCCCCCCCCTCCCCCTGGATCACGTGTATTTTTTTGGAAGTCTATGTAAAGGCTATTTTTGACTGGAAAAAAATATTTAACAAATGGCGTTTTGATTCGAAAAACATTTATATGTATTTGCAATAAAATTAATGAATAATTAATTAATTAATTAATAAATTTTCGCGCCGTTCAAAATTTCGGTTCATAAATAGCGCTTTTTGACAAAAAATAAATAAAATTAATACACGTGATGTCTAACGAGATCCCCCCTCCCCCCTCGTGATGTTTCGTGATGTTTTCCGTACCCCCCCCCTTTTGAGCCTCACGTGATTAATGGACGGCCCCTAAGGTCGTGCTCCTCAACAAAGCTAAATCATTGCTTAGAAAATCTAATTTTAATCTTTTCTAAAACAAATTATAAATCTTGTAATTTTTGCTTATCACTGCTTAAAATTTGATTATGACTTATTCATTTACTTTATTTACTCTGTAGAACAGTAATTGGAAATGTCTGTTTCTATTGTATTGAAGTATTTCTTATACTTTATAGATATATAACAAAATATAATACAATATAAAGATATAACCTAACAGCTTAACAAATAAAAATATTAAACCGATATTAATACAGTCAAATAATAATAAATACTTACTTTGCTCGTTTTCTTTATAAAGAGGAAAGATTTGTATGTTTGTAACGAATAATCTCAAAAAGTACTGGACCGATTATAAAAATTATAGCTACATTATCAGCGAGTAATATAGGCTAATTTTGTTTATAGTACATCTACATTGAACTCGTGTGTTACGGGTATGGTGTAATTTTAGGCACTTTAAACATGCCCGCAGTGGTTTTTGATGCTATTCTTAATGTAACTCTTGAATTTGTTTCCAAAAATATATATTTGAAATTTGTCTTTGGGTAATATTACATCTGGGATTGCCAGGTTCATAAATGAATGATTGACTAGAGGTTCGTTGAATGGAATGGTGAAATTATTATATCGAATGATTTTTTTTTTGATTTAATCGATGCAGAGATTATCCGTTAACTTTTCATTTAATATTGTCTTTTATTAAACAAATTGAAATGTCACAAAGTTGCCATATTAACGCCATCTATTCCTACGGAGTTGATATTTACTGTAATTTTCTATATTATGACAATATTGACTAACGGTGTCCTCTTGTTTTTTAGTATGTTTGATTTGGGGTTTCAGATTTTTTATTACTGGATCCCAGGTGTTGGAAAGTCTCAAACCATCTTCTCTATTGAAGTTATGGTGTTTTTTAATTTCAATAGCCTCACGCACTAGTCTGAGAAGGAATCTACTTTCTCTTGCAAGGATTTTCGGTTGGTCAAAACGTATTTAGTAGTTTGGCTTGTCTAGAGTGTGTTAACATACTGCTGACTTAGGGCTCATTTACACGAGCGGCACGATGTCAACGACAGAGGCAACTGTAGCCGTCGTCACGGGTCGGCGGCAGCCGTCAACGCATCGGCGGTAGTCGTCGACCTATAACGACGCTTGCAGTTCTATGTGTTTGTAGCGTGCAGCGTCCGCCGTTTTGTCAGTTGACTTCAAATAGTTTAGGAGTGTGCACGCATTTCGGTTTTATAAAATAAGGTCCAGTGAGAGTATTGATCTTGAAATGCTTATTGTGGCAGTTTTGTTCTCTATTCATTAATATTACTTGAATCCACAATGTACGTATTTTTCGTTTTTGTCGACGTCGACGGAGTAAAAGCAATAACAGTGTTCCTTCTTCGAAAATCATTTTGCAACTGGCTCCTGGACAAAAAGAGTCGACGACGGCTGCCGCCAAGCTTCGATTTTGTCATGTCAACGGCTGACGCCGACGCGTCGAGTGCAGTTGCTCTGCCGTTGACATCATGCCGCTCGTGTAAATGAGCCCTTAGAGTGACGTCTGTGTTTGATATCCTTAAGTCGGTGCGAAAAGCTAAGTTTAGTTTACCCAATGTAGGATAAACCATAGTCACAATCCAGTTTATATACACCTGACGCTTGCAAGGTAACATTACTTTTTATTGGTCTCAAGAACTGTTGAATTTTCTTGTGCGGCTTGAAAACTGTATTAATAGAAGCTTGTTTTAAGATTCTTTCAACCCTGTCAGTAAAACCTTTTATACGATAGAAATAATAAATCGCGTTTGAATCCGGTATACAGTATTTAATTGAAATGTAATAATCTATTTATGAACAAGAGTTTGATTTTTTGCCAATGATAACGGTTTACTGACCTACTGTTCTTGTTTCAAATGTATTATAACTAGAGATTTTTTTGTATCGATCACATGGTGATAAAACAGGTTGTTTTGTTGAGCGAACTTTATCGTTTTTTGCTCGTCGAAGAACGGGTCATTTTTTGCTTAAACCTAGGGGCCATGTTGTAATTAGTAAGCACTAAAGAGGTGCGGGGGATCTTTGCTTTGCTGACAAAGGGGGAGGAGGATTACAAAGAATTGCTACCAAGCGGTTTACGATTTTCCATCTACACACTGTGGGAGTCGATATTCTCATAACCTGTTTCATGCCTGAGTTGAACTAATTAAAAATGTTAAGAAAACGGTTTTGGGCTCGTTGGCGCTTTCGGTAGAACACCTTTTGTGCACATCGATGGGTCGTGGGTTCCAGCAGGGACTGAAACCGGTTAATTTTTATTTTCCAAAATACGTGTCTGACTGAGACAGTGATACCATGATATTAGTTTTAAAGAGAAATACACACTAAACTTACCACAGTTTTCTTCAGTAAATATGAACAAAAACGAAAGATTATTAACAATAACCTTTATTATACCGGTATAACTCCCATAGTAAATTAACCGGTATTCAGTCCTTGGGTTCGAGTCCCATCGGGACGACATTATTGTAGTTTCCTGTAAGCATGTCTTTCGCACATCTGGTAAATCCGGGCATTGGACGGGTGGAAAGGATGTCTCAGTCTATGGATTTCTGAATGCTCTGACTGCTGTTCTGTGGCTGTGTTGTCACCTACCATCGAGTGAACCTCATGCTCGTCGATGTCTAACATAAAAAATAAAGTTTAGGTAGATACCAAGACACCTTGCAGTAAGCAGTTCTATCCAGTATCAACGGTGGTGTTAATTTACGACCACAACTCGTGAAATACGTAACTTTCGTTTTCATAACCTTGGCTAATTCCACCGCAGTCGCGTCCAAGAGTACGTCACGATTATGTAATGGGAAGGTGTACTTTTTGAGGTAGCAAGGTTGATGACGTACAACACGAGACGCGATAAGATTAGGGCTGACCCTTGTTTGAACAGTAATTCATTTGGCGGCAGAACTACGGAGTCTGATTGGATGCAAGGGGACAATTGTACTTAATCAATAGCAAGTTTAATAGTATGATATAGTAGCAAGGAGTAGACAGAGTAGTAAAACACGGTCGAAGCGAAATTCTCAGCTGGTGATAACTTTAAAAATTGACGATACTTATAAAAGTTATCTTACTAATATAATATTGTCTTTTATTAACGCGAGTATCACACATTTAAATAAAATACTGTATACCGGATTAAAACGCGATTTATTATTTATATTGTTTAAATTATTTATCCCGACGTTTACAATGGAATTATAAATACGTTATAGTACCTAGTAACACCTCCCGACTTCGCACAGGTGTACTATACACAAAAATACCTAAAAGCCCATGTTACTCGCTGATAATGTAGCTTTCTATTGGTGAAAGACTTTAAAATCGGTCGAGTAGTTTTTGAGTTATATCGTAAAAACAAACAAAGAAATCTTTTCTCTATATAATACTAGCAATTGCCCCCGCAACCCCCCTTGTGGGTTGAATTTCGTAAAATCCGTTCTTAGCTGACCTCTACTCGGCGAAAGGAATATTCCTACCATATTTCAAGTTGCTACGCCTTATGGTTCCAGATATATTGTGATGAGTATGTATATAGGTGGGAATCTCTTTTATATATTATATATAGATTAGTATAGTAGATATAAAAGTCCGTGACAGAGCATAAATAATAAATAAATCGCGGGATTATCAATAGATTCAATTATATTATAATCCAACTATAATCCAAAATTGGACGATAAATGTAATACAATACAACCATATCACAAATACGATAAGTAGATAATAAGATTAACTGCCTTATGAAAAGAGTGTCCATGGAGTTTCTTGCCGGTTCTTCTCCATGAGACCCACTTTTTGGAACCGTGCAACTAGACGTTTCATAAGAGCCTGCAAAGGCCTATTTGAAATAAAAAACTTTTGATTTTGATTGATTGATTGATATGAAAGCACCGAATATCCCTATTATCTTAGACGATATCTGATATCAACGTCATTCGCTAGGGTTTCTTTTTTTTTTCGAGTCCCGATGGGTCTTGGTTTCCTATATCAAGGAAGATTGAGTCCTCGCAGAGTTAATTGACAACATCTTCAGTGAATCATTCTTTAGATGGGTTAAAAAAATCGTCACTTAAGTCTCGTACACAATGCAAGTTTCTTGCCTGTTGCATACAATTAAATTGAGGCAATAAAGACTTGCATGGTCTAATGACGTAACATTTTTGATCTTTCATACAAGTTTTGTTTTCTTGGCGTAAACAGCTTATAATATCCGCGTGTATAGTTAGGTACTTACAATTCTTGGATGTCAATTATTGCGTTTAAATTATTGCATTCAATTATTTCTCTTAAAGAAGATGACGAAGACAAGAAAACGGTATCATGTAAATGAGCATTTATGGAACATCCATAAAGTACGTCACACGTTAATGAGGGGGATCGACGAAGTGTGACATTGTGTGACTAGGGCTGGAACGTCTAGTTTCGTGACGTCATTTTTCAAAATCTTAGACATCTAAGTGGTAAAATGCCGAACTATTAACGAAAAACTTAAAAATATCTTCATCTCTACCCATATGAATATATTATGGTTTAAATTGTTTTGTTGGCGAGCTCATACTCGCTCTCCTAGTGTCACGCGCTAGCCGCCTGAGCTCTTTATAAAAACCAATTTCGGAACTGCTGTTTTAATTTAATAATTTCTAGATGTAAAATTGCAAAATATGTGACGTCACACAAGGGAGGGGGTGGCCTCACAAATGTGACCTACTGTGATGACAACAACAAAGACGGCGGAGGGGTCCAAAAATCACAAAATTGACGTACTTTATGGATGGACTTAGGAACATAGAAATAAGGAAACTGACAGTTGGTTATCTTGCTTGTCAGTTAAGCATGCGG
Source organism: Anthocharis cardamines (assembly GCA_905404175.1). Classification (NCBI taxonomy): domain Eukaryota; kingdom Metazoa; phylum Arthropoda; class Insecta; order Lepidoptera; family Pieridae; genus Anthocharis; species Anthocharis cardamines. Next base: position 2,368,928 of record FR989970.1, read on the forward strand.
TAATAGAGCCTTGACAATGACTTCATGACTTCATTGATAATATACACCTGGAGAGTCAATTGGTTTAATCAGAGGCCCAATAGACTTGCGATAAAGGTGCGTATCGATAATATGTTATTTGTATGTAATTTGAATTGATTTCTATCATACAAGTGGCAGATTGACGATACAAATGTTTTTTTCGTGAATTGTTCGTGTTTGTGGCCTGATATTGCTACTGATACCGCAGAATACTGAAACGATAATCAAAATATGAGGGCTTCTTAAAATGTTTCTGTCTTTCATTTTACCTTCGTAATGAAAGAGTTAGAGATACTTTTAAGTACACCTCTATGTTGATTAGCGTTCGAGAATTCGGCGGATAGTTTCCAAGTTAGCATAACTTCTATGTTATGAAATAATTAATACTGGGCTGTATTATTTACTAGCTATCAAGTGAAACCGAAACAAAACGTTATTTATTTAAAAACTAGCCCCGGCTTCACACGGGTGTAATGTAGATGTACTATACATACTCGCTGGTGAAATAATTTTTAAAATCGGTCCAGTAGTTTTGGAGTTTTTTCGTTGTAAACATACATAAATGCTAATCTTTTCCTCTTTATAATATTCTATTCGCAATTTAAAATTGGCGACAGAGGTTCGAACTTATAACTTTATTCAAGTAAACTTTAATATTGTCTTGTATTATCGCGAATATCACATATTTAAATAAAATTACTTTTACCGGTTTAAAACGTATACTTTACCAGATCTAATCGTTCAAGCAGACTTCAGTTTATAGTACAGAAAGATAGTTAAATTGATAGAGATTTAAATATCTAAGACGCAGGTTTTTTCGTATATTTACAACAAAAGGCAAAACAAGTAGACTGCTTCTACCTCGTCAACGAAGTAGGTACCAAAACAAGATTTTAATCTATAAATATCAGGTTTTTATTTTTTTCACCGTATGAGATGTACAAAATGTATACGATGAATCACGAATCTTCTTTAGTTTTAAGATTATAAATGCGAAAAAATTCCATTAAGTATCATTATTTAAAGATTTTTTTTTCAATCCTTGCATTTTATTTATGAATGTTCTCTCTGAAAAAAATAGTCAACTGTCCAAATTGATCTCTTAGTCATACTTGAATCTGCCCTACCCGGTTTCGAATTAACTACCATACTAATCATAGATAGGTTGTCATATTAACGTTGTTTGGAATAATAATAATCTATGTTTTCCTATGATAGATCAATGTTGCCATAGTAATTTAATGACAGATTTTTTTAAAATTATGATCAAGGATTCGAAAGTTCTTTCACCTGCCGGCTTAGCATGACAACTACGACAAAAATTTGTCGACAGTTTTCTCGTGTTTTAATTGATTATCTCTTTATGTCTTCCGGATCTAATATGACACTTACACTTAACTCGACTTCTAATGTCAAAAGTGTCTCTCAAAGTTATCGATGTCGAGATATCTTATATATCTTAGTTTGTCTTCGCGAGATATCTCTTGATGGTCATGCTAGGCGGGCTGGAGAGAGAGTGATAATGGGGCCTAAGACAGAAGCCGTTCCATCTTTGGGAACCTATGAACATTTGTTTTTACGCACAAAAGCTTGGCGTGGACTATTTTCTTGTAAGGAAGTTACTGATCTCCACAGTTTTTCAATAAACATTTATTATCCCGTTGAAAAATACATCAAGAAAATCACGTAATTTCGCCCGCTAAAACTGTATATATGTATGTATAACCTACTAGCAACGCGCCCCGGCTTCACACGGGTGCAATGTAGATGTCCTATACACAAAACATAGGCAATGTTACTTGCTGATAATGTAGCTTTCTATTGGTGAAAGAATTTTCAAAATCGGTCTAGTAGTTTTTGAGTTTATTCATAACATACAAAAATACAAATCTTTATAATATTAGTATATATATAGATAAAAATAAGATCAAACTAGTCATAACCAGATTCATCACTTAAATTAAATAGTGGTGATGTGAAATGTAATTTGTATAATTATTTAGTTGCTAACCGGCTTAACACGAACATGCCGTAACTAGACTGCGTTAGGGTTGCCCAAATTGTTTTTTTTTCTAGCCCTTGCCCGCGATTTCTGAAATTTCACCCCTAGTTTCCTTTGAGTGGAGTTTTCAAAAGTTTTTGTAAGGATTTTTGTCTACTCCACTGGAAACTTCATTAGGCATTCGCCTTTGCGACTGGATGAAATGTATCTAATTTTTTAAATGTAACTTTTACGCCTATAGCAAAGGCTAAACTTTTACTTTTAGCCTTTGCATTAGGCAGTCAGTTATTCTTTTTATATAATATTTAGTATATGTGCACGTAATACCGATGTACCTGAATAAAAACTCCTTAGGACACACAAATCTCTGAAAATATTAAAAGAATACAGGTAGATGAATATAGGCTGGTTTTCATGATTTCGAAAAGAGAAAGCAGTTAATATGTATGATAAACTAATCTATGACAAAAATATATAACTCTCACGTAAGCAGACCATTTATTATAATAATAAATTTAAATTCATATTTTTAAGACGTAATACAGATTTTTTTAAATAAATTTATTTGCTTAAATAATTTTGTTTTTGAGCCAGCCCTATACGTAGGACGTGTTGAAGGTATCCTTGAATTGTCCTCGCCAATGTCATCTGCCAAATTATTGGGGACCTGATGTTTGGTCGTTACCTAATACTCACTAAATAATCACTTATGTACAGAAAAAATACGCAAAAATGGTATGAGACTAATTCGCATACTAATATTATATAGAAGAAAGACTTGCATTTTACCTAACGAATAAACTCAAAAACTGGAAGCGCTTTTAAAAATTCTTTTACCAATAGAAAGCTACATTATCAACGAGTAACATAGGCTATTTTCGGTGTATAGTACTATTACCTATTGCAGTATTGCACCCGTGTGCAGTCGCCCCGACTTGTTGTTAGTATCTGATAAAAAAATAAGTTACCAAATGTCTATGAAAGGGTAAATATCTTGTAGTTGAATACCTTCATCCAGCCTATAGGGATATCCTCGACCATTCGAACCACTGACCGTAAGGCCCCAGTAATTGTAATCGAGGTGTTTTTATACATAATATACTCAGCGCTCGGAAACACTTAGATAGCGCGATTCAGGATTAATGATGTCTTCATACTGATTTTATTTTAATTGTTTAGCAAATAACAAGAATTTCGCATCGTCACTTAACTTCATTCAAAAAATGCGTGTAGTATTGTAATATTACTCGTAAATATCCCAAATATTATTGAGTCTTCCTTTGTATTTTATACTGTAGCACACAAAATATGACATACTAGCAAAACGCCCCGGCTTCGCACGGGTGCAATGTAGATGAAAAAAGTAGACATGGGTAACTCAGCGAAATTCCCTGCGCCAACTCAGAAACTCAGGCGCAGTGTAGTGCGTCGGCTCCTTGAGTCAACTCAAAACTGCGCCACGACGCAACAAAATGAGACGCGCAAAGCGAGCAGTGAAACCTCCGAAACGCACTCAACTCCACGCTCATAGTTCACTCAGTGAGTGGGTACTGCGCCGTGCGCCGACACATTATGAATGTGTGAGCTGACTCACCCTGCGCAGTGAAGCGTGCCGGCGCAATTGCGCGGCGCAGCGCAGTGTTACCCATGTCTAGAAAAAAGAGCAAAGCCCATGTTACTCGCTGATAATATAGCTTTTTATTGGTGGAAGAATTTTTGAAATCGGTCCAGTATTCAAGTTTATTCGATACATTACTTACTAAAATACAAATCTTTCCTCTTTATAATATTAGTATTGAAGTATAGATGAGGAAATACGTTCGAATAAGAAAAATATTATTTTATTAAAATCACACTGTTTAGTTTCCAAACCAACCCACGCACCCACATTTGGCTAACAGACGAGCAAAGTTTATTGTTCTAGATCAGTTCAGTCTAATGAAATACTATTGAGAATGATAATCACGTGGCAAAAATGTATGAAAATGATGACTTAATGTATTAATAATTGATCATGTTATCTATATATAGATATAATAAAAGAGTAGGATCGAAATTACGCTTCACTAAATATTTTTACCAGAAATTAAAAGGGGCGATAAAAGAAGGGTAGCAGAATGCATAAATGCAATTTTTAAGATTCTTGTCTGTCTGTCTGTCTGTCTGTCCGTCTGTCTGTCTGTCTGTCTGTTTGTTCACGCTAATCTCCGAAGATACTGAACGGATATTCATGCAATTTACACAAATATATTAAGTAAAGCCCGGGGCAACATATAGGCTTTGTTTTATCGAAATCGGTTATCAGAAAGAAAAGTTATCATCATTTAAAAATAATTTTAAAGGCACCATATCACCAAATTGCAATGCAAACTGACTCGCGTTGAACTTTTTCGAATTGTCAGATGTCAATCACAGTTTGATATGTAAATGAAATACTTTGATTATTTCGTCATTTCCAATATATGTAATCGTAGAATAGTGGATATGCAGGCCCATTGCGTAACTTCAGATGCGAGTTCGTATCTGAAGTTGAACGGAAATATTTTTTTTTTGTATTTATTTCTTTATTTTTTTAAAGAACTATATAAAAAAAAATAGAAAATGTATTATTGAAATATTATATGAAAAAGTATTTCTTATGAGATCGTTTATTTCACCTTTTCATCCATCCTTTCTCTACAGAATTACGATTATTCGACATTGCTTCTTAAGGACTGTCTTCGTATCTTAGAGGTTAATATTGTCTTTTATTAACGCGAGTATCACACATTTAAATAAAATACTGTATACCGGATTAAAACGCGATTTATTATTTATATTGTTTAAAGTCTCCCGCGACCACGGTTGCTGAAAAGCATCCGAAACGTCGGGAAAAATAATTTAAACAATATAAATAATAAATCGCGTTTTAATCCGGTATACAGTATTTTATTTAAATCTTAGAGGTTTCCGCATTTAGCACCGGAAACCCGAGTAGGAATCCCGGGAAAAGGGAATTTAAAAAAAAATGTCTCAAAATGAAAATGATTAATTAAATGAAATAAATATCTAGGTGGATACAGTATCTTCACCACTAATTAAATTTATAAAAAAAATAAGTAAATTTCTTTAAAGTCAGGTTCATTTTTTCAACAATGGTATTTCTATTGAATTTTAAATCATACTTCGAACCCCAATCTCAACCACCATATGATGCAAAATCAACCGTCAATGACTAATTTGATAGCTCTTTCCCAAAAGAAATCACCAAGTACAGAGGATGGAGGATATGTAATTTGAAGAAAGCTTGCTCAAAAGCGAACCCCACGCGAACGAAGTCGCGGGCATCAGCTAGTTATTTAAATAAAATACTGTATACCGGATTAAAACGCGATTTATTATTTATATTGTTTAAATTATTTATGGTCTCCCGCGACCACGGTTGCTGAAAAGCATCCGAAACGTCGGGATAAATAATTTAAACAATATAAATAATAAATCGCGTTTTAATCCGGTATACAGTATTTTATTTAAATGTGTGATACTCGCGTTAATAAAAGACAATATCATGTTATTATATTATTTTCATCAATATTTGCATGCCATTGCTGATTGAATGGCTGATCGCTGTTTGTTTTTTCCATCTCATGTGCCTACATTTATCTATACTAAGTTGACGGGCTCGTTGGCGCGTTCGGTAGAACACCTGCCGTGCGCATCGATGGGTCGTGGGTTCGATTCCCACCGGGACGGCATGTTTTCCCCACGTCTGGTAACTTCGGGCATTGATCGGGTGGGAGGAATATCTAAAATTCCGACCGGGTAACGAATCACCGTTCATAGATGGAAAAACCGTGAAGTGCATATTGCGCGTTTCGGTTTCAGTCTATGGATTTCCGAATGCTCGAAGTAAAAATTAGGTCGACAGCGCATCGTTGACTGATGTTCTGTGGCTGAGGTATCACCTACCATCAAGTGAACCTCATGCTCGTCTGTCTGACATAAAAAAAAAAAATTATAAAGAGGAAAGATTGGTTTGCTTGTATGTTTGTTTGTTACGATTTAACTCAAAAACTACTGGACCGATTTTAATAATTCTTGCGTTTTAATACGGTATACAGTATTTTATTTAAATGTGTGTTACTCGCGTTAATAAAAGACAATAATATGTTAAACCAAGATATCTTATTGCAGTTGATGAAGCGATTGCGGCAGTTGGTCGGTCAGCGGATGTTCGAAGCCATCATGAAGGCGACCTTCTACGGGCAGTTTGTGGCTGGCGAAGACCAGAACAAGATCCGACCTACTATCGAGAGGTCAGTATACATCAAACTACTGGGTAGGTTTTGAGTTTTCAAGGGAAAATATACGATCATAATATTGAGATCGTATTTATCCCTTGAAAGTGTCTTTTAACACGTTGACTGACACGAAAAAGAATTAAAGCATTGATGAAAGTAGAAGAAGCGAAAGTGGTATGTAAGGATCGGAGCATATGGAATTACGTGGTCTCTGCCTACCCCAATGGGAAAGAGGCGTGATGTATATGTATGTATGTATGACTGACACGTGTTTACAGCGAAATCCCCGCCAGGCCACCCGTGCCACTGTAAGATGCATGCTCTGTATGATGCATGTTCGGAAATCCGTTAGAAGGAGTCACGGATGTAAGGGGGAAACGGTCCGATGATAACTCTTGCTGTCACCCGAATACGGGTGACGTGGCCTGATGAGAACTTTTGATGTCACCCGAATACGGGTGACACGGCAGTCAACGTGTTAAGATGGGATTATAGTAAAAGCAGAAAGTTTGTGCTTATGTTTGCAGTAGACAACCACTTAGAAAAATAAACAAAACTGTTAAGAAATACAAAAAAAAGTGCCGCCACAAAAAGGGGAGGTACTCAGCATATGACAGAGTATTTAGCTCTGACGCTGATTTTCATATATTTTATATTTATTTCAGCCTAGGCCCCCTTAGACTCTTAAACTTACTGTTGAATCATATATAAAAAATAATTTTGCACACAATATATCCTAAACCACTAATGTTTTAGATCGAAAAACCGTCAAGTGCGCGTTTCGGTTTCAGTCTATGGAATTCTGAATGCTCGAAGTAAAAAGTAGGTCGACAGCGCATTATTGACTGATGTTCTGTGGATGAGGTATCACCTACCATCAAGTGAACCTCATGCTCGTCTGTCGATATCTAACATAAAGAAAAAGATTTTTACAATAAATAATAATTTTACACTAGTACAGTATTTATCCTTTTTTACTGTTTATTGAATTTTATTCAAATTATCCAATTGTATGAATGTAATCTGGTTAATTTAATGAGCTTATAGTTCAGTGGATAAAACATAATCAAATTACAAAGAGTCAGAAGAGATAATCCGCAATTGCGATGCTATTTATAATTTTGTCTTTTAATCGTTACCGGAATGCATAAGAGTAATCACTCTTAGATTACAAATGATTACTCTTCAGTGCCCGATTTATTGAGCTAATGGATCCGTAGATAGATTACCTAGTAGATAGATTAAAATAACCTATCTAAAGAATCCATACATTACATAACAAATATACAATGTTGCTAGTACAACCGCAGAACAGAAGAAGTGTTCTGTGGTTACAACCAACCTTTACGCTTTAGATATAATATAATGTGTATTATAATATAGTAACCCTGTGTAGTACAATGATTATCTAATTATATTCTTCTAAGGCCCAAGTACTTACGAGAAAGTATTCGTAACATAAATTGTTTGTAATTCTCAAATGATAGGTATGTCTCATACAACTGATTGATTGACGAGTTCTTTCTCGCAAGTTGTTTGTGCTTGGGCCTCATTTTATAGATTTTGTGTGAAAAGATGTATATATATATTTTTAATTAGAAATAGTAAATTCACTTCTGCCAGATCATCTCTCGAGCCACTGAAAATTAGTGTCGGTTTTGCCTTATCGTATACTAAGTGGTTTTCTATTTCAGGAATCATCTGTTTTTTTAATGTTATATATGTGTTTTATGTATTGTAATTTATTGAATAAGTATTTGCTAGTCTGTTCTATTCTAAATGATTTAACACACCGTCATTATTCCATGGAAAGGATTAAAATAATTATTGTAATTATCTATTTTAATTGTATATAATGATCTATCCGGTAATGATATTAAAATTCCTTATAATTGATGTTTCTAGTTTGTATTGTGTACAATGGATCTTCTCTTGAGGAATATATCGTTGGGTCAAAGGTAAAATACACTCGTAATTTTGAATAAAAGTAAATGTTGCTACTATTCCTTATATATAGATAAGAACAAATTAATAAGTGTGTATTGCTCTTCATAGTTTAGTTCAGGACCAGCCGGCCTAGCATGACAAGCGCGACAAAATTTTGTCTACTGTTTTCTCGTGTTTTAATCGACTATCGCTTTATTTCTTTCGGGTCTAACATGACAATTACACTTAAAACTCGACTTTTAATATCAAAAATAGATATATTTGTCGATCGAGATATCTTTTCTATCAAAATTGTCGATGTCGAGACATAATATTTCGAGATATCTTACATCTCAGTTTGTCTTCTCTCTTCCGCGACATATCTCGTGGCGGTCATGTTAGCCCGGCAGAATACGTAAATTGTTCTTCGTTCTAACCGTAGGTTTACGCTTAAAATGAGTAATTGTAGCAAAATTTATTTTTATTAAAAAATTTACTGAGTGACTTTTACTTTTCAACCAACGACATATTCCCTATAGAGAATTCCCTTCTCTAGTAGGATATGGGACAGAAAATTTACTGCGTCTGTTTCAATGATTATTTTTCCGATTGCTTAACAGCAACGAGTTACGAAGAAATAATACTATAAGACGATGGGCGATGACGGGTTCGTTGGCGCGTTCGGTAGAACACCAGCCGTGCGCATCGATGGGTCGTGGGTTCGAATCCCACCGGGACCACATGTTTATAATTTTCTGTTAGCATGTTTTCCCCACGTCTGGTAACTTCGGGCATTGATCGGGTGGGTGGAATATCTAAATTCCGACGGGGTAACGAACCACCATTCATAGATGGAAAACCGTGAAGTGCATATTGCGCGTTTCGGTTTCAGTCTATGGATTTCCGAATGCTCGAAGTAAAAATTAAGTCGACAGCGCATCATTGACTGATGTTCTGTGGCTGAGGTATCACCTACCATCAAGTGAACCTCATGCTCGTCTGTCGATATATGACAAAAAAAATAAGAATTAATGATAATTTGAAACCATTTTGTTTTAGGTTACACTCATTTGGTGTGAAGTCCATTCTTGACTACTCCGTAGAAGAAGATCTCTCGCAGGAGGAGGCTGAGAAACGCGAAGTGAGGTAGTTACTTGTTTCGTTTTACCTTAATGTGCATGCTAATGAGTATTATTGATTAGATATCCGATTATAGATTTCAGAAACAATCAGGTTTTATTGGGAAAACAGCTTTTGCAAGATCATCGCTTTGTTTATCTTCTTCTTCAATTTATTTATTTTTCTTGTTATTTCATCAGGAACACCGTTCAAATACATCGTTTGTAAAAACTTTTCTTTGGTCTTCCTCTTTTATCCATTTACTTACGAATTTTGGAAGTTTTCTCATTCCTCCTTTCTAGACAATCCTTTTAATACCTACCTACCCTTTTGCAGTTACAGGTACTCTCAAACTTCCTTTCATATAATAATTCCTTATCTTATCCATTTTCCTCTTAATTTGAAAAAAATTAAACGTCATTAATAATTCATCATCTTAATTTTTCGTAAGTTGTTTCATTCCTGTTTGCATATCTTGCTCTCCATACCTCCGTTTTTAAAAGGAGACAGATACGGTCTGGTCTCATGGTTTTCGATATGTATTATGATTACGTAGGTGATCCTGTAGTAAGTGTACTATTTCAATACAATATCCCACTGGATATTTTTCTACCATTCGAAGGAATTCTATAACACTTTTTATAGCATCATGATTACCCCAGAAATCCTATTGCTATACCAATAGTAGAATGATTTAAATCAGTGATAATTTGCAAATATGCCTTTCTAAAATATTTTCAAAAGGCCCTATGGAAATTCGCTAACGAATTTGACACGACGCGACTGTACAAAAGTGAGACAAAAATAGCACACAGGCAATGTGTGTGGGCGACGGTCGATGTGTCGTTCTAATAATTTTTCCTATTGTTCTCTGAGCCTCGGCCTGAATAATGAAGTCGTGATTTTACGTAAAAAAGGCTTCAGATACTAATGTAACCTTGTAACTATCACGTGTTGGTACTCAGTGTGTTCTTTTGAAAGAAGATTCTTATATACGAGAAAATTTGACACTCAATTTTTAGATTGATTGATTACATACGAGATAACAGTAATATACGAGTATATAAAATACATTATTTATCGTCGTTGCGACTTAAAGACCTCTTATGTGTAAAAATAAATTTTATGAGAAAATCGATAAAAACCGATATTGAAAAATTTTTAATGAAACCAACTAAATAAAAAAAACAGGTATCAGCCACATGATTTCTTGCTTTTTACTTTGGTATTGTTAAAAGAAAAGAAAAGTAATATAAATTTAAAAGATATCGATATTTCAAGTACCAACTTTCAATTAGCAAGTACATAGGATATTTTGAAATTTGTAAAAGAGAAATACGATTGAAACGTCGTATACATGAAAGTTTTTGTATTCGATAGAGGTTCGAAATGTAGATTTGTCTGGCGTAAAAAGTGATTTTCCAAAAGTGACACATAAGAGGTCTTAGGTCCGTATTCCAAGACGTTACTCAAGTCGTAATCTATTCTTGAGAATTGTCAAAATGTCAAATTTCTATATAGAAAAAATGATTTGACAAGTCTCAAAACTAGATTCAAGCCTGAGTCACGTCTTGGAATACGGGCCTTAAAGTCGCAAAGACTATTAAATTATTTATTTTCCTTAGTATGTGGGAGAATTAGTATATTCCCATAAATGGAATAAGAATATAAATGACTAACTAATAAATATAACTTTAATATTACATAGAAAAAACACCTTAATCATAATTAGCAATTACATATTATGTTTCTTCCCTTTATAGCGTTATTCAATGAACACAAGCATGACATATTCATGAATGGCAGTATAGAGTATACCTTACCCTTTTATTATTTTTCTTTTTTACCAATTTCTGTATTTAGCTATCTATTAATTGTTTTTTTTTATTTTTATTAATTTACAGTGGCAGTACAAGTATATCCTTAGCCGAACTTCTAAAGAGCGAAGTTAGAAATTTACAAGAACTCCTATTATCCGGGTTTTTATAATTTATTTTCTGTTTTTAGTTTTTTTGAAGGAGTTTAATTAGCCATTCGTACCTAGTTTGTTTTTGTGATTTTAAGTACCTAGCGTTTATATTGAAGTAGATTAGGTGTAGTCGAGATTAATAATATTCTTTTATAATAGGATTCAATTAACATTAATATCACGTTATAAAAGAAATCAAATAGTCATACATTTTTAGAAAAAAAAACATAGAAAATAGACAGTCAACATAATATAGTCATTTTATACTATAATAATTATTATACATAAATTTGTACTATTTTAAAAAAAAATAACTATGTTTAAGTAGACTATATCGATTGATAGTTTTGGATACCTTTTAAGTAAAATTTCATCATATTTTGTTATGCCATTATCACCTTCCTTTCACATAATTATTGCATTATGTATGTTTCTTTTCTGTCGAACCTTTTTTCTTTTATGGTATTTACTAATCGTTTTTGCCTTAAAATACATTAATTTCTTTATAACGGTAACTTCTACTTATTGTATGGTTTTTTTGGGCCGTTATAGATTGTATAGGCTTTAGTTTTATATAAACAAAAAATAATTCCCGTATGAGGCTGACATATTTTTGTGCCTGTTTTCCTGTTTCTACTACTTGCTTGTAGGTAGCATAAGTCCTCTGCGCCCTGAACGATTTTATTTTTGTTTCCACTACATTGTCCAGACGGGTTTAGAGAATACAATCCCGAGCAAATTTTTCAATCATCAAAAATCCCGTAAACCCGGGATCTCGGGACTATGTCGGGATTAGACTATGTGGTTTCTAATTGGGCTCAAATGAAAAAAAATATGAGTAATTTCTTAAAAAAGCGTTTTTAATATCGTTGCACAATACAAATCACAATATAGTAAGAAAATAATATAGACAAAACAAAAAAAAACTATACTTTTGCAATTACAAAAGCCATATATTGCAGTATAATATGGCCCATTTAGAAGCAGCTTCAATAAAATCTATGACCATAATGTAGGTACATACATTGACTTTCAGTGGGCCCCATGTAATTCCTGGAGAAACAGTACCCTATTACAAAATAAACAGCATTCATGCTCTGTCTCTTTCTACTATCGAGGATGTTTTTGTATCATAACTTTCACTATCGGCACTATCGGCGTGCATTGTCAGCAGCGTTGCCAGAAGCTTACTTTTGTAACCTTTTAGGTGATTTTTAACTCCTTCAGGTTCCTTCTAACCTTCCTTCCGTGTAACCACGACTCGAAAGGTTACTTTTAGGTGATTTTTCGGAATTTGAAGAATTCATTTTTAATTTCTTAGATGAAACCACCTTGAAACGGAACGCAATATTGGCTAACGAAAAACTTCATTCATAGGCAGTGATAACAACTCTCAGACGAATAATCCTCTGGAGGTTCAACTTCTAAAAACAAAAAAATAAGATAAAGGTTATTTTTCATACGAAAAGGTTATCCATTTTAGGTTACTTTTGACAAGACACCGCTGGCAACACTGATTGTCAGTCTATTCTAGGAAGATAATTTGTCAGCGAAGCCACTGTATACGACAACACACGTCACATTGTCGTAGTGAAGTTGTAATCGCAATGTGCATCGAATGCTATTTATATCATCATTGTTTATATCATAAAGTTAGATAATTTTAGCAACATGATTACAGCGTCTGGCTAATAAATGTGAGACGGCAAAAGCGCGCCAAATTTAATAATTTATTTTTATTTAAAAGTGTTAAATTATGTTATACCAGATTTTTTATTCTAATTTTGGCGCTGAAACATCAATATTTTTAAAATTTACCCTGTTTTTGTAGTCGTTGCGTTTGTATTTTATGCTGTGTTTTCTAAAATAGTCCTATGACGTTTTATATTATCTGTGGAATGAAATATCGTTTTAAACTGTCTATTAAGTTTAATATTTGGATTAATCCCAGGCCATAAAATCTTAAAAAAAAAAGAAGTTTGGATTAATTAATTATCTATGTAATTTGAGAGCTATATTGACGGGCACGTTGGCACGTAGAGTACGTTTCAAGAAAGAAGTCCCACGGATAATGTTGGAATTACAATATTTTTTATGAAATTATATTTAACTCCATAGACACTAGCGACACCTAAAAAGGACTTCTTTTATGAAAAGGACTCTAGTTGGGTTAACGATTCAAATCCCAGCAGGATGATATTTTTATAATGTTCTTTAGTCACGATCCTCCGCGTCTGAACACTTAGGACACATTATTAACTAGTGTACTGTTGTCTGCCACTCCGCTGTTTACATAAAAAAGAAACTAGGCTATATGAAAATGGACTTCGAAACGAATAAAAATAGTAAAAGTAAGAAATAACTTGTGTTACTATAGCACATGGGTTATAATAATATTTTTTGAGACCGTGCCAAATAATACGTATTCTTTTATAGGACACTATATTACTAGTTGTGGCCAATGCGTTGCAATGGCACGTAAAGTGAAGATATTTTTTTTTTATGTTATTTTATTTATGACAAGAATCTTAAAAATTGCATTTATGCATTCTACTACCCTTCTTTTATCACCCCTCTTAATTTCTGGTAAAAATATTTAGTGAAGCGTAATTTCGATCCTACTCTTTTATTATATGTATAGATTAGCTAGAAAATTTTGATAGACAAGATATATCGTTCGACAAATATCTCTACTTTTGAAATTAGACGTCGAGTTTTAGGTGTAAGTGTCATGTTAGACCCGGAAGACGTAAAGAGGTAATCAATTAAAACACGAGAAAACGGTCGACAAAATTTTGTCGTGGTTGTCATGCTAGGCCGGCTGAAGAGATGCCGGCTCAAACGCTTATCGACGTTAATATTAACTTTAAAGTATTGCTGTTACTTTAATTAACATACTCATTATATGAGAGAGGGACATTTTAAGTAGCTGTCGACTTTAATCACCGTTTTAGTACATACTCCGCCGTAAAATCTGCTGATTTGTCAAAGATTTTACTAAAAATCACATGAGCTATTACCCGTGAATACCTCTTAGCGACTATTATATAATAGACAATAGAAGTATGATGAGTGATGTGTCCTTGGCTCGGATATTTTTTTAGTTTTTCGTAAATCATCGTTACGCGCATGTACTTTATGCCAACTAATATTTTCGTGTGAATATATAAAAGCTGACTGGCGGGTTGACTGACTGACTGACTGATTACCTGCACCTGCACTGTATCAATTGCATTATACCTGTATTCGTTAAGAAAGCATTTTTAAATATCATCCGCTATGGAGGTTTCGAGGTGGATGTTTAAAAGACCGCTGTTTTGAGGTGAGGCGTAAAAAAAAAATCGCCTTCAGGTTAGAATGCAAGACGCAAACGAAGAAGATATATTCGCAAGAAAATTATATATAGGGGCTCGTTAGCGCGTTCGGTAGAACACCTGTCGTGGGTTCGAATCCCACTGGAACGACCTGTTTATAATTTTCTGTAAGCATGTTTTCCCCACGTCTGGTAACTGGCATTGATCGGGTGGGAGGATATCGAAATTCCGACCGGCTAATGAACCACCATTGATAGATGGAAAAACCGTGAAGTGCACATTTCACTTTTCGGTTTGTCTATGGATTTCCGAATGCTCGAAGAGGTCGACAGCGCATCATTGACTGATGTTCTATGGCTGAGGTATCACCTACCATCAAGTGAACCCCATGCTCGTCTGTCGATATCTAACATAAAAAAAAATCTATTTCACGAAGTCTATGAATGTTGTCAAACGTGCACACTGCACATATATGTACTTTGTTTTAGTGTGCGTAATATAATATTTAGCGTGCGCTCCCGAGATTATGCACACTCAGAAAAATGTATATGTACATTGTACATGCCTAACAACATTTATAGCGAAACGGACTTCGTGAAATAGAATATTGACAGTTTGACACTATTATATAGATGTTGTTTTTATATATTCAGAGGCGTGACTCAAGAACGGGCTATTTTTAAAAATGTTACAACAGATTTATTGTTTTAAAAGAAACATGTAGCTCCCGCTTAGATTTATTGTGACGATAATTTATAATCTGTGAATATATATGTATGTATATTGTCATGTTAGTAGGTACACGTAATATATGTGTGTACGGAGCGTGCGTTAGGCAAAAATAGATTATTACTCTGTTTTGGAAGATTGATTATTTTTGACTTTAGTAGGTAGTTAGATTGGAAAGTATTGTTGATTAATAAAACACCTGATAGATAAGGTATATTGCGTTCTTATTTGGCGGGAATATCTTAGACTGGAGGTTGGAGTGTACGGCTGGGAGGATCAGGGCCGGATTTAGGGGAGGGCATCCGGGGCAACTGTCCCGGGCCTCCACAAAAAAGAGGCTCTCACAATAGAGACTTCGGAAAACAAATCTTTCAAATTCCGTCGAGTAAACACTAGTAAACATTTTCGCCGTTTTACTGGTTTATATTGTTTTTAAATATTAAAAAAATATATATATATTTGACAAATAATTTGTCCCGAGGCCTCCACACCTCTAAATCCGGCCTTGGGGAGGATAGATGAATATAATATAATAAGATAATTTTACCTCGTCTATTTTTAAAATCACTTATACTACTTTATAAATTAAGGATATGACCTGATGTTCTTTAGCTGAGTTATCCCCTACTATCAAGTGAACCTCATGCTCGTCTGTCGATATCTAACATAAAATAACATTGTTATATAGTTAGATAATAAAGAGTATTCTAATAATTTCTCTTAATTCTCAGCGCATCCATCTCAGTATGCGGGGACAAGGAGGAAGAAGGTCAACTAAAGCAATATCACGTTGAGCAGAGATTCGCGGACCGTCGGTACAAGGTCACCAGTGCCAGGACTTACTTCTATCTGAACGAAGCCTCCTGCGAGAAGAATATGGAGGCTTTCTTGAAGAGTATCGATGCTGTCGCCGGTAGGTCGCATTTTTGAGGTTTTATGGGGTAAAGTGGGTTCGCGCTCCTTGGCGCCTAACGCTTCTAAGGTCTGAAATGTTTATAGTTTAAAGTAAATATATAACTTTTTCTCAATACTGATACTTGGAAAATTGAACTGGTGAAAGGAATGGCGAAATTACGTAGGTATAGTATAGTATATATAGTAGAAGCGAAAGTGGTATGTAAGGATCGGAGCATATGGAATTCCGTGATCTCTGCCTACCCCAGTGGAAAAGAGCCGTGATGTATATGTATGTATAGTACCTTCTAGCTGTACCTACTTGGAATGCTGTGCAATGCTACGTCAAGTAAAAAAAGTATTCACTTTATTTTGACGGGCTCGTTAGCGCGTTCGGTAGAACACCTGTCGTGCGCATCGATGGGTCGTGGGTTCGAATCCCACCCGGGACAACATGATTATAGTTTTCTGTAAACATGTTTTTCCCACGTCTGGTAACTTCGGGCATTGATCGGGTGGAAGGAATATCGAAATTCCGACCCGGTAACGAACCACCGTTCATAGATGTAAAAACCGTGAAGTGCATTGCGCGTTTCGGTTTCAGTCTATGGATTTCCGAATGCTCGAATAAAAAAAAAAATTGCCCGCGAACCTTCGGGGACGTATGCAGAACAACTCTGACTACATACATTAATTTATGCTAGAAATAAAAAATATCAAGATTGATCAATTGATAGGCTATTACTAACCTACCATTAAATGAACTTCCTCGTCTGTCAATAAGTCAAATAGAATAAGATCAATGTGTATTATGTTCTGCACTTGAATTCGATCTTAATTGTCTAGACATCTTAATGATTGCAAATCTAACCGAATATATCGCGTCATATTTATCGCGAAGCTTGGGAAAGAGATAAGTGATAAAAAAAAATTTAATCTATAAGTAATTAACGTTGTAATTTGTTATATATATTTATATAGGTGTCCTAAAATATGAGAGTGACAGTAGCAAAAACTTCACTTGATGGTAGGTTATACCTCAGCCACAGAACATCAGCCAATGATGCGCTGTCGACCTAATTTTTACTTCAAGCATTCGGAAATCCATAGACTGAAACGAAACGCGCAATATGCACTTCACGGTTTTTACATCTATGAACGGTGGTTCGTTACCCGGTCGGAATTTCGATATTCCTCCCACCCGTTAAATGCCCGAAGTTACCAGAAGTGGGGAAGACATGCTCACAGAAAATTATAAACATGTCGTCCCGTTGGGATTCGAGCCCACGAAACATCTATTATTCCTCCCACCCGTTCAATGTGGCCTACAGAAAATTTAAATCATCCCGATGGGATTCGAATCCATAACCCATTGATGCGCACGGCAGGTGTTCTACAGAAAGCGCCAACGAGCCCATCAAACCTGCCTGCTGGTAAATCCGTCACTGGGTCCATATTTCCCAGTATAATTAACTTATCTTACTACAATGTAGTCACGGCAAATTGTCGAAATGAGCGTTAATATGTTCAAGAAGAATTTGAATACTTGTAAAGATATCTGTTTCTAAATTTATTGCTACGTATTTGCATAAATATTAGTCAAAACTTTTAAAAGGCTATTTCTTTAAGTACAATAATGATACATAAAGCGTAGCAATCGTTGCTGGAGGTTCTTTTGTTTAAGATACGATGATTTTTTTTTTCAGGCATTACGGAGAGCACAGGTTTGATGGCTGTGAAATTGACAGCTCTCGGAAGACCACAATTACTTGTAAGTATATGTCTATTATCAAAGTCGCGGCGGAACGAAAAGAAAGATCAATCAACTTCTTATTTTAACTTATTAAGAAAACATTTTTAATTATATTTACGACTAGCGATTCGCCCCGGCTTCGGACGGCTGCTTTATATTGGAGAAAGAATGTTTTTTAATCGTTCGATTAGTTTTTGAGTTAGATCGTAACAAACATGTTAATGTCAAATGGAAGACATAATGTGTGCAAACGACGATCGATTATTGTTATAATCGGATCCGAAAGATTTTCGTAATAGGAAAATGTACCTGCGATCAGCCAGCCGTGCTTTGGTTTTAGTAATAGGCCTACAGTATTGAACACTGTTCGCATTTATAGCTGACTCAAACCGATTCTTATGTGGCTAACGGTATATGATTAACCCCTATATTGGGCACGTAACGAACTAAACCCGATCTGTGAGACGCTATAGGTAATATAGCGTCTCACAGATCGGGTTTAGTTAATAATATATTATATTCTTCTAAAAATACAAACTGTAATTTAATTGTAATTACTATTTTTGTATTTTTTTTTATTTCACAGACGGATTTGATTGCATTATCTGTAATTATATCTATGTAAATTAGTAGATATTAATAAATAATAATATTGCCATTGATTGGTATCTTATTAATTTATTTTAGGTTTTATCGGGTTTTTACAGATTTATTATAAATAAAAATCTGTAAAAACCCTATTGTTCAATATTATTAATCACGAGATACCGTTATAATTAATCGTTCGTTAATTATAACGTTATCTTGTGATATTGCAACGATAACGTTATCCGGAGTTCAGGGACAGACGTAAAAAAATCAAATTATTTCATTCTGACAGAAGATTAATCATATTAATCATATATATGATACAATCTTTCTCAATTAATGTTATATGTTTTTTTTATAATCAATAAGACATGGAGAATACACGAGGTGCAATGTGTAAATTACTCCTTACCAAAAAAAAAACAAATATATATGGAGCATTGCTAGTCGAATTAAAATATTAGAGTCATAGCCTGTGGCGGATTTACCAGCAGTCTGAGTAGGCTTGAGCCTATGGTAGCAGAATTTAGGGGCGGCAAATTTGAGGACCAATTTTTTTTACATGTCTTGTAGAAATTAAAAAGAATTCTGTAGAACGTTTTTATGATGTCTTACAGAGATCTTGCCAATGATTTTCCTTCTTCCATTTCAATGTATTTTCAACGGTATGTCAAGCTTCTATATCCTATAACAAAACACCCAGTTCGCGGCCCCAAACCAGTAATTGGACTTTAAATATATTATTTTAAGAATATAGACGGGAGTGGTTAATAATATGTAAATCCGCCTTATATGGTTATGACCCCACAAAAGCTAAAAAGCCTCGTTATCCCCTTCTACTCTGTTTTGTTTTCTTTCATCTGTATAATGTGTTTCTGTGACAGTAAAAAGTATTTATCAAAATAGCTTAAATAGGTTTGGTCACTACCGTGACTAAGTGCAGTTTGCACTCGATATTTGTGGAAACGAGGAAAAAAAAATGGTTTCGATCAGGCCTGTCTGAAAAAACTGCGAAAAAACAAGCCCGAGAAGGCCGATCTCCTACTTGCCTGTAAAACAGTTCAGTGAAACAGACACAGAATTGGTCTCATTTCTTGAAATGATTCTATTCTGCCCCATGCCCGACACAGAAATTCGATTTCAATTCACTTTATTAAAAAGGTTGTTTGTGTTCCAGCTGCAACTATCGGAGGTGATTATGCGCGCGCGCAACTACATGCAGCAGATAGCCGGCGGAACTGGCAACGTGTTAACCCACCACAAGACGATCGAGGACTTCCAGCGGTACCTCGGCGAGCACTCCTCTAAGCCGGAGGTTCAGGACTTCATGAAGAAGATCACCTCGGACAAGGAGGGGTAAGTAAATACATTCCATTGTCAAGGGAATGGCCATCATTATCCCTTGATAAGAGTTTGTCCTTAGCCAATATATTGAACAAATAGTAAAATTGTTTGCAAGGATTTTTTTGATAAATATGTATATTATGTTATGTATTTGATTATCTAAAAACATAAATATTACGCTCGGATGTATTTTTTACGGTGTTGCTATCAAAGCAGGTACTAGGGCAGTCTTAATACACATCTTTTAATTTTCGTTGTAGTTTTTTTTGTTTCAAACTATATCATATTTTGATCAATATAAATATTTAAGAAAATATTTTGTAAACATTATTTCTTGTTGTTTTAAATGATTAGCTAATTATTGGCTTTGAAATTTTTTGTTTTGCATTAGACCTTAAATGCCTCGTACTTTATTTTGGTTGTATCTAAGAGGAGAATTAAGCTTAGCATTTTTTTAAATCCATTTCGTAATTTTATTTGGCTTGAAGGACCAGAAATATCAAAGGGCGATGTAAAGCTAGCAATGTGTTTCAGTATGCTGCACTTATTTCCGTGGGACCGGTCAGTGACATCGCCTTATTATCGTAAGAGTTAGACGACTCGCTAATAAGGATTTATTTCGCTAATACGAGCCCGGTTCGGGTGTAGTCGGTATTTACACAAAAAAAAAAAATCGGAGATTATTTGGTTTAAATATTGTTTAACCATTGAATCGCTCTATTCGTTCTTAAGGACACTGGCAAAGTGGTATTTAGTATTTTTTTATACATATGTATATTGTAAAAAATCTGTCCGGCTACTGGAAACCAGAACTTCCGAATGCTAGATGTAAAATCTAGGTCGACAGTGCGTCATTGACTGATATTCTGTGGCTGAGGTATCACCTACCATCAAGTGAACCTCATGCTCGTATGTCGATATCTGACAAAAAAAACCATTAAATTTTTTCACATAGTTCAAAAACACTTTAGATAAAAAAAACAACAATACAAATTATACAGCGGATAAATGAATCTTGTGCACAATGGCTAGGATAGTAATGCTTTGTTTTTTATTCGTGTGTACGCTAAATAAAGAGTCTAATTATAGAAAGCAAAAAATCATTCATACTTATGTTTTTAAACTAATGTTTACGTTCATCCATCATCTTGTTTATCTTTCAAATATTTCAGATCTTGGCATTTGTTTCTAATTTCGTTTCTCCTCTGGCTGTCCTCATAAATGTCAACTAAATTCTTTTGTTTCTGCTCATTACATAATTATAGACCCAGAAATACTCATAATAATACTAATGGCCTTATTAATAAAACATAAGTCTGAAATAGTTAAAATATGTTTTGTTTCTTTCGTTCTGTAGTCTTTTTATATTCGATAGAGCGAGACAAAACATATTTTAACTATATCAAACTTATAATACGTTTATGAGTAAGGCCGTAAGTCTGTATCTTGTCTCTAGTTTTTTTTAATAAAAAAAAATAATTAACATTATGTAGTGTTTGCTAAAAATAAAAAATACAACTATTTCCATAGTTGTATTTTTAATATTGTCTTTTATTAACGCGAGTATCACACATTTAAATAAAACACTGTATACCGGATTAAAACGCGATTTATTATTTATACTTATTGTTTAAATTATTTATTTAAATAATATAGAAAATTACAGTAAATATCAACTCCGTAGGAATAGATGGCGTTAATATGTAATGGTTGTAAAACAAAACATTTGTAAAACATAAATTTGGCGATTAAAAAGAGTGGCGGCGAGTTTCTTGCCAGTTCTTCTCGTCCGCTCTACGCCCTTGATATATATTTAAATAAATAATTTAAACAATATAAATAATAAATCGCGTTTTAATCCGGTATACAGTATTTTATTTAAATAGTTGTATTTTTAGTAAACATGAGTTTTACGTGTGGTTATAAGTTTGAATTTTGTTCTAGAATCGTCCACTTGTTCCCATGGTCGAACATTCTCGACAAGGACATGAATCTCTCGGATTCGTTCCGAGTTCCCGACCCTAAGAGTGGTCAGATGCGTCGTCTTATCTCCCAGATATCGCCTAAGGAAGAGGAGATGTTCAGGAATATGCTGCGAAGACTGAACCATATCATCCAGGTAAATATCAAAATTATGAGCAATACTTAACTTGTATTTCACCGAAAACTAGCATATAGTACATGGTCAGTCCTCCTTTGTGTGTTATATTATACTTAATAAAACGTTTACACGCACGGACGGATAGGTCGATACCGGATATATCCGGCACTGGCCCAAACAGGTCATCAGATGACTGCCGGATATATCCGGCACCCGTACCGAAGGGGTTAAACCTAAGTTTAAATATTTTATGTTTTTATTCTGTATTTCCTTGGTATTTACCGTCATCTAAAATGTGTCAGATGGTCTCCTTAGCAAAGATAGATTTAGACGATGCCACGAGTTATATTTCGTAACACTTTGTAAAGTAGACATATACCAAACTTATATGAAACACGGTATTTATTACGCAGAATTAGTCTGGTCATCGCCACGACTTTATTCAATCGAATTTTAAGCTGAGTAGTCACCCATAGTTGTAAAAAAGCATACCTTGAGGATGTGTTGAATATAAATAAAAGTATTTTCTTTTACTTAGAATAAAATCTGGGCTAGACCACTTGGTCTTAAGTGAAAACGTTAAAGTTGTACAAGCACGTTGATGAAACAAAATGTAAATTTTCTTATTCACATTTTTCTTCAATTCACCTATATCATACCTTGTTGCGAAGTTAAAAAATAATTTGGGATTGGGCCCAGAAGACTATAAAAATAAAAATAATCATTAAAAATAATTATTTTTATTTGTAAAATAAAATATCAGTGAAATAAACACAAAATAGTAACTTTGTATATGTAATTTTACATTAAATATTCCCACAGGTGGCTGCCGAAGTTGATGTGAGGATCATGATAGACGCTGAACAAACATACTTCCAGCCGGCCATATCTAGGATCTGCTTGGAGATGATGAGGCGGTATAATAAGGTATAGTATAACTATGGTAAAAGAAGGAATTTATTGAGGGAGTGCTGTTTAATAAATTACAAGAGTAAACTTAAAAATTACATAATATCCACTAGAAGTTTCTAGCTAACGTCACAGTTACTAAAAATATTTTGTCTATGTCCCATTATTTGTAAACTGTTTATTTTATGTTATATTGAGACTACCGCTATATATCAGACTAGCAACACGCCCCGGCTTCACACGGGTGCAATGAAGATAAACTATACACAAAAAATCACACCGGTAGTTTTTGAGATTATTCGTTAAAAACATACAATACAATTATTTCCCCTTTATTATGTTAGTGTAGATTAAAATATTTATATATTTATCTGATAAGTGTGGGAAGAGCAAGTAGTGTTCAACCCTATTGAAGTACCTACTTATGTCACGAAATTCCCCTACAAATTATCATAGTAACTACTAACCCTTTTTTAACTTATAGTCAGATGAAATTGAAATTTGTGTAGAAAAACTAATAATATCATCTTATTTTTCTCTCTTCAGGGAAGGTTTGTTGTATTCAACACTTACCAGACTTACCTGAAAAACACCTACAACGAGATAGTGACGGACTTGGAACAGGCTGAACGGCAGAACTTCTACTGGGGAGCCAAACTCGTGCGCGGTGCTTATATTGAACAGGTCAGTAGCTTTGATAACATATCGTCGTTTCGCCTGCCACATTCCATATGTGCATTTTTTTGATTTTTGGTTTTGGTTTTTGCACTCTATGTGTTACTAACATCCTTTTTGTTATATTCGAACTGGAAACGAGTTTAACTAATTCCATATGTGTTTTTACCGTTAAGAAAAACTCCGTATGTGAATCAATAATACGTTTTTCGTTGTTTCCCAAAACTATACAAAAATCACAAATGGAACTTGTCAGGCGCAGCGACGATATTTGAATATTGGATGCCTATAGATAGATAACTAATTAAAGGCGATTTTTGGTAATGCATAATTTGTTAGCACAGGTTCCTATATTAATTGTAAGACAAATATTATATTATGTTACACCAATCAAAATTAATAATAATACATCTCACTCGCTCTAGGTAGTAAATATATTGTGCCGCTCACTCGCACAGTATTAAATGATTGAATGATTTTCAATTGGTAGTAACTTGGAGAAAAATGCCAAATAAAATCGGTGGTTTTCTTAGTATTACTCTCGAACTATTCATATAAAATAATTCATGGCCTGTAGGTCTATTACGAAAATCGAACGCAACGAACGGAACGTAACGAAAAAATAAACAACTTTGTATTTTAACTTATGAAAAAAACATTTTAAATTATATTTACGATTATTCTTACAATCATAGTAATATCAACGAATGACATAATGTTTTATTGCGAAAGACGTATCGATCATCGGATTCATAATAGGAAAATATACGATCCGTCATCTGAAACTTCGTATTTTGTTTTGGTAATAGGCCTCCTGATCTGAAAACTAGATACTTGGAGCTAAAATCCAATGAAAATCATTAACTAATTAATAACTAAATTAACTATATTATGTTGAGTTTAAATTAATGAAAATCACAATTAAATTATAAATTCGTCGGAGAAAAAATCAGTAAACAGTTTTTGCTACAATTTGCTAGAAATAGTTTGGTATAATTAGTACAATATAACTGATTTCTTAACACAGGAGCGCGCTCGAGCGGCCGCCATGGGCTACGAGGACCCCACGTGTGAGAGCGTGGACGCCACCACCAACTCCTTCCACAAGTGTCTGAAGGAGATCCTCGGAAGAGTCAAGGTAACTATACCATTCTCACACTTCATATAATGTACTGTGGAGGAAGGAAGGAGTGGTCTTCCTCCAACCTAAAGGGAGGATCCTCGACCAGTCGAACCACTGACTGACTCCAGCCGACCTAGCATGACCGCCACGAGATATGTCGCGGACGAGAGAAGACAAACTAAGATGTAAGATATGGAGATATATTATATCTCGACATCGACAATTTTGATAGAAAAGATATCTCGATCAACAAATATATCTATTTTTTATATTAAAAGCTGAGTTTTAAGTGTCATGTTAGACCCGGAAGAAATAAAGAGATAATCGATTAAAACACGAGAAAACGGTCGACTAAATTTTGTCACGGTTGTCATGCTAGGCCGGCAGAAAGAGATACGAAGTTTGATAACTAAGCCGACGACATGTCTATCTTAATAAATAAATAAATAAATAAAAATAAATATTGAATCCAATTTCATTAATGACGTTACCAATTGTTTCAGGGCGAACGTCAACAAAAGCTCGGCATAATGGTGGCGTCACACAACGAGGACACCGTGCGCTACGCCATCCAGCTGATGGACGACCACAACATCCGGCGCGACGAGCGCGTCGTGTGCTTCGGGCAGCTGCTCGGCATGTGCGACCACATCACCTTCCCGCTGGGTGAGTGGGAGGGAGAGAGAGAGAGGCAGTACATAGATAGAGAGAGAAAGGCTAAGAAAGGTTGAGGGAGATAGAGATACAATAGTGAGAAAGAGGTAGATAAAGATTCGCTATTGTACGACAGGTAGATGGATAGAGATAGAAATATGATAGCGAAAAAGGGAGAGAGAGAGAGGCGGTACATAGATAGAAAGAGAAAGGCTATGAAAGGTTGATAGATATAATAGCGAGATAGAAAGAGGTAGATAGAGAGAGAGCGTGAGATATAGATAGAGGTTCAACATCGCTGTTGTACGACAGATAGATGGATAGAGATAGAAAGATGATAGTGAAAAAGGGAGATAGAGAGAGAAAGGTTAAGTCAAGTTGAGAGAGATAAAGATGTAATAGTGAGATAGAGAGAAAGATGTAGATTCATCGATAGAGGTTAATTATCGCTGTTTTACGATAGATAGGTAGATAAAGAGAGATTTATTTGTTTTAATACACAACTGCATATATGAAATGTTATTTAAGACGCCCAAATAAAACAAATTATTATTTAAAATTAT
This sequence comes from Anthocharis cardamines, assembly GCA_905404175.1. Lineage (NCBI taxonomy): Eukaryota > Metazoa > Arthropoda > Insecta > Lepidoptera > Pieridae > Anthocharis > Anthocharis cardamines. The sequence continues at coordinate 2,394,892 of FR989970.1, forward strand.
TATTATCAATAGTTACAAACACGAAATGGTTACGATTAAACGGTAATGGTCTCAGAATAATAGACTTGGGTAGCTTAGCTAGTTTTCAAACATAGCCTTGTGTTACGAATGTCAGACCATCTTGATAATAAAAATAGAGGTATAGAAAATATATATTTTTAAACGATGTTTCTATGATACGCACAGATTCAGATCCATTCCTGTATGTCGGATAAAGATTCGATCATTTTAAAGGTGTTTAGCCAAAGCCTTCATCTGTCTACATTAGAATAACGACTGGACTATAACAAAAAACTTTACACAGAATCCTCTTCATCTTTCTGCCCTGTTGTTGTCTTCTTAATTATCTTCTTTCAGTCGTCATCTCTGAGTAAACTTCAACCACAATCATATGACCTAATTAAATATATTTTTCAGGTCAAGCTGGCTACTCCGCATACAAATACGTCCCGTACGGTCCGGTGCTCGAAGTGTTGCCATACCTCTCACGTCGCGCCAACGAGAACCGCGGCTTCCTCGTCAAAATCAAAAAGGAAAAGGGTCTGCTGTTAAAGGAAATATGCCGCCGAATCGTCACCGGGCAGGCCTTCTACAAACCCGTCGGTAATTACACGCCCGTGTAGGCCAAGCCTAAAACACTAGGAGTTTCAATTTCACCGCTTCGGTTTATTTTCAACGCCATCTCCGCCGTGAATACGATGACATTTGACGTGCAACCATAATCTGTACCGAATGTTGTCCTTTGCCTCTTCGGAATTAAAAAAAAATTCGCGCGTTTGTAGGTTAAGCTGCGTCCACACGTTTTAGGAATTGAGATATAGTATGTGTGTACGTCTCATGTGTGCGGGGCTTTTGAGGCAACGGCGTGTTTTGTTTCCGTTTAGAAGCATGGCTAGTCCAATGGTTGGCTTTGGATTTGAGCTATTCATAGAATTATACATATTATTGCTGCTGATTTGTTGCTGATTAACAAATTGTATGCAATTTGCTACGTAAATACATTTGAATTTTCTTGTAATGATCACAAAATTTCTGGTATTTTTTTTTTAAATTAAATTATTTTTAATATTTAAATTATTTAATAAATGTGCACACTGTAAAACAGTTGCATTTTTCTTTATTTATTTGCACCATTGCGGTATTTTCATTATAGGTATTATTTTGCGTTTCTGATCTATGTATTTCAAAATATTCTTAGAATATATTTTACACGTGTCATTAATGTATAGTTTATTAAATTTTTTTAAACAATTTATTTCATTTTAATTTAGAATATTATGTATATTGTGATCTTGTTTTATTTTTATTTTGGAGACGTTTATTAATTACTTTGTATTATATATATGGAATCTTTCCACTAAAACATCTTATAAATAACAGTACTCGTAACTCGCAAGTGAAATTCCCAGTGGAATATTGTACATATATGTAAAAGTATCGTATATATGTCACCGGATTATTGTACAAACCGTTCGTATATCATTTCTGGTTATGTTGGTATGGTGACCACTGCGAACCGAATCCTACTCATGAAATGGCTTGGCTCAATAAAAACAAATTGTAAATTCACCGTTGGCAATTTTTCGTTAATAAATTCCTATATTAATTAATGAGAATGTTAAATTGCAAGATTTATTGTCTGTGTACATTTTTTTGGGCATTAATAAATTCTCACGGGAAATTATAAACGGTTCGTACACAGAACTGAGGGGCTAGCACGAACAAATTGCGAAAAAGTATTCATATCGTCGAGCTGTCATTTGTATGAAATTTCACATGATTTCTCATACAACTGACAGATGGACGATTCGAATACTTTTTCGATAGTCATCCGTGCTAGGCCCTCAGGGAAAATAAGTAGAAGTGCGAAGTAGGCGTGGCACGCGTGTCACAATTTGGCACGGTGGCGCTTAATCGATCACAGTTAGCCAAAATCATCCTTATATCTTTCACATAAAGTTTAGTTTAGTAATTATATATTAGTTTGTTTTAATATTACAAAACGTCGTATGTACTTTGTGCGCTAAGCCAAAGTAACCGTTATCGCCAAGAACTAAGATATATTATCAATTGTAGGACCAGTGTGATTTAGCTAGTTTTGAGTTAAATAAAAACAACAAATCGCAAAAAAATGTTACTGTGTACAGTGTTAAATACTCCATTCATTTGTGTGAATTTGGCGACAGTCGATCCGGTAAAAATTATGACACATTGCACTTCTACTTACTTCTTCTGTTCTGTAGGTTCGTATAATAATCCGGTGACAAATACATACTCTGTACTATACTATAATACATACATATACATCACGTTTTCCCATTGGGGTACGCAGAAGTCACGGAATTCCATATGCTTATTAAATAGACGCTTAGAATACTCCTAAAAACAACGGGTTTTTTGAATATATCCTTTTTGATGTATTCTAAGGCCTTCACTGAGTATTTGAAGCCAATCTTCAATATTATAGATCTTAAAAATCTTATAAGGACAGGTTATGAATGATTGTCAATATCGACGCGTGATTCTAAGATGGCGGATTGTCAAACCAAAATGGCGCCAGTGTGGTTTATTAAACGAATCATACGGGAGTTAAGGAGTGCATTTGCGTGTTCTAAGTCTTAATTTATTCATGTAAGCTAGTATGTGTTTTTGTGCTATTGTTTGTTATTGATATATTGTCAGGTTAGAAAATGCTCAATTATGTTTTTGAAGCCTGAATGTAGAATAATTTCGGTACTATTAAACAGTGGCGAGACCAACATACAAGATCAAAAAGCCCGTCTTGGCTTGAACCGCCCTTAACGTAATTATATAACGTTTGACGGGCTCGTTGGCGCGTTCGGTAGGACACCTGCCGTGCACATCGATGGATCGTGGGTTCGAATCCCACCGGGACGACATGTTTATAATTTTCTGTAAGCATGTTATCCCCACGTCCACGGGCATTGATCGGGTGGGAGGAATATCGAAATTCCGGCCGAAAAAACCACCGTTCATAGACACAAAAACCGTGAAGTTCATATTGCGCGTTTCGGTTTCAGTCTATGGATTTCCGAATGCTCGAAGTAAAAAAAGTAGGTCGACATCGCATCATTGACTGATGTTCTGTGGCTGAGGTATCACCTACCGTCAAGTGAACCTCATGCTCGTCTGTCGATATCTATCATAAAAAAATATATAAATGTGTCATGTAATATTACTTATATATTATCTTAAAGCCGGCAAGCCGGGCTTTTGGGCTTGTATGGAGATCCCGTCACTGATATTAAATCGACTTATGTATTAATGTTTCAAACATGAAAATGAATTTAATTGATTTTTTTTTTAAATTAAAATCAATTCTTAAATATTATTCTTGCGAGTCTAGTACCGAAAGAAATAAGTTCCTATTAAAAAAAATAGGCCGATAACGAATTAATATAAACATTACGAATACTTGTTTCGTAATGTTTGTATTATATTATTCGTAATACGTTTAGAGGATTAATTTGTATCTCACTGAATGTCCGGTAAAATGTAACTGATACATAGATTTTAGTTTATTTTTTCCAATTATTTGTTTTATTTGTAAGCTGTTTATTTTGATGCGCTGATTATTGTGATGCTAATTTAGTTTTTATGAATAGACAATTAATAAAGACAAATGTTGTATATTTTTTTGCTTTTTTATTTTTTTTATCCTTTATTTTTCTGTGGCAATAATGTGTAGAATTTTGACACTTGACATGATTGGTTTTTTTTATATTCGGAAGGAATAGCGTCCAGAATCCAGACTTTATATATGATATAATAAAAAATTAACAGCAAAATTATAGTATATCATATTCTGTATTTGTTATACTTTGTATTATATTGTGTCAGAATAATATAAAAAATGTTGATGTCTAACTTAACGCTTAAAAAAAAGTTGTTGTTTAAAGTTAGAAATTTAAAGTATAGGGCAACATTTGTAATAATTAAAACAGGCCGTGACATTTTGCGACGTCTCTTTAATACTACTGTCGACTTATTGTCATATTAAAAAATAATATCACTATAAACTCCATTTTAAGAAGTGTTATCTAAATAAAATAACTTTTATCTGTTTAAAACGCTATTTAGTGTATTTTATTCCGACGTTTCGAATGCTTTTCAGAAAACGTAACAGGTAAATTTTCACAAAGTTGCCATATTATTCCTAGGAAATTCTTTGTTGTAATTTCCTATATTATGGCAATATTGACTAACAGTGTCCTCTTGTTTTTAGTATGTTTGACTTTACTTGGGGTTTTACATTTTTAAATCCAGTAAAGGTTATTTTATTTAAATGTGTGATAATCGCGTTAAAAGACAATATTAAATGTCCTTAAATTGATAATTTTTCTCTATTTGGACACAGTTTAATCTCTTCAGGGACGAATTTTTGAAAGTATATTGGTTTTGTTATTATTTTTATTGTGAATTGTTCATTGTATTTTAATAACAATTCAATAAGTTAAAGAGATTTAAAAAATGGTACACCTTTACAAAAAATATCTCGTAATATGGGGTGTGCTGTTACAAATGAAATTAATAAATTATAAATTAAACATACTTCATTTATAAATGAAGGATTTCATCAAAATTACGAATGTCCCTGTAGAGATTAAAGAAAAATGTTATATGTGCATTATGCTGTTTAGATATTGAGCCGTTTTGAAGTAGTCACGGCCTGATATTGCTTGTTTTTATTTCGAAATGCTTGTAAAACGAATTATTAGAAACACGTTTCAAAGACTCGAAGGTGGATTAGATGTTAAACTATGTAGGCAGACAATAATGTTCATTCATTGATGTATCGTACGGCAACATTAGTTATGTCAAAAAACTAGATGTGCATAGAAGAACAGGCCCATACAAACATTTTTTTGGCACAGAAAAGGTATTTCTATTTTTGAACTGAAGAGCGCGCGGCAATGTATCGGTGTGATAGTGTGACACACACATCTAAGCAGTCCGCTGACTCCTCCCCTCGCGTTGTCTCGCTTGCTCTTAAGAGCGAACGGCAATAACGCTCTAAAAGCGGCTGGGTGAGAGAGAGGGCGCGCTATGGCTCTAGCGTCAAAGTGTGCGTTCAAACGGATACTAGCCGCGCCGTGGTGGCTGGGGTGAGAACTGCTCTTACCCCAGAGAAACCTTGCCAAGCGCGCCTATAAGGCCTTTGCTTCTATGTACATCTACGTATGCGTGAACCTATTGTGTTTTGTTATATGACCCCGTGTTGATTCAAAAATTGGCGTTGATAGGACAAATAAAATAGCAATGCAATTTTGTATCATAAGAGAATCATACTAAGGTAAGGTAGGTATTACTGAGGCAAATTAAAATAAATAATGCGGTATCAAGCTACCTTTTTTACTTCAATCATTTGGAACTTCATGCTCGTCTGTCGATATCTAACATAAAAAAAAGTAATGAGTCCCTCTGGATTGACATTTTCACTTGATATTAAATATAACTGCATTTGAATATACTTCGACAGGCGCTTCCTAATGACAACTAACAACTAACGATAACTGACGAGGTGAAAGTTATCACCGCAAAATATAATAAGTATGTCTTTTTACTTGACTTCGCCAAGATTTAGTATCTACATATAAATAATTCAATTTTATAGTTCAACTACCTCTACCATATAAAAACAGTGCCTGAACAAAAATTCCAATGACTCGAATATGATACATTGCTAATTTTCTGTACAATTTATTAATTAATATAATTTGATATCGAAAATGAAATATCTCTAATCATTTTTCGACATTGGTGTTTGCATCAACGCAACGTCGGCGTAGTTATAACAAAATCAAACAAAATATAGAAAAACAAAACACAATAGGTCAATTTAAATTGTTCAATTGTTTCCCAGAATGAAATAGTGAAGTATAACTAAATTGCCGTTTATCTTAGAATATTATATAATATCTATATTAAATTAGGCCCTGGTAGAGATTTTGGATGGTTTTTACATAGACGATATTTGATAAATGAGTGAAGTTGGCACTACTGGCTATACAATTAATAATAACACAGTTCTGTTTGGATACTAATGCAATTGGAGGTGATCTAAACGGCTTGTAGCAATCAACAGCCCGTCTATCATGACCATCAAGGGATATCTCGTAGAAGAGTGAAGACAAACTAAGATATAATATATTTCCATAATTATATCACGACATCGACAGCTTTGATAGACAAGATATTTCGATCGATAAATATCTCTATTTTGACATTAGAAGTCGTGTTAATGTAAGTGTCATGTTAGAGCCGGAAGACAAAAGAGATAATCGATTAAAACACGAGGAAACGGTTGACAAAATTTTGTCGTTGTAGGCCGGCAGGGGACTTAATAATGGTTAATACATATTGTATCGGCTTTCCTTTTACCAGGATAAACAGATACACTGCAGAGATTCCATGTCTAAATAATATTATATAGTAGAATTGATTAAGTTAGGTCGCTCGCGGACTTCTCTGAAATTTTCCTTTACTTTCTCCTATATAAGAGCGTTTTTACTTTAAAAAGGAGCAAAAATTTAAGAATAAGAATCAGTTTACAATCGTCATTTTCGAACCGTCTGATTGGTCGATATTTCGTTACAATGCATGAAGCGCTGTTAACGACGATGCATTCTAGAAATATGCATGAAATAATAAGGGTTATTCGTTTTGATCTATGTTTGAGACTGAAGATTATTGGCTAACATATACGATCTATATAGATATATATTACGATCTAAGCCTAGAATAAATATACCTACATAATCTTTGTTTTATACTCGATCTCACTTTTTGGAGGAATAAAAATCCGACTAATATCTTTAGCAATAATACCTATTTTGTGTATAAATTTTGGTTTTTAAGCAATTAACTATCAATGTCAGTTTTATAAATACAAAAAGGGATTTCGTGTCTTTATTCAACATAAAATTTAAGACATTTAACAGAAAGATATAATTAATAAATAATATTTTAAATTTTAAGTACAAAATTTTTGTTACGTCGCTTTCTTATTCCGTTGATAGAAATGTATGTATTTCAGTAGTGCCTACTTTGTATTGAAAAGACTCATTAGTGCTGACAAGATGGGGCGATATTGTAAGAATAAAATTGTGTTAATGTTGAATTTGTAGTTTTATTCAATCCTTTGTAGTTATAACTTCCAGTGGCTTTACCAGCAGGCTGAGGAGACTTGAGCCAAGGGCGGCAGATTTTAGGGGTGGCAAATTTAGGAATCAAATTTTATCCCTCTTATATAAATCAAAAATATATCTTTCAGGTTTTCTGTACATCTTACAGAGAAAAATCTTGAAGATATACCTATGACATACTGTTTTCGCTTTATAGTTTACTAGCAAAGCGCCCCGGCTTCACACGGGTGCAATGTAGATGTACTTTACACAAAACATAGCCTATGTTACTCGCTGATAATGTAGCTTCTATTGGTGAAAGAATTTTCAAAATCGGTCGAGTAGTTTTTGAGTTTATTCATAACATACAAAAAAACAAAATTTCCTCTTTATAATATTAGTATAGATTATATAGGCAAGGGCGGCCAAAAATTAGGTTTTACATAGTATTATATAATATACAGATTCAGTGTTAATATTATATTTAACAGTATTTCAATGGCCTTATACATTTGAAATGTGTATATCCGTCGCTGATTAGTGATCACATCAAAGCAGTGTTCCCAACCTGAAGCCAGGCAGCTATCGTACCAGGGCCGTAAAATTATCGTATTTGGACATTTGGACACGTATTTATCGTGGCCGGACATATTTGGATCAAAATTATCGTATCTATTAGAATATCCACTAGTCATTTAAATCCTCACTCAAAATCCTACAAACTGACATGCTGGCGAAAAAAAACAACAATACATTTCGCCTAGTCCTTGAAATCCTCACTCAAAATCATACAAACTAACATGCGGAAATTATCGTACAAACTGCGTACGCTATCGTACATCGTACGAAGGTATGAAATTATCGTACATGTACGATAATTATCATACGGTTCCGAACACTGCATCAAAGTTACTCAAACTTCGAGGGTTCGGCGGGAATATGGAGGGTAGAATCAAGGAGGAATTTCTCTTTATATTAGAAGTGTCCATAAAGTCATGTGAAATTAAGGTGGCGCTGCTGTAAGCTAATGACTGCATTTGAAAGACACATACTTCACTTCATTAATAATCGCCAATCACATCGTGGTCATCAGCGCCCTCTAAAGTTTTTAGTTGGTTTTGGAACTATAATTTAACAGCTTATCATGGACACTTTTGAAAGTAAAGCCCCATATGAGAAATTCCTCCTTGACTCTACCCTCCATAGGCGGGAATGGTATTGGGCAGATATAATACTTATATAGATTAAAAACAATTTTTATTTATAGTTACCAATACGTAATAATTAAAACAACTTATAAAGGATTGAACAATTATGTGATTTTCCGTAAAGATAAATTTTATTCATTAATCACCTTTTCTCCCTATTTTAATAGATAAAAGAAAAATAAAACGACAATAAACAACCAACAATCAATATTTATTTCCTGTAGAAATCTAAACATTTTCACATTTATCTGTAATCTATTCGGGTAATCTCACTCTAAGGTTTAGAGACCAAAGCACGAACAATTTGTATGCAATCTCATATAATTTCTCATACAACATACAATTTGCGGATACAAATACTTTCTCACAAGTCGTTCGTGCTAGGCTTAACATTCATTAAGGCATGCACAGACGATGAACAATTTAAATTAAGTTAGAAGAGCCCGACATATCGATGGCTCCTACGTAAACTGTTGTAACCAACAAAGTGTTTTACGTTTTTTATCTATAATTCTATACAAAGCGCGGATCCACCGTTGGTGCCAACAACAATAATAACTTTTGTCGTCACACTTTCACGGTCTAATAAGAACAATGATCTGATAATATTATATCCAAATCCAATGCCTTGACAAAGTAAAAATTAAAAATCTATGAATCGTGCATAATTCGGAAAGCAGCAAAGTACCTATAGATTGACAGAGTACGTTTCATATTTCTGATGTCCTGGTACTATTTAGAACTGACCTATTTTCGAGTTTGTGGCTGGATCTAGCCTGATCTATACCGTCCGATTTATTTTCTGTGATCGCAATAAAAAAATTCAAACATAATTAGTTTGTTTGTATACTTACAAGACGTATAAGGTTGTATGATTATAAAAACTACATGAAATTTGACAGTATAGTTTAAAAAACTTAAAATAACGTAGAAAATTAAATTTATTGGTTACTACAGTTTAGGTAGGAATCTTTAATAACCAATATTTATATTTTCTCTCGATAGCTACAAGGACGTCTGCACGTAAAAGCATTTTCACCAATGCTTGGACAATTTAGAAGCAAAGAAAGCTGCAAATTAAGAAGTTGATATAAGTTTCACGTGTGTAAATACATTTTGGTTACACAAGCACGACCGACTTCCTAGAAAGTAGTTATTCGTATCGTCAATCTGTCGGTCGTGTGAGAAATTATTTGAAATGGCATACAAATGAAAGATTGACGATATGAATACTTTTCATACTCATTGTCAGACACTCAGATGCTAAACCGTCGTAATAGACGCGTTTTGCAAAACTAAAATTATTTTATTACCTATAGAGTTTTGCTTATTCCTTTATGCGCCTTTTGGCCTACACCCGCCCTCGTAAATAGCATGCAATGGTGTAAAGAGACCTTAGAGTGTATCCCAATTTGTACCATAAAATTTTCAGAAAAAAAAAACAATTACGAGAAACTTGAATTCACAGTTATCTAAGAGATTTACTTAATAGAAGTGATAAAGTAGAAGAGATTATAAAACTAATACAAATATTAATCACATCAAAACTTATGATTAACATTTAACATTCACAGCACTTGGAAAGTTACCCTGTTCGGGCATTAGGGGCAATAGAAAGTTTTTTTAAATAGATTCAATACATAATATATACAGCATTTTTTATATCATAGCCTATGATGCTCACTTGGCGATAGGATGATCTCAACCACATTCATACCTAAATTGCATTCGGAAATTCATAGTCTGTTACTGTAGCGCACCATTTATTATTGACGGCTTATTTTGGGTGGGTGATGCGCACCCATTTAATCCTCAAAGTGATTAGATTTGGAGCAAACATTTTAAAAAAAATCAATATATTTTACCGAACTGTTAAAGACAAACCGTAACTAAACCAAACTATTAATATTATACAGCAGAGCGACAATATTCATAGATTATGTTTATTAAAACAGTCTAAATATATGGTAATTTGAGATAACTTGGTATTACTATTGTATATACAATACAGAAAAGGGTTATTTCTTAATTAGAACAATATTTATTTTAATATACGTAGGTAGCGTTGATATACGTAGCTCGAGTTTTGTAAAAATCGTTTAGTAACGGTTTGTCTTATATATTACCCGGTTATAAATTGGTTTACACTGGGTCTATTGTATTCTTAAAATCTGTTAAAAAGCAACGAAAAATATTCATAAAACTTACAAGCTTTAGTAGTACAAACGCTTTTTGTTTTGAAAAGCTGACATGTTAAAATGAAAAGTAGACTTTACTGAACCATTTTTTTGTTATAATATTAGCAAATTTTGAACTTTAGAACTAAAATTGAACTTTAAGCATATACATAATTTTCACATTTTGTTCATAAAAGAATATGTAGCTAATTTATAATTTAGTTCCACAAAGAAGGATAACACACCACTATACATATATGTACTTATGAATTAATATGATAATTTTGTTTAAAATACTGAGATCTTTTATATAATATGAATATTACAGTTTTGATGCGGTTTTCGTTATTATTTAAAGCATCTCGTCATACTCCTTCGCACGGCTTTGCACTATTATACCTTAAAAATAATTATGTTACTTGATATTTTATTAGAAAATATATACATATTTGATAGCGAAAAATAACACGCAAACGTGTTTACCGCACTGGCAGACCCGATTTATTTCGAACACTCATTCGTGTTAAATACGCATACTTGATTCGGCCGTAAAAACACATACGTTGTGTTTTCAGCAGTCAAAGTGTTAATCAAATGTCAATTTCAAACTGTATGATTTGACCGCTGAGTGATACTTAGTTTTAAGTCAATATTTTTTTGTTTTAAATAAGATAGGTAGTTGTTTGACCACTATCCCACTTGATGGTAAGTGGTAATGCAGTCAAGGTGGTAAATCACAATTGTCTAGAAGGTGCCTATTTACTTTCGTTTTGAAGAGGCCCAGAAGAATTCAGACGCAGGGAGGGAGTTCCGTTCCTTAGCAGTTAAACTTGAATAGAAGGATTTACGGATTAATAAATGAGTTTCAGTTTGTTTGGTCTGTTCTATTCCGCTCCACTTTGCCAGAAGCCAATACCTGTTCTTCTTCCAAGTTTACAAGACACAATTTATAATAAACCTGTCATCTCTAAGCGCTGGCGCATATAAGGCCATCGGTGGCTGTCATAACGTAGCTACCAATTGGCCACAAGTTGCGTAGCAATACCTTATACATTTTATATGGAGTCGGAGCACACTGAGCGCTCGAGCGACTGCGTTCAAGCCACAAACTGTAGAAGTGTCTGTCGCTCGCTCGCATCCCACGCATATACGGCCATAGTTGCCGGCTTCTAACTACCCCATATGCACTTAGTGACCACGATTAGACATGGGTGTTAACAGGTCAAATATGGTATCTATTATATCTGTTACTGTTACTCAATAATAACAGATGTAAATATCTGTTATTTAATAACAGTCTATTATTAAGATACTAAAGGAATTACAGATAATACGATCTAATTTAGGAGTGACTTTTCAAGGTGATTTTCTTCCTGTGAAACATCCAACTGTATTTTTTTGGATAATAAATACTAGGTGCATCTGGTTTTAGCACGCGACAATCATATATGTTTAACTGAGACAGGTAAAAATCACAGTTGTTTTGTAACGGCTTGGCTGTTACTAGTATTTGTTGAACAGTTGTTATTTAGTATTGCATTGCATGATATTTTCAATAACAGATATACCACAATCGCAGGAACAGCTGTTATCTTTGAATATCTGTGATTTATATACGTATATGTTATGGTAAATACGCCTCACTCTTAACCACGATTAGAGAGGCCATGTGCAGCAACTGATGGCCGCATTTAGTGGTCATCACCGATGACTGAATATACGACAGCACTAAGTGATGACATTCAACGTAGTATCTTCACGGTTGATACTAAGCCCGTACCGCCGCTAGGAGCGGTGGCGCAGTTCTCTCCGGAGGCGTAGTTCCAGCATAGCGTGAGAAGCCAGCGCAGTGAATAGGGCTAGCGCTAGCGCAGCAAGCTGGGTCCTCACGCAGAGGGCCTGTCGGGCTCCACAGGCGAGGGCGAGGCCCGCGTGTCTCGCGCTAAGAGTGAGGGACCATGGTCCACGCCAGCCGGGACCGCCGACTGATATTCCGCCCTGAAGATTGAACAAAATGGTTGACAACTTTTACTGAAAGTGTTAATGCAAACTGGCAACACTTTCTGGTTGGCGGAAGCTGAGTTTGATTGGTCAAGCTAGCCCATTGAACATATCCTTCCTCCCTCTCCATCCTTGAACAACTGTCGACAGAGATCGCTCTGCCTCGTGTGAAAAAAGCGGTGCTAACTTGCATCCATTATTAAACCCATATAAGAAGTGCCGTGACGCCAGTGACTACCATCTCTAAGCGCAACTCCCGAAAACGAAAAGGTTAGTGGTCACAGTTTGGTCAAACAGAAAGTATGTAGTAGTTTTTCCCTTCTTGCTCTTATTACGAAAACGTATAGTGATCAGCTACGTATGTTATAATATCTTGTTCTCTTATAAAATTTTATTATAGATTCCAAATTTTTAGTCAAGTCTAACTACAAGATCTTATCGGATTTAATGAAATGCTGTTTACAACAATTAGAGTTTGCAACAATTTTTTTATAGGAGGATCTTTATAAGTAACTATTAAGTATTAGTAGGCTTGTTATGTTTTGTTCTGAATAATTCTGAAGAATTCTGATAGTCAGATGATACAGGTGATTTTTTCAAGTGGGCAACTCCGAAACTAAGAGGAATAGCGAAAAGTACTGAAAGGAGTCTCGAGGCCGTTTTTGATGAAAACCTAAACCTGCATCTTTGGATTTTTGAAATATCAGGAATCGAACCCGTTGATTTTTAAAAAAAATACATACTGTATGTACATTCGATAGTGTCGCTAATAAGGAATGAATTTTGGGAAGTAGTGTAACTAGCTTAAGTATTAGCTTTCTTCACCTGTAATACATCCCATAAAGCAGCGCAAGCGCCCCATGCAGCGGCTGCAACAGTAGGCAGCGCTAAGTCAGTCCTCGCCGCGCGCCAGCGAAGCAACGCTAGCAGCAGTGAAGCGTGTGCTGCAGCGCCTCCAGCGGCCAGCGCCCCGCGGCGACCCCGAGCTGCGGCCATACTCAGGGTAGCAGCGGCTAACGCTTGCAGCGCCCCAGCGCCGCACAGCGCTCGCCATGCTTCGCTCCAGCCACCAACGCACACACCGTACCACTGAAAAGTTTTTCTAACCTTTTATTTTTATTTCTATACAGAATATTATAAATTTCCTGGCTGAAATATTTTTTCCTTGTTTCCCCGGGACCTCTTGTGCTAAGTCAATACACTTTTTAGGGTATTTAGTCTCGTAATTAGGACAACTTATTACCTTAGTTTTTAAGTCATTACCATCTAACTAATGCCTTATTTATGTGATTTTTGAATTAAAAAAATATTCGACGGGCTCATTGGCGCGTTCGGTAGAACACCTGCCGTGCGCATCGATGGGTCGTGGGTTCGAATCCCACCCGGGACAACATGATTATAGTTTTCTGTAAACATGTTTTCCCCACGTCTGGTATCTTCGGGCATTCGTCGGGTGGGAGGAATATCGAAATTCCGACCGGGTAACGAACCACCGTTCATGTGAATGAACGTGAACGGGAAAAACCGTGAAGTGCACATTGAGCGTTTCGGTTTCAGTATATGGATTTCCGAATGCTCGAAGTAAAAATTAGGTCGACAGCAAATCATTGACTGATGTTCTGTGGCTGAGGTATTACCATCAAGTGAACCTCATGCTCGTCTGTCGATATCTGACATAAAAAAAATATTACCTTAATATATGAAGTATAGATGAAACCTTGCTGCAACCCAATGAACAAGCCCATAGGAATCCCCAGGAGCCCCCTCGCATCTTTTAGGATGGATCTGGCGTCTGGCGGTGGTGAGGGAGTCGACGCTGCCCCGTAAAGGGCCAGGATGGAAGCAGCGAGGGCTAGCACTGCCCACACCACCACCAGTACTCTTCGACCTTCAGCGTTGAGGGCGATGCCTCCAAGTGACTGGACATCGGGGCAACCGGATGCCCCACACGTTCTTTCCTGAAATAATGTACTAACGTTGTACTTACTGGTTTATATTACTGTGTTCTTGGGAATTAAAGACAATAATAGGCTCAGACGAAACATTCTCATAGGCCAAATATATGAATACGACTAGAATGTTCTTTTTCATTATATAAAGAATATACCAACACGTATATTGTCATGAGCTGTTAACTAAAATTACTTTTTATAATATATTTTTTTATTTTACTTTCATCAGTTCAGCAATTCAGCCATGAAAGCAATCGAACAGAATTGTTTAATCTTATTGTATATTCACCGGAGTACGATGCAATTTAAATGCTATTGATATAACAATAGGTGTAAAAGTCCTTACCTCATAATCCTCTTCAACTAAATCGTCTTCAGACGGCGGCCAGCTTGGCGTTGTATAATTATGCACTGCGTTGGGCAACTGCAACGTATCCTCAGGCCAGATAAGTAGTGCTCCTCCGAGCATGAGAGATCCTAACACCAGGCCCAAATCTTGTGAAGCTCGAAGCGCTCTCAACGCTCGACGTAACGCAATCTTTCTTCTACATTCATCCCCTGCCGCTTGGGAGAATGAAGTCGCAGACGCAGCTAACGCTAGCTCCATCGGAGATAACATTATCCCGCAAATAGCGTATAGAAAGAGGAGAATTGACAAAGGAGTATCAACCGTGTGAGCAGTTAATAGGATACATACTAAAACGTAGCATATGTTGATAACCATTCTCGTTCCTGTCTTTTGCAGTATGAGAGGAGAGAATGGCGATGCGATGGCTGCGACTGTATGCATAACAGCGAGGGGCATAGCGCCGGCTTCGGCACCAGCGAACGCTGTGAACGGTAGGAGGGCAGTGGAGAAGAGACCACTTGCGATACAAAGAAGAGTGAAGCGCATGATGATGGGTTTGGGGAGTTTTTGTGGCTGTCTCGTGATGAGACGACGCACGGATGCGGCACCAAGGGATGATGCAACTGACTCTCGTCTCCGATTTACATTGACAGGTGGTATTTTTATTGGAGTCTTCGTTTTCCTCCATGGCCATTCCTTCTTGTAAATTGTGCTTACTGGAATCTGTAAGATATTTGAAATTGTATCAGATTACCTTGGAGTGATAAGCAATTTGTAAACTTTTATAAATATTTTTTTAACAGTTCTTAACAGACCGTACCAATTTTCCTTTCTTGTTTCTCTGAGTTTCGAACCCGTGCCTTCAGCGATAAACGCACCGCCCTTACTGCTGAGTCACGAAGATAGTCAACATACTCGTATAATATATTGCAAATTTTAATCGCGTCACGGAATTCCTCATTATCTTTCGTAAAAAAGAGAAATAAGTAAAGATATTACTAACCAACGGATTTTATGTTCCTGACTTTTTAAATATATAATAATAAAAAAATACCATCTGATTTCAGTAGTTAAATTTATGTACCTGTGGCACAACTGTGCGATGCCGATGAGGGTCGGAAACAGTTCGCACGGCCGGGCGGGTGATGGCGGGCCGCGAGCGTTCCGTCAAGTCCGGTAGGCTGCCCATGCGCTCATCCGCATCAACTACGCATGCGCATTACTGAAGAACATAGATGTACATAGATTAACAGGCCTATACAAACTTTTGGCACAGAAAAGTAGTTCCACTTTTGACCTGTAGAGCGCGCGGCAATATGACACACACTTCTAAGCAGTCCGCTGTCTTCTTCCCTCGCGTTGTCGCGCTTGCTCTTACGAGCGCATGGCAATATCGCTCTAAAAGCAGCTGGGTGCGAGAGAGAGCGCGCTATGACTTCAGCGTCAGAGTGTGCGTTCACACGGATACTAGCAGCGCCGCGGTGGCTGGGGTAAGAACTACTCTTACCCCAAAGAAACCATGCCAAGCGCGCCTATAAAGCCTGTTTTTCTATGTACAGCTATGTTCTTTGGCATTCCCAAGGATTCTTCCATCACTTTCACGCACAAAAATATATGTTTTTTTTACAGGTTGAATACCTGTGGATACATTGATCTTAGAGAAAATCTTTACGATAATACGTATTTATGCTTTTATGCTAAATACGAGTAGTATTGATACTGTGTTAAATTAGAGTCTTTAATAACATTATTATGATTAGTATAATATAAAGGCGTCTTAAGAGCTTTTTTGAAAGAATAATAGGTATTTCAAAATACATAACCCGAAAAGATATAAACCTAATTCTTATATTTTTATAAAATAGTATTAAATAAGTTTATGACTTCTGTTAAAATAAAGTTTATATTTCATTTTTATTATTAATTAATGCATCAAATTCGTTTTCAATTACTTTTTCGAGTCTTTTTACAATATTAATCTTTAATATTGGCAGGACAATAACTTCATCTTAAGTCTATAGGTATGTATTACACTAGTTTACAAAATTTAACTTTTTGTCTGTTGCCGTGAATTTTGTGGGTGATTTTGTTTACTTATGACATGGTCTTTTCAAATATACCCTCAGAAAATTTTGTGCAGCTCGAATATATTTGTTTTCGACGTTCATCATTTATGCTGATTTATTCGTTAATAACGTGGGTGTTTCAGTGTGTAAAGATTAATTTTATAAATTTTTGCGACATGAGTGGTTCAAGCAGAAGTTGTTTAAACTACCAACATAATTTTTGCTATATATGTGGAGACTAGGTGCTAAAAAAAATAGAAAAGGTGTATCAGAGTGCGTTAAAAACTCCTATTTTTTCTACTTTGGGATATCGCTGGATTAAAATTACAAGTCTTGGGCTCCTGATTGTGTTTGTAAATAGGGTGTTGAATATTTAAGATTATGGAAAGGCAGAAAAAAAGGTAGTTTTAAATTTAGAACTCCAACCATTTGGGTAGAACCGCGAAATCATCTGAATGACTGTTACTTATGGTTTGGTTAGTGGGCAGCAATATTTAGTCTAAAACTAACTAGTAGCTCGTAATAGAATTATTTTGCCGCCACTACATATTCAAATAAGAATCATGAAACAGTTTTTCAATGCACTCGATAAAAATGGGAACTACTTTTCCTACATTTGCCACAAATTTTCTCAGTTCACTATGAAAAAGATTAAAGCCAGTATTTTTGACAGACCCTATATCATACAACTTCCAAAGATACTGGATTTATAAATTCTATGAGTAAGCTCGAATTAAGAGCATGGACAGCTTTCGTATCGATGATGCAGAACTTTCTCAGAAACAGAAAGTCAGAAAATTAAAACTGAACTTTTCAGAAAATTATACTGTCTTCTACAGACCTGCTTTTACAATTAAAATCTGAGATGCAATGTGAACATTAAATTCCACTTCCTCCGTAGTCATCTAGATAGGTTTTCAAAAAAAAATAGGAGACATGAGCGAAGAGCAGGGAGAGCGTATGCGTCAAGATTTACGCGTCATATATTTTATGGTTATCAGAGTTTTTTTGGATGTCTGACTATTTCACGTGCCCTATACGTTACTTCCCTAAGTCCACACATAAGAGAAGAGCTTTAAAGTGAACTTTTTTGGAACTCAACGATTGTTTAAGTTTTTTAATAATAATTTTTCTTAGTTACGGTTAAAAATGAAAATTATATGTATTTAACATATAATTTTCATTTTTAACCGTAACTACCCGGAACTCATAAACTAGAGCTGATAAAAAAAATCTACTTATATATTTGTAACTAGCATATCATAAGTAGTCGACAACAGCAAGAATTGTATCGGCAACAGATACACTGTAAACTAGTGTTATCTATGTCCATCTAGTTTCTGGTTATAACTGACAGCTCAAGGACAAGGTTAAGTTGGGGCGCAATCTGTTGCACAGAGCACACTACCTTAAATAATAATATTTCTTTACTGATGTTCGGAATTATTGATAACATCAGTCACCTCACCATTCATAAAACATGCATAACAAATTATAAACCAATACTTGTAATTACCGATTATTTTACATTAATAAAATTTAAAATACTGAAAAGACTGTCTTAGTCGAAAATCCATTGACTATAGTTTTTTTTTGAATAATCGAACTATGAAAGTCGAAAATCCATAGACTAGTTTTTTTTTGAATAATCGAACTATGAATCACTAGGTCGACAGAGAATTCTTTTTATTTCTTGATATCCTACTATTACTATTATCTTTAGTGTTTGTAGTGGTAGTACACACACATTTAAAAAAAAACAAGTGAAAGAATATTTTTCATCGTACTTAACACTTTTTTTTTATAAATTAAACACTCTTCTGCATAAAAAGAGGTTTTAGTATTATTATTTATTGACTAATTAATTATCATAATAACTAGTGTCCGAGCTATTTTAACTAAGAAAAAAAACTTCACTATAAAATATGGATCATTTACTTACTCGTATGCAATTTAGGTCATCTTTTTAATATTTTCTTTCCCTAGACGACGAAGTATTAAATACCGTTACCAGTACATAGTGATAATTTTAACTACGATTAATGATTTTCATAAGGTGGAGTCACAACGATAAATAATAAAATCACAAATATATTACCTCTATATTTACAAATATTGAATAGTTACACTTATATTCGTTATGACATATATATTTTGGATATGTTAATTATTTTTGATATGTTTTAGAGCTTTTACGGGAGAGACAGTGCTACGCCTCACGGGTTGGGAAAATACTGGGATTTACTAGAGATGTGGCGACGGGAGAGAGGGTGACCATATTATGTCATTTTATCTCAAAACTTGGCAAATAAAAATATGATTAAAAACAACACATTTTCATTTTTTTTTATTATTAGTAGATATTGAAAAATCATAAATATAACATAGCTATTGATAATCCCGTATCGTCGTGAAGTAAATGTTGTTTCATGAATATCCGCAATAATAATAACAGGTCATATGACAATATTAGTATGTAACATAATTATGAGTACGTCTAATTAAAAAAACAGTTTCTCTTGGAATACTGACATTATAGAAATAGAAAAAGACTATTCCTTTATCTTATTTATTACTATCTTTTCCCCGTGACTTCCCTCACGTCAGATCTCCCAAAAATTAATATAATACTACAATCATGAAATTCTGCATAGTTAATAAATATATAGTACGTCTAATTAAAATTTTCATATCTCACTAAACTAAGACAATATTTATATATAACAACAAACCATCTTAGGCGGTAATATGCAGTTACGTATATATTTTCTTTTTTATGTTAGATATCGATAGATGAGCATGAGGTTCACTTGATGGTAGCTAATTACTTACTATCCTCAGCTACAGAATATCAGTCAATGATGTGCTGTCAACCTACTTTTTTTTACTTCGAGCTCGACTCAAACGTGCAATATGCGCTTCACGGTTGCCATCTATGAACGATGGTTCGTTACCCGGCCGGAAATTCGATATTCCTCCCACCCAATCAATGCTCGAAGAAACCAGACGTGGGGAGCTTACAGAAAATTATAAACATCTCGACCCGGTGGGATTCAAACCCCACGGTAGGTGTTCTACCGACCGCGCCAACGAGCCCGTCAAAGCCGTATACATATGTTTAACGTTATACGAAATAAGTGACAATGATGGCAACCCTCGTCAAGGTTTAGGGGTGTGAAGTGCGCATGCGTGGATTGCTAAAGGGAGGCAAGTTAACATTAAAATTGCACTCACACGTGTCAATAAACGTATCTATACTAACAGACAGACAAACGGGTACGTAGCTGGAGGTCACGGTGACCCACGTGCAAACGTTTGGTATTTTGTGCCACTAACCCTGTTGCACAAAATACCAAGCTAACACTATAGGGCTTATTGCGTTGGGTTGCACTTTGCTTTACAATTGCGGATTTGAATCCCGAGTTTTGTTTAGGGGCCGTCCATTAATCACGTGAGGTCGTTTTTCTCATTTTTTGACCCCCCCCTCCCCCCTGATGATATTTGGTGAGGTTTGGGACCACTCCCCCCCCCCCCCTCCCCCTGGATCACGTGTATTTTTTTGGAAGTCTATGTAAAGGCTATTTTTGACTGAAAAAAATATTTAACAAATGGCGTTTTGATTCGAAAAACAAATAGCGCTTTTTGACAAAAAATAAATAAAATTAATACACGTGATGTCTAACGAGACCCCCCCTCCCCCCTCGTGATGTTTCGTGATGTTTTCCGTACCCCCTCCCCCCCCCTTTTGAGCCTCACGTGATTAATGGACGGCCCCTTATAAAAGTGCGCTAAAATAAAAAATAAATATTTTTTATTGGAATTTAAATTTTATAAAAAAAATATATATATCAATGTATTTCTTTTAGCGCATTTCTGTTACTGCTAGACGTATGTAAGAACTCAAATGGGTGGGAGGAATTATCACACTAAATAGTGAAAAAAATTGTGGTTTTAGTCGTATTCATATGAGTCGTATAGAATCAAAGGCGGCTATCTGACATTTTTGGTCCGGCAATCTACCAAAATATTTTTTTTAGACTGTTATGTTTTTTTATATATTTGGTTTTATCTTTAATTGTTAATATTCATAGATACCTTAAACATGCAATGAATGATACCTAATAGCCGCCTGATAAGTCTGATAGCCGCCTTTGATTCTATACGACTCATATAATATGTAAATGAAAATCCACGATAGGGTATTTCTGTATACACAATAACTATTAGTGAAATCCTGAGTCACATAGTGGGTAATGTGGCAGACATATTTCTGTGTCTGTTTTAGGATCATCTTTATTTACAGGCAAGTAGATGATCAATCTTATAGCCTGGCCGACGAAAACAATTTAATCTTGTATCTCTGGGATTAAAACAGTATCGAGTTATAAGTATGTTAAATTAATGGACAAAATATATATTTAAATGCCATAGTATATCACGAGAATAATACACACACATACGTACACCATAAACGGTCGTACAAAAACGGAAAGAATTTCGATGATTCATAATTTACATATTATAACCTTATAATATGTACATCTTTTTATTTATTTATTTATTTTTGGTTAAAACCCAATCAGTATGATATTTAAAGAAGTAAGTTATTTAATATTAAGTTTTGGGACAAAAATACCTAAGACATACATATTATGTATAAAGAATATATCACATCACAAATATTAATTAAGGCGATAACAATATGTATATTAGTGTTGGGTAGTACAGGACTTCAAAAAGAGTTTGTAAGAGTAGCCTCTTTTTCACTCTGAGCCAGTACAATGTCCCACTTCAAATGAGGCGAGGCGTATGAAGCTCGAAGCATAATTTGTACTAGCGAGTATTAATATGACATTTGATGGTTTTTTTTATGGTTATTTAGGACCCAAATACATCGAGAAAAAATGAGTGCGACATAAAATTTGAAGTAGTACATTCTATAATTTCGAGCCGCTCTTACATCTTACGTCATGTCCGGGACAAATGTACCGCCTCTTGTATGTCCTACACAACACTAATGTATATCTTCATACATAATACCATACAAGGGGCGTAAAAAAATTAGTTACTGCCGTATCAGCTGTATCAAGGGCCACCAAATTTGGATACATCCATAGTTTGCCCCGCGCTATCATGCTCGCCCAAAAAGTCCGGTTAAGATCAAAAAATAGTGTAATAGGAATATGCATGTGATTCCAATGAGGGTCAAACATTATTTTAATAAACTTTATTACTCCAGAATTACCATCAATTTTTTTTACAATTTCATGTTTTGAGCAAGAAGTTTTTTTTAAAGTGCAAATAAACTGTGGGAAATTCAAATATTTGAACAGCCACACCATTGGTCACAAGCGAATATGACGTAAATGTCTATGTCAGCAACTGTTAATGCGGTAGTGCGTAGTTTTCTGCTTGACGTCATAGTCTATCAACAAAGCCCGCGAATTTGGCGGACGTTTAAAATGTCCGTTAACGTTTAACTTTATTTTTAAAATACTTTAAATCAATTTTATTGGCGTAGATTATTTTATATTTTTTATTTTTTATATTTAACGATGTAAGCTACCGAATAAAGATATAAAAAAATACATACCTATTCCCTATTATGAAAAAAAGCCCCGTTGTTCAGTGGTAGGTAAGTGCGTTGCGTTTATCACCTGCGCTGAGTTAAGGTAGCGTTCCGATCTTGACTGCCGCGACTCGGCAGCTGCGACCCAGCAGTCATTGCCGGGCAGCAACGCACTGCTCTGTATGATCATGCATAGAGAGCTTTCCGATGCACGCGACCGGGTCGTGCGGCCAAGCTGCGCACGAGTGGCAGCGCTGCCCAGCCGCTTGTGAAGCAGTCTGGCAGCGCGACCCTCTATTTTTGCACGTGCTCTAAAATAAAAATGGCGGTATTTACACTCGCCGATACTGCCTGGCAGTTACGATCGGAATGAATGTGGTCGCGCTGCTGAGCAGTTGGCAGTGCTTGCAGCCGACGGCAGCGACTGCCGAGTCGCGGCAGTCAAGATCGGAACGCTACCTTTAGAATCTCAGAGAAACAAGATTAAAAAAACGGAAGATTCAAAACAGTGATTATTTACTTGACTGTGAATAAACAGTGAAACAGAAATAAATATGAACTACTCACTAGAGAATCCACTTCACTACTATCCGACTAACTTTAGTATAACTATGATTTTCATATGAATTTAGTCCCCATCCGTTTACCTGGTCGTACTTACAAAGTAAAGAATAATATTAAAGGTAACTTTAACTGGTGGTGAGTTTAGCGATTTCGTATATACAAATTACAAACATCCATTTATATATACATACATTATACTTGAGTGTTATTGACCTCAGTTTATTTGGTCAAAGTCATTGACTTCGTGCTAAAAATAAGTTCAATTTCAATAATATTGGTTTCCGTTTTACCTTATTCTAGATCACCCGGGCTAGCATGACCGCCACGAGATATGTCGCGGACGAGAGAAGACAAACTAAGATATAAGATATCTCGATATATTATATCTCGACATCGACAATTTTGATAGAAAAGATATCTCGTTTGACAAATATATCTGTTTTTGATATTAAAAGTCGAATTTAAGTGTAATTGTCATGTTAGACCCGAAAGAAATAAAGCGATAGTCGATTAAAACACGAGAAAACGGTAGACAAAATTTTGTCGCGCTTGTCATGCTAGCCCGGCAGTAGTGTTAAGTGTAGCAAGGTGGACAAGCAGTACATAGCAAAATCGCAATCCCACAGGCTAAATTTATACATCTGCGTAAAATTAATTATTTTCAAATTATAATCAAGGAGGCTGTCGTTACAAACGGTCATTTAACATCTTAAAAAAATAAAATACTAGTGAGCAGGCTCGAAGTTTTCTAGCTTCAAGAGCTGCCTTCCTCTCTTTCCAAAGCCTCTCGACCCGTCTCACCTTCGAAGCCTTGCACCACTTTGCCTTATAGTAGCCACGTCACTGTACCTAATACTGTAGGTACACTAAAAAAAATATATATTCAAAAATCAAAATCAAAAGTTTTTTATTTCAAATAGGCCTTTGCAGGCTCTTATGAAACGTCTAGTTGCACGGTTCCAAAAAGTGGGTCTCATGGAGAAGAACCGGCAAGAAACTCCATGGACACTCTTTTCAACAATGGTTTAGCTTACAAAGACTCGGTTACAGTAGTAATAATCGGCTGAGAAGTTTATATAATGCAATTATTATTGTATTATTGTTTATTCATTATCAAAAAACATCAATAAAAAGATTCAATAGAGAAGATGGTTTGAGACAAGAGACAATTTTCAATAGAAAGATTCAATAGAGAAGATGGTTTGAGACTTTCTAACACCTGGGATCCAGTAATTAAAAATCTAAAGCCCCAAATCAACTCCGTAGGAATAGATGGCGTTAATATGTAAAGATTGTAAAACAAAAACTTGGCGATTAAAAAGAGTGGCGGCGAGTTTCTTGCCAGTTCTTCTCGTACGCTCTACGCCCTTGATTTGTGAACTGGTAGTAAATGTAAAATTAGAAGCATTTAATATTAGTAATATTAGTAATTTAATATGTATTATTTTTTATTCACGTTCATAGGTGTACATTGTGTTACCTAAATTAATAGATTATATATAAATATATATATTTTTTTTTTTAATTTAAGTAATTGAATTAAATATGGCAACTTTGTGACATTTCAAATATAAGACAACTGTCATCTTTCAGTCTCCCGCGACCACGGTTGCTGAAAAGCATCCGAAACGTCGGGATAAATAATTTAAATAATAAATCGCGTTTTAATCCGGTATACAGTATTTTATTTAAATCAATAAAAAGATAAGATTTGAGCACCCTTTTAAGTGGTACATAATAAATACTTGTGTCAGGATGCTCAGCTCTTCCATACCAAAAATAAACTAGATTACAATAAAACTTAAATTAGGTATTTTTACAATTTTGATTTTAAATTTTAATTAAAAAAGCAAAAAAAAAGAACAATGATAATAACAATCTAGACACTATTAATAAGTTATGTAATTATTTACTTTTATTTGAGTTACACTGTACCGAATGTTACAAAATATCGTACATTTATATTTTTGCTAACTAGCAATGCTCAAACCATATTTAAATAATATTTATGACCTGACAACATTGCCTCCCCTCGAGTGGGTCAGCTGTCAAATGAAAAAGGGCGGGAAAACGTTTTATGAATTATTCGCTTGCTGAGTTTGGTTGGATCGTTGACAGCTGACCTGTGGTTAGATTTTTTTTTTGAAGATTTTATACCTGGCTGTGGTTGGAATTAAAGTAGGATACTGTGATGTGAAGTAATAATATTGAACTGCATAAACTTTTGAGCTAAACGTGTGCTTACTTCTTTGGTCTAACACGAAAGAGAATGGTTTACACTACGGTTTAATAGTAATTTATTTCCTCTTAAGATTACATAAATCACTTACAGAGAAAATTATTATTAAATTACGTTACATTGCTTCAGCAAAAGTATTTGTATTATCTCTCGGGATAAAATTCAGATGAATTCCAGTAGTTGGTTGCGTCGTCAGCACACGCGGATCAAACTCTAACTTTAAAGGTGTGTTTTCATCCAATTTGATTGTACATTTCTTCAGTATTGTAAGTAATGCCGCTATAATCTGCATCTTCGCGAATCTCAAACCTGCAAGACAACATATCGACGGTTACAAGGTAATACGATATAACCGACAATAACCAAATTTTGTCTTTTATTAACGCGAGTATTAAAATAAAATACTGTGTACCGGATTAAATTGCGATTTATTATTTATATTGTTTAAATTATTTATCCCGACGTTTCGAATGCTTTTCAGCAACCGTCGTCACGGGCAGACAGACCACGGTTGCTGAAATGCATATTAAAAATAAAAGACAATATTGTGTGCACCAGTACGGACTGGAAAATGCCAACAAAATTCGACGCTTAGAATACAAGAAGACAATAACCAAATTGCTCAGGAGAGCAGCTTAAAGTTCACTAAGTTTAAAGGTCACTTCGAAAACGTAGATTTTGTTTAGGCATAAGTGACAAAAAAGTCATTGTAGAGCCATGGGAGTTCAAAAGCGCATTCGAAAGAGCAGAAAATTTTAAGTAGGATCGCATTCTTAAGTCATTTTCAACCATAATGTCGCTTATTATTAATAAGTTATTACCTTTTAACCGTAACAAACAACTTTTAACCATCGATATATTTAATTTAAGCAATGCTTTTTGCCATATGCAATACAAGGAACTCAAACCGTAATTAAAATTGTCAATAACAATTTATTAAAATTAATGAACAAAAGTTAAAAATATGAAATTGATTCATTTAAAATGTCAAAATAATTAATTCAGTTATTTTTGAGCTTAACCAATAAGTACTTTGAGATAAATTATTTGTTATTGTACCCAATAAACGGTATTTTTTTTATGTTGTACTCTGTCTCAATTACGTTGCCGTTATTCGTAACCAACAAAGGAGTATATTAGTCAGAGTATTATATATTAGGAGTATATTAGTATATACGTTAAATTTATGGTATTTAAACTATACCATCAGTTTTAAATTATCTTTTTATGATTAATATTATTTTAGGTGCGTCACGTGAAAACCGTTCCACAACTCAAGTTACCAAGACTTCAGCGAAAC
Source organism: Anthocharis cardamines (assembly GCA_905404175.1). NCBI lineage: Eukaryota > Metazoa > Arthropoda > Insecta > Lepidoptera > Pieridae > Anthocharis > Anthocharis cardamines. Next base: position 2,421,462 of record FR989970.1, read on the forward strand.
CTTCATATCTTACAAATTTTATATCGGATTCTCTTTGATCCTAAAACTCCAGTTTAGCTAAAAGAAAAAGTTGACCTATCCTACCTATCTTCTATCTTGTGAAAATTACACTCTTCGCTCTATTCATAGACTTTTACTCCGTACTCTCATTCTACTGTCTACTATGGCAATTCTTTAACCGTTCCCGCTGTCAAACTTTGGAATCCATTTTGTTTCTGTATCTTTATGTTAAAATGTATTTTGAAATAAAGAGTAAATAAATTTCATTTTCTGCTTCTTCCTGCCCTATTCCCCTTATATTTGAGGTTGTCGCAGTGTGTTTTATTTAATTATCTTTTAATATTGTCTTTTATGAACGCGAGTATCACACATTTAAATAAAATACTGTATACCGGACTAAAACGCGATTTATTATTTATAGGGGACTGTCTCCCCGCGACCACGGTTGCTGAAAAGCATCCGAAACGTCGGGATAAATAATTTAAACAATATAAATAATAAATCGCGTTTTAATCCGGTATACAGTATTTTATTTAATTATCTTTTTCACTCGTGATACGTACCATCAGCAACAACCCTCAAACACATATTAGTTAATTTTATTTTATTGCGAATAAATCCAAACAGACGGTAAGAATTTAAAAATCGTAACTCATATTGTATTGTTCTTTACCGCAACTTAATACTTATGTGGACGGAATCGAAAAGGTTTAATATACATGCAATATTTACCTATACATATCCTAGGACCCGCTCCAAATGGCATGTAACTAAAAGGTGTAATGCTTTCTTTTTCTGAGCCCAAAAATCTTTCTGGCCTAAACACTCCAGGCTCTGGAAAAAATGTTGAATTGTGGTGCAAATGATACACTGGTATATGGACCCGCACACCTTTTGTGAGAGATACTCCTGAAGGTAAGTTATAGTCTTCAACAACCTCTCTCGTGAGTACTCCGAGAACTGGATACAACCGAAGTGTCTCATCGAGGCAAGCTGTTAAAAACGGCGTTTCAAAAACACACTCATATACCAATTTTTGGTGATTTCTGAAATACATGTCCACTTCCTCAATGGCTCGCTTTTGTTTATCAGGATTCTTTGCTAGTTCGAATAACAAGAAACTTAAAGTGGTCGCTGATGTTTCGAATCCAGCTGCGAAAATTACGGAGCACTGCGCAAATAAAAGTTCATTGTCGACTTCCAGAACAGTTTTCTTAGTGCCTCCCTTCAAATTCGAAATACTATCTCCTGTAATATATTTGTTTTCCTTCAAACCTAGCACTAGGTCAACGAAGTCATGTCTACCAGAGTGCTTATACTGTCGCTGCTCGAAGACGTTTGTCAGTAAGTTGCCGAAAAAATTAGGGATTTCTGAAGGGAACGCCTGGAAACCCAAATTGTAGAATATCGCTGGCCAGACAGCACGACCGATAAGTTTCAGACCTCTGATTGCGGAATTCTCAAAAATCTTATGTCCAATGTCGCGGTAGGGGTTCACTTCGTCTTCCGAGGACATAGCTCTCATGTTGATCCCAAAAGCACACGATCCTATACAGTCTATAGTATATCTAGCCATCATAGATCGCACCTCAACTATTGGCTCTTTTGCCGCTTCGTCAATTAGTTTCTCCAATGTGTTATTGCATTCTTCAATTAAATAAAACATTTTCTTCATTTTCGCAGACGAAAAGATAGGTGTTAGATTTTGCCGTAGAATTTTCCATCGGTCACCGCTTGTGAAAAATAGATTGCGTGTAGTAATTTCTCTGTTCGTGTAATCGGCAACTTCTCGACTGTTGAAGTAATAGAAGTCCTTTGTCAAAATTAGCTTCAAGTAATCTGGATCACGAATAATAAGACACGGTTCAGTTCCATAGAATGCCCCGATGTAAGGTTCTTTTGGAAATTTTTCACAGATACTATTCACGACTGAGAAGATAGTTTTTTTAAGGATAATGTAGTCTTTATAGTTCCCGAATAAAGAAATTGGTTTTAGATGAGGCACGCGTCTTTTCTTCCAATAGTTAAATTTCCTTCTTGTTAAGTAATAACTTATTGCACAAATTAAAGCACAACAAAAAACGAAAATGGCAACCATTTTAGTACCGGTCACATACTGAATGAAAATGCACAATTTTATATATTTATATAAGATCGAGGTTATTTCTGTTAATAATGACGCCTTAAGGAGTTTGCCCACTACACCGTATCGTATCATGACCGTGCCATAAACGTATTAGATACGGACAAAAACATAACACGAACTACCATGCCCACTAGAATGGATCGGTAAAATATTTTCGTCGACAATTATTGACGCTCCGTGCATGGCACGCGACGCGACGGTGTCAGTAGGTTACGGAACGGTTGTGTGCAGCATTTTTCAATACAAATAATATTTTTTGTCTGATACGTTCCTAGCACAGCCATGTTATGATACAGTGTATTGGGCATACTCCTTTATATTTAATATATTTATTAAGAGTTATTTACTATAGTAAAATAAGGATATAGAGTTTGTTTGTTTGTAGACAATCTGTAAAACAAGAAAAACTTTTTGATTTTGATAATCTATATATTAAAATATATCTTCGCCATTCGCAGTAAAAGCAGTAAAACTTTGGAATGAATTACCTGTATTAGAAACGCTAGCGTCTTTTAAAAACCTTGTTAAGGCTCATTATATTATGTTGTCTGTTTAGTTTTGGTAAGTTTTTGTATTGTTCATTCTACTTTAGTCTGTTTATTAATTTTCTATATCTTTACTTCTTGTTACACTCTAATCTTAATTCTTATTATTTTCCTCTCTATCCGTTCCATGCGGTTGCTTGTAAGAGATAGCTAAATAGCTATAAAGCCGCCGTTTGTCCACTTTCTTTTTCCTATTTTATTTGATTAATTTTGTGTTGTATTTTTGTGTGACAATAAAGAATATTCTATCTATCTATCTATCTCTATATATTGCAGAAACTTATGATGCATTTATCATACACAAAAATCCGCAAAAAACACTTGTCATCTTTAGGTATATTCACTCGTAATTGCATGAGGGCCTGGTTAAATGCAATTAGTGAATGCAAAACAGGATCGATATAATAAGATTTTTTTTTGTTGTTTTTGTATGGTATCTCGCTGTTTGCCTTTACAGATTAAGTCAGATGTGAGTGGCGAGCAATGTGGCCTTGAAACATGGGGTTTTGCTACAAAATGCTTAAGGACGTATCCATTGGCGTAGCTAGGGATTTTGTCCAGCTGAACTGAACACGGTCATTTAATGCGAGATTGCGGGCAAAGAAGTTTCAAAGGTGGGCATTGCCTACCCTTGCCCCCTAGCTACGCATATGGACGTATCCTACGGGACACGTACCTCGGATTGAGCTGCTGTAGGAGGGGATGTGTGCAGTGGCGTAGGGCAAAGTGGTGGAGTGCACCAGGGCCCTGAAGGTCAGAGGGCTCCCTGGTTTTTGGAAGAAGGGGGAGGCAGCTCATTGAACTATACTAATATTATAAAGAGGAAAGGGAAATATTTGTTTGTTACGATTTAACTCAAAAACTACTCGACTGATTTTAAATATTCTTTACCCATAGAAAGCTAAATTATCAGCGATTTTTTTCTCTCTGCACCGGGGCCCTTGTCCCTAGCTACGCCACTGGATATGTGGTACAAAGGTTAGTGTTGTGTAGGTTTGTGTGTGACAGTTAGTATGCGTCACGCACAAGAACACTTATTAGCTATTGCGCGTTTCAGAATTAATCAGCGCCATCTATGATCGAGATCAACAAAGGCAATCCTAACAAAATATTGGTCTCAAGTACCTAGATTACAAAAAACTCCGCGACACTACATTTATCTATCTTTTATTCTAGTTATAGATATAACTTGCATGAACAGAAGGTATTAAGGTTTATCGGGGTATCAGCTAGTAGATAATAATAATAAAGCCTTTTATTCAGACAAAGAAAGTTATATTTTTTTTACGTCTCAAGTAATTCTTAATATCTAAATTAAATCTAAAGTTTCTTCGCCTGCTTGCCAATTGACAAAAGCCTCCTCCAACCAAGGGCGGATCCAGCTTTGGCGCCAGGAGGGGGTCACATAGTCGTAGTCAAGTCAAGAACTTATAATTTAATTTTGATAACAATAGATATACCTAAGTAAAAAGTAGGTATTTTATTAATGTATTTATTCTTTATTGTACACTTGAAAAACTTAACACATAATAACTTGTACAGTGTACATATACACGTACATATTGCCATCTTCTCTTGAAGACATCCAGAGAAGCACAAACGTTTGCGGGTGTAGTTCCGAAAAGGTCATACCTACCGCTTTTTTCCTTGAAATTTCGTATACTTATGTATTTTGACTCGCTGATAACGAATATGATAGTTAAAATTGGCACGAATTTCATTTTCAAGGTCAAAACTCGAAAAAATTGCCAACATTTTTAGAGATTTTTCTACGCTATCTCAATAAGTATTAAACTTAGAGAAAAATGTTTTCTGCAAAAGTTGTAGATTATAAAGAAATACACGTTTTATGTTCCTTACATTTTTTGTCTTAAACAATTTTTTTCCTAGAAAAATTTTAAAAACGGTCGTCACCGCGGGAAGTTTGAGGTGTCTTCAAAGCGAGCTTCAAAGTGCTTTTTTTTTTGTTTGTTTTTTTTACTTTTTACACACACTACAGGGTTTTGAAGTTCTAGGTTAGGTAAGGTTAGTATGGTGACCACCGTGCACGAATCGAGCGAGCGAAGCGAGCGGTGCCGCAGCGGCCGACGAGTGCCAGAACCGAATCATATTTATTTCGGCTTAATAAAATTGTTTTAAAGTAAAATAAAATAAGTTTAATAAGTAAAATAAAAAAGTATAATTTAATAGTAAAATTTCATGACAAAATTCGGTATCTACTTTTCGGAAGTGCACCCGTTGTTTTTTACTTTCATTATTTTGTTTTTTTTTCTTTTGACTTTTTTGTTTTGTTTTAATTTACTTTCAATTTTTTTATTTTTCTTTCCATTTGTTTATTTTTAGGTTCTGTGTAAAAACTTAAGGAAGAAAACATGATCATATGACGGCTGGACTTGGCTCTCAGCGTTTCGAGTTTTTCTCATTTTTCTCGAAAAACAATTGTTTTAGACAAAAGTTGTATGGAACTTAAAACGTGTATTTCTTTATAATCTAAATTTTTTGTAGGGAGCATTTTCTCCAAGACCAATATTTATTGAGATAATATGGAAAAACCTCTTAGTAATCGGTTTTTTGGCAATATTTTCGAGTTTTGACCTTGAAAATGAAATTCGCGCCAATTTTAACTATCATATTCGTGATCAGCGAGTCAAAATACATAAGTATACGAAATTTTAAGGAAAAATGCGGTATGACCTTTTCGGAACTTTATCCACGTTTGCCATCATACAAAGTTATTACACTATATAAAATTAATTAAATATTGAAGGTATGTAGTTACATAAAATCTGTATAGTGACAAAATATATAAATAAAATCATTATGTTTAATTAGTGGTCCACCTAAGTACTGGAACCAGCTCAGGGGGGGGTCATGACCCCCATGACCCCCCCCCTGGATCCGCCGTTGCCTCCAACCAACCATTCCTTCCTATTGCGTGCTATTCGCTGCTACGTTCCTCCCGATATTGTCTTTATTTCGTCATCCCAGCACTTATGTTGCCTGCCTCTGTTTATTTTTATTAATAAATGCTAAAATAATTTAATATTAAATTTTGGAGGTTCCAAACATGTGACATTTCAATAAGGACTTTGTTTTATTTGAAGTTTTACATTATTTTTTGGCAACGAATTATGCAATTTTGCACCCTCAAACATTATATTTTTGAGGGTGCAAAATTGTTTGTTCTTTGTGAAAACTATTTGAGAATTTATTTTCTTATGAATACTTCATATTTATATATTAATATGTATGTATTATACTGATAAATTTGTGAAGTGTTCATTAATTTCATTTCCTTATAGATAGTACTAGTAGGAGTAAGATAATCATACTGGAAAAGTACCATGAGTATCATGTTCTGAGTGATTTGTTTTGCACGAAGATTTGTTTTCAATGAGATAGTCAATTTGTGGTTTGACGAGTGAGTTATAAATAATGTATCATATCTTCAGTGGGAGACATCCAGCTAAACCATGCACACGTCCCAAAAACAACGATAATTTGAATTTACTTATGAAATATGAGGCTTCCATGACAATCTATTACCCAAAATAAGTCCTAAATATTTCTCCTTCTCCTTATTAGTTATGGTGAGAGGTTGAAAGTCTTCTATTTTTTTATTTTTGACAGCGAAAATTTGTTGTATTAAGTAGTAAGTTTCGAGCAAACCACATTTGTAATAAATTTAGGTCTTTCTGAGCCTCTTCAACTATTTTATTTATATTCCGGCCTTTTTTTGTCAGGTATCGACAGATGAGCATGAGGTTCACTTGATGGTAGGTGATACCTCAGCCACAGAACATCAGTCAATGATGCGCTGTCAACCTAATTTTTTACTTCTAGCATTCGGAAAATCCATAGACTGAAACCGATGCAATATGCACTTCACAGTTTTTCCATCTATGAACGGTGGTTCGTTACCCGGTCGGAATTTAGATATTCCTCCCACCCGATTAATGCCCGAAGTTACCAGACGTGGGGAAAACATGTTTACAGAAAATTATAAACGTGTAATAAAGTGGTTCCGGTGGGATTCGAACCCACGACCCATCGATGCGCACGGCAGGTGTTCTACCGAACGCGCCAACGAGCCCGTCGACGGCCTATTATTAACTATTTTATTTAAAATAAAAAAAAACAGGTATCATCTGCATAGATTATAATGTGTCCTTTCATACCTAGTATACCTATGTACATATTGAGTTGATATACTCGTATATAAAAAACAGCAAAGATTCCAAAACTGACCCCTGAGAAACCACATATTTAACTGGTTTAGGGCTACTACTTTAATATAATCGTAGTTCATTTCCAAAGATTTAATATGATTAAAGACGAAGAAGAGAAATATGTAGGTATATGTCATTGCCCTTCTATATTCTATATATATTTATGGACATTCAGGTCGACTGAACTTAATCTTGAACCACATATTAGCTTTGTTGAATCAAATCGGAAGTCAAAAAAAGCTATCGTCATTTAAAGATAATTGTATGCGAACAAAATCATGGGTAGTATAGAATAAATAGAGAATATACTGTATATATCTCAATAATTTTTGAATTTTCAACATATACGCAGGGCCGGACTTAGAGGCCTCGGAGCAACAAAGGTGTGGAGGCCCCATGGCCCCAAATTATTTTCCAAATAAGATATTTAAGAAACATATACAAAATAAAGTAGGTAGAAGTACAAAGGGGAAAAAAATCTAGGGAAAAGTTGTTTACTAGTGTTTCCTCGTCGGAATTTGAAAGATTTGTTTTACGAAGTCTCCATTTTGGGGGACCGGGGCAGTTGTCTCGGATACCCTCCCCTAAATCCGACTCTGACCATATACGGAAGTTATTTAGAACTGTCTTCGACTGTCCTCGCTACAAATTTGAGATTTATTCCATTAATAGGTTGTGTGGTCAATGCTCGTGGTTCGAAGTCGACTACCGGAGCTGTGTTTTCAGCCAGATTCACATAACACTTCTTGAGAATTGTCAAAAGCCCAGCTGTCATCTGCATCTTCGCAAAGCGCATACCTGTCAAAACAAATGATCATTTTGATTAATTATTATAAACACATCAACAATATCTAGGGATATTTAAAATTTTCGTCATTTTCAGGAAAAATATGAATAATTGCTTTAGACAACTAGGTACATAATATGATATAAAAAATTGTTTCATTGAAAACCGGCGCTCCGTCGACAAAATATTGTTGGCGAAGCATATGCTGAGTGTCTTACCCTTCCACACGACCAGATATTTTTAATCTATTCATATGGTATATAATTATAAGTTTATACCTATGTGGAATAAATGTTTGAGTTTGAGTAACACATTTAGTGGAAATAGTTCAGTGGTTGGGTTTAATTGTGTTTTTTTTTCTTTTTTTAATTTAAATTTTGAAAGATTTTTTAAATTTAGATTTCACATGAGGTTTTTTTGATATGCACTTTATACTTACTCCGAATAGTTTTTAAGTTAATTATTATTCTATTTCCGTAAAAATGCATGGGACTTATAAAATCAGTCCGTAGTGATCATAGCTATGCTTTTTTTGTTCTTTTTTTTGAAGATTTTATGGCCTGGTAACGAACCCCATAACTATGTATAGCAATGTAGCCCATCACACTGCATCTTTATATAAAATTAAAATATATATATATATATATTAATGTATTATGACCATACTGTCGCCATAAACCCAAAAGCATTATCTAAATTGAGAGACTTAAGATATTTTGTAATCATTTTTTTCTCGATAACTTTTTAACAATTTTTTTTTAATGCAGACTGGTATTAGTTATTGATAACACAAAAGGAACAAAAAGTTTTTTTTTTCTTTTTTTGAATTGTCTGTGATATGTGTTTAACAATACATAATATGTCACATACTATCCCAGAATTAGTGCTCTGCCCATAATATTTGTATGACCCATAGGCCACAGATATAATTAATTATTCGTAATCATGGTATTATCATGCTAAAATGATAACACTAATAAGTAATTAAACTGCAGATAAAACTCTCATAAAGTGATAACTTTAACTTAGAAAATGAACTCATTAGCGCCTTAAATAGTTTGGTTTGCGTTCAGATTGGTTGAATGGAATCCGTATGAAAAAAAAAGGACTTTCTATTTTATTTACGTGGTTACAGTAGAATAATGGATTAAAGATCGTTTTTTAAGGAAAGTATTGTATTAAAATCTTTGTTTTTTTCTGGCTTATATTTTTTTATTATTATAGTTAATTACATAAAGATGTCATGTGGAACATGGTGTAATGGTTGCAGCGCCTTACAAATATTTTGTAAAACAAAAATTTGGCGATTAAAAAGAGTGACGAAGAGTTTCTTGCCAGATCTTCTCTTCCGTTCTACGCCCTTGATTTGAGAACTGGCGGTAAATGTAAAATTAGAAGCATTTAATAATTATTTTTTACTGACGTTCATAAGTGTACATTGTGTTACCTAAATGAATAAATGATTTTGAATTTGAATTAAATTTTGCTTATGGGACAAAAGCTTATCAGCATTAAATGGGTATAACGCTTTGCCGGCCGTGATAATCTATACTAATATTAAAAAGAGGAAAGATTTGTGTTTTTGTATGTTATGAATAAACTGGACCGATTTTAAAAAATATTTCACCAATAGAAAGCTACATTACCAGCGAGTAACATAGGCTATATATCTATCATGTGAAGCCGCGGGCCGTTGCTAGTACTTATATAAAAAAAACCAGGAGCAGGCATGTCATCTAATGGTAAGTAATCACCTCCGTCCATGCACATCTGCGACTCAAATATATTAGATGTGTTGTCACCTATTTTTTGAAACCAATGAGGTCGTTATCAGAAACGGAAACGTTGAATGCGAAACACTTATTAAATTTTAAATACACTAACCTTTTCAAACAAATGAAAATTTAAATAAATACTTTATAGCGGATTAAAACGCGATTTATTATTAATATTATTTATGCCGACGTTTCGGATGCTTTTCAGCGACCGTGTTCGCGGCAGACTAAAATCAAATATAAATGTGTGATACTCGCGTTAAGGTGATGTCTTGAAAATTTTGTGCTTTTTATATGTCGTGTAGTTTCTTAAATTGATATAGCATAAACCCAATTTTTTGATATATGCTTCCTTACTATATAAACTAGAATCGCATAGTTCAAAAACACGATAGGATAAAATTTTCTCGATAGAAAATATATTCAAAGTAGGCTCTAATAACTGTATTTTTTGTTCAGTACAGGGAAATTAATAAGAATTAGTCTATAGAATATTTTTTAATACATAGTAAATAACCATATCTAAGTTTGCCAAGAGTACTTTTTTAATAGCACTTGTAGTTTTTTATTTAAAAATAAAAATGTGTTTTGGCGCTTACGTCGATAATTATAAGCGCGAACTCAGTACATCTATCTCAGAATTTCCCTACATAAAGTAGTTGCCTCTCTGTTTTATAGCTCCTCCTTCAGTCGACTGTGAAAGTCTCTAGTAGATGGACGTGTATGATTGTCATCGATATTATTACGTAATTAGTTGCGTACTTGAATATACATAATTATGTTATTTTAATAATCATTTGTAAAAATTAGGTGTTTTCAATAATAATAATTGTACAATCATTAATTAGAATTATGTAGGTTTTAGACATTATCTTTAATTTATTAGGTTAAGAAAAACAATTCGAAAAATGGTAAAAGTTAAAAACCCAAAAATGACTAAAAAACAATATTGCGAGAATAAGGCCCGTAACATGACGAAAAAAAATTGTAAGTCCCAACATATCTAATATATAAAATTCTCGTGTCACAGTTTTCGTTGCCATACTCCTCCGAAACGGCTTGACCGATTTTGATGAAATTTTTTGTGCTTATCCGGTATCTATGAGAATCGGCCAACATCTATTTTCATCCCCCTACATGTTAGGGGTAGTCCACCCCTAAATTTTTTTTTTCATTTTTGGACGAAATTTTTTATTTTTATTTTTTTATAATATGGCATTAAAAAATACATACAACCCCTGCTTTTTTGTCAAAATATCTTGACCCGTGCGAAGCCGGGGCGGGTCGCTAGTTTTACATACATAATTGTATTAGTCTGTATTCATAAATATTCCAAATTTGTATCATAAAATAAACATTTTTCCAGCAATACCACCTTCCCAAAATTATAACTAAGCACGTAAAAAGTATATTCTGTAACAGACTTTACTATTTATCAATTTCAGTTTTTTTTTTGAATATATACTAACATGTTCAATTATCTACTAATAATAAATAAAATTGGTTTAAACTAATTTATATTACTAGAATACAACTTAGTGACGTAATGCTGACGTATCCCTATCAGTTTCACGGAGTTCCGAAATGAAGGAAACAGAGAGCATGGAGTCGCGTTTAGTATGTAAAAACAAGTACTTATTGTAGAAAAAAATGTTAACATAATTAAATTTGATTAACATAATGAAATTAAATTGATCATGTTTCTTCTATAGTCACGGGAAAAACAGTGAAAAAATTATAAAGGTGAAGCAGTGTGGTCTTCTCATCGACGAAATGTACCCTTTTTAGGGGCGTCACCAGATGAAATAACGGATGATGGCGATATGATTATTGAAATAAAATGTCCTATTGCGCCATTTAATATAGTATGATGCCGTAGATGCCACTATCCAGGAGGGGAAAATGCATTTTTGGAAATATGATAAGAAACTAAATAAATACAAACAAATTTTAATTCAGTTTGGTTTATACAAATCCAAGGCCAACTGCATATTAATTGTAAGATACAAACATTTTTACTTGCGATCTGGGCAACAAAAATGGAGCCAAATTTATTATCTTTTTGCTATGACTGTCTTTTGCCAGAATTAGTTGACCCCAGGCACACTAGAAATAAACATATATATCAGAACCTGCCTATTACATTCAAAAGAATAACAGTAACTTAACAAATATTGACAAAAGAATTAAATGAGAAATATATTGACACTACAGATACTGAGGCAGAAGAAGAAAATACAAAACAGAAAATAGAGATACTCCAAGAATAGATAGGTAGGGACTAGGGGCACAAATGCGAAGTTACATCATTCGATAGATTTTAACCTCCAAACAGGCGCGTAGTAACGACAGTATGCGCGGTCACAAGACACCGAAACCGAACTTTTGTAATTTTTTAGTATAAATGCTGTTTAATAAAAGTTAAAAAAGTAATAATTTTTTGTAGTTAAAAACTTTATCTTTCAGTCGGGATAGTATGTATATGTAGAAAATATTTTATTCTATATTTATTCAATTCAATTAGTCAGTAAAAATATGTTTTAATGTTTTTTTTCTGAGTTGTGTCTAAATTTCTCGACATAAATCTTACGCATTCCTGAAAAAAAAACATAATATGTAAATACTTATAAACCTATGAATTAATATAAGAAAACCTCCTAGAAAAAGACCAGGAAATAATTAAAAAATCTAATCAAGAGAAATATCTTGGACTCATTTTAGACACAAAATTAACATGGAAAGTACACCTAGAGCATATAAGATCCAAGATATTTCCCTTCATAGGATTAGTCAAACAAATAGCAAAATGCAATCCTCACACGGCAAAAGAAATAATTTACAATTCCCTTGTCAAATCACACTTGGAGTATCTGGTTCAAATATGGGGTGGTGCGGCAAAAACTATAAAAGATCTGCAAGTAACACTAAACAAAATAATTAGACTTTATTCAATTACCACAGACTTACATCAACAAAATATTATATGCCTAAAAGCTGAAAAATATTTAACATTACACAACTTCACACTTATTATACATGCATACATATACAGAAAATCATCACAAACGCAACACATTTTCACAAGAAAATCCACAAGTACCACACCAGATATAAACATAACTTGACATTACCAGCACCCCTAACGAATTATAGTAGATATAATATAAGGTTTGAGGGAACTAGATTGGACAATGAGTTACTCGAAGATAGAAAGCGGTCAAAATCTGTTTGTGTTTTTAAAAGAAACTTAAAAAAATATTTGCAGCAGGAGCAATATTTATAATTTGTATTACAACAGACTTTGACATCGTTGTGAATTTTTTTTTTTTTAAATTAGCCATAATAATGTCGTAATAATTGGTCCGCTGTTTTCTAAATACTTATGTTAATATTATTAAAAAGAATATTAACATAAGTACTTAATAAATTAATAAGTGAACATACTTTAAGTTCTTTGAGAAAATTAATTCTTTAAATTCAAAACAATCAAAATCATAAAAATAAAAACCAAGATAAATAATATTCTGATTAAAACAATTTAGAAAGATTAAATTTATTATTATTAATTTAGAAAGATTAAATCAAAAAGTTTACATAATATATATTTGCAACATATATTTAGTGCTGTTCGTCTCCTTAGGTTTTCTGTACGAAATTATATTCCAACCGAATGATACCTACGTGGCGGCAAAGCGCTCTCGCGCGACACGGTAATGTTATCTTATAATTATTACGAGTATAGCGAGCGCAGCGCCGCGGCCGCGGCCGTTCTCCGCAACTTTCTGATAAACCACGCCCCTAAAATTATTTTTTATTTTCAAGGTATCCTCTTAATAAAAGTCAATATTCAATGAAAGTTTTCCCACTTACCAATACATAACCGCGGTCCTTCCCCAAATGGCATGTACGTAAAGGGTCTTATGTTCTCCTTTTCTGCTCCTAGAAACCTTTCCGGGTAAAATTTATCCGGATCAGGAAAGAACTCGGGTTTTTTGTGTAAATGATAGACCGGTATATGAACACGCACGCCTTTGTTTAAGGTAACTCCTGAGGGTAGCGTATAGTTTTCTATCACCTCTCTTGTGAGTACACCAAGAACTGGGTAAAGTCGGAGCGTCTCATTAATGCAAGCGTCTATATATGGTGTCTCGCTAACACACTCATATACCAATTTGTTGTGCTTCTTGAAATACTGGTCAACTTCCTCAATCGCCCGCTTTTGTTTCTCTGGATTCTTCGCTAGTTCATATAAGAGGAAACTTAATGTGGTTGCCGATGTTTCATAGCCTGCTGCGAAAAATACTGTGCACTGAGAACATAAGAAATCATTTTCAACCTCCAGTACTGTTTTTTTCATCTCACCCTTCATATTTGCAATACTATCTCCTGATATATATCTATTCTGTTTCAAGCTCAAAACCAGGTCAACAAAATCTTGTCTGCCCGAATCCTTGTAATGTCTTTGCTCGAACACATTAGTGAGCAGGCTGTCAAAGAAATTTGTGATTTCTGAAGGGAATAACTGAAAGCCTAATTTATAAAATATTGCTGGCCACACGGCGCGGCCGATGTTTTTTAAACCTCTAGCGTCTGATGCTTCGAAAATCTTTCGACCAATTTCACGAAAGGGGTTATCTTCAACCGACATAGCTTTTGTATTGATTCCAAATGCGCATGATCCGATACAGTCTATTGTGTACCCTGCCATCACAGACCGCACTTCAACGCTTGGTAACTGCGCAGCATCTTCGATCAATTTCTCGAAGACATTCGCGCATTCTTCTATTAAATAAAACATTTTCTTCATTTTCGCAGATGAGAAAAGTGGAGTTAAATTTTGTCGGATAATTTTCCATCGGTCACCGCTTGTGAAAAACAAATTCTTTGTAAGAATTTCTCTGTCGGAATGATCCGAAGCCTCTCGACCGTTGAAATAATAGAAATCTTTAGTCAAAATTAGCTTTATGTAGTCTGGGTCTTGGACAATTAAAGTAGGTTCCGTTCCATAGAACGCACCTATATATGGTTCATTAGGAAATTTCTTACAAATATCCCGAACGACTTCGGGGATGACCTTTTTTAAAATAAGGTAGTCTTTGTAGTTACCGAAAAGGGGAATTGGCTTAAGGTAGGGAACATTGCGTTTTTTCCAATAGTCGAATTTACTTATTGACAAATGGAATACTTTTGATAGAAGACCAACTAAACAAGCAAGGAGGATAATAAGAATGACTGTCATTTTGAAGTCGTACTATTACTGAACAAAAAGTTGCGATTCATTTGTTTAAATATGTTGTCACTTTGTTGGCGGGCCTAGACAATGCTTTAGTTCTATAGCGATATATCTGTTTATCCAATTAGTTTTTAAACGATCTAAAGTACTTCTATGAAAATTCGTACTATAATATGCTTTACTCTGATTTGTCTACCAAAAATACAGCTTTTCCGTCCAGACAGCTCATGACAGAGGAAATGAATAAAACAAAATAATATCAAATAACAGCGCAACTACTGAAAAAGGGAAAGGAAGAAATGATGTGTGCCTTTTTGATTTTCGAAGGCATCGAATTCCACAATCGGATAGTGGATAATAGAGGAGACTAAGAATTTAGAGGTTAAGATAGGATAAATATATATCCTGAAACACAATTTTCAATTATATCGGATTCGAATTCGGGAGAATTAATTTTAGAGAGTAGACCTACAAGTATATATTGACTCCAATTGATCGTCGGATATATATTCCAGATATACATTTAAATGCTTCTATGTATAAAGCACAATAACAGCTGTCAAATACACATATGTATAATTTTAATGAATTTGCCAAAAGTCAATATTTGGTAAGGCTTACTCAAATACTAAAAACAGAGTAAGGGTTTTCGAGACAAAAAATGTTGAGTAAGTATCGTCTGTGTTGGAACATAGACAATATTTGATAAACGTTTAGCGATACGATATTATAAAAAGTACATTGTCTAGGTATGCGGGTGTCATTAGACGTATAATTTTCGCTTTGATTTTTAGACATATAAATAATCTAAGAATTTTCGTTATATTTTAACATCGGTTCCCAGCTTCTTTTCCTGCACTGAGATAATAAAAGAAATTTCTTTTATTTATAAAACAAAAAATGTTAGTTACATCTTAAAATTAGCATTTAAAATCAAACTCTAAGGAGAAGCTTCGATAATTGTAGCAACAAAATGCGAGTAAATGCACCCCTAGATTTATGTCTAATTTCACAAGTATAAATTTTAAATGGGAACTATATTTTCTATCACCAAAATTTATATTTGTCATCAAGTTGTATCACCTAATAAATAGATCTATGGCCACGAAATATTTTCGTTCTCAGATAAACAAAAATTGTTCCCAGGTATGAATTGTCATGTTTTAATAACTTGAGCGGTATGAATTTACTAGCCGTGCGACTAAATTACTAAGTGAGCGACTAGTTTTGAAGTTCTAGGTTAGGTTATGTTGGTATGGTGACCACAGCGCACGAGTCGAGCGAGCGAAGCGAGCGGTGCCGCGGCAGCGGCCGACGAGTGCCAGAACCGAATTCTACTTATTTGGTACTAGACCTTATATCTCAGGATTTTAGGTGATTTATTGTGGAACTGATTTTGCATTGTTTGGTGACTACATTTTGGTGACAGATCTACTATTTTGAGGACAAACCCTATTATTTAAGAAACACAAAACTAATTAAATTGGTGATAGCTTAAATGATACCCATTTTAAATTAAATAAAATACATAAACATTTTCTTTTCTTAAATTTTCTAAAATTCAGGCTTCTAGTTTTATCCACAACATAGTTACCTACTTATAGGATGGTCGAAAATGGCCTGAACCACTTCGAGAAAAGGATGGCTTGTTGCTCGACTTGGCGGGTCACAGACAGATATAAACACAAAGACAGACAAGACGCATAATAATATTAGCTAATGTTTGAAAAAACATATTATTATAAAAAAGTTTCCATAATAACTAAGCTACTTGATGACTTGCGAAAATGTATTAATAATTACGGAAAACAAACCAATAATTTGTCTTTTTATTGAAATTGCGTCTTCATAGTTCACTAATTGCTGTTGTTATCTTATTATCGGAGTTTATTTATCAACCAAGAATGATGAGGTTTTTTGTTCATACCGTAATTATATACCTCACTTCCACACACCCATACTTCTATATACCTACTTACTTATTTTGGTATCAGAGGCAGTGGCGTAGCTATCATAGGGCAAAGTGGTGCAGTGCACCAGGGCCCTGAAGCTGAGAGGGCCCCCTGGGCTATGGAATGAGGCAGGTTGAAGGGGAGGCAGCTCTTGAAGTTAGAATATTTTTGTTGCGGTTTTTTCTCTGCACCGAGGCCCTTGTTGCCCTAACTACGCCACTGATCAGAGGGCAAGATTTCAATCAAAATTGTTCAGCTTTTCGAAGGCGAGAAGCCTAATGTGGTATTTCTAACCACTAAAATGACATCAGCCGGCCTAGAATGACAACCGCGACAAAATTTTGTCGACCGTTTTCTCGTGTTTTAATTGATTATCTCTTTATTTAATCCGGGTCTTACATGACAAATACACTTAAAAATCGACTTTTAATATCAAAAATATATATATTTGTCGATCGCGATATCTTTTCTATCAAAATTGTCGACGTCGAGATATAATGTATCGAGATATCTTACATCTTAGTTTGTCTTCTCTTGTCCGCGACATATGTATCTTGTGGAGGTCATGCTAGGCCGGCAGCTTCTTTAGTTTAGGACACCCTGAGATCTCCATAGCAACGCACTGGTATCCCCAAACACTGCCTTTTGCTGCCCTCCCGAGGTTGGATGTTGATGGAGATAAGATGGGCCAAACTCTCCCTTGGACCATCCATCGTCATTGCTTTCTTCCCGTGCGCACCAGTCGGAACGACGAACCCTATCGACATCAATCAATGATGCACTGTCGTCCTACTTTTTTACTTCGAGCATTCGTAAATCGATAGACTGAAACCGAAACGCGCAATATGCACTTCACGGTTTTTCCATCTTTGAACGGTTACCCGGTCGTAATTTCGATATTCCTGCCACCCGAACAATGCTCGAAGTTACCAGACGTGCAGAAGACATCTTTACAGAAAATTATAAGCATGTCGTCCTGGTGGAATTCGAATCCACGGCACTAAGAAGCCCAAAGAACAGAAGAAGACCCGTCAAAATTCGCCCTTGGTCCTGCAGAAGGGGGCATAATCGACGATAATCACTGTAACCCTATTATTGACCAAAATCTGTTCAAACTATTCCATTGCTAGATTGAGTCTTCATAATATCAGGTTTAATTAGTATGTATATTCGAAAAATAATAGCTTACGAGAAATAACATTTTACAGTAAAATGTATGTTTAGTTAGTTTATAGTGCTTAAATATTATAGAAGATAAAATTATTATTACTAATTTTACATCATATATATAGTATATTTCAACTAGTAACATGCTCGCAATATACACGTATACGTATACGTAGATTTACTATACAAAAAGCTTTCTATTCGTGAAATAATTTTTAAAATCAGTCCAGTAGTTTTTGAGTTGAAACGTAACAAACAAACAAATCTTTCCACGTTTTAATATAAGTATAGATATTGAAATGTCCATTCACCAGATTATCTAACACAAATCTGAGGAAGTCCTTTGACGGCTAAGCGGGAATAACTTGCGAGAAAGTATTTGTACCGTCTCTCTCGCAAGTATGGATGGTATGGATATGGATAGTATGGAGTATCGCATACAAACTCATACAAGTACATAATCATTTTGTCGATAAGAAAACTTCTTCAAAAGTTCTTTGTGTTTGTTGATTTCATAAAAGATAAAGAAGTAACGTTCAATCCTATCAATTTATGTTTAGTTGAAATAGTATAATCATTATTATTTGCCATATACGTAGAGCATACCCCAGTGGCGTAGCATGGGGGGGAGGCGGAGGGTGCGGTCCGCCCTGGGCGGCACTTTGGCGGGGGCGGCATTTCACAGGTAACGGTAAAAAAATTACATCCTTCATCGTTTTTTTCGTTAATATTTTGTTGTTGTTAGTACTTCACTGTAATGACAGAGTTTCTCTTTAGTTCTTGCTATTCAATAAAAGGCGGCACATTAGGGATCTGCACCGGGTGCTAGCGACCTATGCTACGCCACTTGCATACCCTATTTTGTCTGTTCAAGCTCCATATGATATTCTATCAAAACTAGTTCAGCTGTTTACCCGTGAAATTTGAAAACCTAAAACACGTATACCTTACGATGGCTTACATCCAAACAGAGATAAACATTTTTTTTGGCAAAATAGACTTATTTTCATTCTTATTATTTTGGCTGTTTATAGCCATCGTTTAACTATAAGTATATTTTTTAGCCTAGTGTTTGGCGCTACATAAAAAAACATCACCTCAACTTTGCTCTAAATTTTAAGCAGGCGTACAAAATCTGCCAAAACCAGTGTTGTGATTTACCAGCAGGATTTTATTTGAGTAGAACTGAGCCTATGGGGGAAGATTTTAGAGGAGGCAAAATTGGCGATAATTTTTTTTCCTTTTAGCTGGTTTATAGGAATAACAATGAAAGGTTTTCTGAAACATCTTATTTTATTTTAGAAAGTTTAGGAACTATCAGTTATAGAGGCAAAGCGGTGAAAATTCAAGAGCCTTAAATTCCTCATTTCTTGAAAATGCCGAAATTGAATCCGCCACTAGCCAAAACTTATCAATGTCAAATAATTTAAAATTAAATATTGTGTAAGACGTTAGGAAAGGGATCCCTTGACTCATAAATATATCCTCGAAGGAAATAAATTAGTACATAAAATTAGATGAAACAATCTATTTAATTTTAATTAAATTTAGTCCAATTAGAAATATGGCTGAATTTATTCATTAAAAAAAAATTAGATACAAAAAAATATACATTGTTAAAAAGTATATTATTATTATTAGTTATTGATTATACTCGCTGTTCATGCACAGGTATACACGAATGAAAGTCCCGAAAATACAATTTAATTGTGACTTTTTACAAAGGTTTTACATAAATAAAATAAGGATAGATGTTTAGCTTGCACATAATATCATTAGGAGAACGAATGTAGATAGAAAAATATTCACTACACGAGTCACAAATCAAGGAAATCAACAAATTACAGATTTTGCTTTCATAATATGACAGGCGTTAACACAAAAGCATTTTTTATCATTTAATTATTACTCTCATAAGCATATTAAAAGTGTCAAATTAGATAAAAGTAAATAATAATATATTATAATTAAAAAAAAAGTAAACCTGGCTTCGCACGGCTATACTTATCAAGAAAAAGGGATCAAATATCCCCTTTACTCAGTACTAATAAATGAAGATCGTTTTTATAATTTTTTTTTTAAATCTATAGATATATTAAAACTCAAAATTTTCACAATTCTGTAAGATTTTTTTTGTTGGTTCAGCCGTTCGGAAGTTATCCGCGTACTTTTATCATATCATAATAAATTTAATAAACCTTCAATGATTAAAATATGTATTGTATTTTGCAAGTTATCTATTATTTTAAGGAATATGGTTCTGGGTCGAAAGTCCTGATACACGTCATCAGATTATAATAATACTTCAAAAATATTGTTTAATAAGACTTTAAAATGATTGTCTATTTTTTATGTTAGATATCGACAGACGAGTATGAGGTTCACTTGATGGTAAGCACCTGTGTTCCTGGTCATCAGCCACAAAATATCAGTCAATGATGCGCTGTCGACCTACTTTTTATTTAGAGCATGAAACCCTGACTGAGACAGAAACGCGCAATGTGCACTTCACGTTTTTTCCATCTATTACCCGGTCGGAATTTCGATATTTAGACACAGATATAACATTTATTACGAACGAAACACACACACAGAAACACAAAATAATAGCAAAAAATTATTGGACACAAAATGAAGAAGGTACATTTTTTAGTAGGTAAATGTGTGTGTGTGTGTGTTGTGGTTGTTATTGGTCCTGGCTCAGCATTATGCTGTGGAGCAGACGAGTTCCACAGCACTGGTCATTCTGCCAGAGACCACAATAGTTTGCGCCTCAGACGCAAAAAGAAAAAAAAGTAATAACAATAATTAACAATGTAAGTAAAGAAGTCTTGGAAGATCTGTGTGTAAAAGTATAAAGTAAATTACAAAAATAAAAAATAAGAATAATTGTTACTAAAACTACTATAAGAAATAAATAAATAAATATTTGTGGTTCATTAAAACCTAGATTTCGTGGGATTTTTGTTGAGTAAGTAGATGTGCTTTGTAACTGCGACGAAAATTTGATTTTGTTTGAAGATTTTTTGGTGGAGGAGAGATTTTGTTCCAAGATTTCGTCGCGCTATATTAAAACTCCCACGAAATGATGCCGTCCGATGCTGGGGAATGGCGAGCTCATGAGTACAACTCCTAACATTGTTCTTGTTGACATTTCTACGCCGGGCCGCTTTTTGTATAGATATTCAGGTTGTTTAGTATATACTCCCACCCGAGTAACAACCGATGTTATGTTTCTTTGAAGACATATCGGTTTATACCAAGGGATTCACGTTTTCATACTCTCTGGTTAATCACTACGCGCTACCTCGGACGCCAGGCCAATATCCTGTACATAATAGCTTAATTATTATTGTCTTACCGACTTGTCATGTAATTGAACTTCCGATAGATAGATTTATTAGAGGCTACCCGCTCTATTTGGATATTTTAACCTTGTTCGGCACACGTTAATAATTGTATAATTCTTGTATTTGATTCTATAAAGTATCTTGAATGTCACCAACGCGTGGGAAAATTGTCGGACTGATACAAGTACTAAATAAAATAAAATACCCTATGATACTGAGTTGTTAAAAAACCTTATAAATTTACACCTGATAATATTATACAAACTAAACCTAACAATATACACACTTATATCCGCCTCTTGGCAAAGGCCTCCTATAACTCTGTCTCCCATCACTCTTCTCCAGTAGGATCCAGCTGTCACCTTTAATTCGTCTTCTCATCGACAAGTTTACCTTCCTCTACATCTTTTTGAAGTCTCTGGGATACCAATTGTGACCTCTGTACTCCACTTTAAACCTCTTTAGATACAGGTCAGGCGGACTATTTTAACAGGCTCATTCGAATTCGCCACCAGTGAATCCAGCAGGAATAATCTTTATATATATAATTCATCTGTGAGTGTGTATGTCACTGAACTTCTCTCAAACGACTGGACCGATTTTGATGAAATTTTTTGTGTGTGTTCAAGGGGATCTGGGAATGGTTTAGATTCACAATTTTGTCCTCTGGACAATGTTTTTTTAATTAATTTTTAATTTTACCCTAAAAACAGCCCTTTTCTATTTCCCATACAAACGTTTTTTGTGGCAGAACAACGTCTGCGGGGTCCACTAGTATGTTTATAATTTTTTTTAAAAGATTTCCCTACGCCAAGGTCACTTCGGGCCTTGAACGGATGGCAGAAGTATTAAAATTCCGACCGGGTAACGAAATACCGTTCATAGATAGAAAAACCGTGAAGTGTATATTGCGCGTTTCTGTTTCAGTCTATGGATTTCCGAATGCTCGTAGTAAAAAAGTAGGTCGACAGTGCATCATTGACTGATATGGCTGGGGTATCACCTACCATCAAGTGAACCTCATGCTCGTCTGTCGATATCTAACATAAAAAATTCGATCATTACATACCACTTTCGCGTCTTCCACTGCCATCAATGCTTTCATACACGCTCGTCGGTTTGCAGTAAGTTTGACCTGGGCCCTTTTGAAGAACGGCAACGGCCTATTTATAATTTAATAGCTTCGAAACCCACCTATTATGGTCTTCTCACAATTTCTGAAAAACAATTCATTTAACAGACATCAATGTAAATGTTTTATATGTATAGATATTCAATATAATATTAACATATAGTGCTGAGTAACCTTGCTCTGAATAATAAAAATTATTAGAATAACAAGTGATATTGTCTCATTCTAGGCCAATCGTGAGACGGTGTTAGGAAGAGGAAGGGCCTTGATACTACACCCTATATCAATAAAACATACGTGTAATTGCCTTCCGATTGTTACAAAAACTCTGGAAATCGTTTCTATTGTTTAATAAAGTGATCGGCAAACTTATTAGCCAAAGAGCCAAATATGACAATACAACAATTTTAATTAAAATTGGGAGCCAAATCTGCTTGTTTTGTAAACTTTTATTACACTAAATAAGTAGTACACTAAATAAAACTAAATTTCATACTTTAAAAAAATTTATATAATTTCAAAATAAAAATAAAAACTCAATTTTTTATCTGTATTTACCCTCAGGAACTACTGACTCATATACTCGTTTTATTTACATTAATTTTAAGCTGTAAATAAATGATTTATTAAAATTTTACGTTTATTATTATTTCTTTATGTTGTATATTTTTCTTATTTACATTTATTTTAATTAGGTGTGACCGTTTGGGAAATATTTATTTAATTTCTTTCTACTAAAATGTTCATTTACAATCCTCTGAATTCCCTTTCTATTGTAGCGACATCTATGATCTGCTACTAGAATTAATAAGTAGACTTCTAATCTTGAATCACGCTATATAAATGTTTCCGAGCGTAGAGTAGTAGAGTTGGAGTTGTACGTATGTCGTATATACAACATCTCGACATCAACCACTGGGGCCTTAGGGCCGGCCAGTCAGTGGTTCGACTGGTTGAGAATCCCTCCTCCCTTCCTCCACACTATATTTTATTTCGGGGTAAATAGAAAATACTTGGGGGTATTTTTGACATTTTAGTTTTGACACATTAATTTACACCAGTTATCCTGCGGCCACGACCGAGGCAGAAAAATGTATCCATTTTAACCTCATCTTTAATTTGTAACCAAATTCTCACATTAATGATCATGATATGAAACAACTCTTCGATTAAATCATAGCAAATATGCAATCAATAATAAAATTAATAATAATATTAAAACAAATCTTTATTGCAAACAAAAACACTAAAATGAAATAAGCTCTGAACTGGATGGAAAAACGTACCAGTCGATTTATTGGTGACTCTGATCTAGTTCAAAAATGACAACTCTCTCTTGAACATCGTCGAATGGTCGCTAGTCTGTCGGTGTTCTACAAGTTGCACTTCGGTGAGTGCGCAGCTGAATTACACGAACTTATCCCTGCAGATCCCTTTCACCACCGGACGGCCAGATACAGAGTGGGATTTCATCAATGTTTCTTCTAAGTTACGTGAGGCTATTTTTCGACCTCCTCCCCCTCTCCCTTTGCGAGATCTCATGAGATTTGACCCCCTAACCCCATCTTACGTGAGATTTTTCAGAATGCGTTCGGCTGGGCTGTGGCGGCTAAATAATCGAGGGGCTACTGTGCTACATGTTTTTACCCCCTCTCCCCCACGTGAGATTGGGTGAGATTCGGTCTCGAATCCCCTAAACGAATCTCGTAATTAGTGGTCGCCCCTTATAATTATCACAATGCATATTAACCACGGCTACGTTCGCGTGGGCTTCATCCTTATAAAGTGTAGTGACATCTACAATCTGCGACTAGAACCAATACGACGACGTCTAATGCTGAATTGCGCTATCTAACAATAAGTGTTTCGGAGCGCTGAGTTTATTACAACATCTCGACATCAACCACTGGGGCTTTAGGGCCGGTCAGTCAGTGGTTAACCGTGGTTGACGACCGAGGATCCTCTCTTTAGCTTGGAGGAAGAGCACACCTTATTTCCTCCTCATAAGCAAGATATTCAAATGAAGGTCCTCCGTGGCATCTAATTTCGATGATACAGACAATCTATGTATGAAAGCTACCTGTATACAAATTAAGTATCTTCGGATAGCGGTTAACCGTGAATAAATAGACAGTCAAACAAAAACGGTCAAAATTATTTTTATGTATTCGTCCTACCTTCATTCTTTGATCAACCCTCATTCCATTTTTAGTAAAAAAAATCAATGTACAGAAACAATTTTAATTCTACATTTTTTTACAGGTAGCTATAAATTTATTTATTTCTGCAAGCTAAAAAGGGTTTCATATCCTAACACCTACAGAAGCCAAGGCAAGTATAAGATATTGTAGGTAATTTCAAATATATTTACTTTTTATTTATTTATTCAGTAGAACGGCAAAACCAATTATTACACTACTAAAATTACAATGTAAAAATAAAATTAGAATAAAGCATAGAAAAAAATAACATTAATAATTATGAAATATTGCATACAGACAAACAGCAAAAACGCGGTTCAGAACTTGAATTTTTAATGCTAAATATACGTACAATTAATAATAATTACATGCACTTGTTGCGATTACATTTTAAGATATGCATAAAGTAGAATGTAGGTACAACTTGACTTTGACTCCTTCCAAAGGCTATCGAGTAAACCGTCATGCACCTGTTTATATTTTATAGTTGACTAGCAAAGCGCCCTGGCTTCACACAGGTGCAATGTAGATGTACTATACACAAAAATAGCCTGTTACTCGTTGATAATGTACATTTCTATTGGTGAAAGAATTTTTAGAGAAGTTTTTGAGTTTATACATAACGTACAAAAATAAAAATATTTCCTCTTTATAATTTATCATAGTATAGATAGTCTGTGACCCAAAAAGTTACCCTCCAGTGGGGCATGGAACAGACACATTTCTATGTCTGTTTCACTGATCATTGTATAATAAAGCTAGTGTATTATTTAGTAATTATTAACCAGTAGGTATAGATTGATAGAATTCTTGTTCCATATTTCTGATGCCCTGGTATATCTTAGAAATCTCCTATTATAGTGGGGCATAATGTAGACAATATATTTGTGTCTGTTTCACTGATTATTTTATTCTCTTCTTTGCTCTGCTTTCTTCAAATCTCTGCAGATTTTTTCAATTCTTTTTTCCACGGGATTTGAACCTGGAGCATCCATGTTAAGCATATCGAGATTATCATTGAGCCACGGAGGCTGTTGATAACCAAAGTGAAGTGTTTTTTTTTATAGTATAGGGGACAAACGGGCAGGTGGCTCACGTGATCGTAAGTGATCACCGCCGCCCATAGACATCCGCAACACCAGAGGGCTGCCGCGTTGCCAGCCTTTAAAAAAGATGTAGGCTCGTTTCTGGAAGGTTTCTTAAGTCGTATCGGTTTGGAAAAACCGCCGGCGACAGCTGGTTCCACTGAGTGGTTGTGCGAGGCAAGAAGTGTCTCAGGAATCGCGCAGTTGTGGACTTCCAGACATCGAGATGTCCGATGGCGAAATTCAGCGATTAAATCGAACGATTCCTCCGAGCATTCCCCGTGATAAATGCGATAGAAGATGCAGAGCGAGCCTACAGCCGCAGAGCCAAAGGATCGAGCAGACCAAAATATCGACGAGGTCCTATGAATAATCCAAAATGCAAATCACAACTAACAAAAATCACAACTTTACAAGAGAGTCTATGAAAGTTTTTTATAGACATACAGAAATTCATTCTACATAGGCCGTAAAAGTCTTTTTAAATAGCTTACATGATTAACCGTTTATCGTAATTTTTTTTTAAATAAAATACCGGATTAAAACGCGATTTATTATTTGTCAGGTTTAAATTATTTGGACGCTGTTAAGCAATACAGTGTCAACCGACACGGTTGCCATTTTGAGAAAATTGAGTTTGAAGTTTTAATCAGGTTTTATTTTCTTTTAAAAAGTAATTGAAATAATAGATTTTTTTGTAATTATTATTATTAGACTTAATATATATCGTTTTCCTGGTAGCAATCAAAATGCATTATTGCATTAATTTTATGCATTATTATTAAATATTTTAAACATTTTAGGCATTCGTGCTCGCTAATTTTTTCAATATTTTTGCTATTAAACCGATTTAAATTTTAAAGGCCCGCAACGCACCTGCAAGCCTTCTGGTGTTGCGGATGTATATGGGCGGCGGTGATCACTTACCATCATGTGAGCCGTCTGCCCGTTTGCCTCCTATACTATAAAAAAAAAAAAATGATACATATCTCTTTTGAAATATGTACCCCAGCTCATACGGAAGCGATTGGTATCAAAATTTACTATTTTGTAATTTTGTAGGTTGACACTGTATTGATTAACAGCGTCCATTTATCCCGACGCGACAGTCAAAATGACCAAATTGTTAGATTGGTCCATATATACCAGAGTAGTGACTAGTGGTCCGCCCCGCTTCGCACAGGCGCAATATAGATGTAATAATAATAATAATAAAAAAAAGCCTTATTTATTTCCAATCTCATTTACAAAATCTGATGTTAGTTATTCCATTTAATGCAAATTTGTTAGTATACAGTTTTTTTTTTTTTTTTTTTTAATGTCTTGAGAATTGGATCCCTTGTCGGGTAAAGGCCTCCTCCTTATCATTCCAATATAGATGTACTATACACAAAAAAAAGTATTTGTTACTAGCTGATAATGTAGCTTTATATTGATTAAATATTTTTTTAAATCGGTCGAGTAGTTTTTGAGTTAAATCGTAACAAATAAACAAACAAATCTTTCCTCTTTATAAAATCATTAGTTTACGTAAATATATATAATATGTACCTGCAGGGGTCGATGAAGGTAAGATGCTGGACAGTGAAGAGGCATGGAGGGCAGCGGTCTCCTTCTGCGAGCGCATTATGCTGCAGAAGGAGATTGCTGAACGAGAGAGGGAGAGGGTCGCCGTAGATCCTCTGAGGGCGGAGAGACGGGGCGGGAGGAGAAGAAGGCGGTATGCGCACCTTCTCGTCCCCCCTCATAACGTCCCCCCTCAACCGCAAATACCGCTGGGACCCCTGGAGATATGCTCTGCGATCCCAGGGATCCCGTAAAGGCGGAAAGTGGGCAGTGGTGTTTTTAGTGGGTAACCGAAAACCGATCTTGTCTCCGAGGAAGCTTAAACGGCCTCGGAGCAGACGCGACGGAACCCCACTCTCCCCGCGCCTATGAACCGCCCAGCGTCGGCGGTGTGTCAACACATTTTCACCACATAACAAAAAAAAAAAAAAAAAAAAGGGTCGATGAAGTACACTTTATGTTAATGAATTTGTAAATAATTAATATCAATTAAAAGTAAAATACAATATAAGACTCTGTTTAATTATGTGTAAGTGTGTGTGACGAGCTGTCACTGATAAGATAAAAATAATGGAAGAAAAACATATTAATACTAGCGACCCGCCCCGGCTTCGCACGGGTCAAGATTTTTTGACCAAAAAAGCAGGGGTTGTATGTATTTTTTAATGCCACATTATAAAAAAATAAAAACAAAAAATTTCGTCCAAAAATTAAAAAAAAAATTTAGGGGTGGACTACCCCTAACATTTAGGGGGATGAAAAATAGATGTTGGCCGATTCTCATAGATACCGGATAAGCACAAAAAATTTCATCAAAATCGGTGAAGCCGTTTCGGAGGAGTATGGCAACGAAAACTGCGACACGAGAATTTTATATATTAGATTGCACCAACTCCATATAACGCAGTTAAGTAAAATCACTAAAATCTTTTTTGTTTTAGAACGACGAGCGTGAGGTTTATTTGATGGTAGTATTTAGTTATACCTGCCCGCCTAGCATGAGTGAAGACAAAAGAAGATATAAGATATATTATATCATGACATCCACAATTTTCATAGCCACGATCGACAAATATCTCTACTTTTGACATTAGAATTCGAGTTTGTAATGTCATGTTAGACCTGGAAGTCATAGGGATAATCGATTAAAAAACGAGAAAACGATCGACAAAATTTTGTCGTGGTTGTCATGCTAGACCGGCTGAGCCAGATCACATCAATCAATGTATTCTTGACCTATATTTTACTTCGTGCATACAAAAATTGTGTAGTGAGAAAGGCACATAAACGTTGCGAATTGTGCAAAGTGCACATCGTAGTATATTCACATTCGTCACCTGAGTGGAATTATATAAAAATATTCCCTCCATCCGCCTTATATTCAATGTAGGGAAATCCCGTATTTACAGAAATATACGAAGAAACTGGCAGGAAACTATCTTAAATCCAAACTTGGTCATATTAACCATTGTCCGAGTCCATTACCTGTATTTTAAACATTGGTCGTCAAGAAAGAAGAATAACAATTATTTATGACATTTTCTTTTTTTATTGCACACCTAAGTGTGTGTTTAGTACCCAGTTCTGCCTCAGAAAGGTGTTACCTCCCGGTTGACCTTCGAATAACATTTCAAATCAAGTACGTAGCTAATTAATTAATTAATTTATAATGCGGTAACTGGAGAAAGTATAATTTGCTTTGACCTTGACAGCTGTCAAGGTTCATCGGTGCTTTTAGTATCTGTGCAATTTAATCTGTGATTAACTTTGAAGTACTTTTCGCACTGAACGAATCGCGTAGGAGCGAATACATTTTATAATGCGGAAAAGAAATCAGTGTATTATTACCGTCTTATTTTACGTCTTTACTATGATTCGTTGAATGATACTGGTTTTTAAGATGGCAGGAAAGTCCCAGAAGCGTCTATTTGTACTCTTAGTTACATACACATATTTCACGCGTCTTTCTCATGGGGTAGGCAAAGATGACTTACTCCCATCCACCAAGTTGGCGGGACAGATGGGAAAAATAGTTTCATCGTGAACGCCGACGCCGACGCTACGGCGAGGATGGGAAAGATCTAGTGCCATGTACCCCGTTATTGCGGTTAACAAGGAAGATGGCACAGAATAAGTTACAATTAGAGGCAATATCTACTTAGTTTACGAAAAAGGATATCTGTAAATAAAATGGTTTGTATGTTAATTAGTTTTTGACCAAATATAATATTTTAATAATTAATCAACAATACAAATAATCAGCCTGGCTACTTATACACTTCTTGCCGATGCCTCCTATTAGGAAGTAATATCGCGACAGGTTGAAAACTTGTCAGCATCAACGCAATGTTGCCGTTCAAATGAGTCGATACTTTGGGATGACTCCATTCTTGAAAAAACGATGGAATTTGTAAATGGAAAAATAAAAATAGGACATTTCCTCGAAACACTGAGATACAACACTTACCTACTATAAACAACGTTTTGAGTACTTGCGTACACATAGCGCTCAATGAGTAATAAAACTCTCCCCTTTCCTGTCCTCAAGTCTTCTCACTATTCTGATTCTTTTACGGTCACCGCCATATCTCTTTGCAATAATTTACCTCCAAATATTCACGACGGACCCTCTCTATAAACGTCTCTCTCTATAAAGTCTTCAGCCGGCCTAGCATGACAACCACGACAAAATTTTGTCGACCGTTTTCTCGTGTTTTTATCGATTATCGGTCTATTTCTTTCGTGTGTAACATGACAATTACACTTAAAACTCGACTTTTAATATCAAAACTAGATATATTTGTCGACTGGGATATCTTTTCTATCAAAATTGTCGATGTCGAGATATAATATATCGAGATATCTTACATCTTAGTTTGTCTTCTCTCGTCCGCGACATATCTCGAGGCGGTCATGCTAGGCCGGCTGGAAGAGGGTTGAAGTAGTATCTTAAATTATTAATCTGCTAAAGTTTTAATTTTTCACAATTCTTATTGGTGTGTTTTTTTTAAATACCTAAGTCATTGGCGTAGTATTAAATGTCAATGACCTAAGAAAAATAATTTAAATTAATTTTTATTTTATTTTCTTTCTTTCTATTACACTGCCTACGCACCTCTCTACAGAGCCAAGGTTAACCTGCGGAATGTCTAGGCTTGAAGTTTGCTTTTTGTGCTCTACTTTTTTTGTACAAAAAAGAGTTTTAAATAAAATAAACAAAACTAGTTATCAGCATCCTCAAGTGGTACCTATTAGCCTGGGGAAAACCGCACGTTTTTTCAAAACAACTCATTTGACTGAAAGTGTGTGACGACTCGGTTGTGGTTTCCAAGCATGATTCCGGTTCCCTAATGGGAAAATTATTATTGTACTTACCAGTAGTACTTAGTCATATATGACCTGACAAAGCTTTTTTTATTTACTCGAAAATTAACTCAGAAACATCTGATACTTGTCAGTAATTAAGGTTGTTGTTACCTATTTTTCCCCCGAGCATTCGGCAACGATGTCTGTTGAACTCGAAACTCCCGTGCACTTCACGACTTTTTCATCTACGAACGGTGGTTATTATATGATATTCCTACCACTCGTTTCATGCTTCAAATAACTAAACCAGTGTTGCCAGCGGTGTCTTGTCAAAAGTTACCTAATATGGTTAAAAAAGTAACCTTTTAGTATGAAAAGTAACCTTTTTTTTTGTTGGTTGTATTTACATAAATAAGTATAATTTAGTAACGTTTAAATTATGTTTCCAAAATAAAAGAAAGTAAATGCGAGCGCGTCCCCGACTGAATGATTTATAATTCGGCGAACTAGCACGAACGAACTCTGACAAGAACAAACAAAGAATAAGCGAGTAAACGAGAGTTTGGTCGTTTGTATTATGGATACAATAGCAGTGCGAGAGAAAAATACTTGTTTTTAGAAGTTGAACCTCAATCAACGTTGCGTTCCGTTTTAAGGTGGTTTCATGTAAGAAATTATAAATTCATTCTACAAATTCCGCAAAATCACCTAAAAGTAACCTTTCGAGTCATGTAACCTAGAAGTAACCTGAAGGAGTTAAAAATCACCTAAAAGGTTACAAAAGTAAACTTCTGGCAACGCTGAACTAAACTCAGGCAAATTATTTACAGGAAGTTATAAAAGTGAAAGATATTCTTCTCTTCGGGCATAACACGGTAGGATTATCGAAGAAACACAGGTAACCGTGAAGCGCATTCGCATCACTGACTGTTGTTCTGTGGGTGAAATGTCACCTATCATTATGTGAGCTTCAAGTACGTTTATCGATACCTATTTGATATAAAAAAAGATCTGATCAACTGGCGATGAAAAAGTATTTTTAGAGCTTGAGAGTTAAGCTATAGCTATTCTGGGAAAATAAACTCAATGTTTTTTTTTCAATGTTTTGAAAAAAATTGTAATACTGTAGCGATATCTACAATCTGTGCTTACAATCAGTACGAACGTCAATAACCCTGAATCAAAGTTTCTCTTGCATACACCTCGAGTTCAACCACTGGAGCCTTATAGCCGGCCAGCCAATTATTTGACTGGTCGAGGATCCTCCCTTAGGTTGGAGGAAGAAGGAAGAGAACACCTTCCTTCCTCCACATTCTATTAAACAAAGATAAAATATCGAATCTAACGTCAGAAGAAACTACAAGACAAAAAACATAAGAGAACAGGTGTAATGGGAATCAAATGCTTCCCTTTTTCAACACTAAAAAACGTCATGCGAACTTACTCCATACTACAATTGATCTCAACTAGGTATATCTGACCACTGTCTCCTATACTATATCTGATACAACAACTTACGCGATGCGGGTAGCTACAAGAAAGGGTAAGTCGCCGTACCTACTCACCTTCGACTAAACCTGCTTCCCCTGGAAATAACCCGCTTATTAAACTTACGACCAGGGTTTTCCCGTAACGTATTTCTTGGTATTCAAATAAAATAAAATGATACGAAGGTAATTATTTTTTAATTGAGTTAAAAGCATCAAGTATAATGGGTAGGAAAATATTACTAACATATTTTATCACTTATTAGATGTTACACAGAATATACAGGTATTGAACACACCTATAGGTATATGTTCAAGTTCCAAAGAAACTTTTCAATTTTTATAAACATCACTCTGTTTGTCTGTATAAAAGCACTAGCGTGGGCTAATTGTCAGAGGCTCGGTGTAGCGACATCTACTATTAGAATCAATACGAAGACGTCTTATCCTGAATCGCGCTATCAAAGTGTTTCAGAGCGCTGAGTTTACAATATCTCAATATCCTCTTTATAATATTAGTATAGATACCTATTAGGTGGCCGCAAGCAATAATCGCAACGGCATATGGGACAGACATGGGTAACTCAGCGAAATTCCTTGCGCCAACTCAGAAACTCAGGCGCAGTGTAGTGCGTCGGCTCCTTGAGTCAACTCAAAATTGCGCCACGACGCAACAAAATGGGACGCGCAAAGCGAGCAGTGAAACCTCCGAAACGCACTCAACTCCACGCTTATAGTTCACTCAGTGAGTGGGGTACTGAGCCGTGCGCCGACACATTATGAATGTGTGAGCTGACTCACCCTGCGCAGTGAAGCGTGCCGGCGCAATTGCGCGGCGCAGCGCAGTGTTACCCATGTCTACATGGGAGCGAAGTTATCTTAACCAAAGTTTCAGCAAACTTAAAAAAATCTGTGTGAAAAATTCGAGCTTCAAAAAAACCTCAGTAATTTGTTAAACGTTTATTTAGAGAGAAACAAATCATCAAACGTAATATAGTCTTTTATTAACGCGAGTATCACACATTTAAATAAAATACTGTATACCGCTGTAAAGCATCCGAAACGTCGAGATAAATAATTTAAACAATATAAATAATAAATCGCGTTTTAATCCGGTATACAGTATTTTATTTAAATCATCATACGGTTGTTAAGATCTGCTTACAAACACAAGTCATTTCATGGAAGCTTGGCTTACTCCGCTTCAATTATTTAATTTGTTTGTTATTTTTCTTAATTCAGTGCATTTTTTATTGTTCTTATGACTACTGACCACAAACACTGCCCATGCGTTTAATTGATGTCGCGACCTTAGTGATTCACTTTATATTATGTATCATACCGCATCATTTTTTTATGTTACAAAAATCAGAATAAAGCCTATGTTACTCGCTGATAATGTAGCTTTCTGTTGGTGCAAGAATTTTTAAAATCAATCTAGTAGCTTTCGAGTTTATTCATGACATACAAAAATACAATTCATTCCTCTTTATAATATTAGTATAGAATATAGATATCGACAGACGAGCATGAGGTTCACTTGATGGTAGGTGATACCTCAGCCACAGAACATCAGTCAATGATGCGTCGTGGAATTACTTTTTAATTCGAGCGTCATGCAATAATACTTGAAATTATATCCCACTACCGGTGCTTTTTGGATACCTCGTAATATAAATAAAACTTTAAGGTTTTTCCTTACAAATGACTGATATACATGAGTAATATTCCCATTAAAATGGAAATTGTTGGAGATTACCGAGGCTTCCGGTATAAACTTTTAATTAATTTAAGATTTTCCCAATAAAAAGAATACAAAATGGTTTTCGGATTTTTTCCTTTATTTGTGCTACATGACATTGGTTCATGCAAAATTTAGTGATTCTAGCTCAACGAGGAGTATCCTATAGGTTTTGATTCCCTTACGAGTGTCAAAATATGCGGCTTATACGGAGCAAAAAAGGCCGTATCTTTTGATTGCGTCGACTTAGAAGTTTGATGATGACTGCTGCAAGGGATTGCAGACCTGAGTATTTGGTATTAATTTCAACTTGATACCTCTACGAGTTCCTGAGAAAAGGGTGTCGACAGACGGACAACAAATGAATCATATTAGGGTTTCGTTTTTGGTTAGGAGTACGGAACCCTAAAAAAAGTATGACTGGCACGTTGGCGCGTTCGGTAGAACACCTGCCGTGCGCATCGATGGGTCGTGGGTTCGAATCACACCGGGAGCACATGCTTATAATTTTCTGTAAGCATGTTTTCCCCACGTCTGGTAACTTCGGGCATTGATCGGGTGGGAGGAATATCTAAATTCCGTCCGGGTAACGAACCACCGTTCATAGATGGAAAAACCGTGAAGTACATATTGCGCGTTTTGGTTTCAGTCTATGGATTTCCGAATGCTCGAAGTAAAAATTAGGTCGACAGCGCATCATTGACTGATGTCCTGTGGCTGAGGTATCACCTACCATCAAGTGAACCTCATGCTCGTCTGTCGATATCTGAGTATAAACACTTTTAATTTCTCAATTAATTATATTTCTATTATTATTTATTACATAGCTATTGCTTTTATTGTTGTGTAGGATTAATTACGTAGGTACATTATTTTTATTATTGTAACAATAATATATATAATTATCTATACTTGTAAATCGCTATGTTCATATCAATTAAAAGACAGTTATCATAAAAGTATAATTAGGCTATTCATACAGCTAGCGATCGGAATGTCAACTCAACATGCTCAACACATATTTAAGCCATGCAGCTGTTCAAATCGCTTAGGTAAGTAATACGCTAGCGGCTAGTAGAATGGAAAAGTGTAGTTGTCTTAGCCCTTTATAAATTACTAGCGACCCGCCCCAGCTCTGCACGGGAGCATAATATTATGCCTACATGTTTTGACTGTCGTAGGGTTGCACGTGTTATAAAAATAACTCCTACGATATTCATTTAATTTTTATGGTGTAAAATATTAAAATAATTTGCATGAAATGCTTATGCTAACTAACTAACGTATTTAAATTGATAAGGTTTCATACGCTATCCGTCTTAAATTTTTATAGAAGTTAGAATGGGTATAGTAAGGTTGGAATATAGATAATATGGAATTTAGAATTGGTATATAGATATACATATGCCATCGCGGAATTATTGTAAATCTATAAAAAAGGAATACTCCACCAATTCTTTTGTTATAATTCTACATAACCACGTCACTACCCTGCTCCCAAACTTTAGCTGTGCAAAAAAATAAGAGTTTTATTTTATTTTATTACATTAAGTATGTGTAGTGTAATAAAATAAAATAAAACATATGCATGGGGCTCACCTGATGGAAAATGAACACCATGGCCCATGAATATCTGCAATACCAGCTTAATCTTTTGCTCCGATTTTGGCTGAGTAAAAGACAAACCAAAAAACACACATTTGCATTTTTAAACTAGTATGAAAGCAGAGACTAGAGGACAATTTAAAGTGGGCAACACGTAGCCACTATTGTTGCGATCAAATCGTCCGTGTATCAACCGCCTTATATAAATTGTAAAGAATGTTAAACGAAAGCCTTTTAACACCTAATCTAGTGAGACAACCGTGATCAATGTATAAGGATTGATATAATTGATTGCCTCATTCTATTCAGGCGTGTTTTATTGATGTTGAGAATATTAATAACCGATATCCGGTTTGCTGTTTCCGGTTCGAAACATGAAAATGATATTGGGAATAAAAGTATGAAACTAGTTTTGTGCGGGCTCGTTGGAAATACCTTATGATTGACTCCCTGGTTCATTTGTTTGTATGATATTTTATTTTCTATGTCTGGCCACGTCGAGCACACGTCAATACATAGGTCGACAGCGCATTATATCAGCCGTAAACGTTGATAGAGTGATACAAGCGTCATCACTTACACTACACAAAGGTTATATGTATAAAAAAGTGTAGATTTACATGTTAAAGTACCAAAAATACTACTATACTATACAAACTAAAAATAATATATGACTAATATACTTAATTCGTAATCCCCATTTGCAAAGTAAGCAATATTCTTTTGTGAACGATTTTGTCAACATTTTATATATGTCAGTGGATAAACCAAAGACATTTTGTTAAACATTAAATTGGTACGGGTATTCACCTTATTTTAAGTGTCACCTTTGCTCCCTTAATACTTAAAGACCATAATACTGATAAGAAAAGAACACCTGCCAGCTACCGCTCGATAGTCCATTCTTTGCGGTGATATTAGTTATTTCGTCTATGTATTTGCGTGTTGTTCCCACGAGAATGTAAGTGAGTGCTCCTATTTCACCATACATTCTGCTGATAGAGGACAAATCTTTGTTTTTATTTATTTTTATTTTTTCGTTTATATATATATTTTTCGATTATTATAGTTAATTACTTAAAGATGTCATGTGGAACATGATGTAATGGTTGCAGCTCCTTACAAAACATTTGTAAAACAAAAACTTGGCGATTAAAAAAGAGTGGCGGCGAGTTTCTTGCCAGTTCTTCTCGTCCGCTCTACGCCCTTGATTTGAGAACTGGCAGTAAATGTAAAACTAGAAGCATTTAATATGTATTTTTATTGACGTTCATAAGTGTACATTGTGTTACCTAAATGAATAAATTATTTTTGAATTTGAATTTGGTCTTACTCTATCTAATGCAAAGTTAAGTTAATTCTCTTAAGTAATGAAACGCAATAAGTTAGTCTCCATGTTTATCCAATTGTCTTGACTGATTGTATTATCAATCATGAATTGATAGCGTTCCCCTTTTCTAGAGTTTTTTTTTATTTAAGCTTTAGTATCATACGGATTCACAGCTTCATAAATCTAATAAAATATCTAATTCTAATTTATTCATCTAATCTATAAATTTCATAATTTTAATAATCTACATCTAATATTGTGTTTTATTAACGCGAGTATCACACATTTAAATAAAATAATTTATACCGGATTACAATCTTTATTATAATATAGTTTATAAAGGATCTTAATCTATATTATGTCATTTAATACAGGACACTCAGCAAGAAATTATAGGAACAGTAGGATTTCTAACTTTTTTGAATGTTCTTTGAAGAGCTGCAACTTGGTGAAAAATGGTCGAATCAAAAAAACTAAAAAGCGTTTTGAAGCTCTCGTTTGAAATTAATTATATAAATAGCCCTAATCATATTGTTCTCTATTTTTTTGCTGAGTTTATCTAAATTAAAATTATTTAACACTGCGATGTCTTGTAAATATGTATGCATAAATAAATTATTTTACGTAGTTTGACGAAAATTAATGTGCGCGCAGTCTGAGAGCAAGTATTGTATTAATAATAATTATTATTACATGAACAGAGTCCATTTCCTTAATCTATAATAGTTCCAGTTATACTACGAAAACGTTTTCCTTGTTTCATTGACAGTTATAGTTAAGTATTAATTTCAACATAAAGTATTGAGACAATGAAATACCTATGACGATATGACGTTATTAGACTGAAAGGAAGTCTTATTACAGTGATTCATATATTTTTATGTAAGATATCGACAGACGCAATGTAATATATTTTTTATTATAAAAGTCGTAAGCGCCTAAACTATTTTTATAATTTTTATTTTTTCGTTGTAGTAACCTTAATAAATCGCTTTTTAATCCGATAAAAGAATTTTATTTACTTTGCCTTTTTTGTATTAAATTTCATCAAAATCGATTTAGGTGTGAAGGTTTAACAGACAGACAATTACACATTTATAATATTAGTATGGATAAATATGTAAGTTGCTTAATCGTGACTTAAATACTTGCATAATAATGAAAAATGATCTTATAACAAAGTTAATTATTCATCTACATCTAATCTATACATCTATACATATAATAAAAGATATATATACATATAATAAAACAGTAGGATCGAAATTACGCTTCACTAAATATTTTTACCAGAAATTAAGAGGGGTGATAAAAGAAGGGTAGCAGAATGCATAAATGCAATTTTTAAGATTCTTGTCTGTCTGTCTGTCTGTCCTACAGTCTATCTGTTTGTTCACGCTAATCTCCGAAGATACTGAACCGATTATCATGCATTTACACAAATGTATTAAGTAAAGCCCGGGGCAACATATAGGCTTTGTTTCATCGAAATCGGTTCTCGGAAAGAAAAGTTATCATCATTTAAATATTATTTTAAAGCCACAATTTCACCAAATTGCAATGCAAACTGACTCGCGTTGAACTTTTTCGAATTGTCAGATGTCAATTACAGTTTGATGTGTAAATGAAATACTTTGATTATTTCGCCATTTTAGAAATGTATTCGTAGAATACATTTCTAAAATATCCCACTGCGTAACTCCAGATGCGAGTTCGAAACTTCATAGAAAGAAATGTATTATTTTGTATTTTTTTTTTTGAAAGTACTATATTATAACAATAGAAAATGTATTGTTGACGTATTATATTCATGTATAAAGTATTTTTTATGATATCTTTCATTTCGCCTTTTCATCAATCCAATTAGATCGTAGAAGAAACTATCAATGACTACTCTAATAGCTCTTTCCTTCAAGAAATCATCAAGTACAGAGGATATATCATTTGAAGAAAGCTTTCTCAAACGCTCAGCTTATGATAAAGCCCACGCGAACGAAGTCGCGGGCATCAGCTATTTTAATAATATAATTATTATTAAGTGTTAAAAATATCCATTCATATCGACAATTACACATTCTTGAAATATAAAAAATACTTCCGCTTATAAATGGTAACCGGATGACGATAAGTAATTGATTATATTTTATTAGCACAAGATAAAGTTATGTGTTATGACTATTAGATGATATTTGGCATATTTGAAACAAGATGGCGTAAGCGCCTGTATTTGCACATATATGACTATAACTTTTCTTTAAAATGAACGCCAGATTAAGTTTAATCTATATTTCTCATTTTGAAATCAAACAGTTACAAAACGATTTTTTCAAAAATCGATCCTTCCACCTATCTATCTTATAATAAATATTACTCTAATTAAAAAAATAACCCTTTTCTGTATAAATTCTTATATTTATATGCTGTCAAAGAGCTATTTTAATACATTTCATCATTCATTTCTTATTCTACGCGAGAAAATATTTCTTTATTATGTACTAGTGACACTCCCCGGCTTCGCACGGGTGCAATGTTGATGTACTATACACAAAAAATCATATCATAATATTATACTCGCTGATAATGTAGCTTTCAATAGGTAAAATAATTTTTAAAATCGGTCCATTAGTTTTTGAGTTTATTCGTTACAAACATACAAAAATACAAATCTTTTCGTTTAATTATCCTGAAACACAGTTCATAACTATATCGGGAGTCTGGGTTTATTTATTTGGTGTATTTGAATTGGTGTAAATAAATAATTTTTAATTTTAATTATTTATTAATAATATTAGTATAGATATTGTACCTGATATGGAGTTTAATCGTTTTGGCAATTGCAACAATATCACATTAAATACTTAAATATTAAACATCAGATTTAAAGTTCAGTCATACAAATTCAACGCAATAAACTACAATCGAATCGACAAAAAGGAAAAATGATTTCATCGTTATTTATTTTCTTTTCATTGATTTAAAGATAATTGAAATAGATGTATTTCACTAATGAATTCTACGTTTATTATTTTTCTGTTTGATGTAAGTCTATTGGTTTATCCCACGGAATTGTAAAAATATTTCATATATTCTGTGATTTATCCGATCTATCAGTGTTACATTATTTAAATTCTAATATAACTTTATTTGCGAAAATAAATTAGTATATTAAATCAAATAATGCTGACCGCGGCCATCTCCACCGCTGTGCTTCGACTTCCGATTATAACCTCCGATTCAAATTTATCGGAACCGAAATCGGAATCGGAGGTGCAAAATCGATTGGAAGTTCCGACTTTTCGGAACCGGAACCGAAGCTCCGTAACATCCCTGGTACAGAGGGTCTAGCTCGAACACAGATCACCCCCAAAGCACGACCAACTTGCGAAAAAGTATTCGTATCGTCGAGCTGTCATTTGTATGACATTTCAAATGGATTCTCATACAATTGACAGATGGACGATTCGAATACTTTTTCGATAGTCGTTCGTGCTAGGCCCTCTGAAGGCCTAACACGCACACGTATCAGGCATCCATCACACTGATTTGTTTCACAAAAATAGAAAAAAACATTCAAAGAAGGGTTAAACAATCATAAGTAGGCAGTTGTAATGTCATAATTCTTGCCAATAACATAGTAGC
Source organism: Anthocharis cardamines (assembly GCA_905404175.1). Lineage (NCBI taxonomy): Eukaryota > Metazoa > Arthropoda > Insecta > Lepidoptera > Pieridae > Anthocharis > Anthocharis cardamines. The sequence continues at coordinate 2,461,738 of FR989970.1, forward strand.
TAATCATTATAATAGGTATGATTAAAAACAATAATTATTGATTGATCAATTAAATCATGACATTTGTACATAGCTACGACAACTGTTAATACTACGGCTTTCAATTATACGCAACTAGCGACCCGCCCCGGCTTCGCACCGGTGCAATGCTGATACTAAATACACTACAGAAAAACTGTTATTATTATACATATAAACCTTCCTCTTCAATCACTCTATCTATTAAAAAAACCCGCATCAAAATCTGTTGCGTATTTTTAAAGATTTAAGCATACATAGGGACAGAGAAAGCGACTTTGTTTTATACTATGTAGTGATTGTGCGCATAATTCATCTATACTAATATTATAAAGAGGAAAGATTTGTATGTTTGTATGTTATGAACTCATAAACTACTGAACCGATTTAAAAAAATATTTTCACCAATATAAAGCTTCATTATCAGCGAGTAACATAAGCTATTTTCTGTGTATAGTACATCTAAAGCCGGAGCGCGTTGCTAGCATTGTTAATTAATAATATAGTATAATTATTTATTATATCATGAAATGAAATGAATGAAATGAAAGATTTTTATTGGGCTTCCACACAAGATATACGAACAATTATTGAAAAATAAAAACTTATATAAATAAATACAGCTTTAAAATTTATAAATTAAAAAATAACAACTGTGTGGCCGCTCAAAGGGCAGTGACTCAGCTTCAGCTGATAAACACAGCGCTGGTTTTCAGTCACCCCCTTGTGACTCTTGGAGCATCTAGACATGGGTAACACTGCGCTGCGCCGCGCAATTGCGCCGGCACGCTTCAGTGCGCAGGGTGAGTCAGCTCACACATTCATAATGTGTTGGCGCACGGCGCAGTACCCACTCACTGAGTGAACTATGAGCGTGGGGTTGCGTGCGTTTCGGAGGTTTCACTGCTCGCTTTGCGCGTCCCATTTTTACTGCGTCGTGGCGCAATTTTGAGTTGACTCAAGGAGCCGACACACTACACTGCGCCTGAGTTGCTGAGTTGGCGCAGGGAATTTCGCTGAGTTACCCATGTCTAGGAGCATCTATACTACCCAACTTGATTAACTTATAATAATAACATGACAATCTTGAAAATTATACACAAATCTTAACGTAGTTAAACTTGTGTGTGTTATTTGACATTGTCGAAGTACAATCCGTTTACGATTGCGAGAGCTTGTGCATGCACGTGTACTAGCTTCTAACAGCTCATCACTATGAGCTATGGCTAAGAATAGGCTCTCATTTTGAAGGTCCCCAAGTCGTATCGATTCGGAAATTTATGGCGACAACTCATTCCAAAATAAGGCATTGCTTACTTCTTCTGTTCTGTGAGTACTCTGCATAAAACCATGTAGACACTTCAATAAGTGACCCAGATTTTTTGGAAGTCTAGAAAACTTTTAAACCCGACTGTTCCATAAAATATCCAGTATACACACTTGAAAATAATATTATATTATAGTATACACACGCTCTATATAGGGTTAAGTTAAGGCGGTTTTGACGGTCTCGTTGGCTCGTTCGGTAGAACACCTGCCGTGCGCATCGATGGATCGTGGGTTCGAATCCCACCGGGACGACATTTTTATAATTTTCTGTAAAAATTACCTCGCCACGTCTGGTAAATTCGCGCATTGATCGGGTTTTCCGGGGACCTAGGTTTTCGCATGTTCGAAAACTAATTAAGTGAATTCCCGAGTTTCCTAGTGGGGCGTGTGGCAGACACATTCCTGTGTCTGTTTCACTGATCATTATGCTCTACAGACAAGTAGGTGATCAGTCTTCTAATCCCTGCCCCACTGAAACATTTTTTTAAATCTTATTTTCCAGGGATTCGAACTAGAACTGGACATGTCCACTAATAACATATTATGAACATACAGCACGACTGAAGTGAGCGGAACAAAAATAAAAATCAATGTTTTACAATTCTGTGATACAAATACAAACATTACAAAAACGAACAATTATAAGTATTGTGAATAACAATAATGGAAGTCTCCCGTTAAAAAGCAGTTACAAAATGTTATCATTACTCGTATCGTGATTATGTAAAGGCCGGCAACGCATCTGCAAGTCCTCTGGTGTTGCGGATGTTCATGGGCGGCGGTGTTCACTTTCCATCAGGTGAGCCGCAGGCTCGTTTGCCCCCTATATAATAAAAAAATATGTAAGTGAAATAATGATTATATTAAAGAATATTTAAGTACATTAATTGTAATGTACAAAATTTGCAAAACGCTTTTATTTTAGTTTCACCTGTTGTATTTTATTACGGGTGAAGCTGAAATCCCCCTCTTCCCCTATATCCATCCACCTTCACATTCAAAACTTTTTAGATACATACCATTCATCCCTCCTCATAACATGCCCATACCAAGCCAAACGATTACCTTTCAATTTTTCATTCACTGGCGCTACTCTCAAACTTCCTCTTATATAGTAATTTCTTATCTTATCTAATCTTGTCACTCCACACATCCACCTCAACATTTTCATCTCAGCTACATGCAAACGTTTTTCATCCATCAGCTTACTTGCCCAACATTCAGAACCATACATCCAGGCGGGTCTTATAGATTTTTCCCATAAATATAAATCAACATTATTCATATTATTAATTATAATATACATGAATATCAATCAATGAAACACGGACGTTTATTTCAAGTTACAAATAGCAATGTCTTCCTGCCACTTTAGCACTAAGTTCTAACTGGACGCTGTTAAGCAATACAATGCCAACCCACAAAATGACAATAATTTAAATTTTGATACCAATCGCTTCCTTATGAGCTGGACTACATATTTCAAAAGAGATACATATCATTTAAATCGTTTTAGCAGCAAAAATATTGAAAAAACTAACGGGCACGAAAACCTAAAATGTTTAAAATGTTTAACAATAATGCACTAAATTCAATTACTTTAATTGCTAGCAAGAAAACAATATACATTTAATTTAATAATAATAATTACAAAAAAATATATTACTTCTGTTATTTTTTAAAATAAATTTTATAAAACCTGATTAAAACTTCAAACTAAATTTTCTCAAAATGGCAACCGTGTGGATTGACACTGTATTGGTTAACAGCGTCCAACTATGCTAATATACTTTATTATTGCATAGTTTTACTTTAAAATCAACATTATGAATAATAATTATTATATATTTTATGTAAATATAAAGTGATTTAGCATTTCCGTAAATATATTATATGTAGAATAATTCGCACGCGCACGGAAATAGATTGTGATCAGGGACGAAATTAGGTGTGATCAAGGACGAAACTGGGACAAATTGTGGTCTGCCCACTTAGCATGACCATCAAGAGATATCTTGCGGACGAGTGACCACAAACTAAGATATCTCAATTTATTACATCTCGACATCGACAATTTTGATAGACAAGATATCTCGACAAATATATCTAGTTTTAACTGTAAGTGTCATGTTAGACCCGGAAGATATAAAGAGATAATCGATTAAAACACGAGAAATCAGTCGACAAAATATTGTCGTGGTTATCATGCTAGGGCGGCTGGTGTTGTATTCCAGAGAAAAATATAAATTGGATAACTCGACCTATGCGTAGAACATCCGATACGATTAAGTAGCTTTTTTTTTTCTAAGTTTAAACTGACCTACTAGTATAATCAACATTATAAACCACATCATGTTTTCGAAGATAGCAGTAGAATAATAATTCTTGTAAAAATATTATTTAATTAGTAAATAAATAACTACTTAAGACTAAAATCGTAAATTAAGGTAACAAGAATCTTAAAAATATTATAAAAATAAAAAAAATACCTAGATCTTAACTAATTATAACATATATACACCCTCAATATATATGATTCTTGTTGTTGATTTCTCCAAAGAATATGGTAGAGTTTAAAGTAGAGATTAGAAGTTATAATAGCTTTAGCACATGTATCAATTGCCAAGCCTGTCATTCGAAACAATTTATGAACGAACAATGTTTATTTAGCCACTATATATACATAAAATACAATACAAATGAACTCTTAAAAATATATATATAATAACTGAAATAAAACAAAAGAAAAATGCTAAGTATAAAAAAAATCAAAAAGTGTTCTATTAATAAATGATGAAGCTAAAAAAACAGCCCCTATGCGTTAATTAATGGTATAACACAAACAAATATACATAAAATATATATTTTAGTTCAATTCTGTTTAATCTCAGGCTGGATTTCCAGAACACGACTCATTCACATTTAAACAAGTAACCTTTTCCAAAAAGAATGAATGAAATGAATACCTCTTTCGTTGCTTTCACGCCTATTCGTCTATATATTATTTGTTTTTATGACTACTGTCCATGAGCACGAACAACTATCGAAAAAGTATTCGTATCGTCGAACTGTCATTTGTAAGAAATTTTAAAATACTTTGTCGATAGTCGTTCGTGCTAGGCCCTCAGAACTCGTATGTTGAATTAATGTTTCGACTGTAGTGGCATGGTGCCATGTAGCTGAAAAATCCTATGTTACTTGCTGATAATGTAGCTTTATATTAGTGAATTTTTAAAATTGATCCAGTAACGCGAGTATCACACATTTACATAAAATACTGTATACCGAAACGTCGGGATAAATAATTAATAAATTAATAAATAATAAATAGTTAAATCGTAAGAAACAAACAAATCTTTCGTCTTTATAATATATAGATGTATGTAAATGAAAGGGACAATAATACTTTAAACATCAATGTTGTTACATTAATAACGTTTGAGCACTCCCCCTGTGAATCCCCTAGGAAGCCATGATTCGGACACATTTCTGTGTCTGTTATACTCATATTTTTCTTTACAGGCACTGGACTTAGTGACTTTTTTCTGTTTTTTTTTTCGGAATTCGTACGGAACCATTGAGCAAGGGTAAAAATTCATACATATTCTAAAACTTTTAGTTAACCTCTTTAAGCTTCTACACAAATTATCTTAAACTATAAAATACTTAACAATTTTCTTCACATCTATTCATCTAGATAGGAATAGTACTAACGATCGTTATGCTCATAGGCGCGTACTTAATCAAAAAACCGGTCAGTAAAGGTCCTTAAAAATAAAGGACGACACTAGCATAAATTACTAGAATAGTTCTAATTAGAATCGAGGAATGCAAGAGGCGGTGCTTTCAGAAGCCTTCAAGGTTCCTCTGTCCAGCAGTGAAGTCAGTAGACGCCGCGCACTTTGCCTTTGCGCACGTGCACAACCTAATAAAATATTTTTTTAGAGGTTGTTTGCACATATTGTTTGAGCCGATTCGAATTCGAAGTTCGAACGAAGTCGAAATCGAGTCGTTACATTTGAATTCCGCGCGTGTTTTTTGGCGGGATTTAGTTGTGTTGCTCACGAAAAAAAATATTGTGAATTTCTCTGTGCAGTCTGTGGGTGAGTATTTTTTTTTTAATTCTAGGATGCTTTAAATTTTGATAATTGTCTAATTTAAGTCTGTGATTTCGTACTATCATGAGAAAGTAATAAGTTTGATAGTGATAATGAAGGAAATAAAACGTAACTGCATTGTTGACAAGCGAAAATAAACCTCGACGTATTGTTTCAAAACTGTTAGTTTATTACTGGAATTATTAAAAATCAAAATCAAAAGTTTTTTATTTCAAATAGGCCTTTGCAGGCTCTTATGAAACGTCTAGTTGCACGGTTCCAAAAAGTGGGTCTCATGGAGAAGAACCGGCAAGAAACTCCATGGACACTCTTTTCAACAATGGTTTAGCTTACAAAGACTCGGTTACAATAGTAATAATCGGCTGAGAAGTTTATATAATGCAAGGTATACAGAGATTCTATACAATGCATAAAAAATATATATTCTTTTTTTTTTTAAAAAAAAGCTTCGCTCTTCTCAATTATTCCTTATTTTGTCTCTTTTTCCGTTGAATTCCCTACTCTACTCTATAAAAGTTTTGAGACGATATCAATAAACTAAAAGTTACTTATATTGATGACCTGACAAAATATCCCTTGAAGCGAGTTATTTAGATTCAAAAAATATCTTTAAAGTTATTCAGACCAACTATTTTACAACACTTAATATGAGCAAGTCAGATAAGAAAATTTTCATGAATGACCTATAAAAGTTTTGAGACGATATCAATAAACTATAAAAGTTTTGAGACGATATCAATAAACTATAAAAGTTTTGAGACGATATTAATAAACTAAAAGTTACTTATATTGATGACCTGTCAAAATATCCCTTGAAGCGAGTTATTTAGATTCAAAAAATATCTTTAAAGTCAGTCCAACTATTTTACAACACTTAATATGAGCAAGTCCGATAAGAAAATTTTCATGAATGAAGTATGAAGTTTAGAAATTATGAGATATCTTTGATTTTAATCAGTTTATTTCAACTGAATAAGTAAAACGTTATACTTTAGGGTAATTAATACTTCAGTATTATATGATTAAGTAATAATTGACATATTAAATTAAAATGCCCTTGCTTTTATTATTTTTATGTTAATATGCTTCCTTGTAGAGCAACTATTGTGTTGTATTTTATAACTTAATATACATAGTTTGACTAGTAATAATTCTAGTTTTTCTATGTTTTACGGAACTGTTCTTTTGTTTAATATAAAAATAAATATTAATGAAAATCTATTTTTTTTATAAAACTAATGATACATTTTTTTATTGATTCTTCTATTCCTAATAATCTTTATTTAATTACTAGTCATGTGAAATTATAATTAGTTATTATACATAATTTTTTTTTAAATATTTTTGTATTTCATTAAATCAGCGATATTGAATATAATAAATCAGAAACTCTTCTAGAAAGTAATATACTTATAATTTTATGAAAAATATTTATTTAAATAGACGTTCTAACAAGACAAAGAATATGTTTTCCGTAAATGAGAAAGAAACAGGTTGGGTATACATTTATATTAGGTATTGGTATACGTTTTTAACAGGGTGGAAATAATCAATGGAGGAAAACCACATTAAATCCTTAAGATAGATTATTTTACTTAAAGTAAACATTCCTTTATTTTTAAAAAGAAACAAAACTGCATTCAAAGATATTCTAAAATTAGCTTGTCTCACCCGGAAATCGAACCAGCTCAAATTCAAAATTTAAACATAATAACCTGTTATTATTAAGTAACAATAACAGATATCATATTTGACCTGTTATCACCCACGTCTAACATAAAATACTTAGCTAGGTACAGTTAATATATAAAATAAACAACATACAACAAAATTACGAATATTAATCTAAATCAAGTGTATAAATTTGTATAAATATGTAAATATATATAATACATATTAATAAAAAGAATCACGTGATAAGTGTTGAAAAATATTTCACAATTCTAGCAATAAAAATAGACCTTCGATTTTTAATGAGAATATCATAATATTGTGATTATATCGTTAGTTCAAAGGTAAAATTTACTAATTATAATTTTAAATTAAAAGATATGTTGCTATTGCGGGAAAAATCTATATATGACCGTGATAAGACCCGTCTTGATGTATGGTTCTGAATGTTGGGCAAGTAAGCTGATGGATGAAAAACGTTTGCATGTAGCTGAGATGAGAATGTTGAGGTGGATGTGTGGAGTGACAAGATTAGATAAGATAAGAAATTACTATGAAGTTTGAGAGTAGCGCCAGTGAATGAAAAATTGAAAGGTAATCGTTTGGCTTGGTATGGGCAAGTTATGAGAGATGAAGGGCATATTGTGTCTAAAAAACTTTTGAATATGAGAGTGGATGGGTATAGGGGAAGAGGATGGCCAAAAAAAACATGGATTGAGTATATGAAGAATGATATGTGTTTAAGAGGTATGACTGATGATATGGCGAGTGAAAGGAGAGAACGGAAAAAAAGGTGTGTGTGTACTTATGTACACGCGTTAGAAGTTATACTTCTTTGTTGACTGAAGAAAAATTTTAAAAAACAAAACTGCAGTAAATATCGAAGAAAAATGTTAAAATCAATCAAATTCTATTCTGTAGCCAACTTCACATCGCGCGCGCAGGTTATCAATTCACTCTCATCCAAACGCGCCAAAAGAAGTATAACTTCAAAAACACACTGCGCCGAATTGTGTTTTTATTCAAAATTACACTTAATCGAGTTTTACCTTTGAACCGACGCGGACGATATTATATTATACTAGCGACCCGCCCCGGCTTCGCACGGGTCAATATTTTTTGACAAAAAAAGCAGGGGTTGTATGTATTTTTTAATGCCACATTATAAAAAAATAAAAACAAAAAAATTCGTCCAAAAATTAAAAAGAAAAAATTTAGGGGTCGACTACCCCTAACATTTAGGGGGATGAAAAATAGATGTTGGCCGATTCTCATAGATACCGGATAAGCACAAAAAATTTCATCAAAATCGGTAAAGCCGTTTCGGAGGAGTATGGCAACGAAAACTGTGACACGAGAATTTTATATATTAGAAGATGTATTAATATAATTAAGTAATATATGTACATGATTATTGCATGTAGATTATATCTTATGAAATTTATGGGTCATAAATCTTCTATAATTTATTCAAATAATATTTACTTATAAAAATATTTTGTTTAGAATGAAATAAAAATAAAAATACGTATAGTATTATTAAAAATCAAAGCTATTTATAAAAACTGTAATAATATTTAAACCTCTTCTACTTCCTGCCCTGTTCCCTTTTTTTTATTTGGGGTCGGCGCAGTATGTTTTTTTTTCACAAAAAAAATACGTACACATGATTTTTTTTTTGACATATTTCTTATTTGGACAGAATAATTACTAGACATTATTGTAAGTAGTACTTACTAAGAACATTATTCCAAACTAGCACACGCCCCGGCTTCACACGGTGCACCCGCGTAGATGTTCTATACATACTATGTTAGTCGCTGATAATGTAGCTTTCTATTGGCGAAATAATGTTTAAAATCGGTCCAGTAGTTATTGAGTTTATTCATAACAATAAAATACAAATCTTTCCTTTTTATAATATTATGGTATAGATAAACTAAAAACATTATTATACGTAAAATTAAGAATCGAAGCTACTTATAAATACATATAATAATTATATTGATATTTTATCATGAAGGTTGATTTATTTTTATCATTACTGTATCATATTTTTTATTTGGACGACGAAGGTAATAAATATTGACTTATTACTAACTACGAAACATATATAATATATATATTATAGCTTTTTACTACCATTTAACTTGACCGCCTTCGTGGCTCAGTGGTAAGCGCGATGCGTTTAGCACCAGAGGTCGTTGGTTCGAAACCCGGGCTAACAAGATATAAAAAAAAATCGTTCGGGTAGGGCACAGAAGGCTGATTAGGGGCCGTCCATTAATCACGTGAGGTCGTTTTTCTCATTCCCCCCCCCCCCCCCCCCTGATGATAATTGGTGAGGTTTGGGACCACCCCCCCCTCCCCCTGGATCACGTGTATTTTTTTGGAAGTCTATGTAAAGGCTATTTTTGACTGGAAAAAAATATTTAACAAATGGCGTTTTGATTCGAAAAACATTTATATGTATTTGCAATAAAATTAATGAATAATTAATTAATTAATTTTCGCGCCGTTCAAAATTTCGGTTCATAAATAGCGCTTTTTGACAAAAAATAAATAAAATTAATACACGTGATGTCTAACGAAACCCCCCTCGTGATGTTTCGTGATGTTTTCCGTACCCCCTCCCCCCCCTTTTGAGCCTCACGTTATTAATGGACGGCCCCTTACCTAATATTGTCTTTTAATAACGCGAGTATCACGCATTTAAATAAAATACTGTATACCGGATTAAAACGCGATTTATTATGTTATTTATATTGTTTAAATTATTTACCCGACGTCTGTCTCTCCGCGACCACGGTTGCTGAAAAGCATCCGAAACGTCGGGATAAATAATTTAAACAATATAAATAATAAATCGCGTTTTAATCCGGTATACAGTATTTTATTTAAAAGGCTGATTACCTGCCTGTAAAGAATTATGATCAGTGAAACAGACACAGAAATGGGTCCGTCCCATGTCCCACTAGGGCCTCGGGATTTCACTTTTTTTTTTTCTTTACCACAATTTTTTTTTTCCCATGACTATTTTAGAAAATAACGAATATCGTTGAAATTTGTTTCGATCTTTTTTTAATTGGATTAAAACTGTATCATCCAAAGATAGACAAGGAAAATATTGCGATTACGTAAAATTGTAGTATACTTTATGGGCTAAAAATAACATCGTATATTTAAAGAAAAGTGAAAACATATTTTATTTCTTTCGCTCGAATGTCGTTTAGTGACTTTTAGTTTTAACGTGTACCTCATTTATTGAGATACGATACGATACCACAGATACAAAATAATCTGCGTATCGTTGCAAATTATTTTGTATCTGTGGTAATTTTTTTTTTTTAAAAATAAATACTGAACGTCAAACTAGAAATAACTTTAAAAGTGTAAGACAGTTCTTTGTATGAAACTTATTTTATGAATCTAGAAGGCCTTATGGTGAAACTTATGAATAGTCAAACTGATTTGTTGTGAACTATTTTGAGGAAACAAGACAAATCAATCTATAGGAGGAACTTACGCTGCTTTTTAATGAAACCCACAAACTCTTTAATTCGATAAAATGTGCCTACTGTTTATGATTTCCTGGTCATAAAACTAAATAATAACTTCCTTCGACACAGTCTATAAATCAAAATTACATAATAATATGATGATACCATTTTTATATATTTTATGACATTAAATAGATACAAATTATAATGCGCGATATCCATTTTTTTTAAATAAAATGCCCGCCTTTTTTCGTGCTCACGAGATCGCTAAGCACGCAACCGTAGTCTCGGCGCTTTATGCTATGCCTCACAGGCTTCCAACATCCACCAGTTTTGTTATCAACCTTATGTGCCGCCTGCACAGGCTTCAAACATCCACCAATTTCTCAAACTGATAGGTAAATGCTCCAGAAATTGAAAAACACCCGGGACTCGTGGCTTAGCGGACGAACTCTCGACCACAAGACCACATAAGGGATCTTATCATCTAAACTCATACAAAAATGAGTTCAAAATTACACAGTTTTTATTTTGAAGTTATTGCATCGCCGCCTTAGTTGTACGAGTCATTAGGCATCATAACTTCAGAATTTAATTAATATGATCAGTGACATGGACAGAAACGCCTCTTTTTAAAACTTTTAATGCTAAATACTAGTTTTCGCACCATTTGCATTCGCAACATTTCTGAGTAGGTACATACTTTTTAATTACTGAAATTTGAATAGTTGAGCGTGAGAACTCCTAACTTCCGTTTAATAATCACTATAACAATTTCACAAGAGTTGCGTATGCTTTTAGTGTGGTGTATATTTGTGTGTGTGATTTACCCTTACAATATTAACCTAATATAATAATAGTATAATTAATACTTACTTATAATATATTCTCCGACTGATATCGAACACACACACAAAAATATCCTAGTTTAAGAAATAATATTTGTATAGAACTGTTTGGCGATAATCGACAACCGCTAACACTACGATTACGTTTACGAAAATGAGATATACCACTACATACCACCACAGGGTCTAAAATATTATAAAAAAGTCTCTGCCTTATATCTAACTAGCAGAACGCCCTGGCAATGTAGATGTATACTATACCTTAGACTAATAATATTTCGATTTTACTATACACCAAAAATAGCCTATGTTACTCGCTGATAATGTAGCTTTCTATTGGAAAAATTGTTGAAATCAGTCCCATAGTTTTTTAGTTACAAACATACAATAATCTTTCCTTTTAATAATATAAGTATAGTCTGTGGAGAGCCATGAAGGTTTTAATTTCAGCGCGATGTCACCGATCGGTTTTGCCAGTCTTAAAATAGTAGTGCGTTTAAAGGATTATATGATTTTAAAGAGCAATAAATATAAGCCGAGAATGTGGTTGTACTAGCCAGAATAAAAACAAACTGTCAACTCAATAAGCTGAACCCTTTGGCAATAAAGTATAAATCCTACTAAGTATACAGGCTAGTCATGTGAACTGGCCTTGGTCGTAAAGGACTTTGTTTTTTTCTTTGCAAAGTACACGAGGCTAGCAGAAACCCGATAAAGATTAAGCGGGACAAAAAAATAACACTCAGAGTCGGTTAGGGTTACACAGTTCTTTAGAATAAAGCTAATATAACTTTTAAATAAAACATTTTATAACAGACTAGCGACCCGCCCCGGCTTCGCACGGGTGCAATGCTGATACTAAATACACTGCAGAAAAACTGTTATTACTATACATATAAACCTTCCTCTTCAATCACTCTATCTATTAAAAAAAACCGCATCAAAATCCGTTGCGTAGTTTTAAAGATTTAAGCATACATAGGGACAGAGAAAGCGACTTTGTTTTATACTATGTAGTGATTAAAACGCGATTTATTATTTATTTATTTATTTATTTATTTATTTATTACAATTTGTATAACTATTTATATTATTTATGCCTACGTTTCGGATGCTTTTCCGTTATAAAGTATTTTATTTAAATGTACTATGTATAAAAAATACTCGCGTTAAAAAAAATCAATACAAATTGATTTAAATATATAAATAAATCATTATGCAAGATTGATTATTAATTTTTAATATGTCAGGTTTTTTAATAAAGCTTTGGTAATAAATACAACAATCATAATATTATTTTAACTTAATTGCCGCTATTAAGGTCATCGAGAAATTTCCGCACGTGACAATGCTTTTTATGAAAGCAATGAAATTATCGTATTTGGTCAGAATGCTGTTGTATGAATGATGAAAGTTTTAGTTTATTCCTTACAGTTTATAATTTAAAATACATTTACATTAAAAAAATATATCTAAATAGCACACACGTTCCTCGTCTTTCTAGGCGAAGAAAGTTAACCTTAAAAATAAATAATACATAAGTATTTTTAAAAGAACCGCCAATTTGCCAACATTACTTGCCAACATAGTTACTTCTAAATTCAAAAAGATCAGAACAGAAGCAAGAAATACTTTATGCACGCAGATAAATCAATGTCAAACATATTTTTTTTAACTAGCAATAATTCAAATATTGTGCTAACAATGAATTAGACTATAAATGCAATGAATAAAAAGTAAAATGGCATTGAGCTGTGAGCGGCCACAGCTGCGTCGGGTCAATATCCGTAACGACGTGATCGGATCATGCAATAATGGACCAGTCGCACTATTTTCTTCACCGTTGTCAAGTTCGGTATATCATCGGTTTGATTCCCACTAGGATATGTTGATATGTATCTGTAGACTTGTTATTCGCTACTACTACTTTGCAATACGCTCACGCTCCTCAAATTAGAACCCCATATCAATTCAAATCAACGGTTGCATGCCAAGCGATCCCGTGTGCCCCAAAAGGCGGACCTGACGGATATGAATATTTAATGAAAAGTATGTTGACTAGTTTTTTGTGCCCAGGTATAACCGAATTTATATAAAACTAGAAAACATGACTTTTTTAAATAATTCTTTAAATTTAAATTTTGTGTGCAATAAATAACTAGATTTATTTCAAAAGTATCAAACTTCTGTTTTACATAAAATTTTAATGTCAAAATTCATTCAGAAAATTCTCATTATACGTTATAACCTCACGGAACTTATGGATTATTTACGTATATACTTATGTGTCTTACGTTTATTTGCATAAATATATTTGCCATACGGTATTAGAACAATGTCCTTGTCCGAACGACAAATATCCGTGTACTCTACTTTATATAAATCCGTCCTTCATTAAAATTCACAATCCATCCACCTCTAAGTATCCTACCTAATGTCATACATATAAAAACTAGTGATTTGCCATTTACAAAAGTAATAGGATAAAACCCTTGTAACATAGTTAATTGACATGAGTTGTAAAAACGTTAAAGTAAAAACATAGTTTATAAAAAATACAAAACGTTTTTCAATTATTTCAATGGATTTGCTGTCACTTATATTACCTAAGAAGTAATTATTGGCTAGTTTTAATTAAGAATTTAAAATTGGAACGATTTAATTGAAATAGTTTCCATTTACTGGTCATCAAGAACAAAGTAAAATTTCATTATAATTAAAATGCGATTTACCATACGATGTATAAATGTAATGACTCGATATTTTATGCTACTCTTACGCGCCTATGAATTTAGCATGTTTCGTCTTTTATTTAGTTACGATTCTTCTGCTATGTCTATGTTCCACAAGCATTGTCTTTTCAAATAATAATTAAAAGTCACTTAAACAAAAATCTTTTATATTTTTTTGAAAAAAGGGTATCGAGTACACTTACAAACTATTTATTTTAATCGAGTCATTATCAAAAAGTCCTATCGCTAAAACTGTTTCAATAAAATTACGCACTATTTTATATATATATTATTCATTTTGGATTTCACACAATCTTATTTTATGTAATTGTTTAAAAAACTGTCGTAAGTTGGTACATCATACATTATTGTACCTTTTCTTTTTGTTTATAATATTATATAACATAACATATTTATGATACTAAGGATATTATAGTTACCTTTCTCGTAATATATCTGATTTTATTCAGAAAAAGGGTTCCGATTAACGTAACGTAACGTATGTCGAATTCTGGGTCAAAGTATAGTTCTCTAATATCCAACCAGATATCTGTTATCCCATAACATATTAATAGCAGAGAAGATACAATAAATCTGAGGCTACTATGTCTAATGATTCATTCCCTGGTTTGAATCGCGTGTAAACCAAAGACAAAGGTACTAAACCTTAACCCACTAACTCCTTGACTCAGACTGCACATTTATAATGGTACTTTACAATTAAGAAACTAATCTTTATAATAATTCAATTATGTGACATAGATATTAACTATAATTATTTTAACTGACACTGACAGCGACTTGATATTTTTAAAATTAAATTTTCTTTATTCTCCTTTAATTAAATCAATTATTTCCAACAACTGTGATTATTTTTCATCAAATCATCTAGTCATAAAACAATCTATTTCAGATTTTTTCTGCCAACATCAACTAATGAACAAAAAGTTGATTGGTTAAGTAATTACTTATTTATAGAAATAAATAAGTGATTGACTTAAATTGGTTGCGTATTGCTTACAACCATCCACCTTTCACTTTTGCCTGAAGTTCAGGGTCGTAATATTGTTCTTAGTGACTGCATTCATAGCATTACGACCGCTTAGGTGTATTAGATTAGACAAAGACTTTATATAAGTCCCAAGAACACAATAATTAACTCCTTGAAACCTTGTCACACACACGTCTCGCAATATTCATTAATGATTCTAGAAAAGTACTAGTTATTTAAATTTAAATTTGTTAAGTCAATATATCCATCCCTACTAATATTATAAATGACGAATGTAAGTTTGTTTTTTACGCTTTCACGCCAAAACTACTCAACCGATTATCATGAAACTCTGTACACATATTCTTAGAGGTATTAGAAAGGACAAGGGATACTTTTTATTAAAAAAAAAATTTCGGAGGGTAAAGAAAAATATTTTAGCAGAGACGATTGTTTGGCAAAAAATCTAGACCCGTGCGAAGCCGGGGCGGGTCGCTAGTATTAAAATAAATTTGTATTATTTTATATAACTTAACTTATACTGGAGACTTTTCCATAATGATAAAATATTATTCCTTGATAAATAATATTCGGAGCGCGTAAATATATTCTGTGGGCACTAGTCCCGCCAAAGAATCAACAACAAATAAATGTCATTATTTTTTGTCGTAAGTACTAAGTATACGTAACAAAAACATTCAATCACATTCTATCAATATCCGGGAGTGACAAAAACACCGTGAAACGCTTGCCTAGGTACTTAATCTGAGCTTGCCACTATAACCACAGATACGCTATAACTTGCTGTAATCACTTTACTCATTGACATACATATGGATATTCGACACCAGCAATTAATACTACGCTAACTTGAAAAAGTCCATCAAATGCAGTTTAAAGGAAAATTGTGATTACTTTCTAATTGATTACTTAAATAATTTCAAAGTTATCACAATTTTACTTTGAAATCTTCTGGCATAACTTCTGGCGTACTTTTTCAAGTTATTGTAGTATTATATTAGTTGCACAATAACTATATGAACATTACACAGATGTACTACAATATGATATGATGTCTGTGGTAAATTAGACATTCGAATTCCGAATGCGAATCCGTGATTTCTGCCTTCTCCAACGGGAAAGAGGCGTGAAATATGTAGGGATATTATATACCTACTAGCGTCCCACCCCGGCTTCGCACGGGTGGAGATTTTTTGACGAAAAAAGTAGGTATTTTTAATGCCACATTAAAAAAAATAAAAACAAAAAATTTCGTCCAAAAATTAAAAAAAAAATTAAGGGTGAACAACCATTATCACTTAGGGGTATGAAAAATAGATAGTAGCCGATTCTCAGACCTACTGAATACGCATATAAAATTTGGTAAAAATCGGTAAAGCCGTTTCGGAGGAGTACGGTAACTAACATTGTGACATGGAAATTTTATATATAAGAAGATATAAGAAGATATTAGACTAGCTGACTCGGCAATCGTTGTTTTGCCATGTAAATAATTTCTAAAATTGTTGTTGGGTTGGTGATAGAAAAGTAAAAATTTAGGGTTGTATGTATTTTTTAATGCCACATTATAAAAAAATAAAAACAAAAAAATTCGTCCAAAAATTAAAAAAAAAAAATTAGGGATGGATTACCCTTAACATTTAGGGGGATGAAAAATAGATGTTGTCCGATTGTAGGTATGACCTACCCAATATGCACACAAAATTTCATGAGAATCGGTCGAGCCGTTTCGGAGGAGTTCAAGTTCGAACCCCGTGACACGAGAATTTTATATATTAGAAGATATATAGATATAGGTACCGGATCTGATGAAGTTATGAGTCATTTTATAGATTATCTGTAACTGATTGCTGTTATAAAATGCGTATTAACATTGCAACGTAATTTAAATCTAGATCGTGTTAAGGACTTAACACACTAATAATTTTGTAATCCTTAAGTCAGATTTAGTCAACCTTAGGCTACATCTAGAAATTGATACTAATAATTATCAACGTTAGGCGCTTTAGAATAAATATGTATTAAGTAATTCAGTTTAAGTGTTTTAAGTTTATATGAACTAAGGTAGAAAAATGACCAAGACATAATTCGAAACATTCTGTGTAATATAATGTGAATTCTCAAATCCCCTAGAAGTTCAAACTCAATGCTTTGTTTAGAAATTTTATTTAAATCATGTAAACAGATAACAAATTATATACATATAATGTTATTTTGTATAACTATTATTTTATAATTTTGGGCTGTTCAAAACTTTGTATAGTTGAAGATCTATTTTGTGAATTTATAAAATATGTGTTGAAACTGTTTTGGCTAATGAATATGTAAATCATATTAATTTGCATCAAATTGCTGTTTATTTTTCTTAATAAATAAATAAAGATATAATAAATTTCATAAAACGAATTCATGTGAACTAATAGCCCCGCCCCGAACTTGCATTGATGACTTGGGAAGTGATGATAAAATTGTGCTAAAAAGGTTGTCAATAAAGGATCTTAGTGTTAAACAAAGGCTACATTACATAAAACCTTCACACGTGTTCAGTAATTAGTCGACCTTATCAAAACGTTAGAGGTGGGTTGACGGGTTTTGTGTTAACGAAACGAAACTGTTAATTATAACCTGTTAAAAAAGCAGTTATCATTATTAACTGGTTTGCAGTAATGTCAACAGATTTTACGTAGCAATTATTAAACTGTTACTCTAATAATTGCTACGTAAATTCTGTTGACGATAACGTTTATAAATTCAACTGGTTTTGCGTTACATAAACAAGCTGTTTCTGATGATCTGCGCGTTGAATGTGCGGTAAGATAATCCGCGCGTTGCGTTTGGAAATCGTTGAATGAAATAGTTAATAGATTTAACGGGTTTTGCGGTAAACAAAAAGCAGTTAATTATTTAATATAAGCGGTTAAAAAAGCTGTTTGTTGAATACAAAACTGTCAGGAACGCGTTGCGGAAGAATAATATAGATTAGGGTTTATGAATATAATATTATATAGGGAAAAGTTATAAATAGGAATAAAAATCCGTAGGGGGTAAAATAGGTACTTGCACTGGAAAATCCTATGGAGCAACTCTTCATACATGGTATTTTCAATCCCAGGCGAGCTTCCTAAACGAGTGACAAAATCACAAAAGCTTCGTTAGTAGTTTTTTTTATGTTAGAAATCTTCAGACGAGTATAAGGTTCATTTGATGGTAGGTGATACCCCATTCACAGAAAATCAGACAATGATGCGCCGTCGACCTATTTTTTGCTTCGAGCTTTCGGAAATTCATAGACTGAAACCAAAACGCGCAATATACAGTTCACGGTTTTTCCATCAATTAACGGTGGTTCGTTACCCGGTCGGAATTTCGATATTCCTCCCATCCGTTTAATGCCCGAAGTTACCAGACGTGGGGAAGATATGCTTACTGAAAATTATAAACATGTCGTCCCGGTGGGATTCGAACGATCGACCACGTATTCGATCCACGACCCATCGATGCACACGGCAAATGTTCTACCGAACGCGCCAACGCGCGAGCCGATCTTCAAAATCCTTAGAGTAAAGTTTTTTTTTTTTTTTTTTTAACTATTATGAGTAAGTGTTTGGCTACTGTTTCACCTGGTGGAAAGTGATAACGCAGCCTAAGATGGAACACGCTTACTCATTAAAAACCTATGCACACTTGCTTTGAAGCGACCCAGATTATAACTCGGCGGGAAGATGGACGCCGGCAGGGAGTTCCATTCCTTACAGGTCCTTATAATAAAAGACGATGTGAATCGTTTTGTACGACTGTGAGGGATGTCGATTACATAAGGATGGAGGCCCAACCGGTGTCTGGTCGTTCGGTTGTAAAAAGGTGATGCCGGTATAAGTTGGTGTAGTTCTTCAGTACACTCTCCGAAATATACTCTGTAGAGGACTGACAGACTGGCAACAGATCGTCGATGGTCTAAGCTCTGCAACTTTGCTGAGACGAGTGTGTCATCACCAATTAGTCTCTTGGCTCGTTTTTCAATTGAGTCTAAAGCGGACAACTGGTATTGCGCAGCTCCAGCCCAAAGATGAGAGCAGTATTCCAAACATGACCGAACTTGAGCTTGATAAAGGTTTAATAGCTGTTCTGGTGTGAAATACTGCCTGACCTTAGCTAATATGCCGAGCTTTTTTGCTGCCGTGCCCGCTTTTGACTCGAGAAAGGTTTTAAAATTTAAATCTGAACTGAGCGTAAGACCTAACAAGTCCAGTCGATCAGTAACCTTGACAGGTACATCTCGGAAGGTGGGAGTCAAGTTGAAAGGACTCTTTTTTGCACTAAACAAACACGCCTGTGTTTTTGAAGCGTTAAATTCGACCAGATTAGCACTACCCCATTCGGAGACCGCCTCTAAGGTCAAATTCAACCGCTCCACCATGGCTGTTCTTTCAAGTTGGATATGGTCCTGGCTTGCGCGTGCACCGGGAATATATCTATCTACAACTGTGCTGTCATCTGCATACCCATAGATTCCGGGTCCAAGCAGGTCATTAATGTGCAGCAGAAAAAGAGTTGCAGACAGAACAGATCCCTGAGGAACACCGGCGTTTATCGTCTGTGGGCTTGAAGTACACCCTTCGACAACCACGCGGATAAGACGGTCACTCAGAAAGTCTGATACCCATTGGCACAACTCAGGACTTATTCCATAAGCTGGGAGCTTGCTCTTAAGGCTTTCATGCCAGACTCTATCGAAAGCCTTCGATATGTCAAGTGAAACTGCTAAAGCCTCACCTTGACCATCGATGGCTTCTCCAAAGAGATGTGTGAGATGTACCAGAAGGTCCCCAGTGGATCTGTTACGACGAAAGCCATATTGATGATCACTGAGGAGATCGTTACCTTCTAAGTACATAAGGAGCCGATTGTTCAATACACGCTCCATAATCTTGCAGAGTATGGAGGTGAAAAAGTCCATATTATGTCAATTTATTACTAATTCAGATATTTTAGTTACTTGATTTCTGTTTTTTTTTTAAATTACATCATATGTAATTTATGCTTAACAAATG
Source organism: Anthocharis cardamines (assembly GCA_905404175.1). Taxonomy (NCBI): domain Eukaryota; kingdom Metazoa; phylum Arthropoda; class Insecta; order Lepidoptera; family Pieridae; genus Anthocharis; species Anthocharis cardamines. The sequence goes on from FR989970.1 coordinate 2,482,017, forward strand.
TTCGGACAAAGACAACATGAATATAACCTTAAAATCAAACCAGGAAATTGGAGCTAAATACATAACATATAGAGTATGTTCTAACCTACGCAAAAAACTATCAAAATAACCAGTTCATGGTAACATCAATGTTCTCAACCTAACATTTATCCTCGTATATGTCTAATTAATAAAGCAAACATAAATTCATTCATAAATTCATAATTAAGGTCATAGTAACCTCGCGATTAGTGTATTTTATGAGACGTATAACATTAAATCTTTGTGTCACTTAACTAATTAAGTAATGTTACGAAATATAATGACCAGATGGGGGACAACCATAAAGTACGTCACACGTTAAGGGGGGAGGGGATCGACGAAGTGTAGTCACACAATGTCACACTTCGTCGATGACGTCTCGGGATGGGAGATGTCCTAAGTTTCGTGACGTCACATTTCAAAATTTTAGACATCTTAGTATTAAAATGCCAAATTTGAACTATTAAATAAAATCTTAAAATATTTTCAACTCTTCCCGTATATGGTTTAAATTGTTATTTTGACGAGCTCATACGCGCTAGACGCCTGAGCTCGTTACAAAAAATAAAGCTAATTTCGAAACTGATGTTTTAATTTAATAATTTCTAGAATATGTAAAATTGCAAAATATGTGAGCAACTGTGACAAGGACCGGGGAGGTGTCAAAAAATCACGAAATTAGTGTGACATACTTTATGGATGACCTCTTAGTGGTATAGGCGTCCGGATGTCCTAGGTTCGAAGAGCGTAAATACCTAAATGTTTTAGGTCAGCTAATCCATACAAGACTAAACACCTAAAAGTGAATTCCCGAGTCCTCTAGTCCCATGACTAGAGGACTCGGGGACTGCTCCATAGCAGACACATTTCTGTGTCTGTTTCACTAATCATTTTTCTTAACAGGCAAGTAAGTGATGATTAACGCTGTGATGAAATTTTTATGGAGATAATCTCAACTGTATAATAATATTCAGTTGTATATTGTTGGCTTCGAGGCTGACATAGCCTTAATTTTAATATAGTAGCACGTTCTATAGAGGACAAATCTTTGTTTTTTTTTCGTTTATTTTTATTATTATAGCTAATTACTTCAAGATGTCATGTGGAACATGGTGTAATGATTGCAGCTATTTACAAACATTTTGTAGAACAAAAAACTGGGCGATTAAAAAGAGTTCATTGCCAGTTCTTCTCGTCCGTCAGTAAATGTAAAATTAGAAGCATTTAATTTTTTTTATTGACGTTCATAAGTGTACATTCTTTTACCGAAATGAATGATAAAAACCAAAAAACTAAAAAAAATAAAAAAGTGAAAATTGACAAAATGGCGCGCTTTTGAAAGTGAAGTTCTTTAATTAAAGTTCCAAAATTTCACCATTTTTGAGAGCTCCATCTTCCATGTAGAGTCGCGTTCATAATCTAAGTGGTAATTAACAAAAACATTTATTTGAAATCTTTTTTTTGGTTAATTTATTCCCATTTATTAACAGTTCAGTAACAGTAAACACAATAGCATGCGATTATTGAAAACGAACACAGAACAATACAATGGAAATACCGGATTTTTTCCAAACGGAAAACTGTTGGAAAATTTATCATTTAGTGATAAACCGAGAGTATGTCATATTATTTGTGGTCATTTGAGTATTTATGTGACCACAAATGGTCCATATAATATGTATAAGTTTCGGAATCATTCAAATCTGAATTTTACTCTGAGGACCTAGCACGAACGACTATCGAAAAAGTATTCGAATCGTTTGAGAAATCATTTGAAATTTTACACAAATGACAGCTCGACGATACGAATACTTTTTCGCAAGTTGTTGGTGGTTGTCTGTTATGTTTTGAGAACCAAATTACTGAAACGATTCTTAAGAAATTTATTAGGGAGTAGGGAGATAGCCAAAGCCTCGCGATTATAGCTACGCGCAAACACAAGTATCTAATAATTAAAATTCCGCTATGTTTAAACTATTGATTTTTAACTATTTTTGTAAAAAGTCTTGCGATTTCTTCAGTATAAAATTTAATAAGTTTTAATTAATAGTTTTTTTTATACGTTAATAATGTCAAAGCTCCATTTCAAGGCTACAGGTTCTATTTTTTGAACAGATTGCGACCCCCTGCGACTCCCTTAGAGGTTGCGACCTTGCGGTTATGAAATAATTGCTATGAAATCCGTTACTGACCATACTTATCGCATTTTCATTCATACGCAATACGCATAAATTAGTAAAATCTCACTAAAAATGATGAAATTATTGTGTATATTAGATATTTATGAAATAGGTATACATATAAAAATGGATGTTTGTGTATATGAAACCACTAAACTCAACCGTTTGACCGATCACCCAGACAGCTTTCGCCTTTCATTTTGCCTGTGACCACGCTTACTGTAAAATACTCAGTCAATAATCAGAAGTTTTATTACAAGCGAAATGCCTTTGAAAAAGACAATAGTATTTTAAAAGGGGTTTTAGAAAGTACAGTGTGTTTGACAGCCCGCGACAAGGTTCTAAATTCTAGAGTTCATGTTGATTGCAACCTTGATATACAACCTTGTACATTATAACCCTGGTCAAGACGTCAACCTGTAAAATCCCTTCCGTGACAGTGACAGTTCATCGTAGATTGTAATTTACAAAGACAGCGTCCGTTGATATGAAGGCCAAGGGCGGACAAAGAATTCTTGGTATAAAGTATTGTTGTTCTAACAATCCTTCTAGATGTATCTGTTAACATATTATCTGTAAAAAATGTAATAATAATATATAAGACGATGTTCTGTAGGGGTTAGAAATGACGGTATAGGTGAATAAAATTATCTTAGTTTTTATATTTAAACTTATATAATTACGATAAAGCGGTTTTGAGCTTTTGGGCTTGTATGTACTTTTGACCTGGCCCTTTTGAAGAACGTCCACAGACTGATCGAAGTATGTACTCCTAGCTTAATTACTCCCTACTTTTCCACTCCCAAACCGATTCATGTGGGTACTTTTGACCTGGCCCTTTTGACGAACGTCCACGATCTGATCGAAGTATGTGCTCCTAGCTTAATTACTCCCGACTTTTCTACTCCCACCAGATTATATACTCCATCCAGACATCAATTTTTTCGTTTTACTATTTTCATTCGTCCTCTCTCGTTGTCCAAACCAACCCAACATGCCCTTTTCAAATCGTGACTCTACATCGTCATTTACTCCATATTTCACAACGCTCTCGAATTTGTCTATTTTTATCATTCAGAGTCACTCCACAAATAATTATCAATGTTCTCATTTCATAATAATAACATATGGCTTAAAAATATCGAGCGATATTTATAAATTAAATAGGAAGAAACGTGATATTTGCATTAAGTCGGAATAAAATGCTGTTATGATAACTTAATGCCGATGCTAAACGATTGAGTTTATGTGAAAGTTATTTACTACAAAAACATTGCTTTTAATAAATCTATAAAAAAAGTTCAATTAATATTATAAAGAGGAAAGATTTATATTTTTGGTTTTTTGTATGTTATGAATAAATTAAAATACTACTGGACTGATTTTAAAAATTCTTTCACCAATAGAAAGCTCCATTATTATCAGCGAGTAACGTAGGCTTTTTTTATACACACATCTACGAGTACATTGCACCCGTGTGAAGCTGGGGCGCGTTGCTGTCTTTTATACTGAAGCTTTAACCTCGTAAGTCCTGAGTTCAAGTGTAGTTCTAATGATCTAAAGCACTTCAATAAGTACATATTAAAAAAGTTCATCAGAGCTTTTAAAGGTCATCTAGTGGTTTGTGTTAAATTTGTTTGTTTTATAAAACACCTTATTAACTAGAATAAATTGGTTCTAGTACCTACACTAGTGGCCGAATTCTCGAACGCTAATCAAAATTGAGGTGTACTTAAAATTATCTCTAACCCTTTCATTACGAAGGTAAAATGAAAGACAGAAACATTTTAAGAAGCCCTCAAATTTTGATTACGGAATACTGAAACGATTTTCAGTATTCCGAGGTGCGGTAGGACGACAAGCTTTATTTTGGGAGCAATTGACATGGAAGTTTAAAAATACTTAAAACGCGTGCTGATTACGCATGTTATTTGATTAGCATTGAGATTTTAACGTAAACGCGTTAAAGGCAATAAAACTCGAGGTAAATATAATAACTTGTTTCCGTATATTTTGTCACTTTAGTGTAAAAGCTTTGACCTTGGCAGATAATCCTATTTAAAAATATCTAAGCTAATTGATACTGGAAGTAGTCATGGATAAGCAAATAAATGAATATCGATTCTTAGAAACTTCTGAGTTTATTTAAAAATATGGTTATATAAATCTCAAAGTCTTCTCGTCAAATATGTAACATTTTTTACCTACTATGTCGTTATATATTAATATTATTAGGACATAATAACACATTTAGATGCAAAACTTAGAATCTATTTAATATATATTTGAGCAATTTTAAGTTATAATCGAATATTTGTATTTAAAAACATAATATAATAAGTATTTGAATTTATTGTGAATTAATAAAATGTATTATAGGTAATATATATATTATTTTGTTACTAAAACAGTGACAGAACAGATTAAGAAGTAGGGTTACTTATTGGTTTATGTTTTTGTAGGCTTTATCTTAGGCCATCTGTGGCATTGAAAAAAACTTGTTAAAAAAACAAAGTAACTTTAATATGTAATTCTGTAGAGGTCTTTAAGCTTAATCAGATTAAACCGAGGGCTCCCACATAAGTTGTAACCAACAAAGTTAGTTACAATTTATGTGGGAGCCGTTCTACGTTACATTTTTTTTAACCATGTCCGTTTTCATCTATTTTTTTTTTATAATGATACAGCTTTATACGACATGCAAGTATATAAAAAATATATTGTTTTTTCTTATTGTTAACATTGTAAATAAATGACAACAGACAGTATAGTAGAAAACGTAAAACATGTTGATTATCACAACTTACGAGGAAGGCGTCGATATATCGTATGGCAATTTTGTTCATACAATAAAATTGTACTTTGCATAAAAACCGCCTCAAAATCGGTATAGTCACTCATTATCAAAGTATTAAAAATCTGTCAAAGTTATACCGAACTCTATAAAATCTTCATTATTTATTAAATTTCATTCTTATCACGTAGAAAAAGTAGCAGAAACAATAATTTATTTTAGACAATAGTCATGGGTCATACTTATTTTATGAATATATAATTAAAAAAAAAAATTGAAATATTTCGACAATAACTATATTAATAGTAAGTAGGTAAAATACATTTTGTATCTACATAATATAAAAAAAAATATTATTTGTTTTGTGTAACAGCAAAAAGTGAGCGACTTAATATAAGGCGTGAAACGAATCCTGCCCTAAGTTGTTGGTTAACTAAACCGAGCTTAAGTTCCTCGTTAGTGTAATGTAGGGGGAACTTAACTGATCCTTTAGTGTGATAAATATCGTAAAAATATCCGCCCATGAGTTAACTTTGGCCTAGACAAATAATCAGATAATGTTTGCCATGAACATGATTTATATTACACATTATTGTCACGATTTCTTGTGTATTTCAACTCAGGAACTAAATAAATGCGTAATAATTTGCGTTCTATAACGATTAAGCGCCCACATGGTTTTTAATTTTACTTCCGTGATATCCACAGACGAAATTAGTTTACTCAGCGATCAGCCACGTGGCGCCAATGGTGAACAATGCGTTCTCTACCTGTTTTTTAACATTCGGGCGAGACTGACGAAGAAAAATATAATCTGTTTTAGAGTCGACGCAATGACTTAAGTCCCACGGCAAAGTCTGGAACTAAACGTGACAGTTCCGCCATCTTGTTGATTGTCAGGAATTCCCGATATGAGTTTATTATTGCGAAGTTGAGAAATATCAAGTTGATGGGATGTAGGGAAAAATTACACTTCTTAATAACAACATTTTGATACGCGACAGACACCGCGGCTATCGGACTTGAGTTTTTCATCTATTAACGGCAACAGATATACGAATACTCTACCTATACGATTAATATGTAATACAATGCTTATAGAAACACAAAATGTTTATACTATTGCTCATTAATCTATATATATAAAAGAGATTTCCACCTATATAGTCACTCATCACGATATCTCTGGAACCATAAGGCGTAGCGACTTGAAATATGGTAGGAATATTCCTTTCGCCGAGTAGAGGTCAGCTAAGAACGGATTTTACGAAATTCAACCCACAAGGGGGGTTGCGGGGGCAATTGCTAGTACCATATAAATGCACTGTTAACTGTCTTACATACAAACAATACAATTAAACACTGAGAATTCGGTTAATTTTAACAACAGACACAAAAGCTTGTACTATTTTAATTTATCATTTAAATCAATGTAAGTTCTCTTTCATTTGCTCATTCAATTGGAAAAGCTTATGCAAAACCGGAGCCTTACAGGCAGTGGTGTAGCTAGGTGGACAAGGGCCCCGGTGCAAGGTAAAAAAATCGCAATAACGGCTAAATATCTTCAGCAACTAATTATCCTTTATTCGGTTCGCTCGGCGCTTCCAGTTACTTATAAATGCTCATTTAAAATCTTAAAAACAAATTCAGAGCAGGCTTGATTCTAGCTTCAAGAGCTGCCTCCCCTTCTTTCCAAAGCTCAGGGGGCCCTCTCAGCTTCAGGGCCCTGGTGCACTGCACCAGTTTGCCCTATGATAGCTACTCCACTGCTTACAGGTCTGTCTGAACGCCTATAATTCGTACTGTAATCTGAGGCAGTAAAACTTCGTTAAAATCTGCTCTCCATTACTATCGGCCCACGTTGTCCGTCAGAACATAATTATAAAACTGACAAATGATAGTTTTGAGTAGATTACTTATGAATTATCTATCGTGCAGACAACAATGAAACGTGGCCTTAACTCATTAAGTTGTTATAAATATTTGGGTCAGTGCTGTGGCGTGAAGTGAATAATATTGAAGGAGTATGGAGATCAGCACAGCAGCAGCACAACACATATTTGCCCTTTTTAAGGGTTCCGTACTCCATACCCAAAACGGAAGCTAATATAATTTCGTTGTCCGTCTATCAATTCTTTTTCTCATGAACGCGTGGTGTATCAAGTATCGATTGCCGCAAAACTTCTAAGATAACGCAGTCAACAGATACGGCCTTTTCTGCTCCGTTTATGCCGCATATTTTGACACTCACAGGGGAATCAAAACATATAGGGTACTTCCCGTTGTTTTTATATACCGTGGGGAAATGCAATTTACACACTCGCTGCGTGCAAGGACGCAGGGAATATGAGACTCACCCTACCAGTCTGTCCGATATGAACCTTCTGCTCCAGGTAGCTGGGTCAAGGTTAACCATAAACCAATAATATCCATAAAGGAATAATTTAAATACCCATAACGTGAGAGTAAAATTAGCGTTTTCAAGCGTGATGTTATTTTCTGTCGAACAAGTGAAGCAAGTACATACTCATTACTCGTATCCTAGAGTAATCGCAGAGATCACGTTTTGAGTATTCACAATTCATTTTAAAAAATATTAAGTATTTTCTATAAGGAAATTTCTGGAACTACTGCAGTAGGTACCGACTTGAAAAAATATTTTTTTTCTTTTTTTTTTTAAATCAGATATCGACTGACGAGCATGAGGTTCACTTGATGGTAGGTGCAGTCAATGATGTGCTGTCGACCTAATTTTTACTTCGAGCATTCGGAAATCCATAGACTGAAACCGAAACGCGCAATATGCACTTCACGGCTTTTCCATCAATGAATTTTCATTAATAAAAAAACTACGCTACTTCTAACTGATTAATATATATTTTGTTGGATATTTTTTTATTTAACTTTTCGCCTCATTTTAACATTTCAACTATGAAATAAAATTGGAAGGAAAACATAATATTTCCGTAAGAAAAGGAGGCTGTTCGGTATACCTTAAACCGTGCATTGTATGAACATTTTATTCCGCTATTTTAGTGTCAATTTGTACACCAAGTAAACAACAAAGAACAAAAACTCCAAGCCCTTCGCTCGATGGCGTGTTCGTTAGTGGTTATGAACATAATGTTTCTGACACTTGGCCACATCATTTGCAAGGTCTCATGTCAGTCTGCCCTTGATCTGGGGACTCTTAGTTTTAATACAACGAGTATTAAACTTCAACGATCACAACCGATCGTCGTGAATCATTTATGGTACTGGATTTTTGACATTCCCTTCTCCAGCTTATCCGATTGTTATTTGTCTGTAGCAGTGTTTTTTATGTAAGATATCGACAGACGAGCATGAGGTTCACTTGATGATAGGTGCTACCTCAGCCACAGAAAATTATTTAATTGGACAGCTATTTAGACGGATACAGTATTAATCCTTATTCATTTAAATGCGTTAATTATCTTAAACATTTCATGCACATTAGGAACATTAGGAATTTTGAATATCTTAGGAGATATCTAAGAAAGAAAGAAAGAAAGAAAAACATTTATTTCACATAACACTCACAGGATACACTTAATGATAATAAAAATAAAATAAAGGTACAAAAAAAAATGAAACAAAACTATACATCTTAATTAATCTATTAATTAACTTAAATTAAGCATTCCTGTGCAGTGCAGGAAATGGGTCACCGACTCAGGATTATCTGTGACACAGCCACAGCACTGATTTTCAGCGGTGCCCGTTTAAGTCTGGAGATACAGTGCGCTCTACATTAACTAAATATATAATAATAAATATGTTTAAATAAAATACGTCCATAAAATTTATATATTCTGAGATAAAAATAGTAATAAAATATCTCAAAAATAATGCACGCGAATATATCTAAATTCAAGCAAAGCAATTCCTCACACCGATGACGGGACTCGCTTGATAGATAATATTATTATGCTCTACTACCCGTGCGAAGCCGGGGCGGGTCGCTAGTTATAAATAAAATGGCTGACATACTCGTTTACTACTTTTCAATTGTATTTCGTTATCCTTAACCATAATGTTTGAGTTGGAGTTTCCGAAATAGCACTTAAATACATCATCACCCATATAAAATACTAGGGTTCTCCCCGATTACACTTACGCAGCAAAATAAGGATACTTTTCCAGTATAAAAATTAAAAAGTATGGGGACATTCTTAAAAGGGCCAGCCGGCCTAGCATGACAACCGCGACAAAATTTTATTATAATAATAATAATATAGGTAATTTATTTAACACACACAAAACACAGCATACAAAAAAAAATCGACCGTTTTCTCGTGTTATCGATTATCGCTTTATTTCTTCTGAGTCTAACATGACAATTACACTTAAAACTCGACTTTTATTATCAAAAATATATATATTTGTCGATCGAGATATCTTTTCTATCAAAATTGTCGATGTCGAGATATAATAATATATCGAGACATCTTAGTTTGTCTTCTCTCGTCCGCGACATATCTCGTAGCGGTCATGCTAGACCGGCTGGTCAAAAGTACTCGTAACCGACAAGCGTGTGTGAGGTAAGTGATCACCGTCGCCCATACTTATCTGCAAAACCAGAGGGCTTTCAGGTGTGTTACCGACCTTTAAGTAATGTGTAGGCTCGTTTCTTAACAGTTCTTAAGTCGTATCGGTTCGGAAAACCCGCCGCTGACAGCTGGTTCCACTCTGGCATGCTGTGTCCAATAGGTTTAGGAGAGAAACTGGATACATTATATACATAATGTCTCTTTCAAATTGGGGTAGGCAGAGATCACGCTTCTTTCACTTTCATCAATGTTTTCATACTCGCTCGTCGGTTTCGAGTACTCTTAACCTTTTTAAAAATCGTCCCCAATCTGATCGAGGTACGTTCGATTAAGTAGACCACTCCCGACTTTTCCACTCATACCTTCAGCTAGCTTCATAAACCTTTTTGTTTCCCTACTTATTTTTGATATTAATTCATAATTCTTAACCTTTCACACATATTTTTTATATTAATTATTGTATACTAGCGACCCGCCCCGGCTTCGCACCGGTGCAATGCTGATACTAAATACACTACAAAAAAACTGTTATTATATTTAAAAAAACCGCATCAAAATCCGTTGCGTAGTTTCAAAGATTTAAGCATACAAAGGGACAGAGAAAGCGACTTTGTTTTATACTATGTAGTGATGTTGGGATTTCAATTTATCCACACATAATCTGAACATTTGTTTGCCGATAATAGTTCCGTACAAGGCCGACCACCTATAATAAACAAACTGACATATTACTACTTAAAATATTTACTTGCCATATTCGAATTATTGTTTAAGGAACATTGTTAAATAAATATGAAATTCGTCTTCAGAAAAATTGTATTTGCTTAAAAGCGAGCCAAGTTTTTACTTGCCACCCAGTTTATTTATTTATCATATTTACAATTACAAGTTATTTATACTATAGACTTGGGGCCCAAACTAAGCAAGCTTGTATCTTGGACCCCCAGTACAATAATAAACTATGAGATGTGGGATGACGTGGTTTATATTTATATATATTATTTGTAATAGTGCGTGCATTCTTTTTTTTTAAATTAGTTGCTAAAATTTTAGTTCGAATATTTCATATTGAATCTCGTCCCCCTCGTAGCTAATCTGGGGCATTATACTATATCAAAGAATAGTATTATTGCCGTCTTGCTTTCCGAGATAAAGTAATAGTTCGATTTATTTTATTTTATTTTAATCTCTTTTTATAGCCCATGAATCTTTGCCTGATTATTTTGTTAGCAATGTCCCCGAATTGAGGCAGGTTTTAGTTATTACTTTTTGCAACGCTTTTTGTGGATAAAAAGGATATCCTGAAGCAATAGGTTCTGCCATTTATGTCGCAAGTAAATTAATTATCAATCCGGTAGACAATTTGAACTTTGGTGGTGCGTCGCAAAAAAAAAAAATCAAACCATTTGCGATCATCGGTTGCTGCTAATGAAATGAATCGTTCCTCCATTTCAGTTATCACTAATTACTTACTTATTACGATTGTTTGCAATGGAAAGCATTGATATAAAATTTAAAAGCCCAACAAAAACCGGACACCGTCTAATTTGGCCGCACACGGAACCATAAAGCCTTACTGTGTCCGGCTTTATCCGGACGTCTAGCAACGCTAGTTGCGGCCCTCACCTATAACTGTACGCCACTAATATATTAATACTATAATAATTGATGTGAGTATTGTCCCCCCAACAGTCTCAGTCTTTGGCGATCTATCACTAGTGACAAAAACCTAGCTTACACAATACTATAATATTAACTGTTTCACTAGTAAAAAAATGCAAATGCCGACGTTTCGGATGCTTTTCAGCAACCGTGGTCGCGGCAGACTGAAAGATGACAGTTGTCTTATTTGAAATATCACAAAGTTTCCATATTAACGCCATCCATTCCTACGGAGTAGATATTTACTGTAATTTTCTATATTATGATAACATTGACTAACGGTATCCTCTTGTTTTTTAGTATGTTTGATTTGGGGTTTTAGATTTTTAATTACTGGTTCCCAGGTGTTGGAATGTCTCAAAGCATCTTCTCTAATGAAGTTAGGGTGTTTTTTTTTAATTTCAATAGCTTCGCGTACTAGTCTAGGAAAGAAAAATAGTGTTAATGTGTGATACTCGCGTTAATAAAAGACAATAATCTGTTAGTTCTCAAATCCCGGGAAAAAATCGCATTGTTTCTAAAATAGTAATACCCCTATAAAACCTATTAGATTATAATTCTTGGAAACGATTTGCGACTGACTTGTATGCAAGTAAAATTTTCCTCCTCATTTTTTATCAATATATCGACCATAATATATGAGCATACATCAGGCTTGCTTAATTAAAATTGAATTCAAAATGCTGTATATGGAAATTTTATTGATAGGCCGTTCATGACACCGATCGTTTGGTCTCATTTCTAAAATATCTGCAATTAAAAAAAGTTATGTGATATTACCACACGATTTGCTAATTATACAATTAAATAACAGTAAATAAATAAATAAATAAACTTTAAAAGATAAAAGGATGTAGATAGAGTTTATCAAAGAGCTTTCACGTTGAGATTTAACCAAATATAGGCATCATATAGAATTTATTGTACATACCGAATATCTGAATACGTATTTAATTATTCTTTTATTTATTTAATCGATAAGAGAAGATTATTGAATTAATTATCGTATTATAATACAAGCATTGATTACAAAAAAATTGCTTGTGGTTTGGCGGGCTCTTTGGCGCGATTGGTAGAACACCTATCTTGCGCTCCGATGGGTTGCGGGTCCTAATCCCACCGAGACGATATGTTTATAATTTTCTTCTGGTCTGGTCACTTTGAGAAAAATGGTAAACGGGTGGGAGGGCTATCGAAATTCCGGATACCACCGTTCATAGATGGAAAAACCATAAAGTGCACATTGCGCGTTTTGGTTTCAGTCTATGGATTTACGAATGCTCGAAGTATAAAGTAGGTCGACAGCGCATCCTTGACTGATGTTCTCTGGTTGAGGTATACCTACCATCAAGTGAACCTCATGCTCGTCTGTCGATATCTAACATATTATTTTATCTTTACATTAGATTTATGACCACTTCCGTGGCCATCTCACCCGTTGTATAGAAGGTTTAGTTTAGGAGATAACCGGAAATGGAAGTTAAACAACGGCAAATATATTAATTTTACGTGTTGTTGTTTCAGAATTATCGAGAATGTTTCACGGAGGCATACTTTCGAAGTTGCAGGGTTTCTACAAATGGTACGTCCTGGGTTTAGTGTCCGTCGGATACATACTGGGCGAACTTGGACACTATCTTATAGGTAAGAAAATAATATTTTTATCACATCTACTTATTCAAAAAGAGCTAGTGGGTTCCCTGTGAAGAGTTCAAGAGAATAACTTTTTCATTCCTAGGGATTAAAAGTGTTTTGAATTTGGAATATTAAAAATGTTTTAACGTTCTAATAGAATCCTGAGCGCAACGAGGCGAAACGAGCGCAAAGTACGTCACTAGAGTTAAAAATAGTGTCGTTCCCGAGGTGAACACACTACTTTTTATCACCTCTATGAGAAAATAATTAAGTGTAACTCATGAAGTAGAATATTTCTTCTTCCTGCCTTGTTCCTTTTTTTTTTATTTCGGGGCGGGGCAGTATGTTTTCTTTTTCCATTCTCTACTTTCACTCACCATATCATCAGTCACACCTTTCAAATACATATCATACTTCACACAGTCAATCCATGTCTTTTTTGGCCTCCCTCTTCCCCTATACCCATCCACTTTCATATTTAAAACTTTTTTAGATACATGCAACGATACAACGATTAATTACCTTTCAATTTTATTAATTAACTCATGAAGTAGAATTACGGTTATTATTTACATACAGTTAGGAACAATAAGAAACAGAAATAATTTATGAAAGATCTTAAATCCGATATTGAACAAACAATAACAAAAGAAATAATGCGTTTCGCACGTTTTTACTTTTACAGAAACTTTTTTTTTTAATTTTGTCCGCGCGCCGTTTATTTTTTGAAAGCCCGAACGTTTTCATACAATGTTATATTAATACTAGCTGACCGTTGTTTTGCCATGTAAATAATTTCTAAAAATCAGGGGTTGGTGATAAAAAGTAAAAATTTAGGGTTGTATGTATTTTTAATGCCACATTAAAAAAATATAAACAAAAAATTTCGTCCAAAAATAAAAATTTAGGGGTGGATTACCCTTAACATTTAGGGGGATGAAAAATAGATGTTGATCGAATATCCACACTGGCCGATATGCACGCTAAGGATCACGAAAATCGGTCGAGCCGTTTCGGAGGAGTTCGGTCCCGCACACCGTGACACGAGAATTTTATATATTAGATATTCATTCTAAATCCTGACTTATATTATTTAAAAATATGTTTAAATTCAACGAAAGCTATTTATAATAATCACGAGACTGCTGTTTCAGATTTGGTAACAGACGGTTACTTTCATTACCTTATTGATCTCTTAGGGAATTGAGTAGATGAATTGGAAAGGCGTATCGAAGCATAATTGCATGTTTTTGCGTGCTTCACTGTCGGGCAATGTCAAGGTTAGGGACTACAAAAACTTGAAGGTCATACACACAGAACAGACTTATTTTTCCCTGTTCTGTGGTCATACACGTAAAGATAGGCCCATATTCCAAGACGTGTCTCAGTTTTGAGACTTACCAAAACCTTTTTACTCTATAGAATTTTGACATATTGACAGTTCTCAAGAATAGATTACGACTTGAGTAACGTCTTGGAATACGGGCCTAAAGCCTGATTTGACTCCGATTTTATCTAGTTTTTAGACTAGTCCTAAGTCTAACCATTTTTTATCTATGGAAATTTGACATGTGACAGTTACAATACGGGCTTTAAATTCTGACATTTATTGTTACACAGAAGATTACAATAAAAATTTTTTGGTACATATTTATTGCATACCAAGTTCACTTTGTCTTTATTAAATTTCATAAAAGCCTTTATGAGTTATGTCATAAAAATGTTCACATAATTAACATCAACGGTTAATACAAGACAAATTGCAGATTGGAAAAAATATATTTTTGAAGAACATTTTAAATTATTCACTATTCATCCTTTTTATATGTAAATAAAGGATTTTATCAATCAATCGCTCTTTAAATCAAGTGTTCTAGACATTACTAAGTAAATGAAATCTATTTCTGGATCACGTGAGAATTCTGATGGACGTGACATACTGATCGTAATCACAGCAAACTAGGTCAGGGTACGCATAATTGGTATCATGTCGAAAAACTACGCGTACATTTGCTACCTAGTTCAAAGTTAGTCTGGCTAACGAGATCTAATCTAGTTTAGACTGGAATGGCGGCGAATTTAAAAAATATTCATGGAGCAGCCAATACTTTTTTAGGCGAAAAGCAAAAAATAGAAAATATATATGTTTCTTATTCATAAATTCTTAAAACAAATATTTTTTTTTCGATTTCCGTGTTGAAAATATAGTATTTTTACGTACCATAGTTTATTATCAACAGTATACAGTACGCTGAATCGAAATATAGTACAATATTATTTATTATAGTACAGTACGGTTGGCAACCCTCCTAACAGCCCTAAAATTAGAATGAAATAACATAATCAAATTTTTATACTTCATTTTAAATAAATATAATATTTATGTCTTTCAACTATTACAAGCTTATGTACTGTTTTCAGGAACAACATCTAAAATAACAGCAGAAGATCTACACTATGGCGACAAGTCGTGTACCCTCAACGCCACCCACCTCCATCTAAGCCAGCTCCCTGTCATCTGTGAAAAGGTCAACTCTAGCGACATGTGAGTAATTCGCATAATATACGGGCTTACCACGTACCATGATATCGAAAAGTAGCGATGAGATTTACTTGCCAAATACCAGGGCTTCCAAGTACGAGACCGTAAAAATACCAGTGTCGAAACCCAATTTTTTTTTAAATAGTTAGTAGTTTTTAAATACTTGAAAGTATGTATTTGGCAGTATTAAGTATATGGTATCTAGTTCATAGGAGAGAAGGGGTAAATGAACTTAAGGAAAACTCAATGTTTTAGTTACAAATTCATGTGTCGTGTTCGTGTAATTTGATTTTTTTTGTAGATTGTTTCAACAAAATAAGCCACAAATGTTGATACGCATATATTCAATAGAAAATCTGAAATTTTTACACCAGCCGCTATGTTTGACACATATATCGCTCAAGGAACCAATTGCAATTGGCGGGCCGGTGGGTTTATCAGTGTGGGAGGGGTGCGGAGTTAGTTCTGTTGCGACAGTGCCGTATTCTGTGGCGTCTAAGGTTTTTTCATTTTGAAGTGACCCCCATTATAAATTGACTCTCATTGCCCCCAGTTCCCCTACTGGTTTTTTGAATGGTACTTCGGGCCAGTTTATCGAGCTCCGAACTCGTCATACCAAAAATACTTGCATTGAAAAACGATCCGTAATCACTAAAAAAATAAGGAGCCCAATCGTATTTGAAAAAAATACTTTATAAAGTTCCAAGCAAACCCTGGTTTTTAAACCTGGTAGTAAATACGTCTCATCTCTAACGGAGAGTATTAATAGCCTTACTTTCCAAGAACGAGACAGCGTATATTTTGAATAGTCCTATCTATTACTATTGTCAAGCACTCCCACAATATAGGTAGGTATAGGTACTGCTTAAAATATTGATTTCCGCACATTTTATTACAAAACCATTTTTAAATAATATACATATTTGAAACATAAACTATACAAATTGTTTGCAAAGCATGGCGGTAGGTGTTGAGCAGGAAATCAATATTAGTATCAATAATTCATAAGCGCCTATAGCCAAGCAATTAGGTTCGATTTCAATTAAAATAATATACAAAATTTGCATACGGAATTTCCGCGTTTAGAAACATAAATAATATTTCTATATTTCTGACCTTCGTGATTTAGCGAAGGCAAAAGCCCTATACATCCTTGGTTTTTTATGTATCGTATGACGTATTTTACTTACCTAATTATTGTAAAAAAATACGTCATAGATATTTTTTTAATTGAATAATTACAGAAAATGACATTAAGCTGTTAAATATAATAATAACAAACATATTATAATTTTATAAAGAGGTTTTATAGTAAATAAAAGTTTAATAGTTATAAAAATAATATGTTTTATCAAACAATAATTAATAAAATTAAAATGAAAGTACAGTAAATAGTCCAAGAAACATTTTGATTTTTTTATGTTAGATATCTACAAACGAGCATGATGTTCACTTGATGGTAGTTGATACTTTGGTCTCAACGCATCAGTCAATGATGCGCTGTTGACTTACTTTTTATTTCGAGTTTTCGGAAATCCATAGGCTGAAACCGAAACGCACAATGTGCACTTCACAATTTTTCCATCTATGAATGGTGGTTCGTTACCCCGTCGGAATTTCGATATTCCTCCCACACGTTCAATGCCCAAAGTTACCAGACGTGTGAAAGATGCTTACAGAAAATTATAAACATGTCGTCCCGGTGGGATTCGAACCCACGACCCATCGGAGCACACGGCAGATGTTCTAACAAATGTGTCAACGACATGAAATAACGGGCTTCATTTATTATTATTGAAAAATAAAACAAATTGAGGACGTACAATCATCAAAATTTTAAAATCTAATATTAAATATTCTAAAAAAATAATTTTCTTATTGAGAATTTAAAGCCAATGTTACAAAATATGACGTCTGGAGAAACTTGTGTGAAAATTCGGCTGCTGAAAAGCTATCCTAGTTTCGTTCGCGGTTTGCGATACAAATCTTCTCTACTATTATATAAAAATAAGTCGGGTTTTCCTTCCTGACGCTATAACTCCAGAACGCACGAAGCGATTTCCACGGTTTTGCATTCGTTGGAAAGGTCTCGGGCAACGTGATGTTTATAACAGAAAATTCAGGAACAATTTCAACAGAAAAGCGGGAAAATCTTTTTTCTTTAAGAATAATTATATAATTTCGAAGCCAAAATTGTGGCAGAACAACGTCTGCGGGGTCCACTAGTTGTATTTAAAAACGTTGCTAACATTCTTAGTAGGATATAAACATGAGTAGTTAATAGATAATCATCACGATGATATCATAAAGTAGACGTCAACGTCCGTAATAATGATTGATGGCACGAGCGGATAGTTTAAGAGTCAGTGATGTTTTATTTAGAATCGTATCGTTATCGAAATGAAGCTTTAAAAAAAATCTATTCTATATCTATACTTAATATTACAAAGAGGAAAGATTTGTATTTTTGTATGTTATGAATAAACTCAAAAACTACGGGACCGATTTAAAAAAATCTTTCACCAATAGAAAGCTACATTGTCAGCGAGTAACATAGGCATATATTTTTTATGTATAGTACATCTACATTGCGCCCGTGTGAAACCGGGGCGCGTTCCTAGTTTTTAATAAAATATAGGGAAACCGTCTCATGCTGTCATGAAACAGATATTGCCCCATCTTCCGTATATGTTTGGATATTTGTTTATGTATTTACAATTAATGAAAGTAAAGTAAAAACATAACCCTTATCTAGGATATCGCAATCCGGATATTCCATATGAACTTTGGCAATTAGAATACATATTTCACTGTCTGAAACGGCGAAAGCTATCATGGAGCTTATTATGAATAACGTAATGAATCCAGGGATTTACACATTTTTTTACATAAGTTTTATATTATTTTATTAAAATGTTTCCATAATTAATGAAAACTAAAAAAAGTATGACCGTTATTTAAATATTTTTTTTATTTATTTATGACAAGAATCTTAAAAATCGCATTTATGCATTCTGCTACCCTTCTTTTATCACCCCTTTTAATTTCTGTTAAAAATATTTAGTGAAGCGTAATTTCGATCCTACTCTTTTATTATATGTATAGATATTATTTACCGATGTTTTGAACGCTTTCCAGCAAACGTGGTTACGGACAGAAGGGCATGAAAGAATTCGAATCATCGGAATAAATAATCTAAAAATAACCAATCACATTTAAATCCGGTAAAATTTATTTTATTTAAACTCGCGTTAATAAAATACATTATTTTATCAAGTCTAAATAAATATTATGTTCGGTGGCGAGCGTTAAAATAATTTTTTCTTTGACTATAATTTATAATTATTTTTCTTATAATATAGTAAACAACGCAAACGTGCATAGGGTACACCTAGAGCTAAGCGCTTACCGGGTACATGATAAACAATATTACTAAACACGATGTAACTACTAAATTCCAATTATTAAAATAATCACAAATATAGTCAGCATCTCTTACACTTAACTAAAGCCTTCTCAATTGTATGTGATTAATGTTTGAACTCTCGCACGATACCGACAACAAAAATAAATCAACACCAATTGTAATCATCAAAGTAACATTATATTAGAGGAGAACGGGGTAATTGGCACCACATAACAAATAACTAGTTTTTTCTGTATTCTGAGTTTGCACAAAACAAATCAAGTCGCAAAGCCGCGTCCGCATCGCGTTCGTCATATATCTACTTTCTTTAGCCGGATTTAGGGGAGGGCTTTCGGGGCTACTGCCCCGGGCCTCCACAAAAGGGGTCATCTCCACAATAAAGAATTCGAAAAAAAAACTTTCAAATTCCGACGAGTAAACTATTGTTACTCAAAATAAAAGATATTGTTTTTCGCTGTTTTAACTTTACTTACTGTACTTTGTGCTAACATGTTTAGATTGTTAACATGAAAATAATTTGAGGCCAGGGGGCCCCAAGGTCTCCAAACTCCTAAATCTGGCCCTGTTTGTACCGGGCTACAAAGGATTTTTTTTAAATAGTTATACAATAGCAAAGAACCAAGTCGATTAAAATCTCTTAATTACCTTCAAATGAGCGTTAAATTACAGTTTTTAACTTAAACAAAGCAAATGAATATCACTTGTCATGATTTAATTTTGTATTGGTCTCAAGGTTCCGATCCCTGCGTACAATGCATACTGAAAAAATAATGAAAAATACACCCCTCGTGATTACAATCGCACAAAACATAGGAAAGAGGATCTACATTCTAGATTCTAGACAATTTAACAATAATTAATTAATTAAGTTTTGGATTCTATATTTTTTTATCGACAGATGAGCATGAGGTACACTTGATGGTAGGTGATACCTCAGCCACAGAACATCAGTCAATGATGCGCAGTCGACCTAATTTTTACTTATAATTAAATATAATTTTTACTTTATATACATATCGTCCCAGTGGGATTCGAACCCACGACCCATCGATACGCACGGCAGGTGTTCTTCCGTGCCTTACAAACATATTTATCATAAAATTATTTTGAAACAAAAAACAAAAACCGACTTCAAAACTACAAACTTGCACTAAAAAAATAGTATTTTAATTACTTCAAAGCATTATTTATTAACAGTTATTTTTGAAGCCACCTTTGAAATATCCCCCACCAAACAAAAAAAGAATCATCCAAATCCATCCCTAACTTCGGAGTTATAGCGTAACAAACATACAAAAAAAAAAGGAACATACAGACGAATTGAGAACCTCCTCCTTTTTTGAAGTCGGTTAAAAAGGAAATGTTTTGTGTAAATATTTCAGATGCGAGTCATTGACGCTGAATGGGACCAAGTATTGCGAGTGGGGCTACAATGGTCTTGGGATCGACTACCAGGTGCTGGCTGGACCCGCCTTTATGGCTGTCTTCACGGTCGTTGGCGTTATACTGGGCGTGGCTGCTGATAAGTAAGACATTTCTTTAAGTAATAGATAAATGTTATTCCTTATTCTTATAAGTCAGCTCGAAATAAAACAATAGAGTGCCAGTGAACTCCGACTCAAAAATCAGTGTTAACACATCATAAAAGTATAGGCACAACTATAACTGATAATAAGTTGAAATTCGTTTCCAAAGATGAGTTCTTTTTTATGTCAGATATCGACAGACAAGCATGAGGTTCACCTGATACATCAGAAACAGAACATCAGACAATTATGCGCTGTCGACATAATTAATTTACTTCGAGCATTCGGAAATCCATAGACTGCAACCGAATCTATGAACGGTGGTTCGTTATTCGGTCGGAATTTCAATATTCCTCCCACCCATTCAATGCTCGAAGTTACCAGATGTGGAAAAAATTATATATTATGTACATGTCGTTCCGTTCGAACCCACGACCCATCGATACGCACGGCAGGTGTTCTACCGAACACGCCAACGAGTCCGTGTTTAGTATTCAGTATTTTTAAGATACTTAATCTTGAAAAATAATATCGTGTTTAAAAAATAATAATAAAATAATTAATTATTTTATTATTAGTTTCACCAAGTCATTTTAGTTTCATCAACACAAGAATATATACACAACCCACGATGAATCCTTTTCTTCTTCTCTTATTTATACGAACTCTGCCAATGTTTCAACGGAATTTAAATTGAAAAGTCTCGCAAGTTTTTTGGGATAAATGTAAAAATCGCAATCTTACAATACAATTATTGCCATATAATAATTAAAATAACGAGCTTTAATGTCGTCCTCCAGATACTTATAATGTTTGTTTTTATCGCGCGTGTATAATTATTTGTTTTTGTATCATAAATCATTTGACTGAGTGCTTTTCAAGTCGTGTACGAAGCCGTCTCAATCAATGGTAACCTTCAACAACTTTAGTATGAAGTATTGCTTTCAATTAACCCGGTTAGTACTAAGGATATTTTAATTGGCACAGTTATTAATTTATTTTTTTATAAGCGACCTTTGGATATACGTACTGTGCCGACCCAAACGCCATCAAAAGATACAGCTTTTTATGCCGCATTTTTTGACATTTGTCACCATACCATAAGGGTACTTCCCGTTGACCTACCACAAGTAAAGGAAAAACCCGAAAAAAAAATTGTAGATATATTTTTTATGGGTATTTTTTACTTAAATAAAAGTTTGAACGGAACTAGGTGCGCGAAGTCCGACTCGTTCTTCGCAAGTTTTTTGTTTTATAGCCCGATGAACACTTTCTATCGCCAATATTTTGAACAGGCTATTTGTAATCCATAAATTGTCCGCTTTAGGTACAACAGAGCTCGAATCCTATCCTTTTGCACCTTGATTTTCGTGGTTGCTGTCCTTATGATGGGCAGCGTCACTGAATATTGGCACCTTGTCATATTACGAATGATCATGGCGGCTGGAGAGTCAGGCTGCAACCCCCTGGCGACTGGTATCTTGACTGATCTCTTCCCGGAACACCAGAGGGCGCTGGTGCTATCGATCTTCAACTGGGGAATCTATGGAGGATACGGTATCGCATTTCCAGTTGGGAGATACGTGCCAATCTTAAACGCTTGGGGATTGGTGAGTGGTGATTTTTTTTAATTATTGAAATAGGTCAACCAATATTACGTCTCTGGAAAAATAGACGACCGCGACGATAGGGAATTCCAGTCCTTGGCTGTTAGCACTATCAAAGAGGAGGCAAAGCGTCCGGTACGAGCTTTCGGTACATCGACCAAGTAAGGATGTGGTACCCCTCCGTATGTCTATTTTAAATTACCTTCAAGAATTTCGTCAAACTATTTATATTATCTTGATGACTTCAAAGCTAGAGTGAATAGACTTCTTCTAAGTAAGCATGCTCCCATTTAGATCGCATCCGTATTCCGTACTTACCATCAGGCAGGATTGCGGTCAAATGCTTATCTATTCTTCATTAAAAACTTAATATTTTAAGGCTTCTAATATCGCTAATTGTGGTAATGTTCATTAAAAAAAAAACTATGCAATTCTTAAGCACCGATTCTGAAAACGTGTAAGCTTCAGTAAATTATTTTCAACACTTCCTATTAATGTAGCATTTTAATAAATATAAAATTTAATTTAATAAATATATTTGATTACATTTCGTGTAGATTATTTAGTTTGCATCAGACTTGGAATAGTAAATAAATAAAAAAATCGTTTAACGCGTAGTAGATATATAAGCTAATGTTATTTCCACTGTACCTGTGTCGTACCCTGATAAATATATAAAATAAAAATAGGTAAAAAAACTTTAAAAGTTAAACGGTTTTATGTTAAACATATATTGCAATGTTTAAGATAAATGTACTAAAAACCAAAAAATATAAATTTGACCCAAGAATAATAAATAAAACAAACGGGATGAGCTAAATAAAACCGTTTAATAAAAACCATTTTTCAATAAATGAGATTTAAAATGTTTGTTCCCAGCTTCAACAAACGGTTGATTATTTGATTAGCACAACACTATCCGTCTTTCAATAATCCGAGTTTGACATGAGATGTGCCGGATAGTTCATAGGAAAAAGAATTTTTTTATATTTTCAGAGTTGGCGTTTGTGTTACTACAGCGCTGGTATCGTTGGTCTAGTCATAGCGGCTTTCACTTTCTTAACTCTTCGGGAACCCGAGAGAACCACTATTGGTGAAGAAGGTTTGTTTCATCCATATACAAATCATTAGGTATTATGGTATTAATAATAATTAAAGGATAATGAGTTCCTTATGAATACTAAAAGAACATTATAATATTTATATCTAAATGAAAGAAAACAACTTTTATTTAAAACGTTTTTTGTTCAATTAAAGAGGGTAGTTATATATTTTTACTTTTTGAACAAAATCAAACTAACTCTACTAAAAATCTTGCTTACCACAATATGAGCTTATCTATTTAAACATAAAAAGCGACGACTGGCTCGTTCGCGCATTCCGTAGAATACCTGCCGTGCGCATCGATGGGTCGTGGGTTCGACCGTGACGTGCACATTGCGCGTTTCGGTTTCAGTGTATGGATTTCCGAATGCTCGAAGTAAAAAGTAGGTCGACAGTGCATCATTGACTGATGTTCTATGGCTGAGGTATCACCTACCATCAAGTGAACCTCATGCTCGTCTGTCGATATCTAACATAAAAAAAACCCCTCATCCTCCTAAACCCCATACTTTATTCAATAGTCTGATTTGCTCATAATTCCAGGTGCAGGCAATGCGAAAGCAGGAGACAGCGTAGAATCCGGCAAGAATATGCCTCAAGTGACGATCTGGCACGTGATTGCTCAACCCAGGATCATTCTGCTCTGCATTGCTGCCTCCATCAGACATTGCGGTATGAAATATTGTTACCTATACACTTTACTGAAGGTCTTTTTAGGTTTTTCTTTTTATATGATTGCCACAAGTCTTTAAGAAATTTACCATTTACAATTATGTATGCTGGACACGGAAGCCTCAAGCTTATGTATGTATATACAACTAGAGCCGGATTTAGGGAAGGCATCCGGGGCTACTGCCCCGGGCCTCCACAAAAAGGGGCTTCCACAATAGAAAATTCGGGAAAAATCTTTAAAATTCCGACGAGTAAAATAACAAGTAATCAATATTTCCTTTGATATTTTTTTTCCTCCTTTTAATCCTGATCCTACCTCTAGATAGCTTGCAAATGGAGGAAAGTGAGTGTATTATAGATATTCTGTCTCACGAAGTCCGTTTGGCTATGCATGTTGTCAAGCGTGAACATATACATTGTTTAAGTGTGTGTAAACTGTAAAGTTTAGCTTGCGCTGCCGATATTACGCACACACAAAAACATGTAGATACCTATATGTGCACGACTAACAACATTCATAGACAAACAGACTTCGTGAGAACACTTTTACATTATAAATTAATCTATAGGTGAATCTAAAAAAACAGAAAGTAAGACGGCCTTAATGCTCTAAGCAATTTCTTCCAGGCAACCTGGATAGAAAGGTATTGATGGCTGAGATTAGGACAGGACGAAGTGGTATAGATAATCTTCTAATATAAAATACTCGTGTCACAATGTTCGTTCCCATACTCCTCCGAAACGGCTCGACCGATTCTTATGATTTTTTTATGCATATTCAGTAAGTCTGAGAATCGGCTACTATCTATCTTTCAAACCCCTAAGTGATAAGGGGTGTCCACCCCAATTTTTTTTTTTTGATATTTTTTTTATGTGGCATTAAAAAATACATACAACCCTATATTTTCACTCTTCTATTACCAACCGCTGCTTTTTAGAAATTATTTACATGGCAAAACAACGTTTGCCGGGTCAGCTAGTAGAAGATATAAACGTATACAATCTTACTAGACTATCTTTGCAGGCGGTATGTGCTTCGCGTATAACGCGGACCTGTACTACCGCGACTACTTCCCTGACGTGGACCTGGGCTGGTGGCTGTTCGCGGTCACCGTGGGCATCGGCTCTGTGGGCGTTGTGGTTGGAGGAGTCATCTCTGATAAGTGAGTCTAACCTATGGCTAGTTTACCCAGTTAGCATTTCCTATGGCTAAATTCTTCGACTTTTAATGAGACAACAACGGACGACTGTCACCAATTAATTGATGATGCGCTATTGATACATGCCCAGCCATAAGGAAAACATGTATACAGAAAATTATAACATAACATCCCCGACCTGTCGAGGTACGTTCGCCTGGGTCGACCACTCCCGACTCTACCACTCACACCAGTTTCATAAATCTTTTTCGTTTCCCTACTTTCATCCATCCTTACTACGTGCCCAAACAACCTAAACACACCTTTCTCAATTCTTGTCACTACAGCGTCTTTTACCTCACATTTACCGGTGACCCATCGGAACTAAAGGTACCTACTAAACTAATTACCTACATAAAAATAAATTATCAGTGAAACGGACACAATTTGCCTACCGCGTGCCTGATACCGAACCCGGTTTTTTTTTTAATATCACGTATAGTGCTTGAAACCCCAGAATAAAATATGTTTATTACAGGTTCGTTTCCCGTATGGGCGTGCGGTCCCGTGTGCTAATACTGGCGCTGTCGCAGCTGATCGCGACGATACCCGCCTTTGGCTCCGTATACTTCGGACCTCTGTGGGCGATGATCACACTAGCCTTCTCCTATTTCTTCGGTAAGTTAATGAGAAAAATGGCCGAATTCTCGAACGCTAATCAACATTGAGGTGTACTCAGTGGCGTAGCTATCATAGGGCAAAGTGGTGCAGTGCACCGGGCCCTGAAGCAGAGAGGGCCTCCTGGGCTTTAGAAAGAGGGGGAGGCAGCACTTGAAACTAGAAAAAATTATAACAATGGAAGTGCTGAACGTCCTTTATAAGTAATAATTAGCAAATAATTAATTTTGTGCTAGGGGGAGGTCGCGATTTTTTTCTCTCTGAACCTCACTACGCCACTGGGTTTACTTAATAGTATATCTAACTCTTTCATTACGAAGGTTAAATGAAAGACAGAAACATAAAGAAGCCCTCAAATTTTGATTATAGTTTCAGTATTCCACGGAAAGAGAAGTTATTTATTCACTGTTAAACTCATAATGGACCATTCCATATTAACCCATTAGCGTCATAAAGACACTATCCTGCCCATCAAGGGATATCTCGCGGACGAGTAAACTCAGATATAAGATATCGAGATATATTATATATCGACATCGACAACTTAGATAGACAAGCTCGATCGATATATTTCTACTTTTGACATTAGAAGTTGAGTTTTAAGTGTGTCATGTTAGACCCGGAAGACAAAGAGATAATCGATTAAAAAAGGCCGGTGAAGTCCTCTTTTCGACGTGATTTTCTATGAAAATTTCGATAAAAAAAATAGTTTTTCAAAATAAGTTTATCACTATACCTTCGAGATAAATGCAACTCGCATTTATGCATACCATACATGTTTTTATTTATGATTTCAGCTGAGATGTGGTTCGGAATCGTTTTCGCGATCTTAGTAGAAATAGTCCCTCTCTCCGTGCGTTCGACGACTGTTGGTGTGTTTTTGTTCGTCATGAACAATGTCGGAGGAAATCTGCCAATTCTGGTCGATCCTGTATCGAAAGCGATTGGTTACAGAGAAGCTATCATGATATTCTACGCGGGCTTCTATGGAATCAGTAAGTAACGGTTTTTTTCTATGTTAGATATCAACAGACGAGCATGAGTTTCACTTGATGGTAGGTGTTACCTCAGATACAGAACATCAGTCAATGATGCGCTGTCGACCTACTTTTTACTTCGATCATTCCGAAATCCATAGACGGAAGACTGAACGCAATATGCGTTACCCGGTCGGGCAAGGCACAGAAAGCTGATCACCTACTTGACTGTAAAGAAAAATGATCACTGAAACAGAGACAGAAAGGGATCTGCCCATGCCCCAATAGGGGGGAATTAATGACTGTGTTGTCATATGACAGGGAGTTATACCGTAACTGGGGACGTACCGCCATTTCTAAAAGGAGTGTTGCTGAGTAAGAATCTTTGATGATAGAATAAGACATGCCATTTTATGTATACTACTACTGTTTTGCGGCAAAATTTCGTGTCCCTATAATGTTATATTTCTCCCAAGACGACCAAATCTTAAAATAAATTTTCTATTCACAGGTAGTATATTATTCTTCCTGACGATGTTCTTCATGGATGGAGCGGTGGAAAAGCCTGAACAAACAAATGGGCTCGACAACTCGGCATACATTCACGACGAAACCATGCGCAGGTCCGTGCAGGACGCGAGGCTGTAGATAAATGACACCAGGCGGCGCTGGTGTACTTTGAGGTTAACAAGGAGTTCTTATGTGGCGCTATTGTCTATGGAATTTGCAGTTTCGAAAAAAGGTTTCATTTCCCGTAGACCTTTTTTCACGGAGCACACTGTGCTTGATATTTATGGAACTTTTACGGATTGTGCTATATAGAGTGTATCTCTTAACGTTTGTAAATTATTTCACTGTCAGATAAGTTTCAGGTTTTTGATGGTATGTTAATAGAAATAAATAGAGGCAGTTACGATAGATCTGTGTTAATGCAATGAAAGAAATTAGATATTATGATTTTTGCATCGCATATTTTGTCATTATATCGTGAAATCTACTATCTACATCAAAGACAGTGATAAATATTAAATTTGAAACAGAATATGGTTTCTAAAAAAAAGCGGTTTATCTTCTGTAAATGAAATAATTTGGACATTGAAGTGATATTACACCGTTCCTTTATTTAGTTTTTAAGTATTTAGGTTAATAATTCGTAGGTATTTATATCTACTGAAAGTTCAATGTTGTTGTACTTGTATTGTTTTATATTTATTTTGGGTTGCCAACAACCTGATGCAGGATTACCTGAAAACAAATATGTTTCGTATGAAGTTATTTAATTATTCTTATCCTATATATCTATTATACCAGTCTGGAATTTAATAATTCTGATTAGTCTCAAAAGTGGTAATTTGACTACCACTAGATTAGAAGATAACATTTCACTGCTCACAGTTGCTTTTTAATTTTTATTGGAGCGAGTCGAAAATATATAAACAAACTTACAATAGGGAATATGCATGTGATTCCAAGGAGGGCCAAACATTGTTTTTTAATAAACTTTATTGCTTCAAAATTACGCTTCCATCAATATTTTTATTACAATTTTAGTTTTGAGCAAGAAATTATTTTTTTAGTGTGAATAAACTGTAGGAAATTCAAATATTTGAAAAGCCACGCCATTGGTCACACAGACGTAAATGTCTATGCATTGTCTATGCCAGCAACTGTTAATGCTTGCTAGTTATTAGGTGTTTCTTCTTGACGTCATAGTCTATTAACAAAGCCCGCGAATTTGGCGGGCGTTTAAATGCCCGTATCAAACGGCAATTTTTAACCTTTTTTTAAATACTTTAAATCAAATTTTTTGGCGTTGAATTTTTTTTTCTATTATATATTATATAACAAAGTAAGCTACCAATCAAAAATATTAAAAAAATACATGCATAATATTCCCTATTACCTAAATTCAGACAAAAAAATGTAGTAACTATTATTATAATGCTCATCTTAACGACTTTCACAAGACCACCATTAAATCTTGCCTTATTGTTATCCAAGTTAACAAAATATAATATTGATTTATTGTGATATTGTAAATATTTATTATTGTTAAGATTTTTTGTAAATAAATTAATAAGAAACTAGTTCTCGTTTTATTTCTCTATCATTTAAAATCTTTGAATCCAAATTTCAAATTACTAGGTGATAAAAAGGCATGTTCTCTTATTATTGCAGAAGTCCTTGAAAGAACGAGACAAATTATACAAAATGGTATCCCACTGTCACTTTATATTTTATATATTACTACTAACTCGGCCGGCTACGCACGGGTGCAGTGTACTATACTCAAAAAAATTGCCTGTTACTCGCTGATAATGTAGCTTTCGATTGGTGAATTTAAAAAAACGGTCCAGTAGTTTTTGTGTTATTCTTAACAAATAAATCTTTCCTCTTCTCACTTTAATGAGATCATAAACTACTCACCTTAAATGAGATCATAAAAATAAAACTCGAAAAAAGTTTTCAAATACTTTATTCAACTGCCTCTAGAACCCCTTTGCCATTAGACTTATATTTAAAAAGCTTTTCCTTTCTGCGGGACTTCCAGCATTTGATTTCTTCCTTAGATAATACATAATCACCACTCACTACCACTGCTTTCAATTTATCTGGAATACAAAAAATATTTATTAGGCCAAGCAATTATACAGACAGCATTGAAAGGTTTAATTTGAACTATGCACAATAAATGTACACATTACGTATAGGATTGCCATCACCTCTAAAAATTTACAAAAACCCGGACATTTAGGTGAAATTGAGTTAGGTATTTCCCCGACACTACTAAAAATACTTTTTGGACACAAATTTTAATTTCAATTTTTTAATTAATTTAAACTACTAATTAATTTAACAAACATTCAAACCTGTTTAGCTTTATTTAATAATGTTAGACAAACTTTAATAAAGAGAATTACAGTGTAACAAATATTAAAACACATAAAAATTATAGACTTCTCTATTCTTTCTATGGTTTCACCCAGACCCTTTTTGAAAGGCCCTTCCGGGTGCCCTCTAAACTAGATTAAATCCGGGGAAACCCAGATGGTAGCTCTCTAAACAAGGACAAATCCAGGGAAATCTGGATGGATGACAATCCTAATTATACAGAATTCTCGAGTTTGAAGACAAATGCTAAATAGATATAGAAGAGCATAATGATCATACCTTCCTCTTCTTCCTCAGTGCTTACTTTCATCTTTTTTAATTCTTTGGCCTTCCGATTATGAGATTCTGTATATGTATCCTCTGCTTCATGACATGATAGGAAGTCCTCAGAATCTTTGAACAGCTTTACACCACCCTTAATTTTTCTCTTACTAAAAATTAAATGTAATTATTTATAATAAAATGTATGTGTGGCATAGAACAAAATTATTCTTATCTGCTCAAAAGCCCAGTTTACCCTATAAATGCAAACAAAAATAATAATGCTCTTCACATAATTATATTTTATATAATATATAAACACATATTACGTTAAAGCCAGCAAGCCGGGCTTTTGGACTTGTATGGTGGTCCCACCACTGCTGCCAATATTGTTAGTATACACAAAAAACTTACTGCTTTTTTGGTTCCACATCAACAAACTCAATATTTTTATTAATAATATTAGATATCTTTTTGCCAATCTTCTGTTGAAGTTCTTGTGGGACTTTCACATCATTGTAATGAGTTGCTTCTTCTAAATACCGTTCGGATTTCTTTTTCGAATCTAAAAATACCTTTGTACATATTTAAAGAGATTCAAACAAAGTTTCTCAGTTAGTTCTTTTGAATTATATGAAACAGCTTGTGCCATAATTTATAGAATTTCCTCAGGTATTTACTACATTTTTAATTATATATATGTAACTATATTAAAAGGAAGTTAAGAAATCTTTATTGTATAACCAAGTCTATGATTAATTTTAAGAACAACATTATCTTTACTAATATTATAAAGAGGAAAGTTTTTGTATGTAACAAGTAAACTTAAAAACTATTAGACCTATTTCAAAAATTATGTTACCACTTAAAAGCTACATTATCAGCGAGTAAGATAGGCATTTTTTTATGCTTTTTTAGTACATCTATGTTACAAAATCACTGACAAGCACAAACTTATATACTTAACTACCTTGCAATGGCTCATTGGAATGTGCATTGCGTTTAGCACAGGAGGTCCCGGGTTCGACGTAAATGGGAAAAACTCTTCAGCGCAACGGACCCCTTGAGCTTAAAGAAATACTATCACTGAAACTGGAGCAGATAAGTATCTACCGCATGCGCCTCTAAGAGACACGAATATATCCATGGGCACAGCCAATGGTCTACTCGCTGGTTTTATTTTATTATTGATTACCTTTTGTATTATTTTCTAAATTGGTTCCATTGTGGCAAGCTTGTTTTATTACGTTAATGAAATTCGTATCTACGGCGTCTTTGAAGCGAGAAAGATCTTCTTCTGAAGAATCGGAGTCAGTCATCTCTTTTAATGTATTCAATAAGAATGAGCATTGAGCTCATATACTATTTACAATAGTATTTTATGTCTGAAATACAACCTAAAATTATATTTAAAATAAAAAAAATGCCTCAATGAGAATGACATTTGACATATTTTGTCAAATTAGATAGATTTTTGACACTTTAGATGTTCAGCCAGCATTTACAGTGAAATAGAGATCTATATAATATTTAAACCACTGAAATTGTTTGTTCATCTGCTATATTTTTAATTCTTATATAATATAGCGTAAATAAATTAGTTTTTATTTTTAATTATAATGGAGGTCTTATCTGTCTAATTTGTCTAATCCCGGTTAAAATTCTACGGTTACCGTAAATGCTTATAAAATGTCAAAATCAGCTGTCTTTGCAATTCATTCACTATTCAGTAATCAGTAAAAGATTTGTGTTAAACAGTTAAACACAGATAATTTTATGGTGTTAAAGCAGTAAAGGCATGAAAATACGAATCCTTTCGAGTCAGTTGCAGTAATCAGTTATAAATTAATATTCGATAAAATGTCAGAATATAAGAAACCACCTATTGATCAAGATTTAGTGAATTTCTCCCAGAAAAATGACTACGATTCCTTAGCGAAATACCTTGTTGGTAACATCTACAGATATCGTGAAAACATTATTATACCTAGAATATTGGGCCCAGTTATCATCAAAACAAATGAGGAAAAAATGATTGAATCCACAGTTGAAAGTTGTCCCTTCAAATCATTAACTAGTTGTGTTATAGGTTAGTTGGGTTAACTTTATTATTAGCATTTGCCTTAGCATCGGGAATGTATTTCTTTGATAACAAGTAGTATAATTATATCATTCTTTATCCTTCACAGTGCATGTTTCTTTTTACCTTGTGCCTGAAATATAATACGTACATATTTTATGAATCTTTGCTGTGAATCATTTCAAAAATATATATATTTTTTTATACTTACTTTTATTTTATTATCTATTGCTACTTTTAGTTTAAAAGCTTCAATAGTAAGCTAACATCTTTGTACTAGTTAAAACTTAATCTGGTAGTAAATCCTTAATACCTTTCAAATATAAGAGAACAGTTCTTTTAAAATAAAATCAATAACTAAAACATAATTCTTACAGGATATGGTCTCGGTCTTGCTGTTGGTTTATTTACATCCTCCTTAATGCCCAACATGACAGACCCAATGGGACAGCAAAATCAAACTGCGAGAGAGATTCTCCGTGAAATGAAAACATCAATGTTAAGTTACGCTAAGAACTTTGCCATGCTTGGTGCAGTGTTCTCTGGAGTGGAATGTTGTATAGAGTCTGCTAGAGGAAAGTCAGATTGGAAAAATGGGACATATGCTGGTGGTGTTACAGGAGGACTTATTGGATTAAGAGGTACTAATGAACTGAGTTACAATTCTGCCATCATGGAAGAAAAGTATTTTTCAAAACAGCAGATGTTGGGGCAACACTTCTGATTAGAAAACTGTTCTAAACATAAAAAAACCCATACCTTTACTAACTAAGAATAGCTATTATACTAATATAGAAGAAAGACACTATAACGTTTTTTTTTTGTTCTAGGTGGATTAAAAGCTGGTGTGTTTGGTGCCGCTGGATTTGCTGCATTTTCTACTGTTATTGATTATTATATGCATCAACGCTGAAATTATCTATACTTTATTTGTAAATATTATTAAATTAATTTAGTTATCAAAATCACATATTTTATTGATATCCAATAATAGATAAAAAGATTCAGATAGCTTTTTTTTTGTAGTATAGGGCAAACAAGCCTGTGGCTCACCTGATGGAAAGTGTACTTGAAATCTTAATCTCATTGATATTTATATGTATTTGAATAATAATTCTTCATTTTACTTTAAAAAGTTTGATATTTACAAGCATGTTATTTCCTTTCACTATATAAAAACATAGGCCTTAAAAATAAACTTATAAAACAGTATTGCGATTTAATTAACATTCTTAAATGAGAGATACCTATAACGATAAAACTTTTAAGTTAACCTCAATATCATAGGGTATGTATGTACGTCTTTACTATACTATTTTACTCTGTGGTCTACATATACTCATTGATTTTTCATAAATGGCAACTTCAATATGTATGTCACGTAGTCATGGGCGTTGTTGATAATTTCCGTCATCGATGATCACCGGTGTGGCGCTAGCGGCACCCGATGTTGACATCGTTGTTTTCGTCAACGGTGACGGCCAGCGGTCATTCACCTTTTGTTTCAACGATGCCGGGCGGTTAAAGATGTTTAGTTTCCGTTGACTTTATACATCGTTTTATTGTGAGAGTGATATTTAAATATGCTATATCGATAAGAAAAACTATGTTGCAGTTGAATTTTAGAATTATGACCTAATTATACCTATGAAGACATGAATGTATGAAGGGGCTATGTAACATTTTTTAGAACTCATATTTTTTACGTTGAGTGAAGGTGTTATGTGTGTCTATAACAATATTTATATGTATAATTATTTAATTTGTCAAATTTAGTTACTAAATAAGCAATCAATAAAATTAATAATTTTTAATATAATATTCTTTGATCATAGCCTTCAACGGTTGGAGTTGCCGATGCCGTTGCCGATGAGGGTAATCGGGCGGTGTCGGTAACTCTCGGTAATGTTTATACTGAATCGGGTTATCGATTTTTACCGGTGCCGGTGACATCCGTTGCACATGACTTTGGCATCGGATGACGTCATCGTAGACTGACATCGGTGTTCAACATCGTTGTTAAAAAAAACGGCCACCTCTAATGTCACGCTTCGCGGTCGATTATAAAAAAATAACGATCAAAAACGGAAAACCAGTGTTTCGAGGGATAATGCTGTGAATTTTATTTTGCATAAATAATTAAAATTATGAATTAAATGCCGCACTTTATGTTGATATAATTAAAAGATCTAACGTGAATTATCTTATTGTGTAAAATACTTCAATATTGAATCTCACAAAATGAAGGATCCCTTTGTTACCGACTCGTATATTGATTCTCCTACACGAGATAGTTCAAAACATATAGATGGATGTTATAGTAAAAATATATTTAAAAATAAATCCTTTATGAGTTCTCGCCGTGCCTTACAATCTGGTGCTGATAAAATATCAAAAACTTTCAAAAGTATGAGGAATACAATCGGGGATTTGTCTCAGGTAAGAATTTATTTACTTAATCGCAATTTTACCTTCATAAAAAGACAATAGTAAAAAAATAATTATGAACTTATCAATAAGATCTTAATTATATTTTTATTACCATTTCTTATTACAAAAAAGCTTGTATAAAATTAGTGTTAGTTTTTGCCATAATTGTGACATACTCTGTACAGATTAATCCAAGTTAACTTATTGTATCACTTCTAAATCATTGTTTAAAGAAGTTAGTTCATAGCATTTCAGGCTAGGAGGCAGAAGGAGACATCGCTTAGCGGAGACTAGCTCCCCTTGTCGTACACCTTCGACTCCTGTGACGAAGAAGAAGAAGCAGGTATGTTTTCTGTTTATATAAACCTTAAGCCTTAATTACATTTAGGAAGCTCTCTATGCATTGGCTCACTCTGACGATACTTTGGCCACAGAACATCAGCCAATGATGTGTTATCAATCTATTGTGTTATTTTAAGCAATAAGAACTTCACAGTGATATAAATAAACATATTTGTGAGTCCTAAGTAGTCAAGTTGGTGATAATATACAGGTACATACACAATACATTTACCTTCTGATACTTTTTCATTGATATTTAAGAATTCTATTGTATTGCTTGTTCTTTTTTTTTTCCTTACTTTATTACTAGTAAATTAGTAGTATTAGTTTAATGTAATTGAGATTAATAATTAATTTTATCTTATATAAATGTAATGTTAGTTGAATATTTTATTTTATTTTCTATATTTTGGCTCAATATTTCATAAATTCGTTATGGGTATTGTATTAACTTTTAGTTACTGAATTTGATATTTTTGTAAATAACTTTGTTTATAATACAAACAATTGGGAAGACACAGACTCCTGTAACACAGTTCGTAACTACATCGGGAGTCTGGGTTTAGATATTTGGTGTATTTGAATTGATGTAAATAAAGTTTAATTTTTTTTATTTGTATTCGTGCTTTTATCCATGCGTAGAACTTTTGTGTTTTCCAATTTCAACTCTTTCATACATTTTAAAGCTCAACCTTGCCTTTTTGAAAATCACCTTGATGTGATTGATGTTGATTCATCACTCTCGACTCTCCTACTCACATCAGATTCATGAATCTTTTGTTGGTCTATTTTACCCATTCTCGTCTTATTTTACGAAAGCTTATTTTGCAAAATAACTATTTATTTTTTCTATTGTTTATTTGATTGTTACCTGATGCTATTCAGAATGATATATAAGTAAGTATTTTATCTTTTCAGATATTGGGTCGCAGCCCAACCAAGCTATATAGCCCCTTTGGTATTGAGACACCAAGGAACAGAGACTTTAGGATTTCTCCCTACATGCCTAATACCCCAGAGCATGAGTAAGTTTGTATACTTATTTATTATTCATGTGTATATTTTTTACAATAGATATAGTTCAAGTGTGCATTTTCTCAAGAACACATTTTTTTTAAAAGTTTGATATGGGCAGACAAGCATGAAGTTCACTTGATGGTATGCAATACCTCAGGCACAGACCATCAGTCAATGATGCGCTGTCGTCCTACTTTGTACTTCGAGAATTCGGAAATCCATAGACTGAAACCGAAACGCGGAATATGCACTTCACGGTAGTTCCATCTATGAACGGTGGTCCATTACCCGGTCGGAATTTCGATATTCCTCCCACCGAGCAATGCCTGAAGTTACCAGATGTGGGGAAAACATGCTTACAGAAAATAATAAACATGTTGTCCCGGTGGGATTCGAATCTACGATCCATCGATGCGCACGGCAGGTGTTCTACCGAACGCACCAACGCACCCGTCAAAATATTTTACTAAGTTAGAATAAAAAAAGGAACATAATTATACCCATGAATAATGATTCCAAATTTCTAAAAGCACATCTTTACGTTGTAGAAATACTATTTGCTATATTATATATTAGTAATATATACAATTTGCAGAGCGTTCTTATTTATTTCAGACTGTCTCCAAAAAGACGCAAAGGTCTTTCTCATTCGTGGCATCTGTTGGGCAAAAAAAGACCGAGAGCCCTCTTTCAATAATTTTGTATTGATTACAACATAACGCACAACTATCCCACTGCTTAGTATTAGCTTTGTATCCGAAATTGGTTTATATGTGTGGTGCTATGTGTGACTGAGATAGTGTTGTGAAAAATATACCTTTCTCTTTTTAACACGCCATATGGAGTTAATGCCGTAAAATCTACTTAGCAGTGACCATACAGTATGTTGTATAATATCTATATCTAAAAAAATATACATAGTTTTGATTTTAATCATAGCTATGTATATTTTTAAGGTTTTAAAGGTTTATTTCTTACAACACGAGCAATTATTGCTTGTATATCAATTATTTAAGCTATTTACATGTTGTGTCTTATTTTAATGCCTTTGTGCAGTGATATTTATATGTATACAGGACATTAGTGTCCAAACAACTATATCGTCGTTGCGCCTGCCAAATTCCATATGTGTTTTTTTTTGATTTTTGGTTTTCGCACAAAAAATACTCTTCGTTTTATTCTCTTTGTGTTACTAAAATCATTTTTGTGGTATTCGAACTGGATATGAGTTTAACTAATTCCATATATGTTTTGACCGGTAAGAAAAGCTCCGTATGTGAATTAATAATACGTTTTTCGTAGTCTCCCAAAACTATACAAAAATCACATATGGAACTTGTCAGGCGCAGCGACGATATGTTTTATTTATGATGAGACGGAAAAGGTTCTTTAAGTTAATTTCTGGATTATTTTAACTAAGAATTTTTCCAAAAATCTCATTTTCTATCTTTGAATGGCTAAATGATAGACGAGTCTTACCATAGAAAATAGATGCTCATAGAAGAACAGGACTTATAGGCG
Organism: Anthocharis cardamines; assembly: GCA_905404175.1. Taxonomy (NCBI): domain Eukaryota; kingdom Metazoa; phylum Arthropoda; class Insecta; order Lepidoptera; family Pieridae; genus Anthocharis; species Anthocharis cardamines. The sequence goes on from FR989970.1 coordinate 2,519,095, forward strand.
CGCTTGGTACGGTTTCTCTGGGGTAAGAGCCCGCGGCGCTGCTAGTATCCGTGTGAACGCACTCTGACGCTGGAGTCATAGCGCGCACTCCCTCGCACCCAGCCGCTTTTAGAGCGTTATTGCCGTTCGCTCGTAAGAGCAAGCGAGACAACGCGAGGGGAGGAGTCAGCGGACTGCTTAGATGTGTGTCACACCGATACATTGCCGCGCGCTCTACAGGTCAAAAGTAGAACTACTTTTTTTGTGCCAAAAGCCTCTTCTATGTACATCTATTTTCTATTGTCTTATGATGGCGTTGTCTAGAAAATTCATCTCATAAGGGAGTCTTTAACATTGATATATGACACCCCCCATCTTGCACACGGCTTGATTGAATTTGTCATATGGGGTATTTTTTCCAACTCATCTCAGAGGCATTCTTGAAATACTTATATATCTATTTTCATCGTGCTTTTAGAATCACAATAGACACGTAAAAGCTCGAATCAGTATTATTCTGGATAAATATAATGATGAGAATATTTTATTTATGAGAATAGTGGCTGACAAAAAAAAATCCGAACGTATTATTAGTATTTGTTAACACAATATTGGAATATTATTGTATTAGATAAAGTACATACATCATTCATATTGCATTTAGTGTAGTTTTCTAAGTGTTATAATATAAAATGGCACTGCCCTAAAGAACAATAATTAACCATATCCAGTATTAAATACGCCAAATTGTATTCGCTTCATGTATTCCTAGTAATTGTAAGATTTTCTACGCTTTTGTGACAATATACTTGAATATTTATTAATATTATAGGCACTTATACCACAGTCGCGATATGGTGGTACCTATGACAGTTTGCTCAAAAAACTATATTGTATCGATGGCTAACAGGCAAAAAGGGACAAGCGACATTTCTGGCAAAATAAACTTTTTTTTTTTGCTTATCTTTCTTTCTTATTTTTTTTCTGCGTCTAAGTTTCATGAATCTACGACAAACTTTGTCGCTCATACCTATACCTTATATACACTACCTATTTCTTCTCTTGTGTCTCACTTGTACCATAATATGGTTGCCTGGAAGAAATCGCTACTTAGCGATAAGGCCGCCAGTTGTACTTTTCCTGTGTGTTCCTAGCTATTGATATTATACACCTCATTCTCAATAGTGACGTATATTTATCATCGATAGACTCGTACCGAAGTTAAAATAATTATCGAAAAAATGATAGTTATCAATTATTAACAAAACTATTGCAAGCTTTTTAGCTCCATAGTTTCCACGATATCGCGTCTCTGATATAGTAATTTTACGGTAGGATTGTGTATTTGGTAAACACCATTATAATTGTCTCTGTGGTGTACCGCTTGATTTGTAAACCTACATAACATAGTAAATATCATGGGAATTTATCACTCGATTTTCTTAGGATATGAACCACAACTTATTTTGTCATATTAATTTAAAACCGCTTAGGCTACCAATTCGTACATATAGTTCGGAAAACGACGTTGCAAGAAGTGCCTCAGAAATCGTGCACTTGTTGGCAGACATCGAAGTGGTGAGGGTAGAATTTCGTGTTTTGAAGCGATGTCCAATGTTGAAATAAAGCAGCCGGGATCCAAACAATTCCTCAGAACACTCCCTATGATATATGTGATATAAAACGCAGAGTGATACTGATCTGATCTACGCTATGCTAAAGGATCAAGCCGTTTGAAAAAAGCTTGATAGTCGACGATTCAAGCCGCTTTACGTTGATTACATTCAAAGCGATGGAGCTGGTACTGCGGAGCTTCGGCTGCTGAATTTCAACATCGGACCTAACGTCAGAATGTGAAATTCCACCCTCACCACCTCGATGTCTGATCCACAACTGCGCGATTCCTATGACACTTTTTGCCACGCACAATGCCTCTCTGTGGAACCAGCTTTCGCCGGTGATTTTTCCGAACCGATACGACGTGAGAACCTTCATAAAACGACTTATTTCCTCTCAACTTAAAAGCCGACAACGCATCCTCAATACCTCTGGTGCTTCGGATGTCTATGGGCGGCGATAGTCGCATACCATATTTAGCTCACTCACCTCTTTGCCTCCTGTGAACTGCGAACAGTACGCTATGTGTGGCCGAGTTTGCGCTCTAATAGAGTTGCAGGCGATTGACCGGCTCAGTCTAATCAAGTGGTACAGCATAGAGCTCATTAAAAATATGGTTGACTGACAGTATATATAAGTGGTCAGTAGCATTTAATATTTACTAATTTATAAGACTGTATGTTTTTTTTTGAGGCTAATAATATTAGCTTTAGTTAAGTGCTCAAACGTTTATCAAACTGCTCAATACTATTACCAAGTATTGTTATTTTTTGTGATAATCATATCAAAACCCAGAGTACTTGGTAACTTTAATAAAGTTTTGATGTAGGCGTTCGCTCACAGTCATTTTGTGTAATACAACCAGTGGCGTAGCTATCATACGGCAGAGTGGTGCAGTGCACCAGGGCCCCGAAGCTGAGAGGGCCCCCTGAGCCATGGAGAGAGGGGGAGGCAGCTCTTGAAGCTAGAAATTCAAGCCTGCTCTGAATTTGTTCTTAAGACTTTTAATGAGCTTTGATAACACTGGAAGCGCCGAGCGTCCTTGATTAGTAATAATTTGCAAATAATGAATTTTGTGCAGTTTCTGAAGAAATTTAGCCGGGGGAGGATTGCGATTTTTTTCTCTCGCACCGGGGCCCTTGTCCACTTAACTACGCCACTGAATACAACCAAGGTACTAATTAACCAATAGTACCATTTCGTATCGTTTTAACACACATAAGGGCATGTTACTTGTCCAAAAACCCACCTTTCATCCATGATTTTTTATTAAATATGGATCGATTTAATTTTAAGTTCTTTACTAGATCTGCTGAAGGTATTTTTTTAATTCTCGTTTATAGTATTTCTTAAGTGTTGAAACACCAGCTCGGATACTCAAATAAAGGATGCATATAGGTAGAATATCACAGTTATTTTATATGTCGAAAATATTTTCATAAACAATATTATCAGTTAATATAATTGTATGAATGAATTTCATGACAGACTAAATCAAATTATCATTTATTCATTTAGGTAACACAGTGTACACTTATAAAATATTTAAATGCTTCTAATATACCTGCCGGCCTAGCATGACAAGCGCGACAAAATTTTGTCTACGGTTTTCTCGTGTTTCAATCGACTATCGCTTTATTTCTTTCGGGTCTAACATGACAATTGCACTTAAAACTCGACTTTTAATATCAAAAATAGATACATTTGTCGATCGAGATATCTTTTCTATCAAAATTGTCGATGTCGAGATATAATATATCGAGATATTTAACATCTTAGTTAGTCTTCTCTCGCGCGACATATATTTCGTGGCGGTCATGCTAGCCCGGCTGGAAAATGTAATGTTAATATCAATTCCAAAGTATATAACCGTGTATCTACTGGCTGATTTTTCAATCCTTACCTAATACTTTTGTGTTTACCTAATTAAAATAAGGATTCAATAGAGGTCGTCTAGCTTCCTCGAAATGTTTTAGTCAATATCCCACCTCTACAAGTCGCCGACTGTCAGTACCACTATCTCTTAAAGCAATTTTATTGCCACCTTACTTTTAACGAGTGAGAACGCGATACATTCTACGTTTCTTCACGTTTTTTCACGTTCTATTGTTAAGGACAATCATATTGCTTTAAGAGATGGCAGTCCGGCTCCTGAGGACCAAGCACAAACAATTTGCAAGGTATTCATATCGTCAATATGTAAAGGCCCATTTACATAATGCCATTTTCTTGTACATACAAGAGCAATATATGACATCCAAGAAATGTAAGCAACTATTTAAACGCGGATATTGTATGCTGTTTACACCAAGAAAACTATTGAAACAAAACTTGTATGATCAAGAATGTTACGGGTTTTTTAGACCATGCAAGTCATTTATTGCTTAAGTTTAATTGTATGCAACAGGCATGAAACTTGCATCGTGTCAATAGGCTTTAAGTTGTATGAGAAATTGAAATAGCATACAACTTGACGATACGAATGATTCGCAATTTGTTCGCGCTTGGTCCTCTGAGGGACGAGCACGAACAACTATCGACAAAGTATTCGAATCGTCCATATGTCAGTTGTATGAGAAATAATTTGAAATTGATACAAATGACAGTTCGACGATACGAATACTCTTTCGATACTTGTTCGTGCTCACCCCCCTGATCGGCAATTTTTATTATTAAATTCAATATACAGCAAACTTCTGTATCACGTTTAGTATTTAAACTGATTACGCTACTAATTAATTGTCAGTGATGCTATTTGTGTATATTTAATAAATTTTTACACGTATATTGAATACTGTATTTTTATTTCTTCCATACTTCAACTAATAAGACTACTTTAAAGATGTCATAATATTTATACTTAGAAATAATGTGAAAGCAATTCTTACATATTATTCGGCCTTGTTTATGAATAAAATATTTATAGACAAGATATTTATATTGATAAACTAGGCCTTATATATTATAGATTAGAATAGCTAATTAAGGGTACAAATAAAAAACAAATTTATAAATATAACTGTATTTGTCCTTATAACTATTCAAAAGTAACCTATCCTTCTTCAAAACAAGATAACAATGTTACATATTTACGATTTCTGTACATTTCTATAAAAATCTATTGTACGCATTGAGTTTGGTCAGGTAACAAACTTAGGCATGTATCTTAATTTAAAAACCTATTTATAGGAACCGTACATAAAGAAAATTTTCAATAGTTAATATAAATTAACTGATCGCAGGTAAGAACTGTCATTTGTATACAATTTGAAACAGTCTGCACCAAGAAGTCTCACGGATATTGATGGAACTACATAGATATCGCACCTTGAAAACATAACTGACACTAAACTATTAGGTGATGATTTTACTTTTAAATCCCATTTAGTTCTCGAAACGAGTTCCTAATAACGATATAGTGACACTATAACAGCATAAAATTGACCTTTTGATGACGAAAAATAATCTCACAAAATGCCGTTGATTATTGAAAATCGTCACGGTTTGATTTTCAAGGTGCGATATGTATTTTAATTAGGAAGTATTTAACACATAATTTATACTTGCGCTACCTTAAAATGACTTATGACTAGGTCTCGGATTTCTCATACAACTGACAAATTGAAGATTGAATACTTTCCCGCAAGTCTCAGTATTATTGCCGTCTTACTTGAACAGAGGACGTGAAAGGGCAATACATTATATATAGCTGTCTCGTTCTATCAAGGACTGCGATATTACTGATTTAAAAGATGGCGGTAAGGTATTATTTTATAAAGGCGCACTAGCCATAAGAATCTCCAATAGCTGAGTGAATGTAATAAAACTTAAAAAAATGAAAGCGTGGAATAATTTTAGAGAATCCTATCTATTTTTTATGTTAGATATCGACAGACGAGCATGCAGTTCACTTGATACCTTAGCCACAGATCATTAGGCAATGACGCGATGTCGAACTACTTTTTACTTCGAGCTTACTACTATGCACTTCACGGATTCTCCATCTATGAACGGTGGTACGTTACCCGGTAGGAATTTCGTATTCCATATTCCTTCCACACGTTTAATGCTCGAAGTGAACAGACGTGGGGAAGACATGCTTATAGAAAATTATGAACATGTCATCCCGGAGGGATTCGAACCTGCGACCCTTCGGTGCGCAAGGTAGGTGTTCTATCAAACGCACCAACGAGCCCGGCTATCTTAAGGAAGAATAACTTTATTTGATAACAGTTTTGGGATCAAAATCCTTGCAAATGTATCCCACTTCAAAGCGGTGGCACATACCTATAATATAATGGAATAGCGATGCAATGTATATACAATTATACATATCGTCATGATCGTAGAACAACGGCGGATCTGCAAAACGGCTACTTTACAGGAGAGCGTTTTAAATATTGATAAGTCGTTTTTTATGCATAATTAAAATACGGCTAATCTTTTCGTGTTCAAAATCGATTATATTATGTTTGGTGTCTTTTTAATATTAATTTTATACTGATTACCGTGGGGGAAGGCCGAGGGGGCGATGTAGTACAATGAAGGTATAATACGAGTTTTTGTACTGCGTTGAAAAAACAGAACCGCTGGTATTCTAGGCAATAACTTTATTGTTTTTATCAAACTCCAATTTTTTGTTTTTTCTGTTGAAAATTTACATTTTTTAAACGATAAAACTAAAATTGTAAAAAATCAGAACCTTCGTTGTTCTACGATCATGACGATATATTATGTACTATACACAATAAGATAATGTAGCTTTCTATTGGTGAAAGAATTTTTAATATCGGTCTTTTAGTTTTTAGACTTCAATCGTAACAAACAAACAAATATTTCACAACAAATCATTTTAGAGTAAAATATCTCTTTCGGAAAGTTACTTTTAAGTAGTCATATTCATTGCAACGTATTCTATGGTTACTTAAGTTACATGTTCAATATTATAAAATTAAATCTATTTGTACGTATAATTTACGAATTTGATCCGTTGGTATATAATGTCAAACATTGAAAAATAGGAGTTACAGCCTTTAACCAAGCGATAATTAGGTATTAAAACCAACCAGTAAAGCAAATAATTTAAGCTCGCGATAAAAAACTTAATGATTTCGAGTCACTATGTTTTTGCACCCATTGTCAAATATCAAAATATGTTTTTTTTTAATTCAATATTATTCTCAAAATGACGATACATTGCTGTTCAGAAAATAAATCACTGTTATCAAACTTAGATATAAAAAATAGCTCTCATTTTTCAAGGGATTTTCTATAACTACAGTTGTTCAAAATCTGTGATACTGATTAGTACACGGTTATTTCCAAAGGCATATTTTTTGTCAAAATATCACAAATGGTAACTTACGAATAAGATGTGCCGTTTTTATTATGAAATTAATATTCTTATTAGTTAAAATATTAAAAAAACATAATATGTTATCGCTGTAAACTAAAGCAAGGGTAGCTTTTCATTCGTTAGAATAATTTAACCAAGTGTGCCAAAAGTGCGTTTCACTTGCATTTTTGTCCTCGTGCTATATATATATAGATATATTTTTACTGTGGTAACCCATTCGTTACTGAGAGCGTCGCGGGACTCTTCCCAGCTACTGGAAACGGTACGTGGAGACTTCTTGCCAATGAACGAAAGCGTCTCGGGGTGTTTTCTTTTACTTTTGTTAAAGTTTTAACACCATCATAGACAACCTTTAGACAAGAAAATGGTTCGTACCCCAAGAGAAAAAGTAATAACATATCAGGATTAGATTAAAAAAACTCTGGCTAAGAACAAAAATAGCCCACTGTCTCGTGTTTTCCAAAATGGCGTCAGAGCTGTTTATGTTACTTTTTTAATAGGTGGGTGAGGGATACCATTACTATTTTTATAATACCTTATTCTATTTTAAATCGAAGTTTCATAGGACTAGTTAGTATTTTAAAGCACTTGCAGGCAATACAACGAATTAGCGTGCACAATATACAATGTAGATTTTGGAACCTTACCGCCATATCTTTAAGCAATATTTAGACAGAGACAAAGCTATACAAAATGCATCGTGTTGTCGCATTCTCTCGTAAAGAAATATGACATTAATACTGCTCTCAGAGATCGTGGTACGGCGCCTGAATCTTTTCATATCATAAATTTATAGCGATATCACAATCAAACTGACACCAAGCGGAATTATATTTTATAATTCCGCTTGGTGTCAGTTTGATATTTAAAGTCCGGCAACAGACCTGCAATTTGATGTTTATGGGCGGCGGTTACCACTTACCATTAGTTCAAACTCCTGCAAAACAAAAAGAATGTATAATAGTTTCTCAATTGTTTTAGAATTTATTACCGTAAACTATACAAGTAGTTCTGGTTGTATTATGTAGTATACTTTTAAAGGTTCCGTATCATAGAAAATCCATCTTCCTACATGTTTTCATTTTCTGTTTAATGGAAATTAGATTCTAGTGAAATTATATTCTCCGAATTATTTAAGGGTAAACATGAAATTTACTTCATGCTTTAATAACTACACTGTATATAAATTTTCCTTTTGCATACTTTCAAAATATTACTTGTAAATGATAGAAAAACACGCAATATTAAAATAAGAGTTTATTATACGTACGGAACCCTAAAAGAGAGCCTACGGTACCAGCATACAGAAACCGAGAAAGTGTTTTCGTTTCTTGAACAGCGCCATCTAGTTATCACGTTCGAACAATACTAAACTATGCATTCCTATCAAACTTTAACAATGTATTCTTACCTGACTATCATAGACTCTTAGACCAAAATACAATTCACGAATCGAGTTCAAAATTAAATTTTATAAAAAACCATATTTAAAATGTTGGTCAACAGATTCGAACTTAAGTTTCGACTTAGAATATAGGCTTTTAATACTAAACATAGGTCCTTATTAACAAAAATAAGTTTTTCTGTACACGTCAACAACTATCTAACGCTATACAATAGAATATATATGTAAATAGAAGAACAGACCCATACAAACTTTTGGCTAAAGTGGTTCTATTTTTGAACTGTAGAGCGCGCGGCAATGTATCGGTTTGACACACACATCTAAGCAGTCCGCTGACTCCTCCCCTCGCGTTGTCTCGCTTGCTCTTACGAGCGAACGGCAATAACGCTCTAAAAGCGGCTGGGTGCGAGAGAGTGCGCGCTATGACTCTAGCGTCAGTGTGCGTTCACACGGATACTAGCAGCGCCGCGGTGGCTTGGGTAAGAACCACTCTTTAAGCGCGCCTATAAGGCCTGTTCTTCTATATACATATATATTCTATGGCTATATGCAATTAAGAAAACTAAATATACTACCCTCAAATAGTGAATAGAATTTCACATTGGTGAAATATTTATCAAATTATGAGCAAATTTGATGGCGTTTTAATATTATCGTTTTATTAAATGCATTACTTATATTAAGTTAGAAACTAAAAATATCCAGGACCAGGCCTCCGCGGGAAATTCTGGAACAAAATGGTGCAAGCAAAATGATAGTATACATTAGTAGTGTAAAGAATACATCGATTGTTTCACAGCCATCAGCTCAAATAGCCAAAACAATTAAATTAAATCAAATCAAATCAAAATGGTTATTTTATTTGCTTTACGACTCCTTCAGTTTATAAAAACTGTAATTGCGACCCCATATAGAAAATTTGGTCTACTTTGCCAAAAATATCGCTTTTTCGCTGTGGTGAAAAAGCTTAGTAGACTTTCTTTGAGTATTATCAATGATAGATTTATATGGAAACACAGGGCCCGTGTAAACTTTTGGCACAGAAAAAATAGTTCTGCTTCTCAACTGTAGAGCGCGCGGCAATGTATCGGTGTGACACACACATCTGAGTAGGTGACCCCTTCCCTCGCGTTGTCTCGCTTGCTCTTACGAGCGAACTAAAAGCGGCTAGGTGCGAGAGAGTGCGCGCTATGACTCCAGCGTCAGAGTGTGCGTTCACACGGATACTAGCAGCGCCGTGGTGGCAGAGGTAAGAAGTACTCTTACCCCAGAGAAACCGTGCCAAATGCGCCCATAAGTCCTGTGCTTCTATGTAAATCTATGTTCTTTATTACATTGAGATGATTTGCATGGATAAAAATAGCTAATGTACTTTCCTAAGATTCATGCTTTTTTTTTTTTTGAATTTTGTCAAATAGTTTTTATTTAGCTGTAAAAATGTAACACGCAGATGAGATATTTCCACAATCTATATTATATTCGTATTTATCTCTATTGATTCATGAAAATAGACAACTAGTCTTCCTTTTAAGTGTTATTTATACCAAAAAAATTACCAGACTAGCAACATATATATACACAAAAAATAGCCTAAGTTACTCGCTGATAATGTAGCTGATTGATTCAAATACAATATTTTCGCTGCCAGCTTTTCTATTCTTCTATATCTATACCAGGGATGTTACGGAGCTTCGATTCCGGTTCCGAAAGGTCGAACTTCCGATTGATTTTGCACCTCCGATTTCGGTTCCGATAAATTTGAATCGGAGGTTATTATCGGAGGTAGAATCATAGGTAGCGGCGGCAATGGCCGCGTTCAGCGCTATTTGTTTTAATTTACTAATGTATAAAATTTAATAAAATTCGTTTATCTTTATTTTCAACACCCAGATAGGTGTTTTATTTTTTTAATTGATATGAATGAAACTGATGAATAATGTTCGTAATTTTATTACATATCTCTCTTTTGCCTCTGCCTCCGATTTCGGTTCCGGTTCCGATTCCGGTTCCGACAAACCAAATATAAAAACTCCGATTCCGAATTCGATTCCGATAAAACCACTTCCGTAACATCCCTAATCTATACTAATATTATAAAGAGGAAAGGTTTGTATTTTTGTAACCAATAAACTCAAAAACTACTGGACCGATTTTAAAAAATATCTCACCAATAGAAAGCTACACTATCAGCGAGTAACATAGGCTATAGTACATTTACACTGCACCCGTGCGAAGCCGGGGCGTATTGCTATTTATAAACAAATTTAAATAATCATAGAACATACCGGAGTCATAAATCCATTGAGAAACGACCGTTTAAATGGTCGAGGTCTTTGGGGCGTAAAACCTCGCGGTCCGAGCCATCTTATGTCTCGCCTATTCTGAGACCTCAATTCACCTTGTACTTGCATTCTTCTATCTTCAGTCGAACACTTCGGGCTAGAGAAATCGTTCACGCACGATCTCTTGAATAGTGGTACCGGTTCTTCTGAACCTAGGTCACCCCAGCGAGTGGAGCGACGTTGCAAACCACTGGGGCCCGGCATACTGGATGCAATTGGCAATTGGTTGAGATCTATTGTCCGAGTCAATTTAGACTCGTAGGTTTTATTCTGAGGAAAACGAAATTGGCTGAAATTAGTCTTTTATGATACAGCGATCGAACTCCGTATGTTCGAAGTAAAAAATAAAGTCGTCAGCGCATTATTGCCAGTCTGTCGATAAATAACATAAAAAAACACAGACTGCTACTCGACATCACCGATTTCGTTCAGATTGATAGGGTCGGAGGTTGAATTCGCAATAAGTGGCGTAGCTATGCCAATGCAGCCGGGGCCCGCTGATGCAAGCGGGGCCCAGCGGGCCACAGACGATAGCTTTTTAAAAAATACTCTTCTCCCTAGGAGGCCTCATAAAAGTTTAAAAAAAACGCATGGTAAAAGTGCGTGTGTAACAACTTGAAATAGAAAACCATTGCAATATCAGTTTTAATTCACTTTATAAAGCTTTCAGGTCTACTGCCGGGTAACTTTTCCTACAAAGCTCGGCAGTCCACATTCGTTTTCATAATAGGCAAGGGGGCATAAAAATCCATGTTTTTAAGGAAGCCCGGACCCGGAAGGATCCCGAAGTCTAGTTACGTCACTGTTCGCAATACGAGGATGGCAAGTTCGAGTCCCTATGCGGGAAACTCTCTTATCTCTTTTCGATACGATACGATTACGCCATAATGAACCGAAATAATTTTATTATATTTATTTATTACACAAGTTGTAGGATGTTATTTTAATTAGCAGAGAATAAAATTAGAATAACTTTAAAAGAAGTAATTGTAAACATTTATCGTAGAAACTATGCGAAATCGAGAACAAATCTGATTTTTTGCTGCTGGGCTCACTATTTGAACATTTTATTTTCTGAATTCTAGGTTATTTGGAGTTCCACCTTGATTCAATTTCAATCTGGACGAAATCCGTGATGACATATTGTATCCATTATCTGCATGTATCAATCATATAACCAAAGAACATAGATGTACATAGAAGAACTGGTTTTTCTGGGGTAAGGGTAGTTCTCACCCCAGCAACCGCGGCGCTGCTAGTATCCGTGCGAACAACACTCTGACGCTGGAGTCATAGCGCGCACTCTCTCGCACCCAGTCGCTTTCAGAGCGTTATTTTGCCGTTCGCTCGTAAGAGCAAGCGAGACAACGCGAGGGGAGGAGTCAGCGGACTGCTTATATGTTTGTGTCACACCGATACATTGCCGCGCGCTCTACAGTTCAAAAATAGAACCACTTTTTCAGTGCCAAAAGTTTGTATGGACCTGTTGGTCTATATACCTCTATTTTCTTTGATAAAACTCATATCACTTACCGAATTATCATAGTTAGTGGTGTCTGGAGAATATCTGATCTCCTTATCTGGTACATTCAAACTGTTCTGATTATCCCCCTGGGACCTCGAATCACTGAGCGATAGTTTTTTCAGATGTATGAAATCCTCACACAATTCTTTATTAGCACTCAACAGTTTCTTTTCAAAATGTTCACACATAGAATTAGACAACACTACGGGGTCAGTCCTCTTGATAATCTCCATAAGCGCCCGCGCCACACCCAACTCGTAAGGCAAAATACACACTCTTTCCAAAATCTGAGATGCTACATCACTATTAAAAGTCCTATCCCCCCGACACATGAACATTGTAAGATTTATAAATACTGTTCTAAACCTAGAAAAGTTTTGAGATTGCCCGATCACTTCCAAAAATGTATCGCACAACAACACCCCCGGTCGTATTTCGTATCTCAATAAATCACTGCACGTATTTAAATCCACATGATTCAAATACAGCAAAGTCCGTTCCACTGCTTCAGTCTTCAATAATACGTCTGGCTTCGAATTATCCGATTTATTTATGAAGTCCATTGCCATTTCCACTAAGATCCTAGACAGATGTCTTCGTACACAATCATCGATGTAACACAGTCCATACAAATATCTCAAATTAGGGAAATTCCTTAGCATCATGTATTCTTGGACGAATTCTTCATAAGGTAACCGAAGTAACTTGCTACTAATAACGCTTGCATGTGGAGTAACGTGAAAGAAATGACATGAATTATTACTGTTCTTGCATTTATTGATCAAATTGAAGACACACACGCCCTTAAACACCGTACTCTTTACGAGTTCAATTGGTTTAAACAATAGTCCCATTAGACAGGGATTTTTGGAAACGAAATTAACCGTTGAAAGGCTTTCGCTATTTTCAGAATTTAGGAAATCGACTTGAAGGGACGTTGAATCAGCCTTTTGTTTCTCGCAAATTTGACTAACAGATGGTTTTTGTTTTATTTTGGATGGATTGTATGTAACAGGTTTTGGTATTTTGAAAACTTCAACAACCGGTTGAGGAATATACTCTTCCATGACAGGTGCTTCGGATACATTGTGAGAACTTTTTTGGCTTGATTCAAATCCGGTAATACTTTCAGCGAAAAGAGACAGAGCGTCATCGTCATCGTCTTCGATATGCTTTGACCTATTTGTATTTTCGTTATCTTTTTCGCTATCATTTGACTTTCTAGCACTCTCTAGTACAGTTTCTTCATTTGCACTGTTGAGGTTATTAACATTTGTACCATGCGTTTCTTCATTATTATTTAATGATATGTTGACTTTTGATTCGTATTCACTGCATGAATCTTCTTCAATATTATTTTCATCGTTTGATAATAATCTAATTATGTTTCGATTTAATAAAAGTTCTCTCTCTTCTTGAAACAGGTTTTCTTTAACGAGTTCTTCATAAAATTGTATATCGTCCACATTTTCTGTATCGTAACCAATCCAATTAATAATATCCAAATCGTAATTTTCTAGAAAACCAAGTTTTTCTAATGCTGTTTGGTGACGTTCTTTAGCTGGAGATTTTTGAGAAATTGCTGGAGATTTTTGAGGAATTGCTGGAGATTTTTGAAGAGATGCTAGAGATTTTTGAGGAGATGCTGTGGATGTACTGAGATGCAGAGAATTAGAAGAAATATCAAAACCGTTTTCATCATTTATATCATTTTCCGGAATTTCAGTGCTTTTAGTCGTTATTTCACGTTTATTTAATTTAACATTATTATTTTGATTATTAACTGTTTGATCAATTTTATTTAATTTTAAAACTGGTATTTTTCTATCAATACAAACAAAGTCACCAGTAGAGACAGTAACACATGTTGTTGTGCTCGAACTCGATATATCTTTGGTCCAAGAGAATTCTGATGTACTGATAAAAGAATTTCGTCTTGAGTCATTTATTTTTGGATGACTTTCTTTGTTAATGTCGCCACTAAGTACTGTTGAAGTTAATGATTCATTATGCTCTTGGGTGTTTGCATCTGGAATATAATCATTAACAATTGTCCTTACTAAATTCAAGTTTTGAAAATGTTTTTTACGATTTAAGGATAATTTTCTTTTTGGGGCTATGGGTGTAACTGTAGTTCCCATTGCTTTATCTGAAATAGAGTTAATATGTCATTTTTAATATGTTTACATTCAATGTTCATAGTATATTATTAATATATTATGACAAAATATTAATCATAAATTGTTACATACTTAAAATCAATTATAAATGCTGAATCATACTGAAAGGATCAATTAAAAAATTTTTGGGCAGCTAAGTCTTGACAATTCTTTAGTGCTTAACTTAAAAAAAAATCAAGTTCCCACCACCATACTGTATAATTATGTGACACACCAATTTAACAATTATTAATATTACCTTTACAAGACTGCATTTTTTTATTTACTAGTCTTTTGACTGTTTTCTTTTTATTATTGCTATTTTTCGGTATTTCGGTTTTTTCTGAAATAGCACACATTAAGAATACTTATTTTAGTAGTACCAAAAAACCAAGTATATTTTGACAAAAGATATTTGACATATTTAAATTTTTAAAATGCATTTTTTTCCAGTCATAATATTATTTTCACAAGTACAGACGAAATGACAGTTATAACTGCGGAAATGTAACAAAAACCATTATACTATGTACTGAAAATACGGAATTTCAATTAGATCAAGATAAGTTCAATTTATATAGTATATGAAGTGTTGCCAACTCCATTTATTTATTCAATATTACAAAAAAAGTCTGATGTAACAATTAATATTAAAATTGAAGTGAATAAAAACAAACCTTGACATGAATCATTATTTTCACCCATAATGACATCTGGTTTCAAAGATTTGCGAACATATTTTCTCTTTTTAACAACAGGCTCTTCTGTTTGATTTGTGCAATCTGTAGCTTCTTGTGCCACAGACAGCTCATTGTTGATAACTTTTTTCTTATTCTGTATGAGTTTTCTTTTCAAAACTGGCTTCTTGTAAATAGGTGTTTTGTTAATAATATTATTTTTAAAACAAAACTTTTGTTTGGGAAACTGTAATTGTACAACTGAAAAAAAAAATGTATATTTTTACAAATGAAACATTTCTCACTCATCTAAGATTCATTGAAAAACACAGACTACAGAATGTTCTTTTATAATTCATATAATAAGGAATTAAAGCAACAAATCAAATTACTACCTATCTTAATTACATATAATGATTGAAATTTAGCTTCAACCAGAGCATGGGTTCTATTCCAGAGGGTATAATAATAAATATTTCAGTGTTAACTACCCACAAGTTGCCTGTGGATATGTTATCATTGAAACTGACATAGAAACATAACCTATTCTCAAAAAGCACAGAGATGACAAAATGTTAACAAACCTTCATTAGCCATTGCTATTTTCTCTTCTTCTGTTAGTTTTTTATTTATTGACTTTCTAGTTCGAGTGGGTGTCACTGATGTCACAATTTCTGTATCATTTGTCTCAGCTCCTATAAACATATTATTCATACACTTAGCTTTGAATACAAACAAAAAAATTATCCACTTATTTACTTTAAACAACAAAACTGACAACTTTAGCTCTTAATATTGTCTTTTATTAACGCAAGTATCACACATTTCAATAAAATACTGTATACCTTATTAAAACGCATTATTTCGGATGCTTTTCAGCAACCATGGTCTGACCATGGTTGCTGAATAGCATCCAAAACATCGGGATACATAATTTAAACAATATGAATAATAAATTGCGTTTTAATCCGGTATACAGTAATTTATTTAACTTTAGCTTTTTAATATTAAGTATAGATTTAAAGAAAAATACAATTATTTATTAAAATAGCATTGCAAAAAGCCACTAAAGTGCAATAACTGTAGCCCATATTCCAAGACACTTATCTACAAGAACTGTCAAAATGTTAAATTTTTATAAAAAAAAAAATTGGTTTGACAATTCTCAAAACCAGTTTCAAACCCAAGTTTATGTCTCGGAATACGTGCCTAAATTCTTCAGTTAACACTTAATAACTGCCTATAGCACAAACCTCAGTTGCAATGCAAAGCCATGCTTATCACATAGTGATGTTTATAGTGTTATCTTAATTGCCAAATAAATATAGCTATAATAAAATTATCAATACTTTATATTTAATTTCAATACTAAGTAAATTTAAACTTGACACTTTTATTCTGATATTTTCCTGGTAATCAAGTCAAATTCAAAATCATTTATTCATTTAGGTAACATAATGTACACTTATGAACATCAATACAAAAATACATATTAAATGCTTCTAATTTTACATTTACTACCACTTCTCAAATCAAGGGCGTAGAATGGACAAGAAGTAACATCTAGAGCTGAGACTCTACACCTAATAAACATACTAGGTTAGTTGGCATAAAGCATTTGTATTTTTATTATAATATATATCCTATATTTGCACCAAGGTGTCGAAGGACAAGCCATTTTTAATTATCAATTTGGTTTAAACTTAAGGTAAATTTTTTATTCATGTTAGACCTTTCTTGCTCAACTTCTAATGTTTCTTAGACACAAACAAAATATAAATAGTATAAAAAATCAACATATATTTTATTTTTCACTCTCACTTCAGACTTATTAGTTATTACTGTTAAAGTATAATAAATCTAATATCTAGAATAAGTAAATTAAATTCTTCACAGAGCACAAAATGACAATTACAATACATAAAGCAAACATATGCTATCTGAGAGGAAAATGAATAATCTAAGGGGGCTAGGAGATAGGACCTACTTCACTATAATAGCGTTATCCAGTGAGAGGAAGAAAAGAAAGGTATGTATTCAGAAAATTAATTACAAACGTAATTAAAAAGTTTTTAGAAAATTAGTTAAGAAGCACTGTTTAGTGTTGTTGTTAAAGGATGGCCTTTCATATTCTATTAGAACAGTATTTTTTTCAATAGTATACTTTTATATCTCCTTCAATATTGTTTAAATCTATAAATATTGACAATGACAATCAAAGTGAAACCTTTATACCTATATTATTATTTGAAATAGAACAGCATTTAATGTTGTTTTACATACAAATCTGTATTTATTTTCATCATATTATTGTTTACAAGAATCAACATACTGAGACTTCAAAATCACCTAAAACAATCAATCTGGAAATACATGTAGCTTGCAAAAGAATCAATTACAATTAGGTAAATAATGTAAATGCTAAATTTTATTATCATAATTTCTAAAAAAATGTTACCGTTGCTATCATTCTGAGAATAGGCATTCTTTTTTCTTTGTCGACCAGCCGTTTTTTTCTCTTGTGTTTTATTAATAGCAGCCGGAGTACCTTTCTTCTTTGGCGGCATTTTAATTACTACGATTTGAATAATACACAAAAATTAAATCACTGTATTGTCAAACTTAGTAAGCAAACACGTGAAGTTATGCTAAACCGACACTATATTTTTCCTTTTGAATTGAAAGTAGGAATAAATGTTTTCTTAGCTTCGTCTATTAATTATTCATATAAGTCTATTTTCATTCACATGATTGTTCATTAAAAATACCGAAAATCTTTGTAAAACCGAATTATTTCGTCTTACGAAGCAATAATTTTTGCATACAGTCTCATAGACAAGGAACATTTTTACTCTTGAAAGTTGGTCTAGATCATAGATAATAAAATGCAATATATAGATATGTCGTTTTTGTAACAACGGTTTTGAGCATCGATGCCGGCATCCGATGGCGATATATACGAAAAACGGATGCGCGCAATACACGATGCAAATATATATCATCAAGTACGAACGAGAGACACATTCAAAAAAATACACAAATTCTTGGCATCGATGCCAGAAATAACAATGCCGATATCACATGCGGTTTGCTCAATAACGATGCGCACGATTAAATTTAACAAAAACACTCTACATAATATCGTCGCTGCGCCTGACAAGTTCCATTTGTGATTTTTGTATAGTTTTGGGAAACAACGAAAAAACGTATTATTGATTCATATACGGAGTTTTTCTTAACGGTCAAAACACATATGGAATTAGTTAAACTCGTTTCCAGTTCGAATATCACAAAAAGGATTTTAGTAACACATAGAGAATAAAATGAAGATTATTTTTTGTGCAAAAACAAAAATCCAAAAAATGCACATAATATGGAATTTGGCAGGCGCAACGACGATATCGCACCGTTATATTGCAAATTAAATAAATCAATATACAATCAAGGTCACGCGCTTCGACACCGATTGAGTAAGAAAGTTACGACCGTAGGTATCCGCGGATGTTGAGACCAAATATCGGTATTCCGAACGGTATTCGCGGATATATACAATTTTAACGATCCGATACATCACTAGTACGCATAACTACAGGGTCAAAAAGGTCAATTACGTCAAAGTTAGAGGGCAAAAGTAAAACGGTATCCATCGGGCCGGTGAAATAAATTGAATAAATTTTTAAAATTTACTACCATGGGTGGAAAGTATAAAATTGTTATGATTCGTCACGGCGAAAGTGAATGGAACCAGAAAAATTTATTCTGTGGCTGGTACGACGCTGACCTTAGCGACAAGGGTAAATTTATTGATCACATTATATACTATCAATAATTAAAAACTAACAATAATTGAAAACCTATAGTTTGACCGTAATCTTAAGGTTATTTATTCGTATTCTACATATATTTACACAAATACACAGGTCGCGAGGAAGCTGTCGCCGCCGGTAAAGCTCTTAAAGCTGAAGGTTACCAATTTGATGTGGCTCACACGTCTGTCCTTAAACGTGCGCAAATAACATTAAACACTGTCCTGAAAGAGATTGGTCAAACAGACATTCCAATTAATAAGACATGGCGTTTAAATGAGAGACACTATGGAGGTTTAACTGGACTTAACAAAGCCGAAACTGCTGCTAAATATGGTGAAGCACAGGTGACTAAATATGCTTATAGTATTATTTCTGCATTATTTCTACCTGAATCGGATAAATTATATACGATTCAATGGCAAATGTAGTGGTGATAGGGTTTGCGGACAGGATAAAACCTGTATCTTGACTGAAGGGTTGAAAAAAAGGCCAGTTTCGGTAATTTTTTTAAGGACCTGCTACTCTGGGTACTGGCTACCCTAACTCTGTCCCATTTTCGTAGTGTACTATATGGATCAAATCCTCATTTGATCCATGTAGTAATGGTTATCTGAATTTATCAAATTTTCTGTAATTTTTTTTTCTTTACATAAGGAGCTTCTACTATAAAAGATATATATTTAAATAAAAGTCAAATGTTATCAGGTGCAAATTTGGCGTCGAAGCTTTGATGTGCCACCCCCTCCTATGGAGAAGGACCACCCATACTATGATGCCATAGTGAACGACCCTCGCTATGCTGGTGACCCAAAACCAGAAGAGTTTCCCATGTATGAGAGTCTCAAACTCACTATTGAGAGAACTCTGCCATACTGGAATGATGTTATTGTGCCCCAGGTAATTTGTGGATACGAAGTATACAGCCGGCCATAGCATGACAATCACAACAAAATTTTGTAACCGTTTTCTCATGTTTTAATCGATTATCTCTTTGTGTCTTCCGGGTCTAACATGACACATTTAAAACTCGACTTCTAATGTCAAAGTAGATGTCTATCATGTAGAGATATTTGTCGATCGAAATATTATCTTGTCTTATCAAAATTGTATATTGAGATATATCTAAATTTGTCTTCACTCGTCTCTTATATCTCTTGATAGTCGTGCTAGACAGGCAGGTTAGTAAACTAAAGCAACTACATATATGCCAGGAAACAATTAAGCCAATATGTTATGTATGTATGTATGTGTGGAATAATACAAGATGGAGATTAACAAGTGAATTCCCGAGTCCCCTAGTGGGACACGGGCCAGACCCATTTCTGTATCTGTTTCACTGATCATTTTTCTTTACAGGCAAGTAGGTGAGCAGCCTTCTGTGCCCTACCTAACTGAAACAATTTTTTTTATCTTGTCTCCCTGGGACCTTTTCGTTCGACTGTTCGCTTATCATTGAGCCACTGAGGTGGTCGATAAATGGACATTATGTATGTTAATTTCCATGATTAATATTATCAAATATTGATGACCAAATAAATAAACTAGGTTCCTCTCTATTGTTATATTACAGTTTAATAAATAATACTGTTGCTTTTCAGATCAAAGAGGGTAAAAGGATTATTATTGCTGCTCATGGAAACAGTCTCAGGGGCATAGTCAAGCATTTAGATAGTGAGTATTTTCAATGTTTTTTTTTATTTAAGAAAAATAGTTTTGCATTTATTCCATTTTCCATGAATGCTGTGAATCAAGAGTTAGGAAATGTCTTTATCTATATCATATGTATATGGAAAAACCGTGCAGAGCACATTGCGCGTTTCGGTTTCAGTCTATGAATTTCCGAATTATTGAAAAGCAGGTCAACAGCGCATCATTGACTGATGTTCTGTGGCTGAGGTATCACCTACCATCAAGTGTACCTCATGCTCGTCTGTCGATATCTAATTTTTAAAAAACCCCTTAATATTGTAGTAAAGTCCAAGGATCAGTGTTGTTTCCAATAAAGCAGATGTATATTCATTATAAATAGAGTGCTTCTGTTGTGTGTTTGTCTCTTACTACTGAACTCCTTCTAAAGTCTAAACCAATGAAATTTATGTGTGTTTGAATGCATCCTTAGAGGTGTCACTGAAAATGAGTCCCCTAGTTTTCTATAAACCACAAAAATGGCTAAAATGTTTTTTATTAGGATTAATTTATATGTTTCATGATTACAGACCTTAGCGATGCAGCTATTATGGAGCTGAACCTACCGACTGGCATCCCATTTGTATATGAACTAGATGAAGATATGAAGCCCGTTGACTCCATGGTATTCCTCGGAGAGGAGGAAACTGTCAAGAAGGCCATGGCTGCTGTTGCTGCTCAGGGCAAGGCCAAGTAGACAATATCTTAAGTGATACATTTTTGTATGTAGGAAATATATGATAGAAATTATATATATTATATTCTATGGAGGTCAGCATATATAGGAAAGGTGGTTTATGCCTGCAACCATTTTAGACTCATTGGCCATTGGGAAGTTAATCAGGCCAATGAAGTGCTATATAAAATAAAAAAATACATAATATATTATGTATGTCTTGAAAAGTTATCAATATGTGTATATGGTTTCTATCATAGTGAGATTATAATGTTTAAGTCTATTTATTGTTTAATATTCAGAAATTTTTGGCAAATTTTTTAGAATCTCTAAAATATGTGCTTTCAATCGACTATTGGATGGTAGCCAATTTAATTGAAAATAGTTGCTATTTATTAAAATAGTATATGCTTGTGAATAAAACTGTTGTTATACCCAGATTTTTATTTTTAATCATAAAATCGACTCCATGATGGTTAGGATATATTATACAGTTGTGTGCGAGGTGTAAGCTGAGCTTTGCATTTGTGTGAGTGCACATAGATAGTGTAGGTGTGATGACGGCTTAAAGGGCGGGCCTTGCTTGGTTTAAACTAGTTTATACTGCTTTTTGGATCACCTTCCACATTTCACCTCTTGTAGTAGTATCAACGTAACGTGATTAATTTTTAATATTTTGTTATTTTTATTTTAAATAAAATACTTTATAACGGATTAAAACGTGATTTGTTATTTATGCCGACGTTTCGGATGCTTTTCAGCAATCGTGGTCGCGGCAGACTGAAAGGTGACAGTTGTCTGATTTGAAATTTTAATACGTTATAGAATATTTTAAATTAAATGTGTGATCTTCGTTCAATAACACGTCAATGTGTGTGATACTCGCGTTAATAAAAGACAATATTATTATTTTACTAGAATACCTCTCCCTCTTATGTTATTTACCTAAAACATAAAAAAAATATTTTTAAGTTTTTTGTTTGACTATACTTTTGGTGGTCACTCACACCAATGCAAAGCTCAGCTTACGCCTCGCGAACTGTACTATAAGGGATAATCATCGGTGATTAAAAATATTATGGTAGACTTTCTTTCAAACTGCTCATAACTCTATCCATATCAACAGAACTATTACTTTTACTGTCTTTAGTAAACTTTTTGCCGGTGTATTTAAAACTTTTCTGTTTGCTGTTATTAAAAGTGAATTTTCTCTCTCTGTCTACATCCATTGCATCCGCTTTATGTTTATTTCTCTGTTTCTTCGGTTTCTGGTCAAATCTAAAGTCCTTTGGTATTTTATGAATTTTGACGCTGTGTTCGAGACGTTCTTCTGGTGTTGAAAACTTTTCTTTACATTCTTCTATGTAGCAACAATACTGTAAATAGAATAAAAAAAGGTTTATTTAGTGAATACCCATGTATAGATGCGAAGCCGGATATTAACGATTTTAACCAAGCAGTCAATAATGCATTTTTCGTTATTAATGGTTAATCAAATTTTATAATTGTTACGTGTATTTTAAATGACTTAAATAACTTTTATAATTTCAATGTTTAAAAACATGATTGCCCTACCAAAAATAACGTGTTAAATAATTGATTGACTTTCATGAGTATAACTGTATAAAGCCGCGTTTTAATCCGGTATACAGTATTTTATTTAAATGTGTGATACTCGCGTTAATAAAAGACAATATTATGTATGAAGCCAGTTCAGGCAGCTTGCTAGCTAGTATTAAAATAAATTTCTTCTTAGGGATTGTCTAATTTCTTAATTTACCACTGATACAAACAGATCCGATAGTTATCTTGCAAATATATCATACAATTACAGTATCATACAAGTACAGAGGGGTGACAACTATCGAAAAAGTATTCATATCTTCGTACTGTCATTTGTATGAAATTTCAAATGATTTCTCATACAACTGACAGTTTGACGATTCGAATACTTTGTCGATAGTCGTTCGTGCTAGGCCAGTTCAGTAGTATCTGATGCTATGTGTACTTACCGATGGTTTTTTGAGAGCGCTCACAGCAAAGAAAGAGTCATGGGTCTCCTGTATATGCAAGTCTAGGAGGTGTGGGGAGGGGAGAACCTTCTTGCACTCGTTGCACGAGTATCTATGGGTAGAATTGTAGTGATTCTCGAAGTCTAGTAATGAGTCTGTAGTGTATTTGCAACCTGGTATCGTACATGATGAAGTGATCCTGAAAGTATTTTTTTTATATTTTTATATCGACTGACGGGCATGAGGTTCACTTGATACCTCAGTCAATGATGCGCCGGCACCTATTTTTTTTACATCGAGCATTCGGAAATTCATAGACTGAAACGCGCAATATGCACTTCACGGTTTTTCCACCTATTCGAATTTCGATATCCCACCCATTCAATGCCCCAATTTTCCAGACGTGGGGAAGACATGCTTATAGAAAATAATAAACATGTTGACCCGATGGGATTCGAACCCATCGATGCGCACAGCAGGTGTTACCGAACGCGCCAACGAGCCCGTCAAATTATGATATTATGGTCACTATACCAATATAGTAAAAAGATAAGAATAAAAAAAACCACAAATTACATTAGGTAAACTAAACGTATCGTCGATTTGTATACAATTTAAAATCATTTCTCATACAACTGACAGATTGACGAAACTAAAGGCATGATGCCATTTTATTGTACATAAAAAAGAAAAATTCAAAGTCCCCTAGTGGGGCACGGGGCAGACCCATTTGTCTCTTTCACTGATCATTTTTCTTTACAGGCAACTCATTTATTGCATCAATTTAATTATATTATGTAACAGGCAAGTAACTTGCATCATGTAACAGAAGTATGACTATGTATTATGTAATTGAATTATATAAATGATTAAGAATTATTACTTACACTTGATGGTATAGATCTTCGTCGTCTACATCATATACACCAAGGACTTTGGGCGGAAACTCATCAGCAAACAATTCATCATCGATTTTACGTCTACCCACACCGTAAGATTTTAGTTTATTTAACAGGTCTTGCATTCTAGAATAAAGTTAAACAATTTAAATATATAGATTCAGTATTTTTAACAAGTAGCCTGAAATACATTTTTAAACATAACATTCATACATTTAGTAATTTTACTACTTCCGGTTGCAAAGGGTTATAGGCTTATATCATTAGTCGTATAGTTTACTGCCGGCCTAGCATGACAAGCGCGACAAAATTTTGTCTACCGTTTTCTCGTGTTTCAATCGACTATCGCTTTATTTCGTTCGGGTCTAACATGACAATTACACTTAAAATTCTACTTTTAATATCAAAAATAGATACATTTGTCGATCGAGATATCTTTTCTATCAAAATTGTCGATGTCGAGATATAATATATCGAGATATTTAACATCTTAGTTTGTCTTCTCTCGCGCGAGATATATCTCGTGGCGGTCATGCTAGCCCGGCTGCTGAGCAATATAAAAAAGCAAAATATTTTAGACAGCATATCCGCATGTTTCTTGCAGATTTTGGTACCTTGCTAGTATTTCTAGTGGATGTCAATTCGAGTTTTTCTAATAAGCTAGATGGGCATATACGTTATGCGTACAGAGGGCCTAGCACGAAAAACTTGCGAAAAAGTATTCGTATCGTCAAGCTGACATTTGTATGAAATTTCAAATGATTTCTCATACAACTGATAGATGAACGATTCGAATATTCTTTCGAGACTCGTTCATGCTAGCCCCGCGCTCGCTGTTATATCCATATTTGGACCATCATTAATGCATAAAAATATGTATAATAAAATTCGCAACTTACTATATCATAAAAATCGCGTCTCGTAAGTAAAATTGTGGTTAACTTTTATAAATAAATGATATAATATTGTAATATTTAAATAATAATAAACGTTTGAATTTGTGTTTTTTTTAAAGACGAGACCTAATGCCGCATAACAACACAATGACTCAGGCATTTCGTTGTGTAAATATGTTGTTTGCAGAATGACTATGAGGTTTTCTAATCTTTTCGTAGTTTGATATTATACTTAATTATATTCATAATATTTGGGTATCATAATAATATGATGCATGCATGAATTAGATTACGGAATTATCAGCACTGGCGTAACTAGTTTTTTCGGGGCTCAGTTGATCGAAGGATGGCTAGGGAGCCATCCAAACGCAGCTCATAGATTATAATATTATAATATAGAGTTTAATATGCTTGAAAACTACAAATAGATAATTGCAAATAAATAGTTTAACATAGGTCATATATTTATCTAAAAGAGTACAATTATACTACAAGCCGATGCCGCATTTCTGTGTTTTAGTTTTATAACTGGGGTGGGGTGGTATAATTGGGGTGCTGGTAGCTGCCTCCTCGTGCGCAAGCCTAGTTTCCTTCCTTGTGGATAGTTTATCCTATTGGAAGGCAACCTGGCTTGCCGGCGCGCCCCGGGCAACACAGCTAGCGACAGGTTATTCCTCTCTCTAGCTGTGGCTAAACGCTACAATTCCTCCGTGGTAGAGCCACGCAGAAGCTTCTTTGCTGATGCATGAATGGGCCGGCTCGACTGGATCATCACCACGGGCTCACAAGAAACCGGCGTAAAATAGTAGTACTACTGTGTTTCGCCGAGTACGTGAGGATACCAGAGGCCTATCCCCTAATCCCGAAAAATATGGCAGCGGCATTTAAAACGAATATACCCCAGGAGGGTACCAGCTCCATCGAGACTGGAGAATCCGTCACCGGGCGTCCATGCTCAGGCTTAGCGGCGCTCCCTGGTCATGGACGCTCGGGCAGCCCCGCGTATTCTGGGGGGGGCAAAAATCCGCTCGTTTTTAAAAAACCCTTTTCAAAGCGAGGAAAAAGAACTTCGGCACACCCCTCAGAGCTCACTGTAGATCTCATCAACGTAAGAGGGCTGAACTCAAACTTAGATGCCGTACACCATCACTTGGAATCTGCGCGACCAGCCATACTTTTTCTGACCGAAACACAAATATCCTCTCCACCTAACACCTCCCATCTCACATATCCCGGATATAAGCTTGAGCACCGTTTTCTACCTCGCGCTGGAGTATGTGCCTACGTGAAAGAGGATATTTGTTCCCGGCGACTCGGCAACTTTGAATGCGCGGATCTGTCTATTCTATGGCTACGCATAGAATGTCCCGATCATCCTCGAATCTATGCGTGCCTCTACAGGTCCCACAGCGGGAACTCTGAAACCGATCGCCTTCTCGAACACTTACAAATATCGACCGACTCCCTGCGCGAACAGACTCCCTCGGCTGAAATCATAATTTTAGGTGATTTCAACGCTCATCACGCCGAATGGCTCGGGTCTCGAACTACTGACTACGCAGGGAGATCAGTATGTGACTTTGCCGCATCGTATGGCTTCACTCAGCTTATCTCCTCCTTCACCCGAGTGCCTGATATTGAAGACCATACTCCTTCTTTGTTGGACCTCGTACTGACCACACATCCTAGTAATTATAAAATATCTGTTGTCGCCCCCTTGGGATCTTCAGACCACTGCTTGGTACGGAGCGCTGTGCCCTTAGGATCCCGCTCGCGGTCGCGATCTGCAGGTTGCCGTCGAGTCTGGCACTTTAATTCAGCAGATTGGGAAGGGATGCGTCTGTTCTTTTCATCTTACCCTTGGAGACAAGTTTGCTTTGTATCCAATGACCCTGGTGTCCAAGCCGACTCTGTCGCCAGCGTGGTTTTGCAGGGTATGGAGCTCTACATTCCACACTCTGTCGTACCCGTGGGTGGCAAGTCTCAGCCTTGGTTTAATCGTGCTTGCAAAAAGGCGTCTCGTCTGAAACAGGAAAGTTTCGAGGCCTGGGCAAAAGCTTTGGATGCTAAGGACTTGGATATTAGCAAACTCAAGAAAATCTATAACCACACCTCTAGGTCCTACAAGAAGGAAATATTAGCGGCAAAGAGTGACTTCATTGGTAGGATTGGACATAAGCTAACGAAGTTTCCTTCAGGATCTCGCGCCTTCTGGTCTCTGGCCAAGGCTATACAAGGGAACTTCTGTCAATCGTCTTTTCCACCGCTTCGCAAAGACGATGGCTCTCTTGCACACTCTGCGGAAGAGAAAGCCAATATTCTATGCGCTCTTTTTGCAGCAAATTCTACTCTGGACGACGAGGGGATCACCCCGCCATCCATCTCGCGGTGTGAATATTCTATGCCTGACGTGAAGTTCTCACAAGACGCTGTTCGAAAGGCACTTTTCTCCCTCGAGACACACAAATCCAGTGGGCCAGATGGTATTCCTGCCCTTGTCCTCAAAGTTTGTGCACCCGAATTAGCACCGGTCCTCACCCACCTTTACAACCACTCATATTCAACTGGCATCGTCCCAGCCTCTTGGAAAACCGCTGTTGTGCACCCGATCCCTAAAAAAGGCGAACGCTCAGAACCATCTAACTATAGGCCAATTGCCATTACCTCCCTGCTTTCTAAAGTAATGGAAAGCATTATGAACAAACAGCTCTTAAAGTACCTAGAGGATCACCAATTGATCGATGATCGTCAGTATGGCTTTCGCCATAGTCGCTCCGCTGGTGACCTTTTAGTCTACTTGACCCATCGTTGGGCGCAAGCTGTTGAAAGTAAGGGAGAGGCCTTGGCGGTCAGTTTAGATATAGCTAAAGCCTTCGATCGTGTGTGGCACAGGGGCCTGCTTTCGAAGCTACCATCATACGGACTCCCCGAACGTCTCTGCACTTGGATTTCTAGCTTCCTTTCTGAGAGGAGTATCAAAGTTGTCATCGACGGATTCTGCTCGAACTCTCGAACTGTGAATGCTGGCGTCCCTCAAGGCTGCGTGCTTTCACCTACGCTGTTTCTTCTGCATATCAATGACATGCTAGGAATCGGTGGCGTGCATTGTTATGCAGATGACAGTACTGGTGATGCCCTATACTCCGGCCGTGCAAGAATGACTAGGGAAGAAACCAATGAGTGTCGTCTACAACTTGTGTCGGAGATCGAATCACGCCTCGGCAAAGTTTCGACGTGGGGACGACAAAACCTAGTCCATTTTAACCCCTCCAAGACGCAAGTTTGTGCATTCTCCGCGAAAAAAGACCCTTTCGTGGCTACACCAAAATTCCAGAACACTCCCTTAAACACCAAGCCTTGTATCGGAATCCTCGGTCTCGACATCTCGAGTGATGTCCAATTTCGCGGGCATCTGGACGCTAAGGCCCAATTGGCCTCTAAAAAGCTTGGGGTGCTCAACAAGGCGAGACAATATTTCACACCGGCCCACCGAATGCAGCTATATAAAGCGCAAGTCCGGCCACATATGGAATATTGTTCCCACCTTTGGGCTGGAGCACCCCAGTACCAACTATCTCCTTTTGACCGCATACAAAAAAGGGCATCTCGAATCGTCGGTGACCGAGATCTTACCGAACGGCTTGATCCACTTAATCTTAGGAGAGACGTCTCATCTCTGAGCGTATTCTACCGAATTTACCACGGGGAGTGTTCTAGCGAATTATTTGATATCATACCAGCTGCCGACTTCCATCATCGCACCACACGTCAAAAACAGTCCTTTCACCCACATCACCTCGATGAATGGAAGTCGACCACGCTAAGGTTCACGCGCAACTTCATTCCACGCACCACCAAACTATGGAATGAATTACCACCCTCTGTATTTCCATCCGACTACGACCTCGCTGGTTTTAAAAAGCGAGCCTATAAATTCTTGAAAGGCCGACAACGCATCTGAGACTTTTAAGTCACGGATGTCTATGGGCGGTGGTGATTACTTACCATCAGGTAACCCACCTGCTCGGTTGTCCGCTCTGTTATAAAAAAAAAAAAAAAAAAAAAAAATAACTTTGTTTTAAATTTCTGTTAACAATAATAGTTTAGTCATTTGGAACTCTTCAATAATAACTTGATACTTCTGTCATAAAAACTAGTTATTTGCAACTTGTATGTATGGGATATACCATGAGTGGGTTGGTAAACATTTTGAAAAATGCCCATATGTACATTGGTGATTATGCATTACTCGTACTGCGGTGACCCTGCAGGCCTAGCATGACCATCACGAGATATCTCGTGGAAGAGTAAAGACAATCTAAGATATATTATATCTCGACATCGACAATTTTGACATTAGAAGTCGAGTTTTATGTGTAAGTGTCATGTTAGACCCGGAAGACATAAAGAGATAAAAATCGATTAAAACACGAGAAAACGGTCGACAAATATTTTTGTCGTGGTTGTCATGCTAGGCAGGCTAGGATTACCTTTAGTCTCCTAGAACTGTAGGCAGTTTACTATGATTAAAATGTTATCGGAGTCAACGTTCCGTAAATAAAAAATATTGATTACTTATGTAAAACAAGTTTCTATTAGATAAACAATAATAATTGCTTTATTTATTTCGATATACTATAAACCAGTTTCAAACCGACTTCATAAAATTATTTACTATGTAAAACAAAAAGGATTTTTTTGGCAGAGTAGTTGTAACTTTATATCAATGGCGGCGTAAGGCGTGGGCGACGTGGGCCACCGGTTACGGCCTCGCGGCCTAGGGGGCCTCGCGCCCCTAAAATTTATGCATTACGTACTTAAAAGCCGCGAACGCACCAAAAAACTTTGCTAAAAAATTGCCACTGCTTTATATGATTGTTATTTTATGCGAAATACTTATATCGGAAATAACTAATTAAGCTAAGATAAGTAAGGGTTATTATACAAGAAGAACGTTAATATTTGGAATAGAACAAAGTATAGTATTTTTTGTTGACTTGAGAAACTTGATGTAATTACGTGTCCGCCAGTTTTGTTCTTGTACCATATCGCTTTTTTCCCTTAAGTAGGTATATTTTTTGTTAATTATGAACTGAATTAAGTTTTAGGAAGCAAATGCTGGCAGACACCTAATATTTTTTACTAACGCGAGTATTATACATTTAAATTAAAAACTTTTACCGGATTAAAACACGATTTATTATTTATCTTATTCACCTACCAGTTTGCCCGTGACCACGTTTGCTGAAAAGCACTCGAAATGTTGGGATAAATAATAAATCGCATTGTAATCCGGTTAGAGTTGCCAATATTCATTGAGTAAGCCAATGCTGACAATTAGGTCTAATATAGAGATTTTTTATATATCTTATGTTAGTAAGAGACATGATAAGAACTTATATACGGCCGTGAATGACGTTCTTAGGGCTTAAAACCTACAATTAAAATAGGTTATTGCACGCTATTTTATACATACTTTTGTCGTCAATTTCTTTTTATTACTTTAGTTAAACTCAAGGTTAATTATTATCGCTTCCATGACTAATTTTATAGATTTAACGGCGACATGAATGCTGACGAATATTTAGTTCGTTTTATAGGTATACAGGTTCACAGTAATGAACCCTAAAACAGATATAATGATAGTCAAAATAACTTTATGCTAAACCAGATTTTTTTTAAGTCTTAATTTAGGTAGAGGAGACTAGATCAAATTATGAAATAAATAAATAAAAAGACACTTTGGAGCTCAAAATAATGTGTAGGTACTTTATGCTCTAAGAATTCCTCCCTACAAACGTTATCCCATTTAAGTTTGTATACATATACATATTATTTAATTTATACATATAATATAATTAATTTTTTTTCAATTAAAACAGTCATAAATGTATAATGATTTTCCCAAAAAAAACTGAAAATGATTTATTAACTTTTATACCTATTGCTTGGATTTTTATTTTATAGATGAAACAGTGCAAATAATATAATATTATTTTTATAAAGTAATTCCTACTATAAATTATACAATTATGTATTTGCGTTGTATCGTTTATATATTCGTACAACACTATTATTATATTCTATGATAAGTTAATAATCAGTAAGTTATTAGTTAACAGTTGCCGTCTCAACCGCTTCGAGACGCGCGCGGCCTTGTTTAATACGATACCTAACTAAAAAACTACGATACAGAAATATTACGTAATTTTGTATTGTGACAAGTTTTATTAAATAAACTATAGGTAGCTTTTAACAGTGCATTTCTAAAATGAGTGAGATTCGACAAAGAAAGGTATGTTAAACTATATCAAGTGTATTTTAACTTTAAAACAATACTCAACAAGGAGATACCGAAATAACTAATTGCTTTTGCTACGAACGACTACTGACAGTTCCTTCATAAAACGTATTAAAACCTACACAATACACATACGTGATCACTAATCGTTGTAATGCATTTATTATGTATAGCTTATGTATTTTAGAAAACACCTTTTATAATGTTATCAAGATATATTTAATATTTGATTTTGGTACCTACCTGGAAGCTTTTTAGTCTAGTATATAGTCCTTAGTAAATCCCTACAAACTTTTAAAACTATTTCAATGGACTTCAAAGTGTACAATTTTCACATAATAACCATCAATTATTCAGCATGGAATATAATTTATTAAATAGAAAAAATCACTAAGGAATATCAAATAATAATCAGTTACAACGTCTGAACAAGAAAATGTACCGAAATAAATCTTTTTAAGTTATGTATCGTTATTAAACCCTATGTATTTTTTCTAATATAGTAACTTGTAATTATTTATAATTTTATAAACCTTGCCTGGCCTTGAGCTAGCAGTTGACATTTGAATTTTGCTTAAATTCTATGCCTGACTTTGACAAGAGCGTTGTAAAGACACAGACTGCTGTAATGTTTGTACATTGAATGAATTATACATATTCTGCAAATTAATTATAAAACAATAATAATATGATAGAAACACTGCCAGAAAATATCTAATTTACGCTTCGATCAACATTTAATACTGTGTCAATGAATTTACGTCTCTGGTTGTTATAGTCTTTGGGACTTCCAAGTCCCAAAGCCAAACAAAGTCACAAGCATAGACTATACCTTATATAGGGAACAAGTCACAACTTATGACCATTGTATTATATGAGTAGGAACATTGTATTATAGGAAAGTTGTAACATGAGAACATTGCATTGTGACCAACGTCGGACAAATCTTTTTCATAGTTGTCATTTGTCAATATTAAAAGATTTCAGTTTGCATTGACTATGGAGGGTAGAGGTAAGGAGCACTCTCTCATATGGGGCTTTACTTTTAAAAGTGTTCATGATAAGCTGTTAGATTATAGTTCAAAAACCAACTGATGACCACTGATGATTCGATGTGAATTTGGCGATTATTAATGAAGTGAAGTATGCCAATCGGAAATAGTAAAGTACATAAGTAGTTGTACTGAATAGAGTAGTTTATAAAAATAAAGTAAATGAGTATGCTATTGAAACCGTCATTACTCAAAAGAATTCTGAAGTTTTTAAAATTATTGTTTACAACTAAATTTTTGAAAGTCGCGCGTTTACGGACCGGATATATCAGGTTGGCACAAAAATAATGAGACACTTGATTTACGTTTTATATATTTAATTATATTTATGATACAAAAAGCTCAATCAATAATATAACCACCATCAGCATCCATGACCTTTTGCCAATGATCCGGCAAAGTTTAGAATCCTTTCGCCCAGAACTCTCATGGCTGCGAATCGAATAAGTTGTTCAACTCTGACTATACTTCAGAGAAATCATTGAAGTGTTTATCCCGCAAATTATTCTTCAGGGCCCTAAACAAATGATAATCTTATGGAGCGATGTCTGGAGAATATGGTGGGTGAGGTACCGTCTCCCAGCCCAATCTCTCCAGCTCTCAGCAAGTGGCAGATGCAACGTGAGGTCGAGCGTCATCATGTAATAAAATTACCTTGGCTCGTCTACGTCGTTTTTTCTCAATAGCAGCAGCTATATTGTTGAGCTGAGTTGAATATTTGTCAGCGTTTAACGTCTTATTGTGTAATAGTTCATAAAATTGCATTCCTTGTGAATCCCAAAAACAACAGAGCAGAACCTTCAAGCAGTGCTGTTGATTCTGCTTGGGTTGAGTTAGTGGGTTTTCTTTTCGAGGCGGCCAAAAAGCACGACGTGTATCATTCTTATAATTAATCCAGGATTCATCACCAGTCACTAGATAAGATAAAAACTCTTTACGTCGTGGTTGCAGTAAACGAGATTGACTGATAGTGACCCGAGCTGCACGATTGACGTCTAAGGACGTGCGGTACCCATCGCGACAAAACTTTTCGATATCTAAGTTCTTGCAAATGTTACTCTACAGCGTGGTGACTACAGTTAAGTGCTTCCGCTAATTCACGAGTGGTGGCATCTGGATTCAACTGTAATTCGCGGTGCAAATCTTCATCATCCAATACGGAGGGTCGGTCTGACTTTCAAGGCTTCTGTCTCCTGATTTGAAACGTGAAAACCAGGAGACGCTGTCACATGGCTAGTAGTTCCAGCACCCAATGCAGCGGTAATATTATTAGCCGCAGCCCGCGTGCTGTGGCCTAGCAAACACTCGTACAGGTATAAAGTTCGAATTTGTCGCTCGTTCATTATTCTTCAAACTGACTAAATTAATCATGGGAGCGCTTTTATATACTCACTAAGCAGAAGTTCCTAGAGTGTTCTATAATATAATAGAATATGGTCGAAAATAATTAATTAGAAAAAAAAACATATCTACATTTTTTAAGAGTGTCTCATTATTTTTGTGCCAACCTAATATATCTTTCAAATGCAGTCATCAGCTTACAGCAGCGCCACCATAATTTCACATGACTTTATGGACACTTCTAATACAGAGAGAGTGCTCCTTACCTCTACCTGAGCTACCCTCCATAGCATTGACATAGATATTTAATACTACATACGTCAATGTCAGTTTTAAATTTTTTGAGGCAAAGGATTAACAGCTGTCTAGTGTCTTTTGTACAATAAATTGACATATTTTAGTTCAAGCGTTTTTTAAACCCCAAATATTTTTACGTGGGTTTTAGTGAGATTTTATAAACATTGGTGTTGTTTTAGAATAATGGTCATTATTTATGTAATAAATTATTTTATACAGTAAAGGTTGTGATGTTTACCCACTATGGGAAAATTCAGTACGTACAGGTATTTAGAGGTAAGAATTCTCTTCTAGATATTATGTATTTCTAATTTTTTATATCATTTACTGTACATAGTATAGCGCCACATTTCAAAGTATTTAATTAATATGATGTAACCAACAATTACCCAGGTTATTAAATAAAATAAAAAATATTTTTTTAAAATTATTTAATGTCTCTAATAATAATATGTATAATAATATGTTTATGTAATAATTTAATTTTTTTGTCATGTTATATAGTACCATACACACTTATAATTGATAACATTGTAGGGTAGGGGTTAAATAAATTAGTAGTTAGGGGTTAAATATAATATTTCATTGGTATCCTACCATATGTTTTGTGTAACTAACCTTATCCATATTCTATAAATTCATACCTATTACTAATGTGGGGGCGCGGCAGTGCCCCCGCCAAGATGAGAGCAGAAGCACAGGGCCAGTGCTAGAAAGTCCTTTCCTGATATGATAGCAATAGAGTACTTATTAGCAATATACAGGTAAATATATGTATATTGCTTCCATTGCAATATATAGATAAATATATATATATATATTGCTTTAAAAAAGTTATCAGATGCTATGGAGAGCCAAGGTCTTAAGTTTTCTACAAACCCTATACGTTAGTCAAAATATGTGTCTTGGCCATTTCCTTTTCAATAATGTTTTTCGTATCACTTTAGATTACATACTTAGTTACATTAGGATTACGCTCTCAGAAAGTTTTGATTTTGCATTTATACTAGTATACATAGGACCTGTAGACATGAATGTTTTTAACTATGTACTTTGCAAATTTATTCAATGGATTTTTGAATTAACTTTGATTTATGTTTCATGACTGGTATCATCTTCTATTAAGCGAGCCTTAATACCATAAGTCAACATTTGTTAATTATTAAATATTGTTTCAGTTAAAAGATGATACCTCAAGTTCACATATCAATGTAAGAAGAAGCCTTAAACAACCGCGAAGATTCAAGAAGATCTTCATTTTTCTGATAGTCTTAGCACTATGCGGCACATATTTATTGGGTAAGTCATAGGATATACTTCCGAAAAGGACACTGATTTAATTACGTAGCTTTTGCATACGTAAAGAGGGAGTTGAAAAAGAGATCACTCTAAAAACATCTACCGCAGCAAATATTGGTTTCGATTTTTGGTAAATATTTTGGACCAGGGATGCAGCTCAAAAGTGCCCCAATTTTTTTTCTACAATTCTTTATGACTAGTATGTAGTATCCCAAAATAATATTAAGGAGTCGTCATATATAAGAAATCTGCTATAATTATTATTTATAGTGGTCAAAACTAATGAAAAATTAAAATGAATGAAAAAAATGCCAGTGAATGAAAAATTGAAAGGTTTAGCTTGGTATGGGTTTGTTATGAGGAGAGATTAAATACATGTATCTAGAAAAGTTCTGAATATGAAAATGTTGATTGACTGTGTGAAGAATGATATGTGTTTTAGGGGTGTGACTGATGTTATGGCGAGTGAAAGAAGAGAATGGAAAAAGAGAATTGTTTTATTGCTCTACCTTAATATTCTTGATTCCTAATTCCTAAATCCTAATTTAAAAAGCGTATTATAAAATCCAAGACTATGTTGACGATAAAGATGTATGGTGCTAATTCATCTCTGCATGTGCGGCTTCCCTGGCAACTTGCGCTTTGCAAGTGTGTGTATCTCATTTTACACTAATAGTAAAAACTCAATTTTCTTTTGCATTGTATAGAATCTCTGTATACCTTGCATTATATAAACTTCTCAGCCGATTATTACTATTGTAACCGAGTCTTTGTAAGCTAAACCATTGTTGAAAAGAGTGTCCATGGAGTTTCTTGCTGGTTCTTCTCCATGAGACCCACTTTTTGGAACCGTGCAACTAGACGTTTCATAAGAGCCTGCAAAGGCCTATTTGAAATAAAAAACTTTTGATTTTGATTTTGATCCCAGAACAGTAGAAAGCTTGAGTTTAAGCTAAAATTTAATTTTCGAGGGGAATGCATTTGCGCACGGGGTACCCCCTGAGCAAAATGTAGGGCGGGAGGAGTGTGGGTCACCATATCACCCTGTGTGCCTCTCTGCTGGTCAGAGAGCTGGGTGAGCAATACCCACTTAACCCCAAACCACTAACCCTCATATCTCCGCCATCTTGGAACCCGAGGGATAACTTTCCCGGCAAAAGCTAAAATTAAATCTAGTACAAGTCTCAGAGAAAATTAGTGTTACATTATGAGGTCAAAAATATAATAGGAGTTACAAAGTACATGGTTAATTGTGAGGTTGCTACTTTTATCTTTTGATCCTTATTTTTACTCGCAAGAATGGTATATATGAAAAAATGGCTACTGAACTACGTGTATAAATAACATATTAGCTGAAATGAAAGAACTTACCTGAATTGCAGTTTAAGTGAAATTATATTAGTAGTTTTCTAATAAAATACTAAATATTTCATTTCGCGCGTCAATTGCTTAAAAATACGCTAATAATGGAAAAATGTACGCTATTTTGTTTAAGTATATTGTAGAATTTAGGCTTGTTTTATACACGAATTCAATAATCTAAATACTAATTATTTAATTTGCAATAGTTGGTAGCTGTTTGCTTATTACCAAACTATTCAATCGAGTGAATAGGAAATTGAAAAGTTTAATAATAACATTGATAAGCTTGTTGACTTAAGGCATTCGAAACTGTTTACGCGACTACAATAATATTGTGTTTTTGTATGGTAGTTTAAATTTTTATAATGAGTACCTTTTTTTACTAAAAATTATTTGGTGATCTCTGACGTGAGCAGAACAGGAATGGTTGGTAATATTGAATTGGTTCTTCCATTTAAAAACTAATTATCATAGAAAAATGGTGGCCAGTTCCTGAAACCTAGAAGATGGCACTGATCGTACCAGGGGGGTACCGTACCTTTTCAAATAACAAAAAAAGGCGTTAGTCATTTATAAAGTAATGAAATTGTTTTTATCGTGAACTTCTATTGTGCCTGACATGTTGGGTTGTTGGTTCCAACTCGAGACGCCTATCGAACTTTAAACACGCGGCGCACCAGCGCAAATTCTAAGATTTGATTTTATTCAGAAAAAAACAAAAATTCTGGATATTTTTATGTTATTGTATATTTGCGAGCGATAATGAAACGCTATTATACATCGTACGTTGGTAGGAAATTATCGTACGGTTCCCAACACTGGGTCACTGGTGGGTCAATTGTCATCAAGGTGGGTTTTTGCAATGGTTCAGTGACTCAAAAAAAGTATCAAAGAAAGTACTATTGATATGTATAATGTATAGAGTAGAATATATTGATATCTGTATGTGATACTTGAATTCATGAGTGGTTGAAGTTTTGTTGAATATCATAATTTATAATATAGTAATTTAGAAAGAGACAGGTAAAATAAGAAAAAAATACTCCAGTAACCTTCAACTCTGAGTTAGCTGAAAATGATGTGATCTCATCTCAGTTTATGACTCTCCCCAACACGGTTGACACAGTTTTACTATCTGGGGCGCATTAATTTTTATCACACGGAATACGAGACGCAACTTGCTTTTTAGGTCATAAAGGGATGTTTTGCTTGGCATGTCAAGAGTATATGTTGTGACGTCAATCCTTGTCCTACTTTGTTCTTACTAACATTAATTATTATTATCAATGTGAACGTTTGTGAGGATGTATGGGTGGGTGTTTCACGTAAAAACTACTAACGCATTTTGATGAAACTTTACAGTATTATTGTATATACATCAGGATAACATATAGGCTATCATTTATAACGATGAGTCAAGTAAGTCGGAAAAAATCCTGCTACTAGGAGTAAATTGCAGTAAGTAGAATAGACAGTAATCGAAGACTGCGAGGACGAAGTCGCGGGTAGAAGCTAGTAAAACATCTTGTGTGGAAACGATAGTATTAAATTTTTTGACTTTATTGTTTTCGATGTACAATAGTGTAATAAAATACTTTTAAATAAAATACTGTCTTACTTATAGTTGCATTATCCTTATCACTGTCTCTATCTAAAATTAAGTAATTTAAAGAGACAAAACAGCTTTAAAAAGCAGCTAAACATAAATTTTTTTTTGATGCTATAACAGCGGCCATTACCCATTGAACTCTTACTGAAAACAAAATACGAAGAAAATACGAATGTATTCGTATCAGAAATCATTTCAAATTGCATACAATCTGTACGATACGAATACGAGTTATTCGGGCTTCAGAGTAGTAAATGTTTGTACCGGGCTTAAATATATTGCGTCAGTGGCCTCAAGTACATTAATCGTAAGGTTCAATTACCAGTTGTTTTATTTATATTAGAAAATAGTTGAATATATCAAAAGCGTGATTTAGTAGCGGTGTGACGTTCTTACAGATAGCTTGCTATCAGACTTTTGGTGTACAGAGAAAAATGGCTAATGCAACCGTAGTGCGTACATTAACTCTATTAATACCAGGTAGTTAAAATATAATCTATACTATCTATACTTCTCTATCTATATCTATACTATACTATATATACTATAATATTATAAAGAGGAAAGATTTGTATTCTTGTATTTTTGTATGTTATAAATAAACTCAAAAACTACTGGACCGATTTTGAAAATTCTTTCACCAATAGAAAGCTACATTATCAGCGAGTAACATAGGCTGTTTTGTGTATAGTGCATCTACATTGCACCCGTGTGAAGCCGAGGCGCTTTGCTAGTACATTATAGTTTTAGGTCTTAAATTGTATTTAGTTTAGCGCTGGTTTGATTTCCAGTTAAAACGATAAAAATGAGTTGTTATTGACATTTGATTAGTAAGGAATTTGAATCTTGTAATTTTAAAATAAATGGTGCTACTATTCCTTATTTTAAGCATAAATTTACTATAAGAACTAATTAATAAATGTGTATTGCGCTTCATAGTTTAGTTATGGACCAGAATACATAATTAGTTATATATTCTAACCGTAGGTTTACTCTTAAATGAGTAACAGTAGCAAAATTTATTTTTATACAAAATGTCACTTAGTTAGTTTTACTTTTGAACCAAAGAAATATTGAGTGTAACTGTTGAGAAATTTTCAATAGTGATACATTATTCTATATATAAAATTCTCGTGTCACAGTTTTTGTTGCCATACTCCTCCGAAACGGCTTGACGGATTTTGAAGAAATTTTTTGTGCTTATCCGGTATCTATGAGAATCGGCCAACATCTTCATCCCCCTAAATGTTAGGGGTAGTCCACCCCTAATTTATTTTTTTATTTTTTAGACAAAATTTCTAATTTCTATTTTTTTATAATGTGGCATTAAAAAATACATACAACGCTAAATTTTTACTTTTTTATCACCAACCCCTGCTTTTTAGAAATTATTTACATGGCAAAACAACGATTGCCGGGTCAGCTAGTTATTCTATAAAAATGATTAAAATTTGTATGGAATAAGTGTGTTCAATTATTTTAAAGTAATGAAAATTAATGAATAATAATTTATTTTCTAATGAAAATTACTCAACATATTATGATTTATGACGTTATATGAATATGTAATATGAGTTGTTACAACATTGATTAATTTTTATTATTATAATTAAAGTTACCTAACTCAGTTTTGGCTAAATCTATTTTGCTTAAGGTGGTTCGTTTTCCATACAAAAAGTTATGATTATTAACGAAGTCAGTTTAGAGTTTCTATACTAAATATTTGTGCAACTATTTACTTTTGCGGGAGTTCTGTATAAAATAACATTATTTTATTAACTCCGCGCAAAGAACTCCCGCAAAAGTAAATAGTTGCACAAATATTTAGTATAGAAACTCTAAACTGACTTCGTTATTAATCATGACTTTTTGTATGGAAAACGAACCACCTTAATTGAACGGCCTAAAACACTTTCTAACCTTTACAAAAAATATCTGACTTACATTCAATTTTTGATTGATATCAACCACTTAGTTTGAAATAATATAATCGAAATATTAAGATTTTCAAAAATCTTAGATTATAATTTTAAATGTTATAAAAAAAAACTAGAATTTTGTTCCAGTCAGTACCCAATAGTTTTGTGAACCTTTGAAAGTATTTGCAGAACAGATTACATTATATCAGTAGTCTAGGTGACACACTATAAAATGTATGTAAAATGAATTTCCGAATGCTCGAACTAAACATTAGGTCGACAGCGCATCATTGACTGATGTTCTCTGGGTGAGGTATCACCTACCATCAAGTGAACCTCATGCTCGTTTGTCGATGTCTGATATAAAAAATAAAAAAGCCATATAAAATCAACTAAATAGAGAACCCTAGAGTCGATTGTCTGTTCGGGAAATACAAAACACAACCTTTTTTTAAAAATTAATTTTACATTTATTTATATATGTGGTATCTATCGTGTGATCGCACAAAGTTTAATTGTGTTTATGTTAAATTATTAGATTTTAGGGGGTAATTAGGGACCATCCATAAAGTACGTCACACATTAAGGGGGAGGGAGGGCATCGATCAAGTGTGACATTGTGTGACAATGGGAGGGAGGGATCCTAAGTTTCGTAACATCACATTTCAAAATCTTGGATATAATTGTTAAAATGCCTTTGAAGTATTATCTTAAAAATATTTTCAACTGTTTTGTTTTAAATTGTTTTGTTGGCGAGCTTATACTCGCTCTACTAGTGTCACGCGCTTACCGCCTGAGCTCTTTATAAATGTAAATAAAACTAATTTGGAACTGCTCTTATAATAATGTCTAGATGTAAAATTGCAAAATATGTGACGTCACACTTTTTTCACAAATGTGACCAACTGTGACAAGGACGGGGGAGGGGTCAAAAAATCACGAAATATGTGTGACGTACTTTATGGATGACCCCTTATCTAAACAAATATAGACGTAGAGTTTGTGTTTTGATAACGCAAGTAGGTATGATTAATCGATTGAAACGCCATATTTTATTATATTATTATTTATCTTGACATTGTAGCCCAGACTTGCTGTAAAGCACTCGAAATATCGGTATAAATAATTCAATTAATCGCGGTTTTATCCTTTTTTTCATTTAAATGCGTGATTAAAAAGCAAATTCACCGATTAATCAGTACAAGTAGCGTAAGCGTAAAAAAGCAATATAATTTTTTGTTTATGTTTCGCTAATTCATTAGTGATTCCATGTACCTGCGTAATTAGTAATTTGTAGTTATTAATCATGAATTGTATTTCTTGATTGTGTGGAGGAAGGGAGGTGTGGTCTTCCTCCAACCTAAAGGGAGGATCCTCGACCAGTCGAACCACTGACTGGCCGGCCCTAAGGCCCCAGTGGTTGATGTCGAGATGTTGCAT
The DNA here is from genome assembly GCA_905404175.1 of Anthocharis cardamines. Classification (NCBI taxonomy): domain Eukaryota; kingdom Metazoa; phylum Arthropoda; class Insecta; order Lepidoptera; family Pieridae; genus Anthocharis; species Anthocharis cardamines. The sequence continues at coordinate 2,560,753 of FR989970.1, forward strand.
ATATACTTAGCGCGTACAGAAACTTTGATAGCGCGATTCAGGAATGGACGTATTTTGTATTGATTCTTGTAGCGGATCATAGGTGTCGCTACAATTGCATTTCGCGGAAAGTCAATTCATAACAGCCTTTGTAATTAAGTACCTATGTACTATTAGATTTGTCATCAGATTTATAATGTTGAAAAATTATTACCACTAGTTATAAATGCCTATATCCCGTATAATGATAAAATTATAGACAGTTATATATATCACACATTAAGATTGAAAAAACTCATTGAGCGAAAAAAGCGATTCACAACGCGTTGTGGTGGCTGTAAAACATCGCGAATTTCGTGTTAGGTATGGGTCGGCGACTATTTCGAAAAAAAATCAAAGTTTCTGGGTAGGTACTTTGAGAAGGGTATCAAAGTACCTACCCAGAAATTTTGGTTGTAGTAGGGTGTGCAGTAGGGACTGCTGTTCTAATATATTCAGTCTTTCCCACGTCTAGTAACTTCGGGCATTGAACGGGTGGGAGGAATATCGAAATTCCGACCGGGTAACGTACCACCGTTCATAGATGAAGCGTAAAGTGCATATTGCGCGATTCGGTTTTAGTCTATGTATTTCCCAATACTCGAAGTAAAAAGTAGGTCGACAATTCATCATAGACTGATGTTCTGTGGCTGATCATCTACCATCAAGTGAACCAGGGTATTCAGTAATACCGGTTAATTTACTATGGGAGTTATATTATATTATTATCTAACATAAAAAAACATGGCTGTGACTCGCGCTAACGTAAGGCAATTATATTTCAGGTCTTTTCGCGGGCCAGACACAGTGGTTCGATGGCATTGCGAAGAGTCTGGGATACGAGAGCGTGTACCATCACGCGGTTATTATAGATGCTGGTTCCTCGGGTTCGAGAGTACTGGCTTATAAGTTTAGAGTACCATTCACAGGTGAGTTTTCGTTGGCTTGGTTTTATTTTACTTTGACTAGGTCGTTGGTGCAATTGTTATACATATCGATGGGTAACGGCCTGTATGTCGTAACCGACATTTTTACAAACTGAATCGAACTGTATATTAGTATTTGAATGGGAGCTTCAATTATCTATATATATAAAAGAAAGTTGTGTTAGTTACACCGTTTAAAAATCAAGAACGGCTGTACCGATTTTAACGATATCTTATTTGTTGGATTCCTCTATGTCCGGAATAAGACATAAGCTATTAAAATATTGGAAAAAATCAGGAAAAAAAATATATGCATAAAGTTAATTATAAAATAAATTAGATTCGGAACTCCGCCATCTTGACAGATCACGTCATGCATTCTTAGCTTTTTTGGAATAACAGATGTCCACTGCAAATCAGTGACATATTAGACAATTATAGTGGGTAAATGGGCATATTCAAATTTAAGAATAATTATATAATTTCGAAGCCAAAATTGTGGCAGAACAACGTCTGCTGGGTCCACTAGTTATTATATAATAATTTAAAATAATGTAACATAGCGTTATTTAATCTTTATTATGTCAGAATTTCGTTCGTGCGGTCGTGCTAGGCCCTCAGGAATGACTGAATGTTTTGTCCGAGTAAATTTTCAAAGGTTGAATGTCAAAGCACCACACATTATTATATTCTTAAAGTAGAAATTACTTTATCGCCTTCCCTCGGTGATTCATTTCGAAGTTACGGTGCATACGATTTGCACGATACTGTAAATAGTAAGTAAGGCTGTGTGAGTTTGTAATAAATATAAATTATTCGTTAATCCTTTTCAGTATTTGGTCAAGTCAGCATAGACCTAGTAGATGAATATTTTGAAGAGACCAAACCGGGTCTTTCTTCGTACGTCGATGATCCGAAAAAGGTAATAAATTATTCAGAACCTAGTTCAAATAGAACCGTGGCTAATAAGCGGAACTAGAATACTGTCGTCATAAGGAAAAATAATGTTTTCTACGTAATATTTGCAACGAATAAAAAAACTGGTTATTACATGATAGAAAAACCATGAAGTGCATATTGCGCGTTTCGGTTTCAGTCTATTGGATAATGCTCGAACTAAAAAGTAGATCGACAGCGCATCATTGACTGATGTTCTGTGGCTGGGGTATCACCTACCATCAAGTGCACCTCATGCTCGTCTGTCGATATGTAACATAAAAAAACTGGTATCTGTAGGATTTTTATAACTCAATATCGGAATATATGTCAGACTAGCACGCGTCCCGGCTTCACACGGGTGCAATGTAGATGTACTATACACAGCGTTATAATGTAGCTTTCTATTTGTGAAATACTTTTTAAAATCGGTCCAGTAGTTTTTGAGTTTATTCGTAAAACATATAAAAATAAATATATATTTTTTCTTTATGACGCCAGAATACAAAAGAGAGAGGAAAAATTACTAATGAAACTCCTTCACAGTGATGTTAATTGGCATAGTGCTACTTCTTTTTTTTATTTTTTAAGTAAAAAGGTAGAATTGTGAACTATGATTTTATGATATTGGCGATATCCCTGGTTTCCTCATTTCCTTACGACATAAATACATTTGTAAATTCCATATAGGGCGCAGATACAATAGTTCAATTGATAAAAAAAGCGGAGTTCCTAACGCCCGTGGAGAAACGGCGATCGACGCCGTTGATAGTGCGCGCGACGGCCGGCCTGAGGCTGCTACCGGCCGATAAAGCGAAGCGGTTGATACAAGAGGTCGCTGATGCGATATCTAAGTAAGTATTTTAATACATTGTGTGCATATCGCCTAACGTGTTAAGGTACGTTACGCAAGTGCAGCGAACACATTGCGTGTAATCCATATTATAAGACCGACTGTACTCGATGTTGCCTGAACTCGAATTCTCGTACTAAACAGGGTTGCCAGATTAGTCATCGTGCTATACACTTACAGATGGCGCTCAAGTCGCAAATCATACAAACTGATGGTCCAACGAAAATAGATAAAATATGTATGTACATATAATATGGACTGAAAAATCTAAAACCAGCGATTTTTAAAAAAAATAGCAGTATTTAAAAAAAACACATTTTATTACGAAATATAATAATAGTGTTTACACATTTAATCAGCTCCTGTAAAATGTATATTACGCATACGGATTTTGATGAAACTTTACAGTAATATAGCTTATATATCAGAATAACACATAGGCTACATATTTAAAAACAGTTTTTGTATATTAGCCATAATATAACGATAAGTATGAAGTAACTCGGAAAAATTCCTGCCTTCTGAGAGCTATCTTGGCGTGCGCTGCTACAAGAATAATAATGTATGATGGGATTGTTTGTTTTTTACCTTTACTATTACCTTTTATGTGGAAGCCAATATACCCTAAACTATGAGCCATAAATACATTTAAATTTGATTTTTTTTTCAATTGTACTTTTTAGAGTATTTAGCTAATTCTAATCAAAATTTATATATTTTTCGCTTACAGTATTTAGTATAGATGAACTTTGTCTTTTACACTAAGTAATTTGGATGAATAGTTTAAAAAATATCACGATAAGATTGACTTGAGTGCAGCGCCATTAAGCGGAAATTGATGAAAAAACAGCTCGGTTAAAAAATAAGTTATCCATAGTACTAATTCTACGCAGACGAAGTCGCGGGCAGAAGCTAGTATTGAATAATTATCATAATATGCCCTATTAAATTAATATTTTTCTGCAGGATCATCTGTCTCTATAATATATCTATTAGTTCATGTAATATTTTTCAGGTTGGGCTACGACGTGGGTCCGAACAGCGTCGAAATAATGGATGGTTCAGACGAAGGCATCTTTATTTGGTACACTGTCAACTTATTGAACAGTAAGTAAGACATTTCTTTTTTTGTCAATTCATATTTTTACTTTGACAACAGGTATATAGACCAGGCCAGAAAAATAATAGTAGAATTAAACCCATTGGAAAAGGGAGATAATATAATAAACATGAAAGGAAAAATAATTTGACGGGCTCGTTGGCGCGTTCGGTGCCTGCCGTGCGCATCGATGGGTCGTGGGTTCGAATCCCACCGGGAGCACATGCTTATAGGGTAAAAAAATTGTTTATCTCGGTTTTCGACAAAACTACAATTAAAATTCATTTTTATTATAATCTCTTCCTTTTCCAATAGGTTATATTTAGAAGGTTTGAGTTTATTTCATATCGCCAGGTGATTAGGGTGTCCCTATCCAGATTATTTTGACAATTTTTTTGTATTTTTTTTTGATTAGGCATCAAAAAAATCTATGTATAACCACAAATTGTTTTATAGATTTAATAGGTGGAGAAACAATGGCCGCGTTGGACTTGGGGGGAGGATCCACTCAGATCACCTTCCAACTGCAAGAAGAAGAGACCAAGTTGTATCCCCCCGAAGACCAGTACATAGTACCGGCCGGGGAGAACATCACCCTATATACTCATAGGTATGTTAGAAAAGCTTAATTACTAGGGATTCGGATATCCGGTATCCGGCCTATCCGGTTTAAATAAAACATCCGGCCGGACACTGAAAATAAAAAAAAAATATAAATATTAAATATGTACAATTTAGGGTAAGTACTTCATTTATCACTTAATAAACAAAATCAATATTCACAAAATTTTCATTCTACAACGTCGGAGGACGTTTCATTAGGAGGTAAAAAGAGGTTTCGCTTGTCTTTATAAACAAGTCCAGCTTTATAAAAAGGTCTTTCTCTGCAGCAGTGTAGCTGCAGGGTGTTGAAAAATAGTTTTTGGCAATTTCATGCGATGCACCAAACGACCGGTTAATACAGGTCGACAGCGTATCGTTGACTGATGTTCTGTGGCTGAGGTATCACCTACCATCAAGTGAACCTCATGCTCGTCTGTCGATAACTGACATAAAAAAAAACATTGTTTCCTCAGCTACCTGAACCTCGGCCTGCTGGCGGCCAGGCACGGCGTGTTCAAAATGGAAGCCGGAGACAACGACACCAGCGAGTTTGTGTCAGTGTGCGTCGACCCCATTGTACAAAAGGAGAAGTGGACTTATGCCAACAGAGAGTATATTGTCAGGTATATCTTACATATATACAAATAACTAGCGACCCGCCCCGGCTTCGCACGGGTCAAGATTTTTTTTTAAAAAAAAAGCAGGGGTTGTATGTATTTTTTTATGCCACATAATAAAAAAATAAAAACAAAAAAAAACATCCAAAAATAAAAAAAAAATTTAAGGGTGAACAACCCTTATCACTTAGGGGTATGAAAAATAGATAGTAGCCGATTCTCAGACCTACTGAATACGCATATAAAATTTGGTAAGAATCCGTCGAGCCGTTTCGGAGGAGTATGGCAACGAAAACTGTGACACGAGAATTTTATATATACAAATAATATAGATGTACATAGAAGCACAGGCCCATACAAACTTTTGGCACGGAAAAAGTAGTTCTACTTTTGAACTGTAGAGCGCGCGGCAATGTACCTATCGGTGTGACACACACATCTGAGCAGTCAGCTGACTCCTCCCGTCCCGTACTGATACACTAGACTCTCACTAATCCGGCACTATTAAAAACCAGAGGGTGCCGAATTATTCGAATGTTCAGATTACCGGATTTTATATGTCGCGAATAGGTCGGCGTTCAGTGTTAAGGAGCGTGACATCAGCACTACTGACGTCACTGTTCTCTTCTGATCACTCACCTGACGAATCACTGAATCCTCAATCAATGTTTCGTAATAAAAGCACCAACAATAGGTTGCGTTAATCTCTTTTAATCACTTCATAACAAAGCAAGAGAGGTCCGCTTGGTCTGGCCGGCAATACCAGACTGGCAGACTGCCTTCTGAACTGACAAGCGGCCGTATTTATACAGAGTTTGACGTAAACAAATGAGTCATAACAAGTCACTGTCATTTTACAAAACGAAAGTTTTTAAGTCAATACAATCATCAATAGTTTTCGTTTTTGAAGTTAAAATTATCAATTATTGATAGTAATCCGCCATAAGTCAGATAGCCGCCTTTGAATCTATACGACTCATATATACTGTCCGCACATGGTAATTGTTTGCGAAATAAGCCAATACAAATAGCCGTGTGAATTGCCACCATAAGAGTAACATTTGTCTATGGTGACGGTTGTCTATGGTTTCCGGTAGCGGCGCGCCCCGACCGGAAGGCATGAAGCGCGAAGCGGTGTACGCGCGCTGCCACGCGGTAGTCGCGCGCTACGTGTCGCGCACGCTGGACGTGGTGCCGCTCCGCGCGCCCGCCGCCAGCGTGGCCGCCATGAGCTACTTCTACGACGTGGCGGCTGATGCCGGCCTCATTGGTGAGTATACAGTTTTTAACGGATGGACAATTTAATTGCGACATCTGTGGCAGAGCCTGTCGCTCCCGGATAGGCCTCTTTAGCCACAGAAAGCATTGCAAAAACGAATAAATGCCTCAATTGACATTGCTCTCAAAATAATCAGACAAAGACTTAAGGGTCAAAGAGAGAGATAACGTTTTTGGCCCAAGTGGCCTTAAAAAGTGACGGAGCTTTTTTATGTTAGATATCGACAGACGACCATGAGGTTCACTTGATGGTAAGTGATCAGCCACAGAATATCAGTCAATGATGCGCTGTCGACTTACTTTTTACTTCGAGCATTCGGAAATCCATGGACTGAAACCGAAACGCGCAATGTGCACTTCACGGTATTTCCATTTATGAACGGTGGTTCGTTACCCGGTCGGAATTTTGATATTCCTCCCACCCGATCAATGCCCGAAGTTACCAGACGTGGGGAAAATTATAAACATGTGGTCCCGGTGGGATTCGAACCCACGACCCGTCGATGCGTACGGCAGGTGTTCTACCGAACGCGCCAACGAGCCCGTCAACGCTTTATTGGACCATCGAAGATTGAGAAGGCTATTGACGGGCGGGACGTTACCTCATCTGGATGAGTTATATGAAGAGCTAGGGTCCATGTTTTCACTGGTGAGCATAGGTGACTATATAGCTGGCTCGTAGGTTCACGTCATGTCTTCCTGTGCTACCTTGGAAGTAAGTAAGTAAGTAAGTAAATACTTTATTGCACACAAAATAAAAAGTTACATATATAAAAATCAGCGTTAGAGAGTGTACAGAAGGCGGTCTTATAGCTAAGACAGCTATTTCTTCCAGACAAAATGGAGGAAATGCTGTATACATAAAAAAATTAAGGCGGTGCAGAACAAGTACAATAATTACAAATTAAAATTAAATTTAAATATTTAAACAAGTTTGTTTGTCAAAACATATTAACGAACAACACTACAAACATAATAATGGAAACATAAAATGAAATAAAAAATAGGCAATTTAAAGCGATAAATAATAATCTTTAACAAGAGAATCAAAACAGGAAATGGTTTGAGCCTTTCTGATTTTCACAGGTAAAGAGTTCCATAAACGAATAGCTTTAACAGTAAAAGAGGAGTCAAAGAACTTAGAGGAGTGAGAAGGCATACAGAGGGAAAGATTAAAAGAGGATCTTAAATCAAGACTGTTGGAGCTGAGAAAGATAAATTTTTCTTTAAGATACCTAGGGGATCTAGGATCAAAGAGCACGCAGTAGAGCAGGTGTAAGATATGGGCATTCCGGCGTAATCGGATAGGGAGCCACTTAAGTTTCTTACGAAAATCTGATATATGATCAAATTTACGTAAGCCGAAGATGAACCGAATGCAGAAGTTTTGAAGTCTTTCCAGCAGATTTAGTTGGATCTCATTAAGGTCAGGATAGCAAGAATCAGCGTAATCCAGGATAGAAAGAAGCAAGGAGTGAGAGAGTAGAATTTTAGTAGGGATAGGTAGAATATTTCTTAACCGCCGAAGAGAAGCTGCCGAAGCAAACACTTTTTTGCGTACCTCGTTGAGTTGGTCTACCCAAGAGAGGTTTTGATCAATGTATACCCCAAGATTCTTAACAGTCTTACTAAAAGGTATGATTATACCATCGACTGTAACATTTGGAAGGTCCGTCCAGTTAATTCTATTAGTATAATGAGAGCTTCCAATTACTATAGTCTGTGTTTTAACAGGATTAACCGTAAGACCGTGCATTATACTCCAGTTAATAATAGACTCAAGATCACGATTAGTGCGTAGAATGGCATTCGATAGGTCATCAGGCGAGAAATGTGTATAAATTTGTAAGTCATCTGCATACATGTGATAGGAAGAAGAAATGTTTGAAGAAATGGAATTTATAAAAATAGAGAATAAGAGAGGAGACAACACGCCACCCTGTGGTACACCAGCTGCAACATCACACCAAGTAGAGAATGAATCATCAACTTGAATGCGCTGCCGGCGTCCCTGCAGATAACTGCGAAACCAGTCAATCACCATTGGAGATATATTAAGTGAATATAGCATGCTTAGCAAGATGTCATGATCAACAGTGTTAAAAGCATTGCTGAAATCTAGCAACGTAAGTAATGTGAGCTGCTTATTTTCCATAGCCAGCCTGATATCGTCAGTGATTTTAATTAGGGAAGTGACCGTGCTATGACCAGGACGGAAACCGGACTGGAAGGGATTAAATAAGCCATGAGTATTAAGGAAGCAACAAAGTTGTTGTTGGACGAGACGCTCAAGAACTTTGGATAGGAATGGTAATAAAGAAATGGGACGGTACTCGTTAAATGTGTTAGGGTTGGATTTCTTCGGAAGTGGAATTATATGTGCATGTTTCCAGGAGTCAGGAAAGGTTTTACTAGCAATGGAGAAATTTAAGATATGAGTTAGAACAGGGAGGATGATATCAAGGATGGGTAAAATCATTGCACGGCCAATACAATCACTTCCGACAGCTTTGGACGTAATGGACATAATATTCTTCTTAATATCACAACCGGTGAATTGACTAAATAAGAACGGAAGTGTCTAAATAAGTTATGAATTCGAATGTGTATGGGTGTATGGGTGGTAAGCGAAGAGGAAGGCCAAAAAAAGATTGATTGTGTGAAGAATGATTTATGTGTTTGAGGGTGACTGTTGCTATAACAAGCGAATGAAGAGAACTTTCTATTCACCAAAAAGAGAACATACTGCGCCGATACAATTAATAAAAGGGAACAGAGCAGGAAGAAGATGAAGAATACGCACATATAATTCTGATCTTCAAAATACTTTCTGATCTCCTATAATCAAATAATGTAATTATAATTAAAAATAATTAAAGTTTGTTTATTTGTGTATGTATTACAGATTACAGTTTCATTTCAATGTCGTAATTTATACGAATATTTTGTGATAACTTCGACCATAAGATACTTTAGTAATATACGGTTAAATATTGTAGACTCTCATTCACTCACTTTCACATGCACTCACACATTCACTCACTAACTCACTTCCACACTCACGCATTCACTCAATCATTCAATCACACATACACTCACTCACTCACTCGTACACTTACTCACTCACTCACTCACTCGCTCTCTCACTCACTCGTCATTTGCTCGCCCTCAGACGTGATGGCCGGCGGGCAGGTGTCGGTGAGCGCGTACCGCCAGGCCGCGCGGCGCGCCTGCTCGGCCTCCAACGTGGAGCAGCCCTGGGCCTGCGCGGACCTCGTGTACATGGTGGCGCTGCTGCACGACGCCTACAAGATACGGGACGACGAGCCCATCTCGGTGAGACCTGTTCGCCTAATGTCTGCAACACACCCGCTACCTCTCGGGTGCTTTTTCAAATAGCTTATATCTTAGTGAAAAATGGCCGTATTCATAGTAAGCTTAAAGTCTCTTAAATTTAGTTGAGATTGTCATTAATTTAAAATCAATGTTATATAGTCAATTTTGTGTACAAAAACACATTATGTGTATGCCCCACACCCCACTAGGAAACTTATATTCTTTATTATTGTCTTTGATTAACGCGAGTGTCACACATTTAAATAAAATAATTTAAACCGGATTATTATTTATCCCGACCGCGACGTTTCGAATGCTTTTCAGCAAAGTTGCCATACTATCGCCATCTATTCCTATAGATTTGTGAAAATTCAAATTAGACAGTTGTCACTTTTCAGTCTGCCCGCGACCATGTTTACTGGAAAGCATCCGAAACGTCAGGTTAAATAATATAAATAAGAAATCGCGTTTTAATCCGCTAAATTTATATTATATTCTTTTTTAATGAATACTCCTTCTGTATGTACATTTGATTGTTTCAGTTGTTTAAGAAAGTGAACGGTCACGAGGTGTCCTGGGCGTTAGGGCTGGCGTACACTACGGTGATGAATAAAATAGCGACGGCGCCGGTCGCGTAGTGAGAAACTGACTTTATTTATGTTATTTTAAATGCACCGAGTTTTAAACCATATAATATTTATATTTTACCCGTGGTATGCCTTAAGCAAAGGAAACGTGTTTGTATCCCGGAAAAAAATTGGAAAGGGCAGGGTACATAAGTCTTATCACCTACTTGCCTGTTAAGAAACGGACACAGAAATGTGTCTGCCCCATGCCCCACTCTCAGACTCGGATAATCATATATAATATATGATACACTAAGCGATACACTTGTATCAAGATTATTATATACTCGTACTTAATAAAAATATATAGAGTTGTCATCAAAAGCATACTATGAAATGCCGAGACTGGGAAACTAAATTAATAATAATAATCAGGATATATTATACAAACTGCAGCAGTCCGCTGCTTATATATGTCCTTTTCTAATGTTATTCATTGAAAAGAGACAGGAATATTCTTTTATGTTTACTAATAGTTTGGTTACGGTCCTTTAAAACTCGGTGCATATAATTTTTGACTACTTTAAGACTCTTCCACTTTTTGTAAAAAAATGCACCCTATTTTATGTAAGGTATGTCGAAAATGCGGCCTTTTCGTTTCAGACAAATGACTAGTAATTTTATACGCAATATACAATTTTTTTATTTGAAATGGTTGTGTGAATTTTTGATAATATTTTACTGTTTTATTGCATCTCACAGATATCGTTTTGGGGGTTTAGTACGAACAACTTGCGAGGAAGTATTCAATACTAGCTGAACCTTCGATTTGAATATGTTTTTTTCTCTCTTCTGTTTTATAATGTCTAGTATAACACTGCCCATCATGAGAAATCTCGCGGACGAGTGAAGACAAACTAAGATATAAGATATCGAGATATATCTCGACAACTTTGATAGGCAAGATATATCGATCGACAAATAAATCTACTTTTGACATTAGAAGTCGAGTTTTAAGTGTAAGTGTCATGTTAGACCCGGAAGACATAAATCGATTAAAACACGAGAAAAAGGTCGACATAATTTTTTCGTGGTTGTCATGCTAGGCCGGCTTGACACATTCGCAGTGGACATCAATTATTACAAAAAAGATATCATCAAAAATCGGTGCAGCCGTTCTTGAGTTATAAACTGTGTAACTATCATGACTCTGTTTTGTTATATTATATACATATAGACAATTATTATAGACAGTTGGACGATATCAATACTTTCTAGCCAGTTGTTCGCACTAAAGCCTGACCTATATATTGAAATGATATCGTATTGTATTCCTCAAAATAATTGTTTTTTTTCTTCAGGGTGTTTTTAATGGTTACTGTTCACTTGGTGTTGTGTATTTGCGCTTTTTACCAAATATTTATAATATTTCACAAATATCAGAAACATGCCATTGAAATAGTTAATTTGAATCATTTGATGTGAGTAAAAGTCGGATAAGTGAATTTAAGGGTCCGTATGCTATTTTCTTTGAGTATCTTATTACAAACAAAGCAATAATAATAATATAATTATTGAAAAAATATATATACTAGAATACATCGCCAAGTGAAAAAATAGCGATTTTTTTAAATGGAATATCTGTTATTTGAAACTATGGTACTGTCTGTTTTACCTCCGAAATTATTGCAAAAGCAAAACCAAGAGAAATAAGGTAAAAAGACACATTCGATATTTATCTATAAGTCAGCAGCGCATTGTTAGTATTTTGTGAGGTGTCACCTAATCTGAGGGTGTCACCTATTAATTATCAAGTGAAAATTCGATTGTCAATACCTGACTTAAAACGAATCGAAGTAGATCTAATTATTATTCTACATAATTTTTCCTTTATATTGTGTTGGTCTGGATCCGTAGACATTTTTACTCAGGTATTATTTTGAATTTTGACAGTAAAACCATAAACTTTCTGTCAAACGTCAAAAATGTTGTCTATTGTTGAGAGGTATCTAATTGAAATTCAGGTATGTAATAGTCGTATTAGAGAATAATGTTTTATTTTAAATAAAACACCATATTATTTATATATACGTACAGTAGAACGCCGATTATCCGAATTAATTTGGACCGAGGTCGATTCGGATAATCGGACATAGACTGGTAATAATGAAAAACAAACTGTATACAAATAACAGTTGAAATATATCTCAACTCCAACGAGTTCCAACTTGTTACAACAAAACAAAACAACAATTATATTACTTACTTACAGTACTTGGTTTTTTTTTATATTACGATTAGGACCGATTCGGATCATTGGCGATTCGGTTAATCGGCTTTCGGATAATCGGAGTTTTACTGTATTACGTTTCCATAATGTTATATATATTTTTTATTTATCATTAATGTATAAATAGTTAATCATTAATGTATTACTCACTTTAATCTTTCATTTACTCAATTTAATATAAAAGACAAACTATGAAAGACAGCGTTTTTATATATATTTTCAATTCAATTCATCTGTAAAAAGCAGGTAAAGTTTTATAATAACATATTATAACTTCAAGTCATTCATCGAGAAACGGTTTTTATACAATATACGGGTATCTGTTATGGGCTCATCTTGCTAAGTAAAAAGTTTTATGTAAAAATAAGGTCATAATGGTTATAACAACCGGGAAAGAGAAAAACTAAGGATGTATTAAAATTGATTAATGATTTGAAATAATTGGTATGGCTTCACAATCGTTCATTCTGCATATATTCGATTTAGTTTATGAGTAGTTCTTTGAAAAAAAAAGAAATGTCTTTATATTTATCTGTCACTCGAATGTTATTATTATTCTGTGGAACTTTGACAGTTGTATACTTTATGTCAGAACGCATAAACATGTGTGAATTTATTAGAAAAATAACCACATATTTATTTTACCCATTTTTTTATTTAAATTGTTATCAAACACGAATCTTATGATGTGGTGAACGCCAGAGATTTTTTAAGATAAATATTAAAATTGCTAAGATTATAAGATATTTTTGTGTGACAAGTGACATTTCCATTTTTGACACTATACTTATTAAATTTTTTAATGTGAAGCTTCCGTGCACTCGTCGGATTTTTTATAATGATTATCTGTGTTATGTATAAAATGTACAAAAATTTAATAAATGTTGGATTTTAAACATATATAGCATTTTTATTTATATATTGCACATAACTTTGGTCTGTTTTTCATTACTAGGCAAATCTGAAGTTGCTTTTGAGTTTCAAGCATTTTCTATACTAAATTTTCAGTTTGTTTCGATTTGTTTTTTTATATGTATGGTGTAATTTTTGAATATACTGAACCGAAAAATGCTTAAATATAAAAATTACTGTCGATAAGTGTTATAAGTTATCAGTTCAAATTTTTAATATTAATCTGTAAACTAAGTTATCTAGTAACACTGCGACGTGCCAAGCGCGGATTAACCGTTGTGCGTAAGATGGGCATGCCCACAACCCTAACAGACTACTATTGAGATAGTCTGATAATATTATATTCAAAGCCTTGATGAAATAAAAATTAAAACAATGAATCATGCGTTATTCGGAACGCATCAAAGTTCCTATACATCGACAAAATACTTGTTGCATATTTCTGTTGTCCTGGTACTTCTTAGAATTTTCGAGTCGCCTAGTGAGGCATTGGACAGACACATTTCTGCCTATTTCTCTGATTAATCGCTTACTAATGCTTGTTGTGTATTATTTAGTAATAATTAACCAGTATAAATTTATAGGATACTTCTTCCATTTTTCTGATGGCCTGGTACTTCTTAAAATTTCTGAGTCGCCTAGTGGGGCATAAGGTATTCTGTCTGATTCACTAATCTTCGCTTACTAATTAATGATAGTTTATTATTTGGTAATTATTATCCAGTATTGACAAAATACTTATTACATATTTCTGATATCCTGGTACCTGGCTCATCTTATTCAAGCATGCGATCAATATTTGTACCATGACATAAAAATGTCTTACAACTGGCATCTCGTAACTACCGCGCAACGTGCAACTAGTTTTTCCAAAATTTCTTAAAATTTAATCGTTAGTGATGTGAATTGACATTCGGGATATTGAATATTTTACTTCGAATGATTTTTCTATTTCCGATATGGCGGAGCTTATTTATGTTTGTGGTACATATGCATATTTTTTTTCGATGGAACATTAACTTGAAATTTATAAAAGTTTTTATTAGTTTGAAAAATTTATTTGTAAACTGATGAAAACTTATAAGCTTAACAAGTATTTTTTATTTTTTTGTATGCAGGCAATCTCACTTAATCGGCTTAAAAAAAAGAAAGTGAAAAAATATCAAGCGTCTAAAGTGTACGTATTTGTTGTAGTTTAATATACATATTTTTTTATTAATATAGGTTTCGGGTTTGGTTGCGCCGATTAGGTTTTAGTTTAATGGTCTATGTAAAATCCTATCACCCATTCTTCTCCCGCACATACCTTATAGCTATGACGTCGCACGCGCTGCAATCTGCCAGCGCCACCTATCGCATTGACTTTTGGAGTGTCGAAAAAATATGGCGTCGTGAGTGATCGTTGTCGTGCATCTCCTACACAAAACTGTTTATAGAAAACCCCGTGCTCTCATTGTGGTCTTGTGCAAGTGGTGTGTGAGGATCGAAGGCTCTCCAGCATCATATAAAGGTATGTGCTACCTTCCTTAAGCCGGAATTGTTTTATTTCATTGCCTAAACTCCTACGCAGTTCCGGCCGTCCATCATTTGCATAGACCATTTGTATTTAATCGATGTTTGTTGATGTCCAGGGTTTGTTAATAATAAAACACGTTTAATTTAATAATTTATTAAGAACCATTTAAAAGGTACAATAAAAATGTTATTCTAATGTTAACTTGAAGGGATTCAGTCTCCTAAAATTATTATTAAATCAGGACTTAAAATTAACTTTTCAAAATACTCCACTCTTGCTGAGAGATTCGTATCGTAAATATGTATCGCAGTTTTTGGCTGAAAAGAATAACTTCACTGCTGAATTCATTTTGTAGTTTTTCGTTGGTAGTCTATATTTTTTTTATGATGATAAAAATGCTCCATCTGTGGGCCAAGCACGTTAACCTTGCAAGACATCAGCTGTCAATTGGCATGATAATTGATATGTGGACGATACGAATAGAAAATATTAAAGTACGAAGTTTTGGCTGACGGATTGTACATTTAACTATTACGAAAATCTTTCGGATCCGATGATCGAGCCGCCGCGGCCGTTTGCAATTAGACATGTCTTTAGTTTGACATTACTATGATCGTAATTATCTTTGAAAAATGTTTTCTTAATAAGTTAAAATACGAAGTTGGTTGTTCTTTCGTTTCACTCCGAATTTCAGTGTTCGATTTTGGTAATAGAGCCTATCCGTTTTCGAAATTATGAAATACTAAGATTTGCCTACGGCTTCGGTCGTTAGAATAATTGGAATGTTCCTGGGGAGAAAGTAACCTATGTCACTCTATGCCCATTAATAATATAGTAGAGATTAGGGGCCGTCCATTAATCACGTGAGGTCGTTTTTCTCATTTTTTTACTCCCCCCTCCCCCCTGATGATATTTGGTGAGGTATTTTTTTGGAAGTCTATGTAAAGGCTATTTTTGACAGGAAAAAAATATTTAAGAAATGGCGTTTTGATTCGAAAAACATTTATATGTATTTGCAATAAAATTAATGAATAATTAATTAATAAATTAATAAATTTTCGCGCCGTTCAAAATTTCGGTTCATAAATAGCGCTTTTTGAGAAAAAATAAATAAAATTAATACACGTGATGTCTAACGAGACCCCCCCTCCCCCCTCGTGATGTTTCGTGATGTTTTCCGTACCCCCTCCCCCCCCTTTTGAGCCTCACGTGATTAATGGACGGCCCCTTAGATACATTATCCTAAATACTATTTCAAAGTGAAAAACATATCCCTACGAGAATTTGCAACAACTGTAACATTTTAACAACTATTGAACATTAATTTGATATGATATTTAAGAGATAATCTTTTCCTTATACATAATTCGAATAATAACTATAATGTACCTACTGCGTTGATATACACGTATTTTTTGGAAACTGAACTTGTTTGGTTAATTAAAATTCTCAAATAAGCTTCAAAAAGAACACGAATACGATAACGTGTTCTAAGGAATTATAGACTTAATTGGGCGTAGTTTAGCGAAAAGGATCTAACTCACAAATAATTTCTTGTGGGTTGGATCATTTTCGCGAAACTACGTCCAATTGATGATATATCATCAACCAATGAAACACATAATAACAAGCCTTTATCTTAAATATTGACTAGGAATGCTTAAAATATATTATTTCACAAACATGCGTTTTCTTTTTTTTATAGTATAGGGGGCAAACGGGCAGGCGACTCACGTGATGGCAAGTGATAATCGCCGCCCATAGACATCCGCAACACCAGAGGGCTTGCAGGTCCTCTGCCGGCCTTTAAGAAAGATGTAGGCTTGCTTCTTGAAGGTTTCCAAGTCGTATCGGTTCGGAAAAACCGCCGGCGAAAGCTGATTCCACAGAGTGGTTGTGCAAAAAATTCTCTAATCCGGAAATAAGATTGGCCAGCTACGGTTGAAAGTGACAGGCAGTTTTTTTTTCAAATTATTTAGGTTGCTATTTCCGGTTCGTTCCGAATTACCAACGCACTCGGAAGAAATGGAATGATCCATATAAAATGAATAAATGGTTATCGTGGATTTACCTATATAGAATAATGACTGATAATTGTATTTATTAAGTAAATACTAATATAATTAACATTAAAACTACAGTAAAGTTGAGTAAAATTAACATTCTTTGGTAATCTTAATATTTTTGGAAGAATGCCTTTCTATAGGTATCAATATTGAGTCAAATATATGTATAAGAGATACTTAAATGTATTTAGTTATAATATGGTCGCTATTTTTCTATTGCTAATACTACAGGTTTCACTTCATTTGGGAGAATTTTACGAATGTAGTAAATAGATACGTTCAATGAAAATGTGCTTTACAACTTCTTGTACCAGAATAGGTAATGTTCTCCATCTTCAACCAGCAAATCATCGACACCTGAAACAATAGATATATTTTTAGCATGAACTATAATAAGTAACGGCCTTTTTGAAAGTTAAGTATAATAAGTTATCATAGAAATTACAGCCGTTCCTCAAATTGTAAACAGATTTGCGCAGACTAAATACATCCTACTCGTAATCTAAGTCGATATGCAAACAATGTCCGACATGATATTGCTCAATGTATTTAACACTTTTATTTAACGCATAGTCCGTTTTTCGTATACATTTTATATAAAATAATATCATAATAGTACTGTAGCAATATTAAAATCTGCGCCTACATGTACGAGGGTGAATCAAAAAATTCTTGGAATCAATATTAAAAAATGCAAAGATTTAAATATTAATATTTTATTTTTCTACATAATCTCCCTCCAATGCAATGCATTTAGAATAACGCGTTTCTAACTTCCTTATTCCTTGTGAAAAAAAAATATTTTCTTGACTCTCGAAAAAGTCCTCTACGGCAGCTATAACCGCGTCATTATCGTGAAATTTTGTTCCACGAATTTCCTCTTTTAATTTTGGAAATAAGTGAAAATCACTTGGGGCTAAGTCCGGAGAATATGGTGGGTGGTTAAGGAGATTGAAGCCAGCACAGCGGATTGCGTTGAGCGCAACTTCCGATCGATGAGCAGGAGCGTTATCTTGAAGGAACATCACGCCCAACGACAGTTTTCCACGACGTTTTTCTTTAATCGCTTCACGCACTTTCGGGATTAAATTTGCATAATAGGGTCCAGTAATCGTCTGGCCTTTTGGCATGTAATCAATAAAAAGGATTCCTTCACTATCCCAGAACACAGAGGGCATAACTTTGCCAGCGGTAGGAGCAACTCGAAATTTCTTGATGGATGGAGAGGATGGTCGTTTCCAAGACATGCTTTGTCTTTTAGTTTCAGGATCAAAATGGTGGACCCACGTTTCATCCATGGTGACAAGACGACGGCAAAAATTATCCGAATCACGCTGGAGCATTTCGAGATTACGCTTGGAAATTTCCAAACGTCGCTTTTTGTTTTCGTCGGTTAACATTCGTGGCACCCATCTTGCAGACACTTTTTTGAACCCCAGTGAATCAATTAAAATGGATTGAACGCTACCAAAAGATATCTTTAGGATCTCAGCTATATGTTTTATAGTCATTCTTCTGTCTTCCAAAACCAGATTCTCAACCTTTTTGACATTTTCTTCTGTAACGGAGGTTGAAGGCCGCCCAGAACGCGGGTCATCTTTACAGCTTGATCTACCTCTTTTAAATTCAGCCACCCAGTACGCAACCGTAGAATAGGGTACAGCATCACCCCCTAATGTCTGCTGAATGTCCAAAAAAATTTCCTTCGTAGACATTTTTTTCAAACTGAGATATTTTATCACCGCACGTAACTCACTTTTATCCATAATTTTGACTTTTTAGCAACTCGTTGCACAAAAAAATTTATTACATGCGAACGAACTGACAAAAACAAGTGACAGTCTGCATAAATATAGTGTGATAGACACTCTTTAATTTGAATATCGAACTTGATCCAAAAAGGTTTCAAATATATGCACTTCTAAGAACTTTTTGATTCACCCTGGTACGACGTTAATCCTGAATCGCGCTATCAATGTTTGTCCAAGCGCAGAGTACAAAACCTCCTCATCAACCACTGGGGCCTTAGGGCCGGCCAGTCAGTGGTTCGACTGGTCGAGGATCCTCACTTTATGTTGGAGTAGACCACACCTTCCTTTTCTCTCTCAAATGTACTTAATTGTTACGTTTAAAAATACATTTCTCTGTGATTTATGTAATCTTAAGAGGAAATAAATTATTATTAAACCGTAATATTCCTATCAGCAACACCTCTTGATGACCCCATTCACCCCATACATCTTCCATCAACATTATTCGTAGAATATTTTTTTTAAATATTGAGGCAAAGGCTTACTCTTATTATAGAGACAGGCAGGGACTGAAACTGGTTAATTTTTATTTTCCAAAATACGTGTCTGACTGAGATACCATGATATTAGTTTTAAACAGTAAAACACACTAAACTTACCACAATATTTTTTTCAGTAAATATGAATAAAAACGAAAGAATATTAACAAAAACCTTTATTATACCGGTATAACTCCCATAGTAAATTAACCGGTATTCAGTCCTTGGAGACAAGTGTCAGACTAGACTTAAGACTTACCAACAGGAGCTACCAATTGATTGCCTGGAGGGCTGGTGGGGTCAGGGACCTCGGGCAGGCGATACAGCAGCCAGTAGTGGTATCCCATAGGCTCTTCCTTGTGACCAGCTAAAGTATGTACGTAGTGACCGTTCGGCCATTCGCTAGCCTCGAACTTGAACTTCGGGTCCTGTTCGGCCGCCATTTGCATCACGTGATAGAATGATACGTTCCTACAAATTAATTAATTGTACGAATTAATTGGAAAAGGCTAATTCTCAAACGCTAATCAACATTGAGGTGTACTTAAAAGTGTCTCTAACTCCGTCATTACGAAGGTAAAATGAAAGACAGAAACATTTTAAGAAACTCTCAAATTTTGATTATCGTTTCAGTATTCCCTTAATAATAAGACCCTTAATAGGAGCAATGGTATTAAAAATAAGAAAATATATGAGAAGAGAAGAAAGGCGTAAAGATAAGATTAGTTAGAAGTCTATAATGTTTCTCTGACGGGCGCGTTGGCACGTCTATAGATTTCCGAATGTTCGAAGTAAAACGTAGGTCGACAGCGCATCATTGATGTTCTGTGTATAGGATGTTTATTACCATCAATTGAACCTCATGGTCGTCGACAAACGATTTTTTTAAGGGAACTGTAATTATAATATGTACATTTATAAATCTACCCTCATTTCCATTATGACATATACACCTAACAATATTGTCTCATTTTTAAATGATTCATTAGTTAATTTACCTCGGAGCGACCATATACAGAGTGTAGTTCTCAGTAACATTTGTTCCCAGCCACAGCGTGTAGGTGAAGGATACATTGCGAGCATCAGATTCGTTACCAGCGTGGCCTGATTGGAATGCCACCTTCAAGTTGCCGTCACCACCGTTCTCTGGAAAGCAAATACGTAGAAATTTTAAGGAAATATTTGCCTTAGGCGCTAACAATGAATCTGAAAGTGCTTTAGTGTTGCAGATTATTATGTTAGGCTATACCTAACATCAATCGTTTGCCAATTTCGCAATAAACGTTAAGCGTTTAGGCAGTGCAGTGGTCGTGCGATCTTAGTGATACGCGACGAAACCAAGTTCAAATCTCCATCGAGGCAATATTTTGTATGATTATTTTATTTAATATTAACACATGTTATAATTTAATAAATATTAAAATAATTTGTCATTAGAGGCCAGCTAGCCTTGGTGGATAGCTGTGTGTTATACCGGCATATTTTGATATGGTGTGTTATTCTTCATATAAATAGTTTTGAGTGAAATATTAGAAATTATGTACCTATATTATTGTTGACGAAGGGGTAAGTTGTTTGTAATATTCTAAAATCATTAATTCATTAGTTAATTTGATCGGAAAATTATAGTAGTGTATTCTTTGTTATAGCCTAACGAAACGCCCTTCATGCAAGTTGTTCAATAGTCGTGGCAAGGTTTTGGAAGGGTTCCTATAGATAAAATCCTCCTGGCGCCCTATTTACCTTAGTTTAGTTGATACTTTTATATTATTTAATTAGGTTAGTAAGATATCTAAATACCTTCAACCAATTTGGTTAAATTTTTTTTGTTTTTTTTTATCTTTAATAAATAGTATTTAAATTATTCCATTGTCCATTATTTGTATACAATAACCCATAACAATGGCGCCCAACGTAAAATCAAAGGGTTTTATTGTATTATTGTAGTTAAAGTCATATAATTTCATTTTTTTCATAACAAGTAAGCTACCGTATTTACCTTTAAAGATTTTAATTAGTTTGGTAATAATAACGGTTTTACCAATTGTTTTATATACCAATTAGTAAGTTAAGATTTTTCTGTATTGCTTAGATATTAAGATTTAGTGCGGTTCATAGGTAATTAAAATATATTGGTTATTAGTTAAAATTATTGTATAGTTTTAGTAAAGAATAGATGCGAGGTATATAAAAATAGATATATATAGGCGATAATAAAAATGATAATTTAACTTAATTTCTATACTGATTTATTTAAAAAAAAATAGATCTTAGCATAATACATTTGTAATTATTTATAAAACGGTTTTGTAATGAAAAAACCAGCTGTGTTTTTAAAATAGTTTTTACACTTTCTCTTCTTTTATTTAATTAGTATTTTTTTATTATTTTGTTAAGTCATATTATAGTGTTAAGTAACTGTTTTTTTGTTTGGATAAAATGGATCCCAAATATTTGTTAAAAGATGAGGTGGAGTTTGAACTTGCGTGTCGAGGATATGTGCAGCCAGGGGGCTTAGCTTCGGCATTAAAGTTAATTTTAAAAAAAATGATGTTTGTGGAAAATTCGCAACAAGTCTCTTATAAAATAAAATTACCTTCCTATTGTAGAGAAAATCTTAACAAAGAATTAGAAATTTGTTCTGATAAGTTGGACACAATATTACGTTATGTGTCGGAATTAAATGAAAAACCAGATAAACAATTGTATAAGCGTTTAGTTTCACGGTTATTTCATATAATGAATAGATTAAAGCTTATTGATTTTAGTGAAGAAATAGATAAAGAGAGACAAAAAGCTCTCATAGATAAAGCAGTAATATTAATAAATGATTTAGAAACTAAGGACGATTTGGAAGATGATGATA
The DNA here is from genome assembly GCA_905404175.1 of Anthocharis cardamines. Taxonomy (NCBI): domain Eukaryota; kingdom Metazoa; phylum Arthropoda; class Insecta; order Lepidoptera; family Pieridae; genus Anthocharis; species Anthocharis cardamines. The sequence goes on from FR989970.1 coordinate 2,582,925, forward strand.
AAATCACACCTGAAATGAAAGAAGAACTACACAAATCTTTAGGGGAGGATAGTTATAAAATTTTAAATGAAATTGATCAGACATCTGCTGGGCCATCATCTTCCAAATTGAAACATGATGATAGGGATAATAATGTAGATAATTTTAAACCAAATCTAGAGTATAAGAGAGTTAGTTTTGGTCAGGATAACGTTTAATGCAGCATTTAATGATAGAATACCTCAAAATGCTTTTAACTCTACAGCAATTCACGATAGTCAAGTGATACGTAAGCATAAATTAGTGCCTATTAGTCAATGGGGTGTTCAATTTATGGGTAATAATAGTTATAGTGTAAACGCTTTTATTGAGCGAGTGAATGAACTTAAAGATGCTAGAAATGCCACAGATGATGATCTCTGGAGGTATGCTATTGATTTCTTTAAAGGAGATGCCTTAATTTGGTTTCGTGCTAATAGAAAATACATAGAGAGCTGGGGAGAATTAGTATTATTGCTGAAACGTACTTTTCAGTCACCACTATATCAAGATGAATTGTTGTCAGAAGCAAAATCGAGAACTCAGGGTAAGCACGAGTCGGTAGTTATTTTTGTTTCGGTTATGCAAAATTTTTTTAATAGGCTCCCAAACCAAATTTCCGAAGTTGAGAAAATTTCTATTATAATAAAGAATCTTCTACCATATTATCAAAGGGCGGTATGTAGGGATGTTTTTACATCCGTTTCAGATTTAATGAACGTATTAAGAATTATTGAAAGAACAAAAATCAATTGTGATAACTTTCAGGAGCCCAAAACATGCAATAATTCTTTAGAACCCGATTTAGCTTATAGATTTAATACTATGACCATTGATAATAATGAAATTCATGAAATGAAAGCTCAAAACCTAAATATAAACCCCGTCAAAATGAGATGTTGGAACTGTCGAGAAACTGGTCATTTATTTCGGTCATGCTCAGTACCTAAACAACGCTTGTTTTGTTATAAATGTGGGCGCTTTGGAGTCACGTCTAAGGATTGTAGCTGTAAGGGAAACGCGGAAGGGAAAACTCAAAACCCTGCCAAATGAGCTTTCCCTGTAGTAGGTATAGTAAGGAGTGGCAGGATTGGTTACAATTTATTCGTAATTTTAAGGCTCCTGGTTATGTATCATCATTAACTTTTCAAAAAGAATTTGATAATAGATCGTACGTCATTCTCGACATTATGGATAGAAAATTTAGTGGATTATTAGACTCAGGCGCAACCAGATCAGTTATAAAGGCAGACTTCGTAGAAAAAATGAAAGAATTAGGCATGAAAACTCAAAGACTTAAGCCTATTCACATTTCTACTGCAGATGGCACTAGACATATTATATGTGAATTGATAGATGCTCCTGTTAAATTTAATAATAAATTTCACATTGTTCCACTATTAGTAATGCCAAATTTATCGCAGGATTTAATCTTGGGTAAGGATTTTTTTATGTTGTTTGACATAAGCTTTAAGTTTAAAGGCAATATTTCGCAAATCAATACAATATCGAGTGATACAGCAGCGATTATAAGTCAAGAAGATTTAAACGTAAATCAGCAGGGACTTCTATTAAATACAATCAAGGATATAAAAGAACAAATTGGGATAGGGTTAGGAAGAACTAAAATTATTAAACATGTGATTGACACAGGTGACAGTAAACCTATATATCAAAAGCAATATAACTTTTCCCCGGTCATAAAAAAAGAAATTGAACAAGAACTAGATGATATGCTTGCAAAGGACGTTGTAGAACCGTCGCGTAGTCCTTGGTGTTCTCCAATCGTATTAGTTAAAAAACCTAATGGCTCTAATAGACTTTGTTTGGACAGTAGACAATTAAATAAAGTGACGAAAAGAGATACGTATCCTTTACCAAGGGTTTCTTCTATTTTAGATAACTTACGTAACTCAAAATTTCTCACTACTTTAGACCTTAAAACAGCTTTTTGGCAAATTGAATTAGTGGATTCTAGTAAAGAAAAGACAGCATTTGCTGTACCGGGTAGAGGATTATTTCATTTTAAAGTCATGCCCTTCGGTCTTGTTAATGCATCACAAACGCAACAGAGACTTATGGATATTTTGTTTCATGCGCTAGATGGAAAAGTATGGGCTTATCAGGATGATATAGTTATCTGTTCTGAAACATTTTTGGAACATTTAGAGATATTAAAACGTGTCACAAATATATTAAGAGAAGCAGGTTTAACTATTAATGTGGATAAATGTAAATTTGCTAGGTCAAGTATGCGTTATTTAGGATATATTGTAGATAAAGATGGTCTACGCACTGATCCTGAGAAAGTGTCAGCGATCATGAACTTCCCGAGACCTAAGAATATTACTGACTTAAAGAGATTTATTGGCATTGCAAGCTGGTATAGAAGATTTGTTAGAAATTTCTCTCTTATTGCTGCTCCACTTCACAATTTAACAAAAGGCAAAAGTCATAAAAAATTCATTTGGACTGAAGAAGCAGATAAGGCTTTTGTAGAACTAAAGACCTTATTAACGTCTACACCAGTCATATCATGTCCAGATTTTAACAAACCATTTATAATTCAGTGTGATGCATCAAATAAGGGTATAGGAGCGGTATTGTGTCAAAAAATTGACAACGTGGAACGACCAGTCGCATATCTTAGTAGGAAATTAAATGATAGAGAGCAATTATATTCTACGTCAGAAAGAGAGCTTTTAAGTATAGTATATGCGATCGAGAAATTCAGACCATACGTAGAAGGTTCACATTTTACCATAATAACTGACCATAGTGCACTTAAAGTGCTTCATAAAATGAAAGATCCTCATGGAAGACTAGCTAGGTGGGCGATGAAATTACAACAATTTAGTTTTGACGTAATTCATAGACCAGGTAAATCTAATGTTGTTCCTGATGCGCTATCGCGATCAATTAATGTTATTGAAAGTATTAATAATTCTTTTACAATATTAGACAAACACAAAGACGATTGGTACAAAAATAAAGTAACAAAAATTTTAAATGGTGAATGTAAGGATAATAATTGGCAAGTTAGAGATGGCTTACTTTATAAGAAAATTTGCTTAAAACAATATCCAGACACAGCGAATGACTGGAAATTATATATTCCCAGTGATCTTAGACAAGATATTTTGAAATGCTGTCATGATGATACTACGGCTGGTCACTTGGGAGTTCGTAAAACGTTATACAGGATAAAACAGTATTATCATTGGCCGGAAGTTTTAAAAGATGTAAAGCAATATATAGGTAAATGTGAACTGTGTGCGAGAGTCAAAGTATCACAACAATTACCGTTCGGTTACATGGGACATCATAGAACAGTTACTAGACCTTGGCAAGTGATAGCTTTGGATCTTATGGGTCCGTTTCCCAGAAGTAAGAATGGAAATACAATGTTATTAGTTGTAACATGTTTATTTAGTAAAATTGTTTTATTGTTCCCACTAAGAACTGGTAAAGCTGATAAAATATGTGAAATTATTGAGCAACAATTTTTACTCTTTGGTATTCCCCAAGCAATTATCTCTGACAATGGGAAACAATTTGAATCCCATTTATTTAAAGACCTTGTGCGAAATTATAATAGTAAGATTTGGTACACTCCAAATTATCATCCCCAAAGTAACCCCACAGAGCGTGTAAATAGGGTTATAGGTACAATGATATCTACGTATATTAATAGTAAGAAGCATAATGAATGGGATATACACTTACAAAAATTTGCTCATGCTATAAGAACTTCTGTTCATGAAGCCACGGGCTATACACCGTCTTTTCTGTTTTTTGGAAGGGAAACCACTATTCCTCCTAAGGTTTCAAACAATTCTAGCGACACAGTAGGTGTTTTTAATAATAATGAACCGATATTCACTAATACTGAAGAATATTTGGCTAACTTAAAATTGAGAACTCAGGTTTATAAAAACGTAGAATCAAAACTTAAGGAATCGCATGAAAAGAGCTCGAAATACTATAATTTAAAACGAAGAGTTGCTAGTTTTAATGTTGGTGATATAGTCTGGAAAAGAACAAAATTTATTTCTAAGGCAGGAACCAAATTCATGGCTAAGTTAGCACCAAAATTTGAAAAAGCTATTATAGTTGGTAAAGCATCTGAAAATGTTTTTCACCTCAATAATGCTTTCGGTAAACCTTTAGGTCTTTGGCATGCAAAGGATTTAAAAGCAGTTTGAGTCGACGATTTTAAGTAGAAGAAATGAAATGTGTCATATACCATTTCATTTCTTCAGTTCGTTGGGGGAATATTATGTTAGGCTATACCTAACATCAATCGTTTGCCAATTTCGCAATAAACGTTAAGCGTTTAGGCAGTGCAGTGGTCGTGCGATCTTAGTGATACGCGACGAAACCAAGTTCAAATCTCCATCGAGGCAATATTTTGTATGATTATTTTATTTAATATTAACACATGTTATAATTTAATAAATATTAAAATAATTTGTCATTAGAGGCCAGCTAGCCTTGGTGGATAGCTGTGTGTTATACCGGCATATTTTGATATGGTGTGTTAGTCTTCATATAAATAGTTTTGAGTGAAATATTAGAAATTATGTACCTATATTATTGTTGACGAAGGGGTAAGTTGTTTGTAATATTCTAAAATCATTAATTCATTAGTTAATTTGATCGGAAAATTATAGTAGTGTATTCTTTGTTATAGCCTAACGAAACGCCCTTCATGCAAGTTGTTCAATAGTCGTGGCAAGGTTTTGGAAGGGTTCCTATAGATAAAATCCTCCTGGCGCCCTATTTACCTTAGTTTAGTTGATACTTTTATATTATTTAATTAGGTTAGTAAGATATCTAAATACCTTCAACCAATTTGGTTAAATTTTTTTTGTTTTTTTTTATCTTTAATAAATAGTATTTAAATTATTCCATTGTCCATTATTTGTATACAATAACCCATAACAAGATATAGCGGGCAACATAATATCTTACTATCAATTTAATTTGCCTTTAAATACTATGGTAAAACAAAAATGTTGTAGACCAAAAGTAGCTATACATTCTCGCTTTCTTCTGTTCGACTAATAAGTGCAGAACTATTGTAAGAAAGTGAATTTCCCGGTTCCTTAGTGAGGCATGGCGCAGACCCATTTCTGTGTCTGTACTGCTGATAATTAAAAATTATAATCCGTTTAAATTTTGTTTCCCCGGGAAACGAACCTAGGAACTAGGGTGCTAAACGCGTCGCACTTACCACTGAGCTGTGGAGGCGGTCCAAAATATTGTCCAAAGTTTTAAAAATACGCCTGTCTTAAGTTACATTTACAATTAAATCTCTAACGAACTTTATAAAACATCAACCATTCATTGTTATTAAAATATGTAAGACATATTAATTATAATATCGTCAATAGAAAGGCAAAACTAAGAATGAGGTTTAAAGTTTCTTTAAAATAATATCATATCTCATATTTTTTAATTAATGAATAAAATGAAATATATTAAGTACTATTTTGGACAAATTGGCGCTTAAGCATTTTTATATGTTACCGAATGGTTCATGTCGGCTATCGAGCAATTTGTCGCTGCAATGCGGCGGTCGTACAGCTGCTAGCGAGGCTGGAGTCAGCGCTGCCACCGCTGCAGCGGTCTTCTCAACGTCTCCCCACCCTCCATCCGCCTCTTGACGCTCCAGTAACCACTTCCTAGCCGCTGGAAGACTCCAGTGTTGATGAGCGCCTGGACCGCTGTCTGAGTCTTCGAGAGCCTGGAGTTGGTAAGTCTTATGTAGTATAGGCCAAAAATATAAAAAAATGAAAATTCCAAAATATTTAAATAAAATCCTTTATAACGGATTAAAATTCAATTTATTATTTATCACGACTTTTCAGCAACCGTGCTCACAGTTCAGTTTGCCCGAAAAGCATCCGAAATGTCGTGATAAATAATATAAATAATAAATCGCGTTTTATTCCGTTATAAAGTATTTTATTTAAATGTGTGATACTCGTGTTAATAAAAGACAATATTATAATTCCAAAATAATTTCTAAATAGTCAAAGTGGTGTACTTCATGATAATACACAGCTTTTTGAGACAGCTTGGTATAATGATATACACAAAAGGGTCATTTTTTTAATTAGAACAAGTATTTTAAGAATGCGTTGGCTCGATTCTTAAAAATTTCGTTCAGTAGCGTAAATAATAAAAGTCGTATATGAAAAGAAAATGGTATACTCGTATTATGAGTCAGACACGGGAACTAAGGTGTAACCAGTTGATTACCTGAATAGCAAGAGCAGTAGTGGTGAGGGATCCGAAGCTACCATCAGGGTGCTGTTGACGAGCGAGACCTGCCATCGGGCGGCGGACAAAGTGTAGTAGACTACGGTGACGGTGGTCTTGCACCACACAACGAAGAGCCAAAATGACCATCGATATGGTATCTGTTAGAAGAAATGAACTTAATGTTTTCTCTGTACAAATGACCTGTTATTTTGAGTAAAGGTATACATATTAAAGTGGAAATTATAAATGGTTTTTAGAAACATTGGTGTACGAGTACATTTATGAAAACATAAATAATTTGTTATGAGGAGGAATAAAAAAACATGTATCTAAAAAAGTTTTGAATAAGAAGGGCATAGGGGAAGAGGGAGGTCAAAAAAGCATGGATTGACTGTGTGGAGAATGATATGTGTTTGAGAGGTGTGACTGATGATATGGCGAGTGAAAACAAGGGAACAGGGCAGGAAGAAGAAGGAATATCTATTTAATTAAATAATACCTAATCCCTGTTCCTGTTTAATCAATTAACCGATTGTGATGTTAAAAAATACATTTTGTCTGTATCATCTAACGCTGTTGGTAGTGACTGCCGTTAGTCGTTGCATGATCCTCCCCATCCTTGACCTTATAGTTCCCGTTATATCCCATATTTTCAATTTTTCGTTAACTTCCTCTCAATTTCCTCTTTCCTGGAAAAACGCCCATATCATTCCTTTACCAAAAAATAATAATCCCTCATCCTTTGCCGACTATCGCCCTATATCTATTCTCCCATTCCTGTCTAAAGTCCTGGAAAAGGCTGTCCACAACCAATTAAGTATTTTCCTCAATAAAAACTCCTTATTAAATCCCCTCCAATCTGGATTCCGACCGGGTCACAGCACGACTACTGCCTTAGTTAAAATCACTGATGACATCCGATTTGGTATGGACAATAAGCGTCTCTCGATCTTAACACTCTTAGATTTCAGCAATGCCTTCAATTCTGTTGACTTCGATATCTTGTTGAGTACGCTTCGTATTTTTAACATATCTCCAACGGTTATTGATTGGTTTCATAATTACCTAGAAGGGCGTAGGCATCGTATCAAGATTGACGACATGCTATCTTCTTGGACCGATGTCACTATGGGCGTCCCTCAGGGTGGCGTGTTGTCTCCACTTCTTTTCGCGTTATTTATAAATAATATAACTGACCCTCTTACTTCTCTCTATCACTTGTATGCCGACGATCTCCAGATTTATACCCAATCGACTTTAGAGAACTTGGCTAATGCTGTGAACACGGTAAATTCTGACCTTTCTTTGATATCTAGTTGGAGCTCATCTCATGGCCTTGTTTTGAATCCAGCTAAAACACAGGTGATTGTTATTGGAAGTCAGGCATTGGTCTCTAAAGTTGATTGGGCTAACCTACCATCCGTTACTGTCAATGGTGTTAGTATTCCATATAGCGACAAAGTGAAGAGTTTAGGCATTTATATTGATTCCACTCTATCATGGCATGCCCAGATTGGTGCAGTAAGTAAGAAACTTTTTGCTGCAGCTGGATCTTTACGACGCCTCTCTAACTTCCTTCCTATTCCTACTAAAATCTCTTTGTCTCATTCTCTTCTTCTTTCTCTTCTTGATTACGCAGATATTTGCTATCTCGATCTTACTGAAGATCAATTAAATCGTCTTGAACGCCTTCAAAACTTGTGTATCCGTTTTATATTTGGACTAAGGAAATATGATCACGTGTCGGAATATCGCTGTAGGTTACGCTGGCTTCCTATCCGATTTCGTAGAAAAACTCATATCCTTCGCCTTTTATATAATGTTCTATTTGACCCTAGATCACCTCAGTACTTAAAAAAAAGTTTTAATTTTTTGGGACAAACACGTACTGTTCGTGACACTACTACGTCATCGCTTCTCATGCCCGCCCACCTTACGAAGTATTATGGCCGTTCTTTTATAGTAGAGGCGATTCGATTGTGGAATGCGCTGCCCCTTCAAGTAAAATGTGCTCAAAATGTGACTTCTTTTGTCAAAATGGTCACCGATCACTTTCATACATTATTGAAAGAGTAAGTGCTATGTTATTGACACTGCTTTATCTTGTTTAGAATTTAAGTTTAATTGTTATTTTCTAAGATTCTATTCCATCTAGTTTTCATAAGCTTTTATTTATTAAAATCTTTGTTTGTATTTTAAATGTTTTAAGTCGAATTGTTATATTCTTCTTAGATTCTATTATTTCTAGTTAATTAGCTGTTATTTTTGTTAGTTCTTGTTTGTATCTTTAATTATTCATGTACTAATATCCTTCAACTTTGGCGCCTACCCTTCTCCTTTTTAGTTTTATATAATTCTGAACCGGTGGCCTGGAAGAGATCGCTGAATTGTAGCGATAAGGCCACCTTTTGCTCTATTTATTCTGTTATGTAAGTCCTTATATATTTATAATGCAATAAAGTTGTTAAATAAATAAATAAATAAATACCTAAACTGTGATCAGCAGCGGCATTAGCAATATCCAGCAGGCGTCTAATATGCCGTCGCCGCACGTGAGCAGCAGATGAGCAAGCAGCGAGGGTGGCGTACGCGAACTCCAAGTCATGAGGCGGTTCACGGTGCAGCAGAGCTGACACCAGGTCCCTGCCGTGGAAGGATCGAGGGTCTTTGCAGAGGGCTCCCAAGGCTAGCGTGTAAGCAGCAAGACGGCCAAGCGGTGGTGGCGATTCATGATGCCTGGAAAATCCAATTAGATCATGAGATATTCATAGAATAAGGGGTGACGCTTTGGCCCTGGTCTTTGGGTTAAATTTGATATACACGATGAGCGAATAAAATAACTCTTTGATAATATTTCGCTTGTTGTTATTTTAAATAGGTATATTTTTTCAATAAATTGTCGATGACCAGAGACTTTTAGTTGCTAACCTTCAAGCGATCGTGCTTAACCGAAAAGACGCCTTGGAGTTTAGGGATTTGAAATAGCAAATATTTAAATGATCATTTATTTTTTATTGTTAAACACTTATATTTCGGTTAGGATAGTGATTAAATAAAATAAAACATGTAAGAGAAATATTTATGACGAAAAATTTCGAAGGAATAAACAAAAACGTAACAACTGCGGTTGATTCGATGCTGTCCGATTAATGACATAATGGTATCGATGATACTTATAATAATAATAATTAATCATAACAATAACAGATTTTTATTCAGTTGCATATTTCATTTTGACAAATAACCAATAAACTTGATGTAGCGATTGAGTACTGAAATAAACATGCACTCCTGAATTCTCCTAACGGCAAGAATCTTTCAGCAAATTCCTTTGCCAATTGAAAATATTACTTCCACTTCATTTCACAATGGAATTCCCATGCAAGTTGCTTCCTTCATTTGAAATGTGCAATAACGTGGATACAAATAATGTAGTGGAGTTTGTGGCAATATTGAGGGTTACCACAGAGAGGAACAAACACAATGGAATAGCAATCTCTCCTGACCTATATTTTTAATTCGCCCACTGGAGCGGAAACCCCCAGAGCATCCTGGTTTTAATCAGCGTTATCATTCGCACATTTAAGTTCAGACTGTATTTACGTTCGCATTTATTTTAAAATTTGCACCATGTTTAATAGTTGGTTGAGCAGTTAAATAAGCCAGATTAATTTATTTAACTTATTATGTCTGAAGAAGTACCAGAGTTTTTAATAAGATACTGGTAATAATATAAACAGCAGTGGTACAAATAAGTTATTATAAAGTATTGGTCTGGTCCTCCTTTTGTGGAATGTGATAGATGTATTTCTGTGGTTGTTTCACTGATCATTTTTCTTTTCAGGCAAGTAGGTAGGTATCGCTTGTACCATGCCCGATAGATTTTTATTATATTGTTTCTTAGAAAAACCGGTACCTCTGATACTTGATGGACACTATGAAGGCGGCTAAAAATAGCAAGAGAGTAATCACTGTTTCTTCATGTAGGAGTTTTTTTATAAAGATAATAAATAATGAAGTATTTCTTACTTTGACATCATGAGCAAGATTTCAATTTCCATCTGTTTCGCTGACAGCTGCATCTCCAAGCCTTGCTGTTCTATTTCTTTGCCAGTGTTGTTCGCCAGCTGAAAGAGTGAAAGACAATGATCCACTTACATAGATGATCAAAGCTAATCATGCTTTGCAGCAAGTAACCGAATTAAAATTAGATTATCTTTCTAAATTTTACTAATAGTCAATGTATGGTCTTTACGCTTTTCCAAACTGAGAATTATGACTTAAATAACCTGTAGAGTGAGCATCACATGATGCGTGTCATTCCCCCAGCCCCAATCAGGCTGACGATGCTGAAGTAGGTATTGCAGTGCCTTCTGGATCGCCTGACCCTCGTTCAATGGCTCCGTCACCCAGACTACTGTGCTGACTGCTGCTGTGGTGCTGCTAGGAGCTTTTGTTGTCACCGTGCTTGGTGCTTCTGGTTCTGTAAAGAGATTTAATGACACCTGATTTGAAGTCAAACAAGAACCTTCCTAGTAGAACTAGGAAAATATTATAGATTTGTAACATTTGAATATATAACTACAGTAATAGTCCGATCTTAGTTATCTTAGTTTCGTTTTTATTTAACAGGAGGTGCACTTAATGGTAAGTGATACCTCAGCCAACATCAGTCAATGATGCGGTGTCGACCTACTTTTTACTTCGGGCATTCGGAAATCCATAGATTGAAACCGAAACGCGCAATGTGCACTTCAAGGGTTTTCCATCTATGAACGGTGGGTCGTTACCCGGTCGGAATTTCGATACTCCTCCCATCCGATTAATGCCCGAAGTTAGTAGACGTGGGGACATGCTCACGAACAATCGATGCGCACTGTAGGTGTTCTACCGAACGCACCAAAGAGGAGGTGTAAAAGGCGGTTTGGGTAGAATGCCAGCGTTGTAGCTAGACCAGAGCTCATTTGACCAACCCTTGTGTTTTAATCGTAATTTTTGTTGAATACATGAATGGTACTCACCAGTTTGAGCTCGCCCCGGAGCAGCTACGAAGGCCAGCACACAGAACGTGAATGCGATGCTGTGCAGCATGGCTACCTGTAACAATACAATCAATTAAATAATAAAATAAATTAATAATTTTGACAGGCTCGTTGGCGCGTTCGGTAGAACACCTGCCGTGCGCATCGATGGGTCGTGGGTTCGATTCCCACCCGGGACAATATGTTTATAGTTTTCTGTAAACATGTTTTCTCCACATCTGGTAACTTCGGGCATTGATCGGGTGGGAGGAATAATGAAATTCCGACCGGGTAACGAACCACCGTTCATAGATGGAAAAACCGTGAAGTGCACATTGCGCGTTTCGGTTTCAGTCTATGGATTTCCGAATGCTCGAAGTAAAAATTAGGTTGACAGCGCATCATTGACTGATGTTCTGTGGCTGAGGTATCATCACACCTACCATCAAGTGAACCTCATGTTCGTCTGTCGATATCTGACATAAAAAAAAATTAAAGTATGCAAAAATAACCATATTGTTTAACGGAGTACAAAATATACATGTTGAGTTCGGGCTTAGAGTAGTAGAAAGGACGGTGAGATAGACTTCGATATAATGTATGCACCCCGAGACTCACCAATCGGCCGTTACATTATTACTTATACTTATTGTGTACTATGCACACATACACTGTGTCCCTACATACATATATAATAGGCTCTCTGATAAAATTAACTTAGTTTAAGACCGTTGAAATAATTTAGCGTATTTATCGTAACAGATATAAATCATTTGTATTCAAAGTTAACAGATAACAGTTGTTCCTGCAGTTGTGATATATCTGTTATTAAAAATATCATAAATACTAAATAACAACTGGTGAACAAATACTAGTAACAGCCAAGCCATAACAAAACAAATGTGACTGTTACCTGTCTCAGTAAAACATCTATGAGTGTAGTGTGCTAAAACGAAATGCACCTAGTATTTATTATCCAAAAAAATACAATTGGACATTTCACATGATGTAAATCACCTTGAAAAATTACTCCTAAATTAGATCGTATTATCCGTAATTCCTTTAGTATCTGAATAACAGATTGTTATTTAATAACATATATTTACATCTGTTATTATTGAGTAACAGGTATAACAGATATCATGTTTGACCTGTTATCACCCATGTCTACTTCAAGATTCAAGACTTCCTTTCATCCATTATGAATCAGCAATACATCCTAGGCAAACTTTTATAATTAATTAAGCATATCGACTTCTTAGTTGAACAAACACTCTAGAAAACTTGCGTTGTACGATGGCGCTAAAATAATTTTTTATTTATTTATAATACTAATACAGACATACTTTATTCGACATAATACACAAATAAGATACAAAGTTGAGTAAAAATTGTGTAATGCCGAAAAGGACCCTTCATCAGCGTTTGTTGCAGTTATAAACCGCAACACTGGTTTTCAGATAACCGACAATCTCAGCCTAAATGACAAAATATGTGCTTTCAATTAAAATACATATAATATAAAATTAAATATCACTATTAGAGAAAAAAAAGAATTACAAAGAGAAAAGATTTGTATTTTTAATTTAGTTGAAAAACATACCTTATCATTCTTAATTATGACTACTATTCTCTGAGACGGTTTCCAGTTGTAACCATTGTCAAATGAACTCATATCTCTGTGAGAGCATATTATTACAGTCGTTCAGTCTCACGTGAGTAAGTGCAGAATAAAAGTGCTTTGAAGAAAAATCTTTTTCCAATACCAGATTGAAGGCATCATTTGTATGATATCGTAAGATGTACGATGGTATTTTTTCATTTGCCTCTGGCGTTTGGTGCATATTAATATGTGAAGTATCTCAGTACAGGTTACAAGATGAAATATATTCTCGATTTATATTTTTTATGTATTTATTATAAGTATAAGGAAATAGATTTATTGGTGCTTTAGAGCTCTATGACTTAGTTCCTCCATCCCAATTCCACCTCTGTACATCTAGACGCACATCGGGTTTTCACCCTTACATCGTGGATATTCCACCAGTTCGCACCTCTCGTTTCGCTTCTTCCTTTTTAATCAAAACTGCAAAGGAGTGGAACTCTCTTCCAGCGACTGTTTTCCCGGATCACTATAATTTGGATCTTTTTAAGGCGCGGGTGAATAGGCTTTTTCTAGGTCGGCGTGCTCTACCTTAGATCACATCACCACTTACCATCAGGTGGGATTGTGGTCAAACGCCTGCCTATCATTAATAAAAAAAATTAAAGAAATTCCTAATAAGCTAGAATGCCTATAATGGCTTAGTTAAGATAAGTTTTTAAATTATTGTTATATGTATTATGGTTTACGGTAAATTAATAAAGAGTTGTATACATATTTAGTTTCTCTGGTTTGGATGCGTAGGTTTAGTTTTGTTCGATAAAAAAAAAACTATATTACCTATAAAAAAAAATTTGCTTCAAAAAATCAACAAAAACATGTCCGCATTTGTATTGTATTGTCTTAAGAATAAAACAGTTTAAGAGAGCAGTTTGCGAAAATACAAAAGTTACGGATGAGTTTCTTAGATGAAGGCAGGCTCTTTATTTCATCCGGGTCTAACATGACAATAATTGTCATGTTAAACCCGGTTGAAATAATTATTACACTTAAAACTCGACTTTTAATATCAAAAATAGATATATTTGTCGATTGAGATAACTTTTCTATCAAAATTGTCGATGTCGAGATATAATATATCAAGATATCTTACATCTTAGTTTGTCTTCTATCGTCCGCGACATATCTCGTGGCGGTCATGTTAGGCCGGCTGAATACTTAAAACTTGACTTCTATACTTAAAAGAGATATTTGTCGATCAAGATATCTTGTCTATCGCAGTTGTCGATGTCGAGATATAATATATCTTTTTAATTATTATAAGATATCTTTTTATCTTAGTTTGTATTCACTTGCATTTAGTAGTGTTGGCATAAGCAGAAAATAAACAGAAAATTCACAAATTAAATTCCGTCTATTAAAAATTAATTAATATAAAATAAACGAGGCGGGGAGAGAGCGTGAGTTGAAGCAGGTTTAATACAACGTTTTACGGCCGAGCGCCGGCGGGCCCTTCAATTAGTGCACCAGACGGAAAATTAGCGACGCGCTGTTAGACACCGACGCCCTTATAGGAGTATCGACGAGCGGGCGGACCGCGCGAAAAACGTAACGATTTTCATTAGCTTCATACTGATAACTGTAATTTTTTATTTATTTTGAATACCTATGTTTGTAATATCTATGAAATGTTTTTTTTTTATTAGATATCGACAGATGAGCATGAAGTTCACTTGGTAGGTGATACCCAGAACATCAGTCTACGATGCGCTGACGACCTAATTTTGTACTTCGAGCATTCGGATTCGGATTTTTAAAATGATAAACTTCGTTTTTTATATTAGTTACAGGAGACATATAAAGCCCCATTTAAAGGCATAGTTCTGGGCATAAAATCAATAAAACCTGAGTAAAATTTTGCATGCGTATATTAGTTGCTTGACAATGGCATTTTATGGTGTCATTGAACTGTTCTGATGACAACAAAGGTAGGCATAGGAACTCAATGATTAAACAATGCAACCGAATCTTTCTTGAATCACAAGATGGCCGTTGAAATCTTTGAGTACCTAGTATTGTAGCTATATCTTATCTGTTATTAAGTAACATTACGAGTTAATCGTACTTGGTGAATGTCATATTTGCAAATTAAAGCTTACACTGCGCTACGTCCGCATCACCCTAAGAATCAGTAGCTAAGTACAGAGTGTACATTTTATAATATCTTTAAATATAAATATACTCGGGTTTGCAAACACACGGGGTAAATATATTCGGGGTTACACAAAGGTAACAGAGGGGTAGGGTAATCGACGAATCCATGGTGAAGTTTTAGTAAATAATAAGATGATCTTGAAGATTTCCCTACGAAAAACGTAGAGGCAGAATATCTGTAAAATAATCTCTATTTCTCACGAGAATAATTAATGATTTGATCGTTGATATTTATTTCAAATCAATTGAAATTTGTAAAGGCAGCATTTATGGCAATATCTTTGGTGATATATTATGTATGTGGGTCAGTCATGGGTGGCAAATTTTTGCGCAAGCCTTACGCGCTTAGGAAAAATCTGGGTAATTGTAACAAGTCAAAGCTCGCTCATCGGCAAAAGTCCTAAATAGATAAAGAACAATAATTTAATCTAAATTTATACAACCATTCATACATTTTTATTGTTCATCTATACTAATATTATAAAGAGGAAAGATTTGTATTTTTGTATGTTATCAATAAACTCAAGAACTACTGAACCGATTTTGAAAATTCTTTCACCAATAGAAACCTACATTATCAGCGAGTAACAAAGGCTATGTTTTGTGTATAGTACATCTACATTGCACCCGTGTGAAGCCGGGGCGCGTTGCTAGTAAAAATATAAATTAAAAAAATACTTCTATAAACATCTACATGGTATAAAACAAAGTCGCTCCCGCTGCTTGTCCCTTTGTACGCATATATCTCTTAAATTACGCAACGGTTTTTAATGCGGTTTCATCACTAGATAGTGATTCAAGAGGAAGATTTATACGTATATAATATTTATATTTTAGTATTGTTTTGTGTGAATTTGTTGAAATATGACGATAATTGTTCAAAATCTCAAAAGAAATAAAGTCGAGCTTTCATCGAAAATGCTTCATATTCTTTTGAAATGAAATATAATTTGATTTTCAGTGAAGGTCTGAGTGTATGTGAGTGTGTGTGTCACGTTAGTATCACACATTTAAATAAAATAACTTATATTTAACTTGTATTTTCGAATGCTTTTCAGCAAATATGGTCACGGGCAGACTGAAAGTTTACAGCTGTCTGATTTGCATTTTCACAAAGTTGCCATAGCCATGTAGCTTTCAATTGTTGAAAGAATTTTAAAATCGGTCGAGTAGTTTTACAAACAGATCTTTCCTCTTTATAATATAAATACGGACAAACGGGCAAACGGACTGATGGCTAGATGGTAAGTGAGCATTAGTGCCGTGGGTGGGTCGTGGGTTCGAATCCCACCGGGACGAAATGCTTATAATTTTCTGTAAGCATGTGTTATCCACGTCTGGTAACTTCGGGTGTTAGGAATATCGAAATTACGACCGGGTAACGAACCACCGTTCATAGATGAAAAAACCGTGATGTGCATATCGCATTTCGGTTTCAGTCTATAAATTTCCGAATGCTCGAAGTAAAAAGTAGGTCGACAGCGCATCATTGACTGATGTTCTCTGGCTGGGGATTACCTACCATCAAGTGAACTTTATGCTCGTCTGTCGATATCTATACTAATATTATAAAGAGGAAAGATTTGTATTTTTGTATGTATTGAATAAACGTAAAAACTACTGGATCGATTTCAAAAATTCTTTCACCAATAGAAAGCTACATTATCACTGCGTAACATAGGCTATATTTATTACTAGAAAAAAATAGAGATCCTTAGAAATTCCTACTAAAACCAACCCGAGGTGTAAAAAAATTTGCCAAATAATGTTATTCGTCGCATGCGCTGCGAAAAGTATTGATGATAGAACAAAATGAAGTTCTACAATATTATAGAACATATAAATATCTACAAAAAACTTCACGAGACCATATGTCTAACTATTGTAGTTATGTTACTATAACTACTTTTTTACATTTTAAAAGTTGATAGAAATGCCGATCAAAATCAGACCTTGCTATCTTTTACCTTTATATTAATTGTTTCATATTTAAGACTGTTTCAATACCTGTTGATTACTTTTTGAAATATTGAAATCGGACATTCCATTCAAAAGATATTACGAAATTAAAAATATCAATGTAAACAAAAAATACACGCCGTCCGCTTAGCACGCTGTGGCTCCACGCAGGGCATCGAGCAATACGGCAAGGGGTAGTTAAGGTTTTGTTACGATTTAGCTCAAAAACTACTCAACCGATTTTAAAAATTCTTTCACCAATAGAAAGCTATATTATCAGCGAGTAACACAGTCTTTGCTTTTTTATATCTTTTTGCACCCGTGCGAAGCCGGGGCGTTTTGCTAGTCAAACATAAAAAAGATACTATCCGGCACATCCCTAGTTGCTAAGTACGATTGTTGCGGTAAAAATGTAAATAGACGCCTCTTCCCTCGACACACTAATGCATATTTTACATACGCCGATAAGCATATTTGCATGTGTTACTGTACAGGCGTTATAACGCTATGAATATTTGATGTTTCGAAATTGAGCAGAAATGACGTTAAATTTGCCTTTTGTGAAAAATTCCACTTGATAGCACCAATTTAACTGATATAAGGTAGAATACAGGAACTTCTGAGGTAAAATTTTATATTCATTTTATACTATACCTACCTGTTTTTCCTTTATATTTCAGTAGCGACATGCCCCGGGTACAATGTAGATGTACTCTATAGAAAAAGTTACTTGGTGATGATGTAGCTTTGTATTGGTGAAAGAATTTTTAAATCGGTCCATTAGTTTTTGAGTTTATTCGTTACACACATACAGTTCTTTATAATGTTAGTGTAAATAACCACTCGGGCTTGTTAGTACGTTTGGTTTCCTTTTGGTTGCCTGTACGTTCCGAAAGGTCGAGGGTTCGAATCCCACGGGGACAACGATTATAATTAGAAAACAATGTATTTTACAATTTATTACGTCCACTTCGGGATAAAACGTGTGGGAAGAATATTGTAACTCCGTCCGGATATCAAACCCCGTTCATATATAGAAAAACCGTGAAGAGAATATTGTGAGTTTCAGTTTCAGTCTATGGATTTTTGAATACTCAAAGTAAAATATAGATATGAAATTTAATTAAATAATGATACTTTTCCATTATTATTTTTCACCAATCGCCCGAAGGCAAAATGTTAATGGTAATGACTCATGAAATTAATATAAATCTTGATTGATGTCATTAATAATGTATGACTGATGGAATCGCCTGACTGTATGAGCGTGCAAAATATATCTTAAAAAGGAAATGGGCTGGCTTAGTTGTTAGCTTTTATAAAACAATATTTTATATAATACATATATTTTAGGCCTATATGTTATATGTATGCTATATTTTTTATAATCAATTGAAGAATTAAAAATTATTTGGTACGAATGTACACAGTAAAGTTGGTATTTGGAGGCCTATTACCAAAACAAAATACGAAGTTTCTGATCGTACAATACATTTTCCGATTACGAATCCGATAGTTGATCGCATCGCAATTAGGTATAAGTCTTTTGTTTGACATTGCTATGATCGTAAGTATAATCGTAAATTCTTCTCAAATCGTAATTTCTTTCTTCTTCAGAACAGTTTCTACAGTTTTCACTGTCATTAGCAGGGACTGAAACCGGTTAATTTTTATTTTCCAAAATACGTTTCTGACTGAGATACCATGATATTAGTTTTAAAGAGTAATACACACTTAACTTACCACACTAATTTTTTCAGTAAATATGAACAAAAACGAAAGAATATTAACAAAAAAAACAAAAACCGACTTCAAAACTATAACTAAAAAGTAAAAAATAATATTTTAATTACTTCAAAGCATTATTTATTAACAGTTATTTTTGAAGTCGGTGCCACCCAACCGATGCCGCTCCGTACCGTTCGAAAAGTTGCAAAAGCAGGATTAAACAGTCCTTCTTTGCTGGCACCGATTCCAAAAATAACTGTTAATAAATAATGCTTTGAAGTAATTAAAATATTATTTTTTACTTTTTAGTTTTGAAGTCGGTTTTTGTTTTTTGCCTAAAAATATTTTTTTTTCAAAATTTTTGTAGGAAGTGTATTTTGTTCATTAATCCTTACATAATAATTTAGTAGACCTACCACTAAACGTGCTGCTCAAATGAGACAGCGCCGTGAAAGGAACTACAAACCAAAACATCATCCACGTATAAGAATTTTTTTGTTATTGTTGATTTTCTAAAGAAGCACCAAACCAATTTCGATAAAAATTATATGGGACCACCTCTGAAATATCCCCTACCAAACAAAAGAAGAATCATCCAAATCCATCCATAACTTGTGGAGAAATCGCGTAACAAACATACAAAAAAAAAAAAAAAGCAACACAGACGAATTGAGAACCTCCTCCTTTTTTGAAGTCGGTTAAAAACCTTTATTATACCGGTATAGCTCCCATAGCAAATTAACCGGTATTCAGTCCCTGGTCATTAGGACTTTCTTATATTCTAACCAAGGAGGTCGCAGCTTAGAACGATGTACATAACGCACACATTTTATGTGTTTTCGATACTGTACCTACAAAACTTGATCCCAGTACTTACAAGTTTAATAAATACTTGTATTTCTGATGTAAAGATATTCCCGGCTCAAGGGAAATGAACGGTTAGCTAGTTTTCCCCGGACAAGTGACCTTTCTGACATTCACATATTGGAATTTTTCAACTTATTCTTACAACGGTATATATTTATAATTCAAGCACGCTTTTTTTTAATTTGCTGTTGATTTTTATGTTGCTGATTATTTATTTATTTATTTACACTTTTACATCAAAAACTTAACCTATAGAAATATTAAAAACAGAAAGTATAGTTAAGCGGTATTATTGCTCAAAGCAATTAATTAATTATTATTATTTAAAGGAAAATATTGAACCTTAATATTTATTTGTATTTTTTTAATTTATTGCATGATCGTGCTTGTACTTCAGTTGGCATCTTATTTGTTATATCTTAGTAGAGATGGCTCTTAAATTTTACTTTTTAACTGCTACCTTTTACATGATGCCATTTTCTTATACAAATAAGACCAATAATTGCTATAAGAATTGTAAGCTACTGTTTACACGCGGATATGATGTGCTGTTTAAACCAAGAAAGTATTGAAACAAAACTTGTATGATAGATCAAGAATGTTACGTGTTGTTTAGACCAAGCATGCATTTATCATTTTCATTATTGCTTATTTTCACAAATTTAACTATATAAAACAGGTAAGAAACTAGCATAGTGTAAATTGGCCTTTAATTTAGAAAAGCAAGCACAAATGATTGTTATTCCAAGTTTTTTTTTTTAAAAAAACTGACATTTGAATGCAATTGCAACTAAAGGACTTTATATAATATATATACTTTATATAATATACTAGCTGACCCGGCAATCGTTATTTTGCCATGTGAATAATTTCTAAAAATCAGGGGTTGGTGATAAAAAACTAAAAATTTAGGGTTGTATCTATTTTTTAATGCCACATTATAAAAAAGTAAAAACAAAAAAAATCGTCCAAAAAAAATAAATAAATTTAGGGGTGGATTACCCTTAACATTTAGGGGGATGAAAAATAGATGTTGATCGAATATCTACCCTGGCCGATATGCACGCTAAGGATCACGAAAATCGGTCGAGCCGTTTCGGAGGAGTTCGGTCCCGCACACCGTGATACGAGAATTTTATATTTTTAGATATAAAGTCGTTGTTGCAACTCAGTTCTAATACAATTGACAGATTGCGATTCGAATACTTTCTCGCAAGCCGTTGCTTGGGCTCATATTAATTCCTTGATCTGAATAAGAGATGGCGCTACTTATTATCACAGATTTCGCTTATATTTACAGCATATGTGGGGCTTGGCGTGTCTGAGTAGTACTAAAACTGGAATTTCGTACGTAACATAATTTAAATCAAGTAACTACGTTGTATCCAGCGTGCTAACTGAATTACCAACTATTTTAGCGGAGGCGAGATAATAATAACATTGTAGATGATTTATATTGCTTTTAGGGAACGATGCTATGTTGCCTTAATTAGAACACAAGCAATATAAACAGGTGCGTACTGTGTCTAATTCTGTGGTTCATATCCTTTTCAATACCTAGGTTTTTCAATAACCGTTTTATAGGTAGGTACAGTATAGGAAAACTGATTTTACCCCAACCTGTACTATTCAGAAATCGAACATTAGTCTCACAATTTTAACAAATTACAATAGACCGACACGTCCAATAATCCTGCACCCTCCACCCGCATCTTCCCCATATAAATTTCACAAAAATAGACCTCAATTAAGGATTGTTTGAAAATTATGTAACAACACAAATGCAAAATTAACTTAATGATTTTATTCGAAAAACTAGCGCGTGTAGAAGTGAGTTAACTAAGGAAAATGTTTCTTTTAAAAAAGTGATTTCATGGTAAAAATATCAACCTAACTTTCTCGGGGCATTTCAGCCATGCTTATCCTGCAATATTCTTTATTCATTTACCGATTTCTGGTCTAAAAATACCGATTATACTTAAGAATAAGAATAAGAAAACATTTATTCAAACACACAAGAAGATATTACAATTTAAAATAAATGGACTTATAGACTATAATCATAAATTATTTTTAAGCAAAAAACAAAAACCGACTTCAAAACTATAACTAAAAAGTAAAAAATAATATTTTAATTACTTCAAAGCATTATTTATTAACAGTTATTTTTGAAGTCGGTGCCACCCAACCGATGCCGCTATGTACCGTTCGAAAAGTTGCAAAAGCAGGATTAAACAGTCCTTCTTTGCTGGCACCGACTCCAAAAATAACTGTTAATAAATAATGCTTTGAAGTAATTAAAATATTATTTTTTACTTTTTAGTTATAGTTTTGAAGTCGGTTTTTGTTTTTTGCTTAAAAATATTTTTTTTTCAAAATTTTTGTAGGAAGTGTATTTTTTAAGTTCATTAATCCTTACATAATAATTTAGTAGACCTACCACTAAACGTGCTGCTCAAATGAGACAGCGCCGTGAAAGGAACTACAAACCATAATATCATCCACGTATAAGATTGTTATTGTTGATTTTCTAAAAAAGCACCAAACCAATTTCGATAAAAATTATATGGGACCACCTCTGAAAACCCCCCTACCAAACAAAAAAAGAATCATCCAAATCCATCCATAACTTGCGGAGTTATCGCGTAACAAACAAACAAAAAAAAAAAAAAATTCAGACGATGGGCAAAAACGACAGGCTCAGTACTAATTCTTAGCCAGCTAGGGCTAAGACATTGGTATTCTGCCTGTCACCTATGGCAGAGTAGGTCCAACAAGAAATTAAATAATTAATAGAGTAAAAAATAAGGAAAACTACAAAATAGTGCTAATAACAAACATAAACACGAAACTTAGAATACAATTATTTTTTTTAGTACAACATAATAAAGAGTGGTTAATAAGAACAATAGGGGCATGCAGTGAAGAATAAAATAAAAAATTACATTGAAAAAAAAAATACTTGGTAATCTTACCGATTTTGTTTTTGAATTTCGAGCCTTATGCACCAGGGGACTAGAATATTCAATTTTGCATCCAAAATCATACACACAATATTACAATGATTCCGATAATTCATATTAATGTATGTCTTGGCATCGAGCCAACGCCTTGTAATTTATGACCGAACTATTATCATTGACAACCAGTTTCACATATCATTAATCCCCCTCATAATCACCATATAATTAACTAGTGATCCACCCCGGCTTGGCACGGCACACAAAAATTTTACTCTCTGATAATGTAGCTTTCTTTCTACTGGTGAAATATTTTTTTTAACAAAAAAACAAATAAATCTTTCCTCTTCATAATATTAGTATATACTAGCTAGTGCCTGCAACTTTATTGGTTTGGGCTTCATTTTTAGCTTAGGTTATAAGCAAGGTTCCAGTATTTTAATAAACAATTCAAACAAATATTTAAAAAATGAGAATAATAGGGCACTGGATTAAAAATGTTGGAAACATGGAGGAGGCCTTTACTCTGTTAGGAGGTCCTTAGTTGTTGAAAAACGAAAATATAACATAATTACTAAAAATTGTTGTCGAGATAAGATAAAAATTATAAAATTGTAAGTTAATTTGTGTCATCTTAGGAAATAAAAGGCTTTTTATTTTTATTTTATTTTTATAAGCAAGGTATTTAAATGAAGATAACTTTTCTTCCCGATATCCGATTTCGATGAAAAAAGTTTTCATTTTGCCCCAGACTCTGCATGAAAATCAGTTCAATATCTTCGGAGATTATTGTGAACAAACATACACATACAAAAACATTGAATACTGTGTATACTGTGTTTTAAAGGTCCTCTCTCCTCTTAAGATTCTATGTATTTTCATAGACTAAAAAGAGCGTCCCGGACAATCTGTGATACACCTTATTGTACGAGTATGTTTAGTGTCAACGGATCCACTTAACTATACATCTAAAAATGAAAACACAGGACACACTAAATTAAAAAATGTACAAAAACAAAAAATATTGATTAACAAGAGTTCCTGTACAGTGCAGGAATTCAGTATTATCTGTGACAAAACCGGCTACGTCACAGCACTGATTTTCAGCGGTGCCCATTTAACTCTGAAGATACAGTTGCGCTCTATATAAAATAAATAAATAATAATCTTATATATAAAATTTCCCTGTCACAATGTTAGTTACCGTCAGTGGCGGGACCACCATACAAGCCCAAAAGCCCGTTTTGCCCTATAAATGCAACAATACAAAAGAAAAATAATAATTTTCTTAATGTAATTATATAAGTCTTTAATAACTTACATGATTGCGTAATAATATAAGTTATATATAAACTAAATTACGTTAAAGTTGGCGACCCTGGTTTTTGGGCTTGTATGGACGTCCCGCCACTAGTTACCGTACTCCTCCGAAACGGCTTTACCGATTTTTACCAAATTTTATAAGAATTTTACTGAGAATCAGTTACTATCTATTTTTGCTACCCCTAAGTGATAAGGGTTGTTCACCCTTAAATTTTATTTTTATTTTTTTATAATTTGGCATTAAAAAATACATATACCCCCTGCTTTTTTTGTCAAAAAATCTAGACCCGTGCGAAGCCGGGGCGGGTCGCTAGTAATCATATATGTTCAAATAAAAGACATCAATAAAATATAATAAATATTTTTAAATAAAAAAAAACATATAGTGACAAGCATATTTTAATAAGAATGAACTACACCTTATTTTCACCACGAATGCAACCAAAGCTAATATTATTTTTGTATTATATAGGTATAGATAGACAATACATCATACAAGATAACAAGATGTCTTCAACCTATCATATTAAAGGCACGCGAGCGTAAGAAATCTCGGCTTCAACGATCAATCAAGTCCCAAATAAAATGTCGAATAAGGTCTCAATTGATCACGATTCACGATTCATCCAACCTTTTCCTAATTTTATTCGAGTTATATTTTATCGGACAATGGAAGTAATTTTATATTTACAACCATTTTTATCTAATATTGTGTTTTAATAACTTCGGTATCACATCTATGTATGTATATACATTATACATATATAATTATAAAGAGGAAATATTTGTATTTTTGTTGTAACGAATAAACTTAAAAACTACTGGACCGATTTTAAAAATTCTTTCACCAATAGAAAGGTACATTATCAGCGAGTAACATAGGTTTGTGTATAGTATATTTTCACTGCACCCGTGTGAAGCCGGGCAGTGCCGTAGCTATCATATGGCAAAGTGGTGCAGTGCACCAGGGCCCTGAAGCTGAGAGGGCTTTGGAAAGAGGGTGAGGCAGCCCCTTGATCCTTGAAGAGGAAAGATTTGTTACGATTTAACTGTTATTGCGATATTTTTTTTCTCTCTGCACCGGGGCCCTTGTCCACCGAGTTACGCCACTGAAGCCGGGGTGCGTTTCTAGTATAATTATATATTATCTATATACCTAGTATACTCAAATTATAAAGAGGAAATATTTGTATATTTGTATGTAACGAATAAACTTAAAAACTACTGGACCGATTTCAAAAATTATTTTTTCCGTTAGAAAGCTATACTATCACTGAGTAACATAGGCTATATTTTTTACGAGAAAATTCTTAGAAATCTCGACTCAAAACAAACTTAGGGTGTAAAAAAAATAGCCATAAAATGGCTTTCATTCGCTGCGGAAAGTATATACATATGTATATAGGAAGAACAAAAAAAGTTCTACAATATTTATCCATTTATGAACAGTGGTCCGTTACCCGGTCGAAATTTCGATATTCCTCCCACCCGTTAAATGCACAAAGTTACCAGACGTGGGGAAGACATGATTACACAATAATTATAAATCTCGGTGGGATTCGAACCCACGATCCATCGATACGGCAGGTGTTTTACCGAACGCGCCAACGAGCCCGTCAAAAAGACAGCTGCTTTCATCATCTTTCATCATTTCACTGATCATTTTTCAGGCAAGTAGGTGATCAGCCATTTGTGAGCGTTGTCTGATTTTAAATAAAAAGTAATAATACTTAATTTTCAAATTATCATATTATGTTTGCGCTGTTCTCGGATTATACTAAGCCCCTATGAATATTAAGTATCTCCTCAAATAATTTATAGGACGCTCTCATGAGATATGAGATATACGATGTCTGGTAAATATTAAATGAAATCCATTGAAAGTTTATTCATTAAAATATGTTAGTCGCGATACTTAATATCGATATAAGCATTTATTAAAATACTAGTAACAAACCCGGCTTCACACGGGTGTAATGGAGATGTACCCACTGTATATAAAAAGCATATTTTACTTGCTGATAACTATTGGTGAAATATTTTTTTAAATCGGTCCAGTAGTTTATGAGTTAATTCGTTACAAACATACAAACCTTTATTCTCTTATGTGTATAGTACATCTACATGGCACCCATGTGAAGCCGATGCGCGTTGCTAGACATAAATAAAATAAAATGAATAAAAATATATAGTTTCCTTTGTTCTGTGTCTTCATTTGTGACTTTTAAGTCAATGTTTACTATGACAAAGTAGAAAATAGTATAAAGCCTCAGACAATCTCTAGAGTGCTAGTTCAATAAGAAACCTTGTAGGAAGTTCAATTCCATTTATTGCCGGAGTGCAATTTCCTGTTGCATCTGACACGCTGCACTACGTCACCTGGAGACAGGACTTGACAAGGGTTTAATGGGACTTTCTATTGGTTATCTTTGAGAGAGTTCTTATATTTTTTGACGGGCTCGTTGGCGCGTTCGGTAGAACACCTGCCGTGCGCATTGATGGCTCGTGGGATCGAATTCCACCGGAAACACGTTTATAGTTTCCTGTAAGCATGTTTTCCCCACATCTGGTAACTTCGATTGATCGGGTACCAGTTATCGAAATTCCGACCGGGTAACTAACCACCGTTCCTAGGTGGAAAAACCGTGAAGTGCACATTGCGCGTTTCGGTTTCAGTCTATGGATTTCCGAATGCTCGAAGTAAAAAGTAGGTCGACAGCGCATCATTAACTGATGTTCTATAGCTGAGGTGTCACCTACCATCATGTGAGCCTCATGCTCGTCTGTCAATATCTAACATAAAAAATTGCAACTACTGTTCCGTTTTTACGTGAAAAGACGTTAACAATCCAGCAAACAAGCATATTTTATAATATACTAGCTGACCCGGCAATCGTTGTTTTGCCATGTAAATAATTTCTAAAAAGCAGGGGTTGGTGATAAAAAAAGTAAAAATTTAGGGTTGTATGTATTTTTTAATGCCACATTATAAAAAAATAAAAACAAAAAATTTCGTCCAAAAATTAAAAAAATAAAATTAGGGGTGGATTACCCTTAACATTTAGGGGGATGAAAAATAGATGTTGGCCGATTCTCATAGATACCGGATAAGCACAAAAATTTCATCAAAATCGGTCAAGCCGTTTCGGAGGAGTATGGCAACGAAAACTGTGACACGAGAATTTTATATATCTAATAGGTATATAAAATTCTCGTGTCACAGTTTTCGTTGCCATAGAAACTTTCTGTTCCGTAGAAACTTTACTTACATCATAATCATAAATGCACACACAATAGCAAGTACTATACAATATTTCAAAATAAAAAGAAAAAATATCAAGTAAATAGCAAGTAAATACTATATACAATATTGAAGTAGTGTTGTGACGTATTTGGTGAGAAATTGGTCCGGGGTCAGTTCTTGTGCTGTGGGTCCTAGCCACAACTATCACTGGTTTACAGACTGGTCCATACTGAGGTCAAAAGCACCAATTACTTACATTTAAAAAAATCGCCATTCGATAGTGTCGCTAATAAGGAACGAATTCAGGGAAGTAATGACTGTATATAAACACGCTTGTCTTAACAAAATCTAAAACTATACCATAATCTTCATAACTAACTCCTTTCAATTAATTATGCTTGTTTTATTAAAGAAATTTCAAAGGCAGAATAAATAGGAAACTTTGGGATGGCGCGCGTCGCGATCGTTACGAGTTTATTCAAAGATTCCAAGTTTTCTGTTCCAAAGAAATAATTCAAAAAGCTTGGATTTAATAAATACATTTTACTTAGTTGGACTCGTTGCTATTTCTTGACTGTTTATAAAATGATGTAAGAACTACAATAAAATATCAAAATTACAATTGAAAACAAAGAAAGTGTATGTCCATTTCTTTTATATTTTTATTAAGTAAATAATTATAAGTTGTTTAATTCAAGTTTTTCAGCTAGATATACCTTTAAATATTAAATTCAAATAATCTTAAATTTCAAAATCATTTGGACACCAGCAATGAACACTACGCTAATATGAAAAAGTATATTTTATGCCAAAGGCAGTTAAAGAAAAATTGCGATAACTTTTTAATTATTTTAAGTAACTTAAAAGTTATCACACTATACAAATCTTAACTAATAACTTATATACTTATACATATTAAATTCATTATACATTTTTAATTTGAAAATTAAAAAAACTTTTGAGTCAAGTGTTTTTAAATCTAACACCGGAAATCGGCAAGATACTCGGTACATCGCATCTGCAGTCCCTCTGGTACCATAACTTATGTACCAATTTGCCTTCTATTTAAAAAAAAAGTTTGCACACTCATACTTCATAACTACAAATCCTTAACCATGCACTATAACCATTGAGAATAGTAGAAGGCACATATGAAGGAAACTCAGGCGTAGAACAAAGGACTTCGCTTGGCCATTCGTACTGTATTGTAGTGAGTACTGTGGCTCTCGACATAGATTCTAAACGCCTTTGATATGCAAATCATACAGCTGGATTATGTGATTTTATAACAGAATAACGGCGCAATTTGTATGTATATTTCGAGGTTCCGTGTATAAAATACGTCAAATAATAATGTAGAACTTTAAAACTATGTTAGCGTAATTCTTTTTTTCACTTTTTATTTAAAAAAAAATACTACTTATTATTATAATGTAGCAATTTCATCGAATGACATATGAATGTTAATTTTATAATTACGAGGAATATTATACAGTATGAGGAAATATTATTTTGACATACATAGTATAAACCAAAACTACGTATATTAATATTTTCAATTATGATTAAATATATGTACTTATTATAATAATATATATTAGCTTTTGAGCTAGTTAATGAAAAATTACTTCAACTGTCTACGAAAATTTAGTACGGAACTCACACCACCTAAACCAACACGCTCTTGGCCTGTTTATTGTGCTTAA